>OX382279.1:23328506-24573601 GCA_947507595.1 Pyralis farinalis
TCTATTGTTGGTAATTGTGTACGAGGTTCGATATAGGAAACAAGCTTAGGTGCTTCCTGATTGTAAGCAGTTGTAATTGCAAGCAGTTGTTGCATTTGAACATTTTTAACACCAGAGACGTCGCTTATATGCGTTCACATTCGGTGAGTACCTACTTAGTTAACGCTAGTAGAGTAGCGCTGATAGCTACCTATCTAGTTAAATAAAAATGGAAATTTAGAACACTTACCGGAAATAACAGCTGATCCACTTTTCTTAAAAAAGTCACAAACTTTCCGTCACACTTTCACACGACCCCATAAAAAAAAATTCATCGGCGTTATATCAGAGGAACGGGGAGCCCATTGGACTGGCCCGCCCCTTCCTATCCACCTCATGGCGTACGTAACGTCCAGATACTCGCGAACACGCAAGGCGTAACGAGCTGGTGCTCCATCGTGCTAAAAGTATAAACCCCTTAGATGCTCAAGTAGAACATTTTCCAGCATACTGTCCACTTGTGTTTGCAGTAGGTGAAAATAGATATCCGCATTCAGTCTCTCTTAAAAAACTGGTCCTAACACTGTCACCGAGTATACCCGCCTACACGTTCAAACTAATTCTGCGTTGGAAATGATCTGGCCGCACTACACGAGGATTAACATCGGTCCAGTACATAATGCACATTCATTATGTATGTTAAACATACCAATGCGTGTGAAAGTTGACTCGTCTGTCCACAAAATTTTGCGGCGCTCCGCACAAAGCCAACGACAGAAGTCAATGCGAGGCGCATGATCTTGTGGCATGAGTTCTTGTACCCTAGTGAAGTGGTATGGATGTAGCCCTTTATCGTTGAGTAACTGCCATGTTCACGAAACCTGTATACTGCGCCGAGGATGGTGTGATGGCTCACTCGTATTCCGAACCTTTGCAGTGATGTTATTGCACTCGCGATAACAAAGTACCATTTGGAATACTTCTGATTAGAGTAACGACGTCCAGGAATGATTACGGTCACGCGTAGTATTCTAGTGCGCGACACTCGGAAACAGACTGATGGCTGCCCACGCGTGCGCAGTGCAGCTCGGTGGCTACGTAGATGGCGCATGCGCGGTTTGCGTTTTTACGAAGGCCCGCTAAGCGCGCCTGCCTACCTGCATACCGTATCGCATGGCATGCTTGTAAGTATTTTCCTAGCTGGTTGGTTTCATACAACAGAAAGCTATTTTTTATGACGGATTTTTTTTTCTATGAAAGAATTTATACCATGTGGGGCATAAAATATTTTATTATTATAATCTGCTGATTATAATAACATACATAATACTATTTCCCATTTCAATTTGGGCATATTATTTAAGGGTTTTAATTAGGGTATATTTACTTCTCTTAATTCCATACATTTATATGTGCTGACGAATTATGCATTTTGCTATCAGTCTACCACGACAGTCGCAAAAGGTTAGGTAGTGTTAGGCTGACCATACTACAATGAACATTTTGGTTTCTTATCTTAGCCTGCAATGGTCTCTCCAACATCTTAAGCTTAATCTGGCTATCACTCTATTTTTGACTAAATTGTGCAATAACAGTATTATGCATCATTATTTTACCATTGTATTTTAAATTACTGGCACCGGCTTCAAGTCGATCTGAGTAGGGTTGGAAGATTATATTATGAACAAAGGGCGTTTTGGTAACGCATCTCCTATAGCCATGAGTGATATGTCATTGAATAGGTTTCTCAATGTAGAACAATAGTTGTGAACATACTTTGTTCGAATTCGCTGTATTTTCAGTTATAATTTCAATAAACGAATAATTAATACTCTCATATAAATCATAAAAAAATCATAAAAAATCACCGTACCTTTACCTACTTATAGTACATTTTTTCAAAATCAAGTTTCGATTTAGAGTAGTGATAATCGTCTTCTGCTTGCGTGATAGACCAACATTTTGTAGAACTCAATGGCTCTAACCGATTAGTTCTAATGACTTTACAACTACAAAGACTAAAAATAATAGTCGTTCTGGTACTTACTAGTCTATACCAGTAATTACTAATTGATACTAGCAGTAGTTACTAGGCTGCATTAGTAGTTTCTAGTCAAAAACCATATTGTACAGATGTTAAGTTTTTAAAACAAAAAGACAAGCATTTACACGTTACAACATAATATTATGCCGATAATACAATTTATGAAGCCAAGCAACATAGTAGTCTTTGTTCTACATTTTATGAACTTTCTAGTGTGATAAATATCATACCCATTGTTCTTTGACGCGCTCGCTGGTGTAGTGGCTAATAACTTCACTTTGAAACCAACGCTTGTAGGTTCGATTTCCATATAAGACAAATATTTATGTACATATACATATCTATTTGAATTGGTGTGGGTGATTTAAGAAAGATAGCGCACTTCAAAGCAGTAAATCAGTCTGGGAAAGTACTCCTCCCTCAAAACAAAGAATCTAATAACAATTCACAGATGGGTTGTTGTATTCCTGCGTGTAAATGAGGTTATACTGGTGGCTGGTGATCTTCTAAGCAGTTGCTGTATTAGCAGCAGAGGTATGATGACTCACGCGAGTGATATTTAATGGATTTTAGGCATTCATAGGTTATGGTAACCGCATAACATCAGGTGGGCCATGTAGTTGTATGCCTCGTACGTAACGTTTTATAAAAATTTGCATGCCAGTTGTACATACTATTTGCGAGATAAATCTTATCATCGTCATATACCTATCTGTTTGTAACTTCTCATATGTATAATTCTTTAAATACAATACATAAATTAGACGATGTTAAAGTTGCCAAAGTAATAAACTGTGACATAGAAGATTTCAGGAAACGCATAGAAATATCTGATAAATATTGACGTAAGACACAAGAACAGCGCAAAACCTAAGAAGCATATACCGTAATATTGATGATCTATCTTATGCATATGATGATGATGTGATGCAACCTTAGCCAGCTATATGAACAGGACCCATAGGCTACGCAGTCGTCTCACACTACGTACTCTACGATGCGTCCAATCCAATTTTAGCCGTGTACTTGATATTGTTTAAGACTTACAAGTAGTAGATCCTTTTTTTTAATGATCGTCTAGTTTATTTTATTTATTTGAACTCAAAGTATTAACGCGTAAATTTGCAATATTAAGACCGGTCCAGAGCAATTTTATAGTTAGAGGGATTGATAGTATTGTGTTACAGCATTATTAATATTTAATTACAATTGAAAACAGAATAAAATTATATAATAATCGTGATAATAAGAATAAAAAAAATTCATACTTTCTATATATTCGGTTGCCACTCTACGGAACTCGGCAGGCGAACAACTACACAAATCCAGCGCATCATACTGCGAGGTTCATTCGTTGAGCAAGCGCAGTGCCCGAGAGATCGTGAAACATTTGCTACTACAAGTCACATAAATCAAAATGATGGGCTAGTCATTTATACGAGAAACCAATAAAATGTTATTAATACCGAAATAGCATCCAAGATATACAATCTCATTCACTTGTTCCAACACTTCATCATCAACCGTAATCCATACATTTGTTCTGGTTTCTTCTCTTTCAAATATCTTTATCTTTCTTCTTTCTTTAACTTCTTCGCATTCAATAGTAAAATTTTCTCCATTAAAATTGTAATTCATTGTTATGACCAGTGTTTGTGGCTCAAATGGTATTTCTACTAATATCACAGCATCGTCTGCATACAACAGACAGTTCACCACTAGGTTACCCATGCACAATCCTATATTCGTTGCCCTTATTATCTGCAGACAACTATCAAGATACAGAATAAACTGCCTAGCAGATAGCATGCAATCCTGTTTTTGACACCAAACCAAATTTTAACATCAAACCTGCGTGACATGCTACCATCTATCCGTACACATGCTGAGCAATTTTTGTAAGTTTTGCACGGAGCAGTGAATCGTCAATCCCATATCTCGGCAATATGTCTCACAGATCCTTTGGCACAATGATATCAAGTGTTTTCTCAAAATCCACAAAACCGCAGAAAACCTTCTTGTCAATGACCAGATGCTACTACACGATATTGCGGAGCGAGAAAACTTGAAAGCATCATACTGACTCGCATTACCAGCGACCGAGGTATAGTCATACATTTCTTCAAAATATTTACTCCACCGTTCTAACACTTCCTGAGTGTCCGCAAGAATGACACCAGATTAAACTTTATCTTGTCCATTCTGGATGCCGACGAATTAATCCCAAAGTTTTTTTTTATACTACATCGGAAGGCATACAAGCATACGGCCCACCTGATGTAAAGCGGATACCGTAGCCTATTAAGGCTTGTGATATATTGCAGCGCGATGCCTCCTCTGCTACTTAGACAGCAACTCCTTGGAAGCTTACACGTACCCTCACTCGAACGCAGGAACAACAACCCTCTAGGGAGTTGTTATTTGGCTGCGGTTGTCTGTGAGCAGGAGGTACTTCCCCAGACGGGCTGCTTTGATGCGCCCTACCTCTCTTAAAACATCCAGACCAAAACAAACAGATATGTTCATGCACACAAATGTTTGTCTTGTGTGTATGTAAATACGCTTAGAGAGCCTATGTCCCTACGGAGTTGAAGAGGTTCTAGGCTTTTTGAGGATTTGAGGATCCCAGGGAGGATTTAAAACAGGGAAATGAGTCTGTTTTAAAATCTCTGAATAAATTAACTTCTCTAAAATCTAAATTTGATAAGAATGTGTGTGTGTGAAACGCATCAACATCACATATACCATCGGATGGGTAGGATTTTTGACGCGTCTGATGAATATGATACTAATAGTTAATAGATTGAGGCGTTATTTTGCGAAAGTCAAATTTACATGCAATTTGATGTAACCTGCTTTGTGTGCTTCCGCCACCAATTAGTTCATGCGGCCTAGCGCCGGCCGGCACCCACCCACTACTGTTAATACGTGCTACATGCCGACGCTGCCATGGCTGCTCCGGTAGTCTCTGCCTCGGCTGCTGAAGGAAAACCATGAAATTCCAATTGCTGGACACTCAGGGTCTGCCAGAATGTTAAACCGTATTAAAGAGAAGTTCTATTGGAAAAATATGCGCGGTGATATCGAAGATTACGTCAAAAAGTGCCCCTCGTGTCAAATTAATAAAGCTTTACGTCAAACCAACAGAGCCCCGATGATAATAACATCTACTTAAGAACGGTATTAAAAATGATATTAGCAATTATCGGCCAATATCACTGCTGTCTACTTTGTCGAAAGTATTTGAAAGATTAATTCATAATGCTCTTTATCCTCTACTTCATGATCAGATTATAACTGAACAACACGGATTTGTAAGAAACCGTTCAACCATTAGTAATTTAACACTATACTCAAATTATTTGTTTGAAAACTTAGACAACCGCATGCAAGTCGACTCTATTTATACTGATTTTCGGAAGGCTTTCGACAAGGTAGACCACAGGATCTTATTGCAAAAAATTGCATATAACGGCATTCGTGGGAATTTATTACGTTGGTTTGCATCATATGTGAAAAACAGAGTACAAAGAGTTGTAGTACATGGATTTACATCATCGGAGACAAACGTTACATCTGGAGTTCCTCAAGGATCAATCCTAGGGCCGCTGTTATTCGTCTTGTTTATTAACGACATCAACGAATGCTTTCACAACTCAAATTTTGTTGTTGTTGTTGTTATTTGGCTGCGGTTGTCTGTGAGCAGGAGGTACTTCCCCAGACGGGCTGCTTTGATGCGCCCTACCTCTCTTAAAACATCCAGACCAAAACAAACAGATATGTTCATGCACACAAATGTTTGTCTTGTGTGGGAATGGAACCCATGAGCGTTGGTGTCAAAGTCGCGTCATTCACGACTGAGGCACCGAGCTCGTTAGAAACTTCTTTACCTCTCTCCAAAAGAATTTGGTATTTGTCTAGAAGTTTTTTGTCAGCCTTTCTTCCTCATTCATAATTTGTCTTTCACGCTTCTCTTTCACTAAAGCCTTCGTTTCATTCTTGTATAGACGGTACATATCTTTCTTCTCCTCTCACATATTTTCATTTAAGGGCAAAGATGATACATAATTCAGCCACGTTTCCTCCGTCCTCTATCGTCCTCCACATCCCACCAGGCATCTCCTCTCAATGTTTTATGCACCTTTGCACATACACATCCACCATACTTTTTTTCAAATCTTTTCAGCAATCAGTCACATCTGAGTCGGAAAGTCGTGCATTTGCAAGTCTTCCGCTTACCACATGTACATGCATTCTCCTTACACTTTCATCTTGCAATTTTTAGCTCCTTATCCTTTCATGATCTGCAAAAGGGATACGCACTCGTCAGTGACTCCACTTCCTGAAAAGTCCCACAAACCGGCTTACCACCAGGTAATGGTCCGCTTCGAAAGTGGGACCTCTAAAATCTCTTATATGCATTATAGTATTTCGGAGACGTCTGTCTATTAAAATAAAATCGATCACACTTTTTGGTCATTCCGTCTCCATTTATACGTGTGAATATCCTTATGACACGGGGATCACTCGCATAATCACTCTTTTATTCCTTTCAGCTAAATCCAGAACATTCCTTACAGATTCCCAAAACCACCAGTGGCTAAGCGAGAGGAGTACCATGCCTATACTGGCATGTCCGTCCCGGTCGCCAAATCATAGGGCCATCACTTCACCGGGCAGATCATCAATGTCGCTCCACTTGCGCTAAGTCTCTTTCACACACAAAGCATTTAAACGAATCTCATTCATTACGTTTATCAGTTCGTTCATCTTATCATTTATTCCACCTCTCGCTGCGTGGTGGGTGGCGGCCCCCATCATCACATGCAGCTACATTCGCACCGAGGGGGGCGGATCGGTGCGCGTCGCAATCGGGGGCCGCCCAAATCCACATAATTATAGTGCACTATTGGTCCAGACTTGCAAACTGTTTGTTTGGCAACAGTCGCGAATGAACACGCTTCTGACACATGATCCCAGCATATTCGACTTATCATGAAACAATCAACATCATAATGTAAAGCATTGCTTTTTTCGTATTAAAATTAATTTACGTTGCTTACCATATGTTATTTATATTTACAGATCCTTGGAGCAGTCTCGACGTATTTAGTTATAATTCTACAGTTCGAATAGTAACTGAATATGCAATATAATTTATGTCATTATAGATACGAACAGAAAACCCGCTGTTTCCCGCCGAACAACTCGGAATTCATACACAGATCTCATACATGGCATTACTATATAATTATACGTTAATTACATGTCACAGCTATTGCTGTACATACTTTACATATCACATGAATATACATATTGTATGAAATCTAATAGTTTATAAATGTTATATGCATTACATTCTACATATCTACTTGAATAGTAATTGTCGTAGTTAATAATTAAACTAATGTATTAAAATATAATTGTAGATTAACTTTGATGGAAATCACAACGCAAAGTGGGAAGTATTATAAGCATAGTGATACACGATGTTGTACTTTCAATCGTCTAAAATATTATCTATGGAGAGTAAAACAATAGATAGTGTTATAGTAACATCTTATAGATTGGAATTCAAAAAGTAATAGTAATAAAGTTTTGTTATTTTATTAGTTTTGTAGCAGGGATAGCCCAGTGGATAAAAAGAACCGGCCAATTGTTAAACATGAAATTATTTTTATTCATACAATGTTTTTGCAAGATGATGTGTTTTTGCTCAACGCTTAATGTCCTTGGGTCATAAATCCTTAGTATTCTAAAGGGATACATGTCATTTCTATATCCTTTAATAAATAATCACTATTAAGAAACACCGCAACTTTGAATGACAGAGTGACCTGCACTTCATCATTCATTAATTGTATTTATTGCCGCAATCTTGGCTCCATAGGAAAAATAGTAGTGGGAATGTATCGTTACAGTAGGACACTCGGGAAATTGGTTGTTTGGGAATACAGTGGCTCTGGTACATAGGGAACAGCAATTTATATTCAATTCAATTTAATTTATTTTGCTATTTTGTTATGTACTGTATGTTTGTATATTATAATAGATGTATACACCAGCTGATGTTTAAATAAGAACAGTGTAAGATGTTAAGTGTACTGTAAATAAATGAAGAATATTAAATACATCGTTACAATTCATTCGATTATACATTTATTTTTATCATTAAAAAGATAAATATTCTTTCGCTTCAAAAACCCGGATCGGAATATGAAATAGCACTCCGTGGCGGAAGAATCTGTGCTGGAACTGAGGAAACACATCTTAAAACTCTCACAAGTTTTACCGGCTGAGAGCATTCGAGAATCTTATATTTGAGGATCCCAGGGAGGATTTAAAACAGGGAAATGAGTCTGTTTTAAAATCTCTGAATAAATTAACTTCTCTAAAATCTAAATTTGATAAGAATGTGTGTGTGTGAAACGCATCAACATCACATATACCATCGGATGGGTAGGATTTTTGACGCGTCTGATGAATATGATACTAATAGTTAATAGATTGAGGCGTTATTTTGCGAAAGTCAAATTTACATGCAATTTGATGTAACCTGCTTTGTGTGCTTCCGCCACCAATTAGTTCATGCGGCCTAGCGCCGGCCGGCACCCACCCACTACTGTTAATACGTGCTACATGCCGACGCTGCCATGGCTGCTCCGGTAGTCTCTGCCTCGGCTGCTGAAGGAAAACCATGAAATTCCAATAGCTGGACACTTAGGGTCTGCCAAAATGTTAAACCGTATTAAAGAGAAGTTCTATTGGAAAAATCGAAGATTACGTCAAAAAGTGCCCCTCGTGTCAAACTAATAAAGCTTTACGTCAAACCAACAGAGCCCCGATGACAATAACATCTACTTAAGAACGGTATTAAAAATGATATTAGCAATTATCGGCCAATATCACTGCTGTCTACTTTGTCGAAAGTATTTGAAAGATTAATTCATAATGCTCTTTATCCTCTACTTCATGATCAGATTATAACTGAACAACACGGATTTGTAAGAAACCGTTCAACCATTAGTAATTTAACACTTTACTCAAATTATTTGTTTGAAAACTTAGATAACCGCATGCAAGTCGACTCTATTTATACTGATTTTCGGAAGGCTTTCGACAAGGTAGACCACAGGATCTTATTGCAAAAAATTGCATATAACGGCATTCGTGGGAATTTATTACGTTGGTTTGCATCATATGTGAAAAACAGAGTACAAAGAGTTGTAGTACATGGATTTACATCATCGGAGACAAATGTTACATCTGGGGTTCCTCAAGGATCAATCCTAGGGCCGCTGTTATTCGTCTTGTTTATTAACGACATCAACGAATGCTTTCACAACACAAATTTTCTTCTGTACGCCGACGATCTTAAAGTTTATCACGTTATTGGAACTGTTGATGACTGTAAGAAAGTTCAAGCTGATCTAAATCGCCTCTCTGTTTATTTCTCCTTAAACAGATTACAGCTTAGCTTAAACAAATGTAAATCCATTACATTTACAAAAAATCACTATGTTATAGATTACACCTATTATCTTTGCAGTGAAGCTTTAGAAAAGGTCTCACTTATAAAAGATCTAGGAGTTTATTTCGACTCTAAACTTCACTTTGATATTCATATTAACAAAGTGACAAATAAGGCGTTTCAAATGTATGGATTTATTATGAGGACGTGTACTCAGTTCAAACGGCCTGCTACTTACCTACACCTTTTTAGATCATTGGTTACATCGCAAGTCAAATATGCCACAGTTATCTGGAACCCATATTATTCGAAGTACAGCGTTCAACTTGAATCGGTACAGAAAAAGTTCTTACGAGCGGTCAACTACCGATGCCATCATTCGAAATCATCTTATCAACCACTTCTTAATAAATTTTCTTTATTGTCTCTTTCTCAAAGAAGGTTGCTTATGGACCAGGCACTTTTGTATAAGATTTCCCATAACAACCTTGACTGCAGCCAGTTAATTAATCAAATTTATCTTCGCACACCTACTAATATACATGTGCGTGAGAACATAATTCGGCGTCTTTTTGCTCCTAAATTCTGCCGAACGAACGCAGGTGAACGTGCTCCCTTGCGTCGTATTATGTCTTCTTATAATAAGTATTTTACTGAAATAGATATATTCGCTTTGTCATTATCAGTATTTAAAAAACATGTCATTGAGAGGTTATCAGATATTACCTTAGATTGATGCTATAATGTGTATTATTTTTTCTTTTCTTTTTCTATATGTAATGCGTTTGAAATTATCTAATAATTTGTGGATAATGTGGTTGGTTGTACAATTATCAAAACTATTAATTTCATATTATGTAAAAAACCCTGATTGTACAATTGTTTTTTATCCCGAATAAAATAAAATAAAATACTTCTACATCTCCATTTGAGAAACTGTCTTTGGACATAGTCGGTCCTCTACCCAAGTCGGGTACGGCTAAGCTTAAATACATCTTGACCATGCAAAATGACTTAACGAAATTCTCCTTAGCCTACCCCCTTCGCTCTACAACAGCCGAGGAATCATGCGAATGCCTCCTCCATTTTGTCTCAATGTTCGGGATCCCGAAACATATACTTACTGATCAAGGTACAAACTTCACAGCAGACATATTTAAGAAAACATGTGAATTTCTGAAAACTAAACAATTATGGTCTGCTCCATATCACCCGCAAACACAGGGTGCTCTAGAAAGATCACATTCAACTCTTAAAGAGTATCTAAAGTCTTATGTCAACGATAACCAAGCCAATTGGCCCCGTTATGAGTTTACAGCCATGCTAGCGTATAATATGACTGTACACTCGACAACACACTATTCGCCTTTTGAGCTGTTATTCGGACATAAACACCGCATTCCCGACTCCGTCTATGACGACAATTCTAGTACCACTTATCCGGAATACGTAAAAATGCTTCAACATAGGATGAAGCACACACGTGATAAGGCCTTAGAGTTCATCCGGAAGTGCAAATCGACCTCTAAGTATTACGACTCCCGTACTCGCCTTGCGACATACAAGGTTGGTGATTTGGTCCTACTAAAAAACCACCTTAGACTCCGTAAAGACTTATCCCCTGTATGGAAGAGCCCATACAAGGTTCATGGCAATCACACATTATCATTACTTATAAATAGGCGCCATGAAAGACACCATTTCGATGAGGTCAACCATGTAGAGGTGTGATAACACCTACACGAAACATTATATACATATTAGTTTATATTGCCCTCTTTATAATTTTACGTTTTATTTTGATTAGAAAATAAGTCTTAAGTATAGGTGACTTAAGTATATTACGCTTTTTCCGTTACAGCGTACTGGTCCAAGGTCATGCAGAATTGGTTCAACAGATCAATGCAAGCAGCGGCATATATTTTGACCCAATTGGTGTACATGGGGCACACTAAAAGTTTTGCACTTCTAGCTAATCGAAACTATTTGAATTTCGAATGTTATATTTTTTTAAACGTTGCAACCTGCTTTGTAATAATAAAAAACAATTGGCGGGAAATCATTTGTCAATAGTTTTTTATCACACATCAAAGTTCTACGTACGCAACGAAAATGGAATTGAGTCGAAAAGATTTTAGAGCGATGATTTTTTATGATTTTAAAAGTTCTCTCTCCCCGCAATACTGTGCTGTTCGTCTTCAAAATGCTTTTGGGAGAGAAGGACCTTCTTTGAGCACCGTGAGGCGATGGTTTGCTGAATTTGAGAGAGGTCGAGTTTCTTTACATGACGAATTTCGTGAACGGCGGCCTTCAACTGCCGTTAACGTATATAATGTGGCTACTGTTAAGCGGCTAATTGAAGAAAATCCGCGGATTACCTACGAGACAATTCGAGAACTATTGGGGATTGGTATGAGCCAAATTCAGAAAATTTTACACGAAGAATTGAAAGTTCGGAAACTTTGTTGTCGTTGGATCCCTCATGAACTGACAGCGGAACAGAAGCGGGTTCGTGTCGAATGGTGCTCACAGATGCTACTGAAGTACGACCACGGACATTCTAATGCTGTTTATGACATTGTCACAGGAGACGAAAATGGATTTATTGTTTTGAACCCGAAAAAAACCAACAATCTTGTGAATGGGTGTTTGAAAATGAGAACAGGCCAACAAAAGTGAGGCAGTCGAGAAACGTTGATAAAAAAATTATCGCGTTTTTTTTATCAGCTACGGGTCCCATCTGCACAATTCCCCTTGAAGATCAAAAGAGTGTTAATGCCGAGTGGTATTCTACCATTTGTTTACCCAGGGTGTTAGAAAAAGTTCGCGAAAGAAGACCAAAAAGCCGCGTTCTCCTACATCATGACAACGCTTCTTCACACACGGCCAACAAAACAAAGTCATTTTTAACTTCCGAAAAAGTACAACTCGTTACCCATCCTAAGCATAGCCCCGACCTAGCACCCTGTGATTTCTGTATTTTCCCCAAAATCAAAAATTTGATGAGAGGTTTCACTTTTACCAACTCCGAAGAGGCAGTGATAGCGTTCAATCAGCACGTAGAAAACATGCCTTCAGAACTGTGGTCCTCCTGTTTTAAAAAATGGTTCGATGGCATGAAAAAATGTTTAAAATGTAAAGGAGAGTATTTTGAAAAGAATAAACATAATATTTTGGTTATTACATGTTGTTTTTTTAAGTTACGCGAAACTTATAGTGTGACCTACGTACTTAAAATACGTGTAAGCCATCTAGATGCAGTCACTCCACTTGATATATCTCACATTGAACCTCATTTAAAAAATATTAATTCTGTGTTAGGAACATTACGTTACAAGTGTAACCAAATCCAAATTGAAACGTCAAACAATTTAGAATATCACAACATACTAGAACCATTAACCGTGAGGTATCACGATATGGTTTCCGAGTATTCTGCTATCTCTCATTTAGTTGATAGAAGGGTCAAACGAGCGGCGTGGCTAGGTGGCATTGGCTCTCTTTCTAAAATTGTATTTGGAACCTTGGAAGAGGATGACGCCATCAAGTACGATGACGCCATCCAAAACGTACAAGAAAACGAAAAAAGATTAGCCTCAATAGTTAAAGAAAATATTTTAGTAACTTCTTCAATTTTGAAAAAATTTAATCATACTTTACACAACATAGCAATTAATGAGGCTAACCTTAATCTAGCTATCGACAATTTCCCCCTAAAATTAAAAAAATAATATTTTTAACGAATCATTTAATTATAAAACAAAATATAAATTCTATTTTAAATAGTTTGGAAGCATCCATACTAACCGTATCGTTTGGATACAATAAACGCTATTGTATTAAGTAATCAAAACATTTTGCACCCAGCTGTACTGCAGCCTACACAGTTATACCAAGAAATTGTCGATAACTACCGATACTTACCTGTAGACTTTAAGCTACCCGTAGACTTAGTGTTAAGTAATATTCATAGTTTAATGAACATATCTGGTGTAATTTGTTATAGCTTAAGTAATAAAATTGTTTTTGTACTGAGGATACCCTTAGTGTCCCCTAGGGACTACAATCTGTATCATAACATAGCTTTGCCGACTACGCATGATTATGTACATCCGAACACTTTTACCTTTATAATACCTACTTATAAATATATAGCAATGACCAAGGATAAATCGGAGTATTGTAATCTTAATTCTTTAAGGGAATGCGCAACAATAAATCAAGGTGAATTCATTTGCGACGTCATGACAGTGTATCCAACCAGTGCGCACCCGAGTTACGAAAGTGAACTATTAGCTAGCGTGATTAAAATACTACCCAAACAGTGCTCCACGGAATTCATTCATGGACATGTAGACTTATGGAAATCTTTGAACAATAATAAATGATTATTTATACAATCTCAAAATAGTAAAATATATATAGAATGCTCAAACAATAAAATTAACGAAATTTATATCATTGGAACAGGAATTATTAAAATACCAAATAACTGTATCGCGTATAGCCAAGGCACAAAACTTGTACCTAAATTCAATACTGTACAAATTAATATTACCATTGTCAACTCTGATTTCAACATTATAAATGACTCATGCTGTAAAATAGATAAGTTTAATAACATAATAAATAATGAGCCTCCCCTAAGGTTACAAAACCTTGATTTAGATGATTTCTTTCTTTTCGGGACCGCCGAGGTCTCGAAGGCGGCATCGTGGACCGAGGTGGTCCGCCGCAAGCCGCAGAAAACCGCGGCCCCCGCGACTCCTGCGGGGCTAACGCCCGCCAAAGCGTCAGTCTCTGCCCCCGCGGGCAAGGAGGAGCGGGCAAAGTGGTGCTCCCCGGCTCCACGGCCGTAATATTAAAGTTACGGCCGGAGGCAGCCCAAGGGGGGGCATCGTATGCCTCGGCCCTGCTCAAAGCAGAGCGGGAGGTGAATCTGGGGGAGCTGGGAATCGGATCGCTCCGGATCCGCAAACCTGCGACAGGAGCGTGGCTCATAGAGGTCCCGGGCTCCTCCAGCCATGAGAAGGCTGACGCCCTGGCGGCCAAATTGACGGCTGCATTGTCCGGCTTCGCGGAGGTGTCCAGGCCCGTGAAGTGTGCGGAGTTCCGCCTCACGGGTCTGGACGATGCCGCTACGGCACAGCGGGTCCAGGCTGCGGTCGCGCGGGAGGGGGACTGCACCCCCGAGCAGGTCCGGGTGGGTGAAATCCGCCTGGACTGGCGGAATTCCAGTTCGGCCCTGATGCGCTGCCCGGTGACGGCAGCGAAAAAGCTGCTCGAGTTGGACAGTATCGGAGTGGGCTGGAGCCGGGTGCAGCTCCACCTGCTGGAGGCGCGCCCCATGCACGGTTTTAAGTGCATGGGGAAGGGGCACACAGCGGAGCTGTGCCTCTCCAAGGAGGACCGCAGCCGGCTCTGCTACAGGTGCGGCGGCGGGCAGCCGGGGCACATCGCTTCGGGCTGCTCGGCCCAGGTCCGCTGTGCCGTATGCGCAGACGCCGGACGAAAGGCGACACACGTGATGGGGGGCCGTCTTTGCAACCCCCCCCAACCGTCCGCGGGCACACATATTGTTCGGTGTCTCTCGCGGAAGTGGGCGGCAGAAGGCGCCTGAGGCTGGGATGTCCGAATCTCCGATCGGAATCCGGACATCCTCGCTTCCTGCAGGCCAATGTCAACCACTCCGCTGGGGCTCAGGACCTTTTCCTGCAGACCATGGCGGAGTGGGACGTGGACGTGGCGGTGGTTGCGGAACCATATTCCGTGCCCTACCGGCCTAACTGGGCTGGGGATCTGGACGGTTCCGTAGCCATCATCAGGAGGCCTGGCGCCAGCCCCCATTCGTGGTGTGGGTGAGGGGAGCGGGTTACGTGGCGGCGGTTCGGGGAGAGTACGCAATAATCAGTGTGTACTTCTCCCCGAACCGCGACCTGCCGGCCCTGGAGCGGCTGCTCGTCGCTCTCGAGTCGGCAGTGAGGCGGCTAGCGCCCGCCCAGGTTGTCGTGGCCGCGACTTCAACGCCTAGTCCACGGCGTGGGGGAACCCGGCCACGGAAGCCAAAGGGCGGAAGGTGGAGGAGTGGGCGCTGGCTGCGGGACTGTCCCTCTTGAATAGGGGGACAGTCCACACGTGCGTTCGGTGGAACGGAGGGTCGGTGGTGGATCTGTCCTTCGCCACAGCGTCCACCGCACGCCGAGTGGAGGGTTGGAGGGTGCAGACGCTCTCGGACCATCGTTACATCAGGTTCACGGTGTCTCCAGCCACAGGGAGTCCGACGATTTCGTCCCGGTGGCGGAGCCGGTTCCCGCGTTGGGCACTCACCAGGCTCGACCGGGAACTGGCAGAGGAGGCGGCCATAGCCGGCCGCTGGGGCCTCCCGCCAATGGAGGATATGAGGGCGGAGCAGAGGGCTGGCCGTCTCTGCGACGCCTTCACGGCGGTGTGCAGGGCGGCCATGCCCAGTGATGGACGTCCGCCCCCAAGGCGGGTCGACTGGTGGTCGGCATCTTGAAACTCGGGCAGGTCTCGATCAGGAGCGTCACATCTGCCACGGTCCTCGGGGTGGAACTAGATCTAGCACTTCACTTCCTGCAGCACGCGACCCGTATAGGGGAGCGTGCCGCAGCTTGCTTTGGAAGGATGGCGCGAGTATCTGCGTCATCGTGGGGATATAGATACCGAGCCCCGAGGATACTCTACCAGGGGACTTACGTGGCTACGTTGACGTATGCCGCCGCAATCTGGTGCCATAGAGTATGTATGTATGTTTGTCGTAGTGCCGTACTTAGAAGTCAGAGAGGGGCACTAGTTCTCTTGACCAAAGCGTATAGATCCACCAGTACTGCTGCCCTGCCGGTGCTGGCTGGAGTCCTACCAGCCGACCTGGAGATAGCTCTTGCTGGGCACATGGCAGGGGTGCATAGAACCGCGCCCGATCAGGAGATGAGCCGCCGGAAACGCGAAATTTGGGAAGCCACGGTCAGCGAGTGGCAAACTCGCTGGAACTCAGAGCTTAAGGGCAGGGAACTCCATCAATTTTTCCCCGACGTGTCGGTAAGACTCAGGTCTCACTGGGTCGAACCGGATCATCCAACCTCACAACTCCTGGGGGGTCACGGATGTTTCAGGAAACGTTTGAGTGAGATGAAATGTTGTGAGAGCAGCATGTGTTTGTGTGGTGAAAGCGAGGAGGACAGGAACCACGTATTGTGGTCCTGTCCAACGTATGCCGATCTGCGTGATAGAATGATGGATGGGATTCAGCGCAGCAAAGAGAAGGGACCGGTTTACTTCGGGGACCTCGTGTCGTCGCCGGGGAACTACGCGGCCTTCCGCGGGTTCGCCCACGCGTGGTTCGCGCGGAGGAGCGCCAAGGAAAAGGCTGAGAAGGCACAAGACCGGGAGGAGGGAGAGCGCAACGCAGGAAGAACTTAGAATACCCACGAGCGCCTTCGGACGGCAGTGAAGGCGTACACGTGTGCGTTGCCGCCCCAGAAAGGGGGAGAAGGCGTACAGAGATATGTGGAGAGAGACAGAAATAACTTGTCGGGAGTCAAGCAAATGCCCACGGCACGGCGAAGAGCCTCAGAGCAGCAACTGCCGTGCTGCATCTCCCGTGATTCGGCTCAAATGACCGCAAGGTCGGTGGAGCCATGGGATGGTGGTGGGACATGGTGGTCGGCGGAGATAGCCGACCTCCGGGACACCTGCAACGGGGCGCGTAGCGTACACCCGGATCAGGCGTCGCCGCCCCCGGGAGCCCCGTGGGTTGCCGGGGAACTCTTCCCCGACAACCCACGGGGCTACGCTCCCCCGAGGATGGCCCGATCGTCGGACTCTAGAGGAGAGGAGGGCGCTCCGCCGCCCGTCACCGACCAGGAGATGGAGGCAAGAAGAGGGCGCCGGGTCCGGACGGGGTGCACGGGAAGGTGCTAGCGTTGGCTCTCGTGCACCTCGGAGACAGGTTCCGGGAGCTCCTCGACTGCTGCTTGCGGTCGGAGTGCTGCCTGGGACCCTTCAGGGTGGGCCGACTTTGCCTTCTGTTGAAGGGAGACCGGCCCCCGGACTCGGGGTCGGCGGTTCGACCGGTCGTTCTGCTGAACGAGGCGGGAAAGCCCTAGAAAGGGTTGTCGCTTCCCGCCTCGCTCAGCATTTGGAGGATGACCCGGAACCGGGCCTCTCGGACGCCCAGTTCGGGTTCCGGGCCAGACGGTCGACCGTCGACGCCATTAGCCATTATTGAAGGAGTACTTGGAGGACAGGGAGGTGCGCTACGAGGATGCGAGGGGCCAGATGGTCAGAAGGCACGTAGTGTGCGGTGTCCCACAGGGGTCCGTTCTGGGCCCCATCATCTTTCAATGTCAAAGTGAGTTGCCTGTCGATATGTAATTAAATTAGAGGTTAGTAAGATGCAGAAGACGTGTTGTGTCGACATATTATTGAACACTGTATTAATTATTACAAATAAACAATTACGTAAACTAGGTTTGTCAGAACCAGAACAATAGTTTGCTATTTTGCAGATTGTAGCGGCATTGACACACTTGAAATTTGACATGTACTTTGTACATCGGTTTAAGTTGAAAGCCCAGCAATGAATACGACGTTGATAGTAAGCCAGGACTCAACACTTAGATGGCGTGAACGTATTTAACGTCAAATGTATCAAGTAAAGCAGGAAAGTGAGCCGGAATACTCATTGCATTTATATGCATAATATAAAAATTTTCGGTGCATCTGAAAAATTTTGCTAAAGAGATTCCTTTAAAGTGTTAGGAATTCTATGAAAACTATCACCAAAACAAGAAGTGCACATGTGTTTCCTCCTTCCTACAACATGGGATCCTTCAAAAGAAGCGTGAGTCAGCACCTCGCGGGCCTGCATAGTAGCGTCAACTGACAGGACACTGTAGTATTTTGTCAGTTACCGCTGCAATTTGGGCTCCTCTTTTCGCTAACCAACAGGTGAAGCGGAGCTAATATACTGAGCCAATATAAAAAAAAAAGAAGAAGCTATTCGTTTAATTCAATTTTTCAATTTCATTTCAATTTCAGTGCTCATTAGATTTGTGTATATTATAACTATAGTTATTAAAATAAGATAAACTATACACGATATATAAAAATAAACAAGTGAAGGAACGCTAAGAGAAAATATACTTTACATGCAATTTGATCTAACCTGCAGTGTGTGCTTCCGCCACCAATTAGTTCATGCGGCCTAACGCCGGCCGGCACCCACCCACTACTGTTAGTTGATGCAACATGCTGACGCTGCCATGGCTGCTCCGGTAGTCTCTGCCTCGGCTGCTGCGGTCGTCCGCCATCTGGAACAGAAACCGCATGACCCCAACACCATCGCTGCCTTATAAATTAAATATAAACCTTCGCCTTGTACATAGTGATTATGATAAATGGAAAATACCTAAGTAAATATACAAAATATACAATGTTTTTAAAAAAAATAAACGAAACCAGAAACAGCGAATAATGTCAATAATGTGTTCATTTATTTGTAATTGACATCATTAATATTTTTTATCAATCTCAAAGTAAACATGCTGTCTCAAATATTATGAACACGTTAATGAATATCCATTCACAAGTTCTAGGAATTAATAAATTGTGTTAGTCTGGCTACATAACTTAAAACTGCTGTACGTTTATTCGGATCTACTTAACGTCAATTTTGAATGTAAAGTGTGCACCGAATAATGAATTCTCATTTTACATCAAAGAACGAGGTAAGCTGGTGACAACAGTACAGAATGCTTCTAAAATATAAATAATTTGTGATAACTGAGCATAACACACACGTTTGCTATATTTGAACGTAAAACTATATTAAATTACGTTATGGAAGTAATGTACATATTGGCTCGCACTGCCGTACTCGTGCCTTGAGCATGGCCATCATATGCGCAATCGTAAAATCAATTGAACCATTTTGGGATTACCTCATCGTCCATCTGTCTGTCGATATCGTTTTTTCAGAACGCGTGAGGGTATGAAGTTGAATTTAATAGCAAATACGTAAACGATCTCCTTAGACGCAGAGAAATCTGCGGAGACGCGCAGTCATCGTGCCCTTGTATAAAGGCAAGGTCACGCATAGACTGCATCAACGGTGGCGGGTGCATGAGGTTCACATTTCAGATGGCGAACACTCGCAGAGATGACGACAGCAGCCGAGGCAGAGACGACCGGAGCAGCCATGGCAAAGGCATGGTAGTGGGTAGGTGGCGGCCGGTAGTAGTTCGTACGAACTAATCGGGAGCGGAAGCACACAAAGTAGTTTAGATCAAATTGCCTCCACCTACAAGAATTGCTCCGCATGTGAAAATTTGTGTCAAAGAAGATACGATTGCTTGCTGTCTAGGCTGTTTATACTGTACCTCGATAGTTGTCTACAGAGAATAAGATCGACGAATACAGGACGTTACGTATGGGTGACCTAGTGGTGAACTGTCTGCTTTATGCAGACGATGCTGTGATATTAGCAGAAACACCATCTAATCTGCAAACACTGGTCACAATAATGAATGCGAAGAAGACAAAGATATTAATGAGAAGAAACCATAACTAATGTAAAGATTACGGTTGATGACGAAGTGTTGGAAGTGTGTGAGACTGTATATCTTGGATGCGCTTTCAGCGGGGATCGAAGGTTCACCGGTAATGTAGAAAAACGAGTGAGTACTGGGAATAGTGTGAACGGAGTGTTGGGAAAACTTCTTGGCAGTAAAAGCTTGAACCAGAAGGCGCAGCTCGCTATACAATACAGTGCTGGTCCCAACGCTTACTTATGGAAGCGAGAGCTGAATATGGCAGAGAGAGCATGAGAGAATAAATGCGGTCGAAATGCGAGCGTTGCGCAAAATTTGTTGCGGTACACCTGTAGACCGTATCCCCAATGATGATGTTAGAAAGTCGGTGTTAAAATAAGAAGAGACATACACCGTACAGAATGCAGGATTACAAAACAGGTATACAATGCGAAAGTACATAGAACGATGTAGGGATCGAGGAAGGCCAAGGCTTACCATGACTAAATTGATCATGTTTTATCACAAGGTGATTTCAGGAGCCTTAGGAAGCTACGAAAATGCATAAGAAGAGCAATTAATGTTAAAGAAGCTAGTGAGGTTTGTAAGCAATCATATTTCATGTGGCACTCGGTTCTATCTGCCTACCCCGCAAGGGTTCAGATGGCGGACATTCACAGAGACGACTGCAGCAGCCATGGCAGCGGTAGCATGCGTATAGGTACGTGGTGGTGGGTACCCGCCGGCACACAAAGTTTAGATCAAATATTTTTTTAGGTGATATATAGCTCTGATTCTCTAATGACTTCATTTATATTTTCAGATGAGACACCCTCGAAACAACAAAGGTAGCCTAAATGAACAACGTGTCTTCGAAACTAATGATTCTTGTATAATAGGTGGATCTTTTGCTTACATTTTGATGGTATGGTGGACCTCAATTTTATATATTATATAATTTAGAAGATATTATTCAAAAACATGATATGCATCTATGTGTACCAAAGCTTTTTAAATATTTAAGTTTCCAAGTTTCCGGTCACTGTTGAAACTGAATTATTCAAGTTAAGTAAGTACAAACCTAAGAAAGTTCTGATATTCCCTCTGGGTTGCGGAAGTCTGACGGTAGTCGCTCCATGTAAAAAATAGTATCTTCGCTTATTCCTAGGCTTAGGTAGCGGACTGCGCTAGTCTTAACAGATTCGGAAACAGGATAACGCTAAAAAGATGAATAATAACCATGGTTATTATTTCTGTGCTTATTTCTAGTAAAGTGTGTACTGTTTGAAAATGCAAGCAGGTAACATTTTTGTCACTTTACTGTAATTAAACTATTCATTCATTTATTCTGTTCTAAAGTTTTCATAGGCAAGTATTAAAATATAATGGCGTACATGAGTAATGACGTTAACAGTAAGCAAATATACATATACATGAAAGTTTAATCAAGTATACCGAGGAATACTCACCTACCACGAACAAAATGATCGTGTTTTGTCAGAAGGTGATGTCAGAAACCCTAGGCAGGAACCAGCAAGCGTTCATGTGCAACGAATGTTAAAGAAGCGAGCGAGGTGGTGCAAATAAGCCGTCTTACAGTCCTCGATTCTCTCTGGCTACCCTGCAAACGACAAGGTTGAAAGATATACATACCATGTAACTATAAATTTGAACGAAGAGTTTTTAATAGTCGAGGAGGTTATGACTCTTGTCTTCAACTTTATATACCCAATTATTTGAAGACAGTCATCAATATCGTAGTGTCTTTAGAAACTATAAAACAAAAATGACTTTTGCAGCTAACGAGTATCTTCGGTATGGCGCCGTTGCGGTTTAGATCGCACGAGAAGGGTTACAAGATTTCTGTGTCGAAACCCATGTGTATATACAGTTACGTACTGGTTTTTTTCTTTGGTACGTTATATTTTTCTTATAAATAGAACTGTAACCGTATATTGTAAGATCATATAAATATGGATAAATATCAATCACAAAATTATATAGATTGTAGAGGTGCAGCAATCTCTGGACCTTGTGAAACTCTCTGTACACGTTTTTGAAGAACCTCACGTATGTAATTCTTTCAGCAAAGTTCGAATTCAAGGTACTCGTAGAAGTTGCTGACATAGACGATAGTATCTATGCAATATATTTAGATTGGTTTTTATTTTAATAATTGTTAGGACACTTTTACATTAGTTTCATAATTCTGTTGCTAAAATTAGACTCATAATTCAGGATCAGCAGCGCTATTTGGAAAAATAGTACAAATGAGCCTGGACGCGGATTTGAAGACAGAGAGTGCTAAGTTGACGCATTTGATTCGTCTTTATTTTAACTTCACAATGACAATGTTAGCCTTCACGGGAGTCATTGGAGGACACAAACGTATGAAAAATTTGATCGTGCATTTGAAAACAATTGCTGTGGTAAATAAATTTATTAACTCTTTATATAACATTATGTCCATAAAATACGTTTTACATATGCACTAAGAAACTAATATAATACCGTACACATGAAATAAATAAGTTTGGTGGTTTATGAAGAGATGGTGACGAGCTTCTGCCCACAACTTGCTGTTTAAAAGTTAATCCTCACTAGTTACTGTAAAAACAAAGCCTCCTAATGTCGCAAACATTTACTTGGGATACTCAGAAAGTTTTGCGAAAATGATAAAAAGTGCTCTATAGGTAAATATTTTTTTATTAAATCTTTTCAAAGCACTCTCCACCAGCCTCTATACAAAGTTTCATGCGTCTGAACCAGTTTTCGAAACAGTTTTTTCCGGTCTGCCGCAAACACTTCATTTACAGCCTGCTCGAAAGCTGATAGCGCATCTTCCGGCGACGAAAATTGTCCCTTTGAGCTGATTTTTATTTTCACACACGGTGCTAGGTTACGGCTGTGAGGAGACCGTCGTGCTGTCCAGGAAGTCCCTCGTTTTGAGCGCGTTGTCGGCACTTTGTCGTGGTGGAACAGTAGCCCGCGGAGCTCTGTATTCGGTCGCTTCTTGCTCACAACAGGGAAAACTTCTGCCAACCATTCGGCGTTGATGCTTCTTTGGTTCTGTAAAGGAATTGACACCAGGTAGCCAGTCAAATTGAAAAAGCTCGCGAAATCTTCCCCCGGCTTCTAGATCGCTTCACGTTGATAGGCGTTGATTCGTTTTGAAACACCCAAACCGTCGACTGGCGCTTCGTTTCTGGATCGTATGGATAAATCCAGGACTCATCTGTAATGATGTCGTAAACACGCCGAGATGAGCCTGCTTCAAAGTTGTTTATCATATTACTGCCTGCTTCTGAGCAACGGTGAGTTTGTTCGGCACCCAGCGTGAAACTATCCTCCTCACGCTAAGCTGCAAGTCTAGAATCTCGTGAAGGCTTCCCAATATGCAATAAGAGCTGAATCTTCTGATATGTAATTCGCCTATTGTCTACTATTAAATTTTTCACTACTACTCATAGCACGTTTTCTTCCATAATGCCCGTCAAAGGACGACCCTTTCTTTCTTCATCCCCCAAACTTAGTCGACCGCGCTTGAATTCGTTATACCAACTATACACGGCTGCCTTGGAAGGGCCTAATGTCCTTTGAAGTCTACGGATTCGTCCGGTTTCAAGCGACACTTGAAATCTTAAAAAATCAAATCGCAAAAATGATTCCGGCGCATATGCATTTTTTCAATGAGACACGATAATTGAAATTAACTCACATAAAATGTGTATGTAATTGGAACGTACCTATTTTTACTTATAAAAAATCATATTTTCAAAATAGATTATAACTGGCCAGTCTCATACATAATTTTTTTGCCCGCAATACATTCTGAGTGACCTCGTAAGTGGTGACGAAATTGTCGAAACGTCGATTTGATTTTGATCAAATGACCTAATCCCAGATAATATTGTGGATATAATAGATATTGGGACATGAGACGTTGGGTTTATATGCCAGAAGCGTTCTCGTTCGCGATTCTGCCTATTAATCAGATTGTAACTCTGGACCGAGAGCGCGAGGTAAAAAAGTCTCCGAATAGTTCGTCGTCGGCGTTCGGCATCCAGAATAGAAGTCTAAAGCTGGTGTCATTCTTGTTAACACGCAAGAAATATTAGACGGACGGCGTAATGAATATTTTGTAGAAATGTATGTATGACTGACTATACCTCGGACACTGGCAATGAGAGCAAGTCTGATCCTTACTCCACGGCGGGCGGCGTCCAACCAAGGTATAACTATGGATGAGATGGAATGGTCAAAATGGTTGAAAACGAAGTTTTAGAAATGAAAAGTCAGCGGGAATTGCTCTGATTACAGCTGAGACGATCTAACTAGGTGGCACTAACGTCCGGGTCGCCTTCTGGTATTTATGCAATCTATGCTGGAGAACTGGAATTGTCTAGTATATCAGTCCAAGCATGGGAAAGTATTATAAAATAAATCGCTAATTCTCCTATTGTATTGACGTCAATGCAATAGGAATCGATACATATTTATTTCAATGATAATTAGACAGACCGGGTTGCACTGCCTTTGAGGCAAGTCATTTTCTCTGTTTCATTATTACATTATTTTCATGTGTTAAATAAATAGTTTATTTTAAACTACGTCCTGACCCGCCCGGTAAGAGTGGTGTCACAAGTGGGATACCAGTATTGTAACCGTCGTTACCATCCACTGGTATATCATTACCGAGTCGCATAACAATTTTCAATTTTCGTGAAAACAACCACGTGTACTTATCCCATCTCCGGGGTGTCGAAAACTCTAAATTAGCATCTCGTCAAAATCCTCATCTTCTCCTTCGGGTGAATGGCGACTGTAAGTTCGCTGATTACCTGAGGAGACAATCATCACTACATTCTGTGGGCGCACCCATCGCCTTCGACGCTCAACGTCGCCAAGTGTGGCACCACATGTTCGTCTATTGCGTTAGCTACTTGAGGATGTGGAAAAGACCTTCACATACATACTGTCATGTTTATTTCCTTCTGTTGACTTTTTATAATGACGTAACGTGGTACTATTCTAGGTGGACATCAGCCTCGGAACTCAGTACTCCCGCCGCGAAGATTTAAAAATGTTTACCACAGCGTTGTTAATGTTTATGTTACTGAATGGTTTGATATTGTACGGCATATATTCTAATCGAACCAATGGACGTAAGTATATTTTGATACCATTAAAGATATAAACGAGCTTAGGGTATTGAACCTTTATAGCATAGTAAATTTGCAGTATAGGGTCTATGAATGCTTCGCAATATCAGGGCCATCACTAATGTGCGAATTATATTTTTTAATCATTAGCATTTGTGTGTAAATCTTTGTAATAAACAGGATAAGCCAAAACACTCTCTCCTGTATAATCAAGATGAACAGCGACAATCACCACAATGACAATGAACATGTTTAACATCATCATCATATCAGCCGAAAGACGTCCACTGCTGGACATTGACCTCCCCCTTAGACTTCCGCAGCGATCGGTCTTGGGCTGCTTGCATCCAAAGGCTCCGTCAATCGTCTGTCCATCATATGGGGGTGGCCGGCCTACGCTATGTTTTCCGGTTCGTGGTCACCATTCGAGAACATTTCTGCACGAACAGCCATCGGTTCTCCGAGCTATGTGGCCCGCCCACTGTCACTTCAGCTTGTTGATAGAGCCACGTCAGTGACTCTAGTTCTGCTACGGATATGCTCATTTCTGAGCCTATCCCGCAGAGAAACTCCGAGCATGGCTCTCTGTATCGCACGCTATGCAGCCTTGAGCTTTCGTATAAGGCCCATAGTAAGGGACCACGTTTCTGTGCCATAAGTCATCACTGGCAATACACACTGATCGAAAACTTTCATCTTGAGACATTGCGGTATTTTGGACGACGAAGTCTTTCGCATTTTTCTTTAAAATAAGAAGATGCTCCATTGGTTCGTACATTTAGAAAGAATGCTTACCTATCATGATCAAATTGGTCGTGTTCTATCAGAAGGTGATATCAGGAGCCCTAGAAACTAGCAAGCGTGCATGAAAAGAGCAATGAATGTTAAAGAAGCGAGTGAGGTATGTAAGGATCGAGTCACGTGGCGCTCGGTTCTCTCTGCCTACCCCGTAAGGGATTTGGCGTGAAGTATAAGTCTTTCGCAATTTCAACAGCATCCGAGTTGTATTCGACGAGAGACCTCTTTCTCGAAGTTGGATCTACCTAGCTGGACTGTTTGTCCTAGGTCCCAACTGAAACTGGAGTGGGTATAACATGTACATTCGACATAATCTTCGTTTTGTCCATATTCACTTTAAGACCCACTCGATGGGATGCTTTGTCAAGATTTTCAAGCATTGTGTTCAAGTTATCCAGCGGTCTCGCCATGATTACTATATCATCGGCAAATCGACGGTGAGTGATATACTCGCCGTTGATATTGGTGCCGTATCCTTTCCTGTCCTGTAGCTTGAAAACATCTTCCAATGCAGCAATGGACAGTTTCGGAGAAACAACGTCTCCCTGTCTCACTCCTCTCTTCGTTTGGATAGGCTTCGTACTCTGGTCCTGTAGTCGGAACGACATGGTCGCGTTTTCATACATACTCCTCAACACTTCGATATACCTGTATATATATATATATATATATCGCTGGTGAGACTGGAACACGGTCCAAGTCTCTATCGAATTAAAGGCCTTCTCATAGTCTACAAACGCTAAGCTTAGTGGCTGGTTATCTTTTTGGGTCTTCTATATAACCTACCGCAGCGTATGTATGTGGTCTATCGCTGAAAAGCCCTTCCGGAAGCCGACTTGTTCAGGAGGCTGGAAGTCAACAAACCTGCGTTCGAGACGATTTGTGAGAACAATGCACATATGATGTTCATTTCAGTCTCGGATATAATATTATCACAACAGACGTAGTGCAAGGTCATGAAGTATGAGGGTTGACTTTTCTGCACGGGAAAGAGAAATAACAATATGGCTCTTTGTTGACTTAGTAGATGGCAGCATGATCCTTACATCAGGCAAATATCTAACATTGTTTGATCTACGAGTAGATATAAAATTTGATATTTTACGTGTAAAACTATAGCCTTATTGACATACATGACGATGTCAATAGCAGACTATAGTTTTTACACATAAAATAACAAATTATATTTATCATGAACACAAAAGTTTCATTTTTCTTATTTGTTTTTACATTAATATTCATAAAAAAGTAGTAACCTAGATAAGGTTCGATTTTCTATGTGGGTTATGAAGGTCTAATGGCAGTTGCTCTATATAAATATTCGTATGATTATTAAATCTTTTGGCTTAGATGAATCCCGCTATTCTTAATGGATTAGGAAACGAGATAACGCCATGATGTTATCCCGTTTCCTAATCATAAATAAAAAGAAGATTAATAAAAAAGTAGTAACCATTATTTACGAGATAATAATGGAAGTTTAGAGTAAAAATCACTACTGTACAGTACATCGTCATTTTGTTTTTTATTTTAGGATTCCATTTCATCACGATAATTTTCATGAATTTTGTTACGTACATGAAAATGAACATATACCTTCAGTTGGTTTACATTTTTATAACGATTCGCAATCGCTTTAAAACTATTAACGACGCTCTCACTCTAATTACTTGTCAATGGTCCACAAAATGTGAGTACATACCTAGATATAGGACATAGTTTATAGACACAAAATATGGAATTACAGATCCTAAAATCAATTAAATAAATTAATAAAGGATTTAAACTCGGTGTTAATTAGACGAGCATGTGGGTCACAGACATCAGCAACACCAAAGGGTCACTGATCCGCAACCAGGCAGCCTTTTTAGGCAAATATAGGCTTAAAGTTATTTGCTGATCATTATTTTCGAGATTATTTTCACACTTTTTATATAGTTTTAATTAATGTAATATACTCGTACATACAGGTCATTGAATCATAATTATACTCATATAAATATACTTATTTTACATTTACATTTATATATTTGCGAATCTCGGGCTAAAATTTGAATTGGTCAAATGTGCTCTCTGTTCTGTTTTAGTTACTTATGTACCAAAAGCAGTGAATCTTTGCGTTATCCACGAGGATGATATAATTGCAGACACCCCCATCATTGCCCGGAAATCTAGTAAGTTACCCACTTAATAAAATAAAAAATACTTTGCCGTGCCATTTCTGGACAGTTTTCAGGATAACTTATGCTTATGGGTTTTCAAATGATTAATATATGATCAATCGGACTTGCACCAGGCGTGTAGCGTATTTTTATCGTATATATATTATTTGTATCTATACTACATATTGACGGAGCAAAAAGAAAATTAAAAAGGTGTATTCTGTGTAATGTCATTTATAAATATAACAAAATATACTAGTGGATCCAATGTGGATCCCCAGATGTAACCAGTACTGGCACAGATGTAAATCCATTGATAATGACCGTCTGAATTATAGTTATAACGTAGGATGAGAACCAACGCAACATAATTCTCTGATCTCATTGAAAACCATTTTTTTTTAAATAATAATATGTGGTTAACTTTGTTGAAAGACATGCAAAAATCTGTATAAATGTCATCCGTTTATTTTTTAAGCACCAAAACTCTCAAACAAAAATTTATATAAATTATATAATGATTACCGACAGTATGACGTTTCTTTGCAAATCCATGATGTTCAGGAATTAATTTAGCAAAGTTTTTATGCACAGCTGTAACGTTGGAAGTCTTTCAACGCTGAAGTACTCGTACTATATCTTCTCTGAGACTTTTATTGCATAGGGCGAAAAGAGGCTTAATAATTGATTCAGCAGTTAGTTTGAAGAACAGGAGTAGTAAACGATCAGGTCTCAAACCCTAAGACATCCAACAACTTAAGTTCTTTTGTTATGGTCTCCAACGTGTAATAGATATCCAAAAGTGCATCACAATAGCCAAAATCATTTAATTCACTATCTTCATACAATCAGCTAAAGAATTTTGAAAACAAGTTACAAATGTTTTGACGTCATCTGGATGAATGTCGCTGTACAACACTGTATTGAGAATTCCAGATCTACTTTACCAGCCATCCACAACAGCTTCAATATATTTACGGTAACATTTTTCCGATAAAAGTTTGTCTCTATGGCGCCGATCAGAAAAGAATACAGTACAATATTCTTTGAATTAAACAATTTTTAACGGAAGTATCGCGTGTTCATTTCAGCCGTGGTCGCAGGAAGACTTCTAGTCTCAGTCGAACACTCTACTCAAAATACACTCCATTTCAGACACAAGTCTAACGCGGCTTTCCTCTACAAGTGAACGAGGGGTGCTAGCACGGCCTGTGTAATAAGTGTCCCCAGTGCTATCGTCCGCATAACTATAAATGTTGTCAATTGACATGTCATTGATATGCAGCAGAAACAGCATCGGGGACAATACAGAGCCCTGTGGGACGCTAGCATTGATATCTATGCTGTTGGAGTAACTACCGTCAACCACGCCATTGATGAATTTTCTGGATAAGAAGCTGGGCCACACATTTGCACAATCCCTCGGGCAGCCCGTACGATGGTACCTTCGATAGCAGAACTCGATGCCAGACCCGATCGAACGCCATTTGCCATATCTAGGTTGACAGCCAATGTCTCTCAGAATATCACCAGTCGAACGACCGTGGCGAAAGCCGTATTGACCGTCGCTGATTAAATCGTGATCCTCTAGGTATGCCAGGAGTCGTGTGTTTATCACACGCTTCACCTTGTAGAGAAGGGAGGTTATGGCAATAGGCCGGTAATTCGATGGGTCCGATCTATTGCCGTTTTCGGGTACCGAGTGCACATTAGCGGTCTTCCACGAAGACGGGACTTGCCTAGTGGAGTAGGAAAGCACGGAAAGGCGCGTTAGCACAGAACACAACTCAGGAGCACACAGCTTCAGCACCACTTCTGGAATGCCATCTGGACCACTCGACTTATGAATGTCGAGGGAGAGCAACGCCCGCCGGACATCTCGCTGAGTAATATAGATTTCCGGCATTGAGCTACTGCACCTCAGGATGATAGGTGGCAAAGCTCCCCCGTTATTCATAGTCGAGTTAGAGGCAAAGAGATTATCCAGGAAATCGGCTTACTCTTTAGCACTGTAGGCCAGGCTGGCATCCGGTTTTTGCAATGGTGCCAAAGACGACTGACAAAAGTTTGGGCCAGAGACCAGAAAGAATGGCTCCCAGACGGAAGGCATGCAAGCCGCTCGCTAAATCTGACGACGAAATCAAACTTTGCTTTGGCGATTACCCTCTTACTGAACCTCGAGGCAGCGTTCAGTTTACGTTTCAATACAGAGACATCTATCTGGATTTCCATTAGCACGCGCCGTGGTCCAAGCATCGGATGCAGGTTGTTTGAGAAGTTTGGCTTCTTTACAAGGCCGATTAAACCACGGTCGTTTTTTAGCGCCCGTAGTAGCCAGAAAGTGATTGGGAATGTAGCATTCCATCCCACCCAATATCGCCGCAGCCACCTGAGTCGCACATGATTCGACATCGTCTGTTTTGAACAAAGCTGCCTCCACGGGTACAACGCGTAGAATTCACGCAATCCGCCCCAGTCTGTCGACTTATATTTTCTATGATAAATTCATAGTTACAAGTACTTATTACAAAATGTAGATGATTGTTAAAGGTGTGACACTAGAAAGTATTTTCGTTGCTTTGCCCTATATATTTTCTTTTGCAGTTTCTAATGAGCCCAAGTTAGTAGTGTCGCCAATTGACGCCATGCAAAGAATAATGATCTTACGTGGTACGCTTTGCGATATCATTAACAGTATTAATAGAGATTGCGGCCTACCAATAGTCATTACACTCCTGTCTACAATTTGGAACGTCGTTGTACCATTGTACTTTGGTCTTTTTGTGTTAAGTAAGTACGGTTTTATTACCTTTTGTTTTTATTTACGTCTTGTCACCTACCTGGACCATTTTACACTTTTTCTAGATGGAAAAAGTGTAAAATATTATAATTACTCGTATTATATAAAGAAACGATAAGTACAATGGAACTGTTTTCATCCATAGACATGAGCAGTACCGAAAGGTCGCGCAAAATTATTTCACTGTGAAAAGTTCATTTCACAACCTTATGGAAGAAATAATAGAATAAAAATAATAGATTTCTTAACCATTTCTTAGAAAGCATAGTAGAATTCGAAACGATAATTGACGAGTAAAAATACCTTTTAACAAAAATGTTAGTGGGTTCGAAATCCAAGATATGGAATTATTGTATGGGAAAATTTGCACGAATATAAAAGCCCAAAGTTAGCCACTGTAATCGTAATACTAACATTATTATAACCACTTATATCATAAATAAAATCTATTCTATCCGATTACCAAAAACGTAACTTGTGAAATCTCCCAACACAACTCAACTATAAACATAAAATTACGTTGCTTACTGGCGGCTAAAGTAATATAGTATTTTGTGACTAGACTAGGTTTTAAAGATATGTCAATTAATTACAAATATAACGTTTATTTTCCATATTATTTTTTTAATCATCACTCAAAACATTTTCATTTGTTTACATTTCAGGTATTCCAGATCCGGTGAAGAGAGCAATCGGCATAGTAACTAATTGTATATGGCTTATATTGCACACATCAGTGATGATTTTTCTGATAGATCCATGCCACAATACACTCCAAGAGGTTTTCTTAATTAATATTAGCATTTAGCACATTATACTCACAAAACTCATTCTTTTGGAATTTATCAACTCTGCCATTAATTATTTTCGTTTCTTAATTTACTGTCACTACTATACTACAGTGACTTTTATCATCAGGCAGGTCCTATATATCCTTACCTCCTAACGTTGTATGGCGGATAGTTGATAAACGTGATAATAGTTCGGCGTTTTAGTTCAGTTACTAGTCATTAAGGCTACAAACATAAGACGATTCTTAAATTACTGTCATTATTATCTGGGACTTATATATTCGGAAATAAGTGGTCGTACGCTGTAAAAAGAATAATCGTACCTAACACAGTAACTTCTCAGAGTCAACTGATAATCTCACTCACACAAACATTGACTGATAAGAATACTGGACTATGTCTTTCCTGTGATATTTTTGTAACGTTTTAGTATTCACTTAAACTTCTAGATGTAGCCTATTTGTCCCTGCGTGTTAACAAGAACACGTGCACCGTGACATTCGTTTGTTTACTTCTTAATTAATTCTTTATATCCCTGTTTGTACTTCGTTTCACTGTTTCCGCCCCCTTTTGAGCAAAGCTTGGAAACAATCATACACAAACGTATAACTTTGCTATATGCGCTGTCACTCCGTCTCAGTGTGACAGCATAATTGTTACTTGCACTTTGATTTAACCTGTATAACAAAGTAAGTTTGACTTTCACAAAATAACATCACAATCTATTAACTAATTGTTTTTTTTAATCTTAGTATTAAGGTGCAAGCGTTATCTTGAGTATTCAAATAGATTACGTCTACCTTCAAAAATTTAGTAAAACTCTCTTGTGAATTTCTACGTGAAATATATTTTTTCGACGTGATTAACTTCTACAATACCAGAATTATGTGTTATTTTTTTGATCAGGATAAGAAAACAAGAAATTTATTATGCCGCTTGATGAGTTTGGCTCCGTCATCAAGTACGCTACTCTCTCTACTGGAGATGTCCGGGTATCAATTGATGCTGAAACCAGCCTTATTTCAGCCACTGAACATGTGCTCGTTAAATAGACCACTGATGGTAACGGTGAGTTGTTTATTACAAAACTATCCATGCTATCAATTTCAATAATAGGGAGAAGATGTACTCTTTCAACTTTTTGTATAATTACGAATGAAGATTACTATACATGGATATTTACTTATAAGCTTATAACATCATCAATATTATGTATACCGCATGTATATATTGGGTATATTTACTTCTCTTAATTCCATACATTTATATGTGCAGATGAATTATGTATTTTGCTATCAGTCTACCACGACAGTCGCAAAAGGTTAGGTAGTGTTAGGCTGACCATACTACAATGAACATTTTGGTTTCTTATCTTAGCCTGCAACGGTCTATCCAACATCTTAACCTTAATCTGGGTATCACTCTATTTTTGACTAAATTGTGTAATAACAGAATTATGCACCATTGTTTTACCATTGTATTTTAAATTACTGACACTGATTTCGAGTCGATCTGAGTAGGGTTGGAAGATTATATTATGAGCTTGCAGCTCATGTTTGTCTTTTTCTTTTACAAAAAATATAAGGTACAACTGACTAGACTGTTCATTGTAATCGGCTGCTTGTTGTTATTGTGACATAAATATGAAATAAAAGGACAAAGGGCGTTTAGGTAACGCATCTCCTATAGCCATGAGTGATATATCATTGTATAGGTTTCTCAATGTAGAACAATAGTTACGGGCATATTTTGTTCGAATTCGCTGTATTTTCAGTTATAATTTCAATAAATGAATAAAAAATTCTCTCATATAAATAATCATAAAAAATCACCGTACCTTTACCTACCTATAGTACTTTTTTTCAAAATCTAATTTCGATTTAGAGTTTAGAGAGAGATAGAGAGTGATAATCGTCTTCTGCTTGGGTGGTAGACCCACATTTTGTAGACCTCAATAGCTCTAACCGATTAGTTCTAACGACTTTACAACCCTAAAGACTAAAAATAATAATCGTTCTGGTACTTACTAGTCTATACCAGTAGTTACTAATTTAGACTAGTAGTAGTTACTAGGCTGTACAATCTCATTCTCTTGTTTCAACACTTCATCAACCGTATTACCAATATTGGTTCTGGTTTCTTCTGTTTCAAATATCGTTATGTTTGACTTCTTCGCATTCAATAGTGAGCCTTTCTCCATTAAATCGTATTTCATTATTGTAACCAGTGTTTGTGGCTCAGATGGAATTTTTACTAATATCACAGCATCGTCTGCATACAACAGACAGTTCACCACTAGGTTACTCATGCACAATCCTACATTCGTACTAAAAATACATAAACAGCTTAGCAGATAGCATGCAACCCTGTTTTTGACACCAATTTTGATGTCAAACCCGGATGACATACTACCATCTATCCGCACACATGCTGTGCAATTTTTGTAAGTGGACTGCACAGCACGGAGCAATGAACCGTCAATACCATATCTCGGCGATATGTATCACAGTTCCTTTCGCACAATCGTATAAAATGATTTCTCACAATCCACAAAACCGCAGAAAACCTTCTGGTCAATGGCCAAATGCTACTCCACCATATTGCAGAGCGATAAAACTTGAAAGCATTAGACTCACTCTCATTACCAGCGACCGAGGCATAGTCATACATTTCCTCAAAATATTTACTCCACCGGTCTAACACTTCCTCAGTGTTCGCAAGAATGATACCAGATTAAACTTTATCTTGTCCGTTCTGGATGCCGACGAACTACTCCGAATTTTTTTTATACTACGTCGGCATAGAAGTATACGGCCCCCCTGATGTAAAGCGGGTACCGTAGCCGATTAACGCTTGCGATATATTAAGTATCACTGGCGCGATGCCTCCTCTGCTGCTTAGACAGCAGCTCCTTGGGAGCTTCTAGTGGTGACCTCACTCTCACGCAGGAACATAGCAACCCTCTAGGGAGTTGTTATTTGGCTGCGGTTTTCTGTGAGGTGGAGGTACTTTCCCAGATGGGCTGCTTTGATGCGCCCTACCTCTCTTAAAACATCCAGACCATAACAAACGGACATGTTAATGCACACAAGTATTTGTCTTGTGTAGGAATCGAAAACACGAGCCACCGAGCTGGTCAGAAACTTCTTTAACTCTCTCCAAAAGAATTTGGTATTTCGTCAGCCTTTCTTCCTCATTCCTAATTTGCCTTTCAAGCTTCTCCTTCATTAAAGCCTTGGTTTCATTCTTGCATAGACGGTACATTTCTTTCATCTCCTCTCACATATTTTCATTTAAGGGCAAAGATGATAAATAATTCGGCCACGTTTCCTTCTTCCTCATTCGTCCTCCACATCCCACCAGGCATCTCCTCTCAATATTTTACGCCCCTTTGCGCATACACATGCTTCGTTTGCACTCTCCACCATATTTTCTTTCAAAATCATCGATAGCTATGATGCCGATGCTATCCGAAGACATGTGTACGACTACTATTTACGGAAGGAGTATCCAACAAGAAAAAAGTTAGTGCAATTACTGAAAGAAGCTGGATTATTCATCGGTGGGGAAAGTTCTTTAACGAAGATTTTGAAAACCATTGGATTTCGATACAAATATTGTAACAAACCCAAAATATTGATGGAAAGATTTTATATCGTGATGGCAAGATATACTTTTTTACGGCAAGTGAAAGAAATTGAAAATTGTAAAAATGACGTGTTTTTGGATGCAGCATGCCTTAATGCTAACCATACTGTAATCCGTTCTTGGACCGATGACACTGCAGCATCTACGTCCAAAGTTGCTGTAGGAAAAGGATCGCGACTTATAATTTGTCACGCCCGAACCATCAACGGGTTTGTCGAAGGTTCTCTCATGGTTTTTGCGTTAATAACCACTGGAGACTATCATGAAGAAATGAATGGAAAAAAGTTTACTGAATGGTTTACCTCAATATTGTGTAGCCTCCCTGAACCATCTACTATAATAGATGGTTCAGGTTCAGGTTCTATTATATTTCTTTATTCCTTTTTTTTCTCTCTTTTTCTATCATTGCTGCTTATGTATACAGCTACAGTATCTATATTATGTAAATACAATGTATATATATTATTATATATTTATGTTATAAAATTTACTCAGCGCCACCTACCTGTTTTTACCAATTTTTTATTGTTCTTTCTCAGCTAAAGGTCTCGCTTAGCGATAAGACTGCCTGTTGTGCTTAAGTTCATAAGTTTAATATACATTGTAATTTTATGTTGGTGCTATAAAGTATATTTATTATTATTATTATATTTATGGACAACGCCCCATACCACTCGCTGCAAATTGACAAACCACCTGCCCAATCCCAAAAGAAAGCTGACATCGTCGCATAGCTTCAAAAAAATGGCGTAGATGCAAACATAAATATGTTAAAAGCGGAATTAGTACGTCTTATAAAAGAAAAATCCGATACGTCATTGACGAAATAGCATTAAAACATGGGCACAGAGTTATACGGTTACCGCCTTACCATTGTGAATATAATGCAATTGAGTTGGTGTGGGCTCAAATTAAGAGATATGCTGCAAGACACAATACAGAACCCCCATTTACACGTACCACAACAAAAATGCTAAAAATATTAGAAGAAGCTTGTGAACATGTGACTAAAGGAGACTGAGAAAGGTTGTAAATAGAACTGTTAAATTATATAAATAAATATATATAAATATAAAATAAATTAATGTAGGTGATGATAGCAGTGAAAATAGCAGTATGGACGAATCTGATTAAATATGGCCTTTTGTGGCACCTTTTTTTGGTCTCTTTGTGTATTAATTTGTTTCTTGTGTGCATATAAAGTATGTATATTCATTTTCATTCCAATATTCAGTTCGTTCAAATATATTAAGTAAACATTTATATTTTTATTTTATTAAACCTTTTTAATCAGGTACCACATGCAACAAAAACTTAAAGATTTGGTTATATTTTTTTCGAGAATAAATTGACATTTCACATCACTATTGTAATATGTCAAAACGGCCATCATACCGTGCCGTTACTGTAGTCTCTGTCATACACAGAACATTTAAACGTATCTCATTCATTACGTCTATCAGTTCGTTCATCTTATCATTCATTCCACCTCTCGCTACGTGGTGGGTGGCGGCCCCCACCATCACACGCAGCTACATTCGCACCGACGGGGCGGATCGGTGCGCGTCGCCTTCGGGGGATGCCCTAATCCGCATATCGTGGGCTCTTGATCCAGACTTGCAAACTGTTTGATTGGCAAGGGTCGCGAATGAGCACGCTTCTGACACATGACCCCAGCATATTCGACTTACCATGAAACAATCAACATCCTAATGTAAAGTATTGTTTTATTTCGTATTAAAATTAATTTACTTTGCTTACCATATGTTATTTATATTTACAGATCCTTGGAGCAGTCTCGACGTATTTAGTTATAATCCTACAGTTCGAATAGTAACTGAATATGCAATATAATTTATGTCATTATAGATAACTTGCTGTTACCCGCCAAAAAACTCTGAATTCGTACACAGATCTCATTCATGGCATTACTATATATAAGTTAATTACATGTCACAGCTATTGCTGTACGTACTTTGCATATCACATGAACATACATGTAGTATGAAATCTAATAGTTCATAAATGTTATATGCATTATATTCTACATATCTACTTGAATAGTAATTGTCATTTGAAATATGACAAAATTGTCTTAGTTAATATTTAAGTAATGTATTAAAATATAATTGTAGATTAACTTTGATGGAAATTACAACGCAAGGTGATAAGTATTATGAGCATAGTTATCACGATGTTGTACTTTCAATCGTCTAAAATATTATCTATGGAGAGTAACATAACAGATAGTGTTATGGTAACATCTTATAGATTTGAATTCAAAAAGTAATAGTAATAAAGTTTTATTATTTTATTAGTTTTGTAGCAGTGATAGCCCAGTGGATGAAAAGAACCAGCCAACTGTTACACATGAAATTATTTTTATTCATACAATGTTTTTGCAAGATGATGTGTTTTTGCTCAACGCTTAATATCCTTGGGTCATAAATCCTTATTATTCTAAAGAGATACATGTCATTTCTATATCCTTTAATAAATAATCACTTTTAAGAAACACCGCAACTTTGAATGACAGACTGACCTGAATTTCATCATTCATTAATGGTATTTATTGCCGCAATTGATCTTGACTCCATAGCAAAAACAGTAGTGGGAATGTATCGTTACAGTAGGACTCTCGGAAAATTGGTTGTTTGGGAATACAGTGGCTCTGGTATATAGAGAACAGCAATTTATATTCAATACAATTTAATGAAATTATTTATTTTGCAATTTTGTTATGTACTGTATGTTTGTATATTATAATAGACGCATACACCAGCTGATGTTTAAATAAGAACAGTAAGATGTTAAGTGTACTGTAAATAAATGAAGAATATTAAATACATCGTCACAATTCATTCAATTATACATTTATTTTGATCATTAAAAAAATAATTTTCTTTTTTATATTATAATAGACGTATACACCAGCTGATGTTTAAATAAGAACAGTTTAAGATGTTAAGTGTACTGTAAATGAATGAAGAATATTAAATACATCGTCACAATTCATTCGATTATACATTTATTTTTATCATTAAAAAGTTAAATTTTCGTTCGCTTCAAAAATCCGAATCGGAATATGGAATAGCACTCCGCGACGGGTGAATCTGTGCTGGAACTGAGGAAACAGATCTTAAAACTCTCACAAATTTTACCGGCTGAGAGCATTCTAGAATCTTATATTGAGGATCCTAGGGAGGATTTAAAAGAGGGAAAAGAGTCCCTTTTAAAATCTCTGAATAACTTAACTTCTCTTAAATCTAAATTTGATAAGAATGAGTGTGTGTGAATGTGTGTATGTGAAATGCTTTTACATCACATATATCATCGGATGAGTAGGATTTCTGACGCGTCTGATGTGCATGATACTTCTAAAACGTGTACGTCTAGTTTAAACTCTTATCTTAAGGAATTATATTCTCTTAAACCGTCTACTGCTAATACTAAATCTACTACTATCTGAGATAATATTGAACCAAACACCGTAAAAGTTACCTGCGAACGCAGTCTGATGTCGGACATAAATAAATTAAAATTCTCTGGTAGATCATTCTTATACTCATCTGTTCAAATAGCCGAAGATTTCGTACAATCTCGTAGTATCTCATTCAATAAAGTAATGTCCTTAGCATACGTAATTTTCACTGCCGATAAAACGATTGCATTGGTACAAATATAATAAAAATAATATTAACTCTTGGGATGATTTGCGTACATTACTTAAATAACACTTTGGCAGTACTGACTACGACTACAGGCTTATAGCTGAAATTCGTTCACGACTCAATGAGAGCACGAGAATATAGTTATTTATCTATCTATTATGCACGGTATGTTTTTGCATCTTACCAAGCCCTTATCGGAAGTTGACAAGTTAGAGATATTGCTGCACAATATTCGTCCGTGTTACGCCAGCACACTGGCCCCTTCACCTGACATTAAAACTATAGACGAGTTACAATTTATGTGCCGTCACTTTGAAACTTTTAGGGCAAGATCCTTTGAATTTTAGGAGCCTTCAAGAGTAACGCCAAATACTTTATCACCCGAGTTCCCTTTTAATAAACCATCAAATGCACCTAACCCAGCAAACTATTCTAATAATTTTAATAAGTCTCATAATTTCACTAATTCAAATTATAATTACTCCAAAACAAACTATTCTAATAATTTAAATAAAAATGAAAAATTCTATTCCAATTCTAATAACGTGCCCATTGCATCTGTAGCTACTACGAATTCCACAGACACTTACTGTCCTATTTGTAGAACAAGCTCTTACTTACTTCTTAAATATAAGCAACCACACTTTCTTATATGTTTTAAATGTGGTAAGAAAGGAGTGAAACTACCTGACTGTCCTAACTGCAATTCTCAATCTCGACAAAAAACTAAATGGAGCGTATTGTTTTGATGTTATAAATAACTGCATGGCACCAAAAAATTTCAATAAATCTGAATGGCATGAACGGTTAAGAGTTGTTTCAAATATTTTAAATACTATTCTATAAAGTTTATGTGCAATTCTAGACACCCAAATTTTAATATCCGACCGCATGCTACTGTGGTTGTAAATGGTATAATATTGTTGGGACTTCTCGACTCAGATTCTGCGGTAACAATCTTGGGTAACAATGCTTACCTACAGCTCATGAAGGCAGGTTTCAAACTTTATGACTGTGAGTGTTTACAATTTGTCGCCCCTGGTGGTGAAAAGCAGCAACCTATCGGTCTTCTGTATCTACCCATTTTGTTTGCTAATCAGCTACATGCTGTCACTACTTATGCTGTTCCGGCTATCTAGAACCAACTAATTCTGGGAATGGACTTTTGGCATAATTTTGATATATTTCCTAAGCATTTAGATAATATTTCATTTCACTAAACTTTTCATCTAAACTAAATAAATACTAACATATACATAATATTAACAATTTATATCATTTGACATGTTGTCACAATGACAAATTTATATTTTTTGACACTAATAATTTTATTAGTAATTTTTATTTGACAAAAGATATATCATATCTTTCAAAGAAATGTAGGAATAAGATAACCACTTTGTGGCCTATAATATTAATAGCATAAACAGTTTACAATGTAAACTACAAAGTAAGTGTATAGATTTGACTGCAGATTTAAACTGCATAGAAAGACAAAAGGAAAGCGAAACCTAAATTAAGAGAGGTAGGACCCAGCAAGAGGTCGTGCTGTGCTCCGCCCTGTCAAGCATGCTGTAATGGCGGGGCATGGCAAGACCTCTTGCTCTAAGTATCCGTCTGAGGATGCACCTCCACCTTACAGAAGACCGCAGCTAAATGACAACTCCGGGAGGATTGTTGTGTTCCTGTGTGTGAGTAAGTTTGCCAGTCATTTGGGAAGTCGTTGTGCAGGCAGCGGGAGGACCGGCGGATATCGAACCGCCACGAACAGCTGGGGCGCGGAAGGCTGGCGCGGCGGTCAGGGAGACCCGGTGAAACGGCTGACCGCTGGCCGCCCGCGGGTCAGTAGGGTTCCCGAACCCGAGGATTACTTAATCTCCGTCCCGGGAGGCTGAACCGCCAACCCGCGAAAAATTCCTGTTGTGGTCGTGCCGGAGAAGGAGACCGGAGTGGACCCGGCTGCTGCAGCCGGGGGGGGACCAGGGGCCCTTCCGCCCGCCGTGCCAGCAAACCGCATAACCTGCTCTGTCTAGTAGTGGAAGACACCGCGCTTTTGTTCTCTAGTCTGTCGGCTCAGCGACTTCTCTTTTTGGAACCTCAATCGATTTTAAAAAATGGCACCGATAAGAAAAGGAAAACGGAAAATTCCAGCGGCTACCCCTTCCACAATAAATGTGGACTTTGCAACATCAGGGGACTACACTCCAACATTAACGCGGTTCACTACCACCTCGAGACTGCTCGGCCGACCCTTCTTTTCCTCATGGAGACACAAATATCCTCACCGGCCGACACCTCTTACTTACATTACCCCGGGTACAAACCTGAACACTTATTTGTACGTCGTGCTGGGGTGTGTATGTTCGTTCGGGAGGATATTTGTTGTCGCAGTCTTCGTAGCCTGAAAGACAAGGACCTGTCATTACTATGGGTGCGCGTGGATCATGGCGGCCATACTCGAATCTACGCGTGCCTTTACAGGTCCTATAGCGGTGATGCAGACACAGCTCGTTTATTTGAGCACCTGCAAATGGCGACTGACAGAGTTATCGAGCAGTATCCCTCCGCGAAATTAGTGATTTTGGGAGACTTTAATGCCCATCACACCGAATGGCTTGGCTCTCGGTGCGCTGATGCCGCGGGGAGATCTGCTCATGACTTTGCTCTGGCCTATGGTTTCTCCCAACTGGTGCATTCTCCCACGAGAATACCAGATGTAGAGGACCATACAAGCTCCTTACTGGACCTTCTGCTGACAACACGTCCGGATGAGTACAACATCTCAGTGGATGCGCCGCTTGGCTCATCGGACCACTGTCTCATCCGAACCCAAGCGCCTTGCGTGACCCACCTCGGTCTACCGGATGGCGTCGCGTTTGGCACTATAAGTCGGCAGACTGGGACGGACTGCGTGAGTTCTACGCGTCGTACCCAAGGAGGCAGCTTTGTTTCAAAACAGACGATATCGAATCCTGTGCGACTGCGGTAGCTACGGCGATATTGGATGGCATGGAATGCTACATTCCCAGTCGCTTAGTGGCTGCTGCGAGAGCTAAAAAACGACCGTGGTTTAATCGGCCTTGTAGAGAAGCCAGACTTCTGAAACAGGCTGCTTTCGAGGCTTGGACCACGGCGCGTGCTAATGGAAATCCTGATGACTCTGTTTTGAAACGTAAACTCAACGCTGCCTCGAGGTCCAGTAAGAGGGTATTCGCCAGAGCAAAGTTTGATTTCGTCGGTAGAGTTGGCGAGCGGCTTGCAAGCCTTCCGCCTGGCAGCCGTGCTTTCTGGTCGCTGGCTAAAGCTGCCGAGGGAAACTTTTGTCAAGCGTCTATGCCATCATTGCAAAAACCGGATGGCAGTCTGGCCTACAGTGCTAAAGATAAAGCCGACTTACTGGGTAATCTCTTTGCCTCTAACTCAACTTTGAATGACGGGGGAGCTGTGCCACCTACCATCCCGAGGTGCAGTAGCTCAATGCCGGAAATCTCAATTACCCAGCGAGATGTCCGGCGGGCGTTGCTCTCCCTCGACATTCATAAGTCGAGTGGGCCAGATGGCATACCAGCAGTAGTGCTAAAGCAGTGTGCTTCTGAGTTGTGTTCTATGCTAAAGCGCCTTTTCGTGCTTTCCTACTCCACTCGGCAAGTCCCGTCTTCGTGGAAGACCGCCAATGTGCACCCGGTGCCCAAAAAGGGCGATAGATCAGATCCGTCGAATTACAGGCCTATTGCTATAACCTCCCTTCTCTCCGAGGTGATGGAGCGTGTGATAAACACATGACTCCTAGCATACCTAGAAGATCACGATCTAATCAGCGACCGTCAATACGGCTTTCGCCACGGTCGTTTGACTGGTGATCTTCTAGTGTATCTTACACACCGCTGGGCTTCGGCGATTGAGAGTCAAGGTGTGGCATTGGCTGTTAGCCTAGATATGGCAAAGGCGTTCGATCGGGTCTGGCATCGGAGTTTTCTATCGAAGTTACCATCGTACGGGCTGCCCGAGGGTTTGTGCAAATGGATTGCCAGCTTCTTATCCAGCAGACGTATAAAAGCCGTGATAGACGGTAGTTGCTCCGATAGCATGGATATTAATGCTGGCGTCCCACAGGGCTCTGTATTGTCCCCGACGCTGTTTCTGCTGCACATTAATGACATGTAGTCAATCGACAGCATTCATTGTTATGCGGACGACAGCACCGGGGACACTTAATATACAGGCCGTGCTAACATCCCTCGTCCCCTTGTGGAGGAAAGCCGCGATAAACTTGTGTCTGAAATGGAGGGTACATTGTCTAAAGTATCTGACTGGGGGCGATTGAACCTTGTCCAATTCAACCCTACCAAGACACAAGTTTGCGCGTTCACCGCTAAGAAAACCCCATTTGCTGTGGTTCCCCAATTCCAGAACACGCCGCTCACAATTACTAAGAGCATTGGGATTCTCGGTATCGAGATCTCCAGCGATGTTCAGTATCGAGGTCACCTGGAGGAGAAGGTTAAGCTGGCGTCCAAGAAACTCGGTGTGCTCAACAGAGCTAAACAGTACTTCAGCGCGGGGCAAAGGCTTATGTTATATAAGTCACAAGTCAGACCGCATATGGAGTACTGTAGCCACCTTTGGGCGGGAGCACCTGGATACCAGCTAGGACCTTATGACTCGATACAGAGACGAGCTGTGAGGATTATCGATGATCCTGGACTCACACACGGCATTGAGCCCTTGAGTTTGAGAAGAGATTTTGCTTCCCTTTGCGTGTTCTACCGGCTGTATAATGGGTTGTGTTCTGAGGAGTTGTTCGACATTATACCAACAGCCTCGTTTTACAATCGCACAGCTTGCCGGCGGCTGGGAGTTCATCCGCACACACTGGAACCGCAATGGTCGCGCACTGTGCGCTTCACGAGAAGTTTTCTATCGAGAACTATTAAGTTGTGGAATGAGCTCCCTGCCGAGGTTTTCCCAAGGGACTACAGTATGGGGTTCTTCAAGAAAGGCGTGAAGAGGTTCTTACAGGGTCGGCAACGCAAGAGTGACACCCCTGGTGTTGCAAATGCCCATAGGCTACGGTAACTGCTTACCATCAGGCAGGCCGTACGCTTGTTTTCCACCTTAGTGGTATTAAAAAAAAAACTTAAATTTTGTACACTAAAATATCCTAGGCTTTCCTGGCTGTGAACAAATGGTGCAATTATTTTTAGAAAAATGTAATATTGATATTTTATGTTTAACTGAACATTGGTTAAACAAAAGTGGATTGTCATTTAAGATCAATAAATTATAAAATAGCTAGTTGCTTAATTAGAGAGTCTTCGATTAGAGGCGGTTCAATGATTATAACAAAAAATTGTCATAAAGCTAAAGAACGTAAGGACATTGTAAGGCTCTCTATTGAATGCACTATTGAGATGTCATGTGCTGAATTAGATAATTACATAATTATTTGTGTATACAGACCTCCTAGCGGTGACTTTACACAATTTGAGCAGGTAATGCAGGATACATTGGGAAAGTTTTTATAGGTAAAAAAGACATTATAGTCTGTGGTGATTTTAATGTAGACATTCTACTCGTAGCAAATACACAGATAACCCTTAGATTTTTAAATATATTTAAATAATTTAATTTACAAAATGTCTTCCTGGAGCCTACACGTATAACAGCCACATCTGTAACTTGTCTAGATAATATCTTTTGTAATTGTGAGAATATCAATAAAACAATAATTGGCGACTTGACTTCAGATCATTGCGGGCAGTTGATAGTACATCAATGTTCGAAGAAAATAGATTTAAAAAGTCACGTATTGTATAGACCACTGACCACCAACAAGCTTATTAAGTGCAACAATGTATTGGGGGATAGGTTGCCTTCATTGGATTACTCTGTAGACAATCCTGACTTGTTAAATACAAAATTGTTTCATGTTATATCCAGTGAATACCAAAAAGTGTTCAAAAGTACTATATAGAAACCATATAGAATATATAAACCATATAGAATACCACAAATAAATTTATGTTTAATGACTAGGCAACTACTTGTATAAGTAGAAACTAAATGTTTCAATTATATGGAGAAAAGCCTTATAGATTTGACCCCGACTTTTTTAAGTATGTTAAAAATGTTTGCAAAGTTTCCAAATCAATGTATATTTAAAAATAAAATTAAACAATCGACAAATAAAATAAAGGCAGTGTGAAATATTGTTAAAAAAGAAACAGGTAAAGATAAACCACGGGATAATGAGTATTCTTTATTGAACATAACAATCAAACTCTAACATTTGCTAAACAAGTAGCAAATCTATTTGATGACTACTTCATTAATATCCCTCACAGTACCACTGACTCCCTTAACTCATCTCCACATGCTGCTCCTTGCCACCCTTGGTTGTAAATTCTCCTTTAATAACTCAACCGAGTTATTAAAGGAGAATGTACAACCAAGGGTGGAGGTTTTTAAATTTACACATATTCAGTCAAGCGAAATTATTAAAACTTTTAAACAATTAAACATTAAAAACTCAGAGGATCATTGGGGAATGTCCATAAAAGTATTTAATGTATTATTGAGTCAATAGCTCCACACTTGGCACTTATTTTTAATCGATGTATAGATATGTATTCCCAGACTTGATGAAATTTAGTAAATTAATTCCATAATTCAAGTCTGGTGAAAAAAGTGAACTGGGGAATTATAGACCGATATTTATTTTGCCAGTATTGAGGAAAGTGCTTGAAGGGTTAATGCTTGACCAATTGCAACTCTATTTTAAGACCAATTAATATTTTCATAATTCACAATACGGATTTACAGCAGGTAAATCCAGTACAGATGCAGGAGTAGCATTAGTCAAGCATGTTCTTAGCACATGGGAGAGATCCTAGGAAGCTGTTAGCTGTTGGGGTCTTCTGTGATCTCTCCAAAGCTTTTGATTGTGTCGAACAACGGACAGTATTGCTCAAGCTGTGTCATTATGGAGTTAGAGCTAAAGCCTATAATTTGATTGCAAGTTACTTAAGTACCAGAATACAGACTATTGATATAAATGGGGTCAAATCTAAAGGCAGCAATGTTAATATTAGGATGTCCCAGGGCTCTATATTGGGACCCTATTGGGTGGATATACTACGGTTGGCGATGACACTTCCTTAATTTTTAATGTGCCTTACCGGTGCGAAAATATTGACAATGTAAATAGTGTTCTATATGCCATTGGTTCATAAATTGGTTCATATGAAATAAACTTTTATTAAATTAAACTACAACCAAATGTATAAAATTTAGTCTACCAAATGTGCCTTCTGCCAATACAGACGTTCTCATTGACAATAATGTACTAGAATTTATTAACGATACTACATTTCTTGGAATTACAATAGACTCCAAATTGCAGTTGAGCCCCTACATAAAAAAACTGACCAGTAAGCTCAGCTCCGCCGCATATGCAGTCAGGAGAATTAGAACATTGACGGATGTGGGTACTGCGCGTTTAGTCTATTTCAGCTACTTTCATAACAATATGTCGTATCGTATACTGTTGTGGAGAAGGGCGACTGACATTGAAACTATTTTTATATTACATAAGAGAGCCATCCGCTCTATTTATAACATGGGCGCCAGGGAATCACTTAGAGAACTATTTAAAGGAATAAATATCTTCACGGTTACCTCTCAGTACATTTATGAGAACATAATGTATACTCGTAAAAATATAGAGTCATTTTCAAAATTTTGTGAAATCTTAGAAGCAGGAATAGATTGCATATGCCGGTACATCGGCTTGTTAAGACTAGTAGATCTTTTATAGTAAATTGTATTCGATTCTATAATAAATTACCTGAAACAGTTCTGTCCTTGCCTGACTATATGTTCAAAAGGTACATCAAAAATACTCTGAATAAGAAGGGTTTTCATAGAATCAATGAATATCTAACTGACAGAGATGTTTGGAAGTGATTCAGCACAAGTTCTTATATATATTTAGTTATACCACTTGATTTCACTATATGTACACTCACATATATTTATTGTAATATATATTAACGATGAAAAAAAGACCCATATTGGCAAGTTTCTTTTGGCATTTCTTCTTAGCCAATGGTCATTTTCGAAATGCTGGTAGATTAAATAAGAGAGATTAAAAGTAAAAAAAAAGCTGGAAAATTATTAAGATACAATATGATTTAATTTAAAGAATAAATTATTAATAAATAATAAATAAATTAATATAACCATTGGCAAATAAATTATTTTTATCTTTAACTTTAAACAAGCTAGCGCTACATTGGCTAATCTAACAGTTAATAATAATAGCCACTTCGCGCACACACTTTATTTACAGCATGCTCGTACGCTGACAGCACATGAAGACAGAAAGCAGCTGCTGATGCAGCTGGAAGCAACAACTAAAATTATATCCCCTTGAGCTGATTTTTAGGGTTCCATACCCAAAGAGTAAAACGGACCCTATTACTGAGACTCCGCTGTCCGTCCGTCCGTCCGTCCGTCTGTCACCAGGCTGTATCTCATGAACCGTGATAGTTAGACAGCTGAAATTTTCACAGATGATGTATTTCTGTTGCCACTATAACAACAAATACTAAAAAATCGGCCAAGTGCGAGTCGGACTCGCGCACGAAGGGTTCCGTACCATTATCGATAAAAAAGGCAAAAAAAATACGTTTGTTGTATGGGAGCCCCCTTAAATATTCATTTTATTCTATATTTTAGTATTTGTTGTTATAGCGGCAATAAAAATACATCATCTGTGAAAATTTCAACTGTCTAACTATCACGGTTCATGAGATACAGCCTGGTGACAGACGGACGGACGGACGGACAACGGAGCCTCAGTAATAGGGTTCCGTTTTACCCTTTGGGTACGGAACCCTAAAATAGAATAAAATAACTATTTAAGGGGGCTCCCATACAACAATTTTGCTCATTTTAGCTCGATATTGATAACGGCAACAGGTAGACGCTTGAAATATTCACAGAACATTTAGTTATATATTCACTTTAAGAATAAATAATTAAATTAAAATAAAACAAATATTTTTTTTTTATTTATATTTATTTATTCAAGTAACAAGACTCATTTAATTAGTAACAATGATAAAACTTAAGAACTATGTTAGTAATACGTGGTTTTAAAACATCAAAATCACGTGATGGCCACAGAAGAGGAGATCCTACAGCAGCGATTTATATAAGAGCAATCCAGTCTGCTCGCGATTGTGCTCAAGATGATGTTGGGGCCGCCCCGCACCCGACGCACCAGGGATGCGCATCTTTTACGCATGACAGTAAAAAAGCAATCAACGCGGGCTTCTGCAAACATCCCTGATGCGCTGCAGAAACGAGGCAGCCCCATCTGCACCCGGAACGCATTGTTGTATTGAACACAAAGGGCGCCGTACGATTTCTTAGTGTAACGAAGCCAAAGGCTGCACGTGTAGAACGATGTACAATATGCACGGAACAAAGTAACTTTAACTTCTTTCGAACAACGTGCAAACCTCCGAGCTATCATATTCGCCCTAACCGATAGCATCCTCCGCTCTCTCTCAATATCGGCATCGTCATTGAGGTCAGCGGTCAGTATATGCCCTAAGTATTTAAACTTACGCACACGATTTAATGAACACCCATTCAGTTTAACTGGGGGTACATGTTCAGGATATCCACCGCTGGCTCCAAAGACCATAAACTCGCTTTTCTTCACATTGTATATTAGCCCATGAAGACTGGCATACTTTTCACAAATGGCTATCAACTTTCTAAGCCCGCAGACTGAGGCGCTCAGCAACACCATATCGTCAGCGTAGCTAATATTGTTAACACATATACCGTCAACATAACAGCCAACGCGCTGGCTGCTGAGCATCTCTATCAGCTCGTTGATATATAAATTGAAGAGCGTGGGAGAGCTCAGTCCGCCTTGTCTTACCCCACACTCTAAACCGTATGGTCGTGATAAAACCCCCGCCCATTTTACATAATTGATCTGGTTTCTGTACCAATACCTAAAAATATTAATTAGCTCAGATGGCAATTTAGCTTTCTCTAGTTTCTTCCAGAGGATATCGTAAGAAACCAGATCAAACGCCTTGGGTAAGTCGAGGAAACATGCATACGTTGGTGTTTTGCGAGTTACATAATATTCGACAGCCCACTTAAGACAGAAGATGGCGCTCTCAGTTGACAATCCACTTCTAAAACCGAATTGGTTATCATGTAAGATAATATATTTATTTAGTTGTATGTTAAGTAAGCTATCAAACACCTTTGCAATTACAGTAGCCAGTGATTTAGGCCTATAGTTGTGTATGTCTGCTGAATCGCCTGTTTTATTTTTCACTATAGGCACTATTATCGTTTTTGTCATTTCATAAGGCAGATATGAGTGACTCATACAGAGATTAAAGAGCATTGCTAAGACTTTTGGTAGGTGAGGGCCTGCAAACTGTAGATGCTCAATGCTGAGACCGTCGTGCCCAGGAGACTTGCCCCTTGACATGGTTTTAATGACGCGATCAATTTCCTCAGCAGTGTACCTAGTTTCCACTTTACTACCCTCCTCAACATTGAGCATCGACTGTGATAGTTCCAGTGGTGATTTAACGAAAAAGTGGTCCCTAAAGAGCTCCGCAATTCCCCCAGGATCACATACACCGGCGTCGGATACAGGAAGGCCCGGTCGACCATTTAACCTATTGGTATGATTCCAAAAGGAACGAAAATCGTGGCTAGAATGATGTGATGTCAAAATATCCATTTTGATTTGTTCTTCGTGGTCTTGGCACCATTTTAAACGTGACTTATAGATTTTTCTAGTCTCGCACATGTTTCGATAGGCATCACCAGTATTAGGTCTACCTGATTCAACCCACAGGTGAAACCTCCGCCTGGCCTCCCCGTATGCCTCACCTACGTGCCTATTCCAGCCAACCACCATTCTTTTTATCTTACGTACGCTGTCCCCTCGACTCGCCGTAGCAGAGTCACATAGGCTACCCACGATATCCCGATACAATCTGTCTAGAACTGATCTATGACTAAGATGACATGTTGAATTAAACAATTTTTCGTCCGTGGTCGCAGGAAGACTGCGACCACGGACAAAGCGTTCGAAACGTCAGGTTCAACAAGATAAATAAAATACGCGATACTTCCGTTAAAAATTGTTTAATTCAATGTGTAACAATCGCGAAAACCTAAGACAATACTATTTCTACATGTTTTATCGCTGCAGTTTCTAAACTCTACTGGGAAATCAATTAATCTCAGTTTTTTTTGACAAGCCAAATTAAAAGAATGTATTTCTTGTGGATTTCTTTGACTCCAGATGACCTTATTCTCAGTGTAAATATTTGTATACAGCTTCGCAACAATAAAATCAAAAGTACATTCTACCACTAAAGGAGTGATCAGACCACATGACATCGTATTTTACGTATGTTTTAATTACAGTATCAAAGGCTGATTTTGTAACTATGCAGTGGTCTAACCACCTACGCGACCCATGTGCTTCGCTGACAAACGTATAAGTATCAGATTGTAATCCCATCATTTCCGTGTACACATATGTCCAATCTAAATCTCTACAGAATACTAACATTTCACTATAAAAACGTTCTTTCGGATGTGCATTAAAATCTCCTAGAATATAACAACACTCAATGTTATGACTGTCTATAATAGCACTCACCAAGCTTAGGCAATCCGTAAACTCCGCTAGATTTTCCGATGAGTCAGTAGGCATATAGACACTAAACACTAGAACTGACCTTTGATTCAATGTTATTTTAATAGCACACACACGCGGATTATCACACCTAACAACCGATACATCGTCGAACGCATTCCTACGCCACAATATTGCCACGCCTCCATAAGGCCTCCCACGCGCCATCCCTGCAGAGGTATCCACCGCCGAGGAGCCAGTACCACAGAAGTCATAACTTACACTGTATATGTATGATAGATCGTGTGGCAATAGCCAAGTCTCCTGGAGAGCGATTATATCCGATTCAATACAAAGTTTTCGTACACTGTCCACTGACCGTTTCACATTTTTGCAGTTATAACTAACTAGTTTATACTTTGTTGTTTACTTGTAGTACAGGCGTCACTAGAACCAGAGGCTCTTGTCGATGTCTTGTTTTTAAAACTTACGAAACGCCGAAAAATAATGCCCTGTGGCCACAAGTTGTCCTCCAAAAATACTTTCTGTTTAAATTGCGATACAAAAAAATTATAAGCATTATAAGTACTTCGGTTTTTGATAGCAATTTTTTCTAGTTTTACAGTTACACCGGTCTTTTTTAAGATGTATTCTTCGATATCTTTCTCTGTCGTCTCAATATGCACATTTGTGATGAAAATCGGAACTTGCCTATCCTCAGCTCTGAATTTATTTTCATATACTTCAGCTTTTCCTATTTTGCCCTTCATACGTTGTTTCAACTTGGGTTTACGATGTGACACAGTAATCCAGCCCTCCTCGTCGGCTTGTTCTTTATCATTTTTTGTAGTCTCAGCGCTTTATTTAAGTTCCAGCGACGAACAGCCGTCGCTCGCGATCTGTCTATCGGCTACCTGCGCTGACGTCACCGCACAATCATTTGCAAGTACTCTGGCACTTGTACTGGCGGCCGTTATAGACTGCGTAATCTCACTACCCTCGGTGTTTTTTATGACTTTTTTATTATTTTGTCCTGGTTCAACTCCTTTAGGAGATGACGAGCAATCGGGATGTAATGATTTGAACTCCGTAGAATCTCCAAGAAGTGTTCCTTCCATGTACGAATTATCTTTATGGGCACCCCTTTGCATATATATATATGCATTTATATTCCCATTAAAATATTCCATACTGCCTAATCGTGTACTTTTTGATTTAAAGAACTCAATTTTCATGTCTTCCAGTTGACTTTATATATAATATATTATAATATTGAAGGGGGGCTCCCAAACAACAAACGTGTTTTTTTGCCGTTTTTAGGGTTCCGTACCCAATGGGTAAAACGGAACCCTATTACTGAGACTCCGCTGTCTGTCCGTCCATCCGTCCGTCTGTCACCCGGCTGTATCTCATGAACCGTGATAGGTAGACGGTTGTAATTTTTACAGATGATGTATTTCTGTTGCCGCTATAACAAAAAATACTAAAAAATAGAATAAAATAAATATTTAAAGGGGCTCCCATACAACAAACGTGGTTTTTTAGGGTTCCGTACCCAAAGGGTAAATCGGAACTCTATTACTGAGGCTCCGCTGTCCGTCCGTCCGTCTGTCACCAGGCTGTATCTCATGAACCGTGATAGTTAGACAGTTGAAATTTTCACAGATGATGTATTTCTATTGCCGCTATAACAACAAATACTAAAAAATAGAATAAAATAAATATTTAAGGGGGCTCCCATACAACAAACGTGAGTTATTGGCTCATTTTTGCTTGATATTGATAACGGCAACAGGTAGACGCTTGAAATATTCACAGAATATTTTGTTTATATTCACTTTAAGAACAAATAATTAAATTAAAATAAAACAAATATTTAAGGGGGGCTCCCATACAACAAACGTGTTTTTTTGCCGTTTTTATAGATAACTAGTTTATGCCCGCGGCTTCGCACGCGTAGATTTTGGAATTTCAGCAGTTTTACTTACTTTTATTTTACTTCTTATTTTTAGTACAGTCGGCATTAAATAGTTAGTAAAAGTATCAAATATCCTTATTTGTGTAGTAATGAAGATATGTCACGGCCTGTTCGGTTTTCATTAACTATTTGATACTGGCTGTATACACTCAAAACACCTCTTTATTCTCAACATTGCCTATTTTAAAAACAAAAGTTTCAAGCCACTTAAAAAAATATCTTGAAATTCAAAAAAATCTTCCTTATCTCTCATATGCATTACAAAAGGAACCTATTGGTGAGTCAGTGAATTAGACAGGAACTCCATTTCTATTAATATAGATTAGCGTCTCGTTCAAACACAATTTCAACCCCCTTTTCACCTCACCTCACCTCGCTGAGAGTGGAAGAGTGGAATTTTTGAAAACGTTGAAACCAATTTTTTTTGGATTCTAATAGAGAGTATCTATGCAAAGTTTCAAGTCACTAACTTCAAAAAGTTTTCTGCTCCATACAAACTGTCAACCCCCCTTTCAGCTCCTAAAGGTGGAATTTTGAAAAACGCTGAAATGACTTATTTGACGTCTTGATTGAGAGTATATTTACAGTCTAAAGCAGCTCACTTTAAAAAATAACAATTTCTTAATAATTCAACTTTTAGTTCAAGAAGTACTTTTGACCTCCATTACACCCGGGGTGGAATTATTGAAACTATTTTTTTTGGATTTTAATAAAGAGTATCTGTATAAAGTTTCAAGTCACTAACTTGAAATAATTTTTCAACTCCATACAAACTGTCAAGCCCCTCTTCACTCTCGTGAGGTTTATAAAAGTAACCTCTTTGCAAAACTTCAGCTTTCTAGGTTCAAGAGTTTGGCTACAGAGTTGATGAGTCAGTGAATTAGTCAGGGACTCCAGTTGTATATATATAGACATCCGCCTTAGATTGTGATAACACGTCCTATTGAAGGCAATTTCTTAATATTACCAATCTCTTAATTTAGTATTATGGAAAGAGGAGATCTTGTTTCCATAAATATTTTTATAAACCAGCATACAGTCTGCCTGATGGTAAGCCGTCAGCTTAGTCTATGGACATTTGCAACATCAGGGTTGTTACTCGTGCGTTGCCGACTCTGTACTAAAAATAGAATAAATAATAATTATTAATCCGAATATTGCAACAAAATTAAAACTAATCAAGGTGATCATCACCTACGCTACGTCGAAGTACGAATTAGAACATCAAATCAGTCTTTTTTTCTGAGATCTACAAAATGGTGAAAAAACTTTTACCAATATTAAAAATGTTTACGGATGTGCTTAGTGCGGTGAGTGCTATAATAGACAGCTGTGGTATAGACTGTGTATATATGCTAGGAGACTATAATGCCCATCCTTACGAACAGTTTTATTATGAACTACAAAACTTTTGCTCGGATCAAGAATGGTCTTGTAGTGATTTTGATATGCTAGGTATATCTAGTACTACGCATACTTATGTAAGTGAGATGAATGGGTCTAGGAGGTGGTTGGATCACATTTTAGCAAGCAAAGCGGCAGTCAAATCTATTCAAAATGTGTATGTTGTTTACGATGTATTTTGGTCCGACCACTTTCCGTTAGCAGTGGAATGTAATTTAGATGTTGTTTTATCTAAGAAATTCAACAATGTTTTTCGTCAAGAGAAGGTTATGTGGGGTGAAAGGACACCTGCACAGATCGATTTGTATTCAAAATTATGCAATCAAAAGTTGAGGCTTATTGATTGTCCCCCCGAGTTGCATAAATGTTGTGATAGGATCTGTAATGATACTAACCACAAAATTGTAATTAACAAGTTATATAGAGACATAATACAGGCCCTTAAGGAATCTTCCATAATGGGTAATATGAGAAAGAAATCAAAAAAGAAAATTGTAACGGGCTGGAACAAGCATGTGGCGGCGGCTCACGGACAGGCCAGGCTTAAATTTCAATCGTGGGAGTTGCAGGGTAAACCTGCATCCGGTGACTCATATAACGAAATGTGTGAGGCTAGAAAAATATTCAAATCACGGTTGAAGTGGTGTCAAGATCACGAAACCCAATTAAAGATGGATATTCTAGCCTCGCATCACTCAAAAAATGACTTCCGTTCTTTTTGGAAACACACCAAACGATTGCAGTGTGGGCCGGGCCAGTCTGTGAGCGTTGATGGTGTGACTGAGTCTATTGATATTGCTAATATGTTTATGGATCACTTTACGGTAGCATCGCCCCTTGGGCCATCTCAGTCGACACTGAATATTGAGCCCGACGTGAACAGGAAAATAATCTTTACGGTCAAAGAGATAGATGGTGTAATTAAGTCCATGTCTAGAGGTAAATCACCGGGTCACGACGGGCTCAGTATTGAGCATCTAAAGTTTGCCGGCCCGCATTTGCCTCGAGTACTGTTTTTATTATTTAATTATTGCCTAGGACATAGTTACATACCTGACGACATGATGCGTACGATAGTAGTGCCAATAGTTAAAAATAAAACGGGCGATCTAGCAGATAAAACCAACTATAGGCCTATATCGTTAGCAACAATAATTTCCAAAGTATTTGATAGCGTGCTGAACACACAGTTGAATAAATACGTGATCCTGCATGATAATCAGTTTGGATTCAGACCTAAATTGTCTACTGAAAGCGCTGTACTGTGTCTTAAGCACGCTGTCTCTTACTACATGGAGCGAAAAACGCCAGTCTTTGCTTGTTTCCTAGACCTGTCGCGAGCTTTTGACCTGGTTTCTTACGATATCTTGTGGAGAAAGCTTGAAAAAGCTCAGTTGCCTGTGGAACTCATTAATATTTTTAAGCATTGGTACAGAAATCAGGTCAATAACGTCCGATGGGGGGTGACCCTCTCAAGACCATATGGTCTGGAGTGCGGGGTACGACAGGGAGGGATAAGCTCGCCCACGCTCTTCAATCTATACGTAAATGAGTTGATTCGAGAACTTAGCGGCACCAGTGTCGGTTGTCACATAGACGGTGTCTGCGTCAATAACATAAGCTACGCAGACGATATGGTGCTGCTGAGTGCATCGGTCTGCGGGCTACGAAGCATGGTGGCAATCTGCGAAGCATACGCCACTTCCCATGGCTTAGTATACAATGTTAAGAAGAGCCAAGTTATGGTCTTTGGGGCCGGGAGTAAAAGATATGAAAATATACCACCTGTTGCATTATACAATGAAATACTGCAAAGAGTATTTAAATTTAAATATCTTGGTCATGTGTTGACTCCCGACCTGAAGGACGATGACGACATTGAGAGGGCGCGGAGGGCGTTGTCAGTGAGAGCGAACATGCTGGCTCGCAGGTTTGCACGTTGTTCACGGGAAGTGAAAATTACGCTCTTCAGAGCTTTCTGCACATCATTCTATATGTGCAGCCTGTGGGCCAGATATACTCAAAAAGCTTACAACGCTCTCCGTATTCAGTATAATAATGCGTTCAGGGTGCTGCTGCGATTGCCTCGCTTCTGTAGCGCATCAGGGATGTTCGCCGAAGCACGAGTAGACTGCTTCTACGCAACAATGCGCAAACGGTGCGCGTCCCTGGTGCGCCGGGTGCGGATGAGTGGCAATAGCATCCTGAATATAATTGCAAGCAGACTGGACTGTCGATATGTGAACCATTGCTGCACTATATCAGGGGGAGTGGTGCAGGAATGGCCAATGTGAATGTATTGCCAAAGTATTATTTTAAATCTAATTCTTACTAACATAGTGCTTAAGTTTTTTACTAACATCTTTTATGAGTCTTAGTTACTTGCAATAAATTTTAATTCATTCATTCATTCAAAAAGGATGGGTCTGATAGAAAAACACTTGATTATTTGTAAACGTAAGTTGGAACTGTTGGAAGCTTATTGGAACGATTATCAGACGAATCATCTGAGGATTTGTGAGCTGGGGGTAGAAAACCATGTTTATTTTAAAAAGGAATGTTTTGAAAAGATGAAAGAATTGTATGTCAGCACTAAGTAATTTATTACCTAACGGCGTAAACGCTTCGGACTGAAGGTGAACCCAAACAAATTTCAGTGCATTATTATAGACAGTCCAGCGTTTATTTCCAGGCTCGACGTTTCTAAAATTCGTTTGGTTGTGTTTGATGGTATCTGTATACCATTCAGTGGTACGGTGAAGAATCTTGGAGTTACTTTTGATTCTACGTTATCCTGGAGGTCGTAGGTGGCAGAGCTCAGCAGGAAGATGTTTGCCGCATCGGCGTCTCTCTGACGTATTAGAAATTTTCTACTCACTGTCACTAAAGTTGTTATTGCACAATACCTTTTGCTTCCTATCATTGATTACGCTGATATTTCTTATCCAGACCTTAGTGTAGATTTAATTAATAAATTATAAAGACTACAAAATCTCTGCATTAGGTTTATTTTCGGTCTCCGAAAATATGATCACGTATCTGAATACTGTCAACAACTGAAGTGGCTTTCTATCCGTCAGTGCAGAAATATGCATATTCTTTCCTTTTTCTACTTCATACTCTTTAATCCTAAAGCTCCTTCCTACCTCAAAATTTGGTTCAAATTTTGTTCTTCCTCTCACAACTTAGAACTTCGCTCCTGTGAAAATCTTGTTCTTTTAGTCCCGTCTCATTCCTCTAATTTCTTTGACCAATCGTTTACAGTTCAGGCTATGGAATACTTTACCTACCTTTATACTCGTACGAACAGCAAAATCTATCGCCGTATTGTCTTAGGTTTTCGCGATTGTTACACATTGAATTAAACAATTTTTTAACGGAAGTATCGCGTATTTTATTTATTTTGTTGAACCTGACGTTTCGAACGCTTTGCAGCGTCCGTGGTCGCAGGAAGACTAAGGTGGTATTTGTCTTACATTAGTTATTCAATTATTACATCTACCGACATGGATGGATTAATTATATGTGTTCCGATTCACACAAAAATCGCTCACAGTGTCCGAATATTTTTTTAGATATTTGGGTTTGGGATTTGATTATTTTTAGGACTGGATCCCAAGCAGGTGGTACTTGCCAACCATCTTCTCTATTGAAATTGGGGTGTTTTCTTATTTCAATAGCCTCGCGCAACATTCTCGGCATGTAGCGATTCTCCTTGGCGAGGATTTGTGGTTTATCAAACCGGATGTAATGGTTTGGCTGGTCCAGTGTATGTTCACAAACTGCAGAGTTTTTATCGCGCCTATTCTTCATGTCAGCAATGTGTTCTTTCACACGAGTACCTACGCTTCTCTTTGTTTGCCCTATGTATGATAAACCACATTCGCAGTCTAATTTGTATACTCCTGCATCTTGTAAGGGGATATTAGACTTGATAGGTCTTAGAAATTGACTGATCTTCTTATGGGGCTTGAAATAAGTTTTAATTGAAGCTCGCCGTAAGATGTTGCCAATTTTGTCTGTGACTCCCTTTAAGTATGGTAAGATGGCAGGTTGACGTTCAACTGTAGGTGGCTTCGGGCGGTTTCTGTGACGCATACGAGGGAGTTTGTGACTGTTGCTCCGCAGTACTTGTTTGACATGTTGGAGTTCCTCCTCTAGATGCTCAGCGTCGCAGATGCCTTGTGCTCTCTGAAACAAAGATTTGCCTACGGTAGCTAACTGACATGGATGGTGGTGTGAGTTACCATTGAGATATTTGTCTGTATGGGTGGGTTTCCTATACACTGTGTGAGTAAGTGAGTTGTCAAGTTTCCTGGTAATTAATATATCAAGGAATGCTAGTGAATTATTTGCCTCTAATTCCATGGTGAATTTGATTTTGTTGTTGATGGAATTAAGGTGGTGTAGGATAAAGGAAATGCAACAGTAATCATGGACACGTCGGAATATATCAGTAAAATTCAACAACTTTTGTCGGATGATACCACTTATAAAAAGGTAAACAAAGACCCCACAGCAAAAATTCTCACCAAAACTAAAGAATTAATAAAGAAACACTCCGAAAAACTGGATCTAGACGTAAACATGCTTGTACCTTCTTGCGTTAAACCACCAAAACTGTATGGATTACCTAAAATACATAAAAACAGCATTCCTTTACGACCCATAGTTAGCCAGATTGACACACCAACCTACAAACTGGCTCGACATCTATCGAAGGTATTCTCACAACTTCGTGGACATACAAGTGCATATGTTAAGGATTCCTACCATTTCATTAGCCAAATAAAAGACCTTAAATTGACTAGTGATGAAACTATGGTCAGTTTTGATATACAGTCACTATTCACCTGCCTACCTGTACAAGACTGCATAGAAATTGTGAAAAGGAAGCTTTGTGAAAATGACATGCCTGAGGAATATGGAGAACTTCTAGAACTTTGCTTGACATCTGGCTATTTTCTTTGGAATGACGAATTTTACACCCAAATCGATGGCGTAGCTATGGGCTCTCCCATTTCACCTGTTGTCGCTGACATTTTCATGGAAGACCTTGAGGAGAGAGCGCTGTCGATGGCACCGGCTGTGCCGAAGATGTACAAACGGTACGTAGATGATACTTTTGTTGTCATACCTAAAGATAAAGTGTCTATATTCCTACACCACCTTAATTCCATCAACAACAAAATCAAATTTATTTAATGGAATTAGAGGCAAATAATTCACTAGCATTCCTTGATATATTAATTACCAGGAAACTTGACAACTCACTTACTCACACAGTGTATAGGAAACCCACCCATACAGACAAATATCTCAATGGTAACTCACACCACCATCCATGTCAGTTAGCTACCGTAGGCAAATCTTTGTTTCAGAGAGCACAAGGCATCTGCGACGCTGAGCATCTAGAGGAGGAACTCCAACATGTCAAACAAGTACTGCGGAGCAACAGTCACAAACTCCCTCGTATGCGTCACAGAAACCGCCCGAAGCCACCTACAGTTGAACGTCAACCTGCCATCTTACCATACTTAAAGGGAGTCACAGACAAAATTGGCAACATCTTACGGCGAGCTTCAATTAAAACTTATTTCAAGCCCCATAAGAAGATCAGTCAATTTCTAAGACCTATCAAGTCTAATATCCCCTTACAAGATGCAGGAGTATACAAATTAGACTGCGAATGTGGTTTATCATACATAGGGCAAACAAAGAGAAGCGTAGGTACTCGTGTGAAAGAACACATTGCTGACATGAAGAATAGGCGCGATAAAAACTCTGCAGTTTGTGAACATACACTGGACCAGCCAAACCATTACATCCGGTTTGATAAACCACAAATCCTCGCCAAGGAGAATCGCTACATGCCGAGAATGTTGCGCGAGGCTATTGAAATAAGAAAACACCCCAATTTCAATAGAGAAGATGGTTGGCAAGTACCACCTGCTTGGGATCCAGTCCTAAAAATAATCAAATCCCAAACCCAAATATCTAAAAAATGTTCGGACACTGTGAGCGATTTTTGTGTGAATCGGAACATATATAATTAATCCATCCATGTCGGTAGATGTAATAATTGAATAACTAATGTAAGACAAATACCACCTTAGTCTTCCTGCGACCACGGACGCTGCAAAGCGTTCGAAACGTCAGGTTCAACAAAATAAATATAATACGCGATCTATCGCCGTGTTCAAAATCTAGTAAAAAAATATCTTCTTTATTTATGACTTCAAAAGCTGTACACTGACAATAAGTATGTATAAATATACTAATGTATGTATATTTTGTGTATGTATTTTATATATTATATGTGTTTTTATGTTTATTAAAGGAAAAAATATTTTTCAGCATGACTTTAAAACATTTATCTGGAGCTTTTAAGAGGGGACGTGCGTTGTATTGACTGGTCGCAGGTCAGTACTTGTGTCGACATGGACTCAAAACTTGAGACCTACACGCGTTTGCTGACTGATATGTACAATATTAATGCACCTGTTAAATCTGTCCGTATTAGATATTTACCCGCACCCTGGCTTACTACTTCGATCAAAAACTTAATGAGAAAAAGGGACAGAGTTAAAGCTACTTTTAAGAGAAATCCGACTGATAACAACTTCACCACCTATAAAAAAGAAGCGGAGGAAGATGTTAAGAAAACTATTTTGTCGATTTCAACAAAAGCTGTGGGCAATGATAGCGTTAGCTTTGATATGCTTCTACTTGTTTTGGATGATATTTTGCCAGTTATTACATACTTACTGAACTTCTCCTTGGCATCAAATATCTATCCGACGGCATGGAAAAAGGCTACGTTATTCCATATCCTAAAGTTAATAACCCTTCGTCTCTTTCACAGTATCGCCCCATCTCTATACATCATATCCTCTCTAAAATACTAGAACACGTTGTCTACAAATAGCTTCATGCATATTTAGCTACAAATAGTCTTCTTAATCAATTTCAGTCTGGATTTCGTCCCTCACATAGTACCGTCAGTGCCTTGCTTCATATTACAGACGCTATTCGTAATGCAATGGTCAGGCAAGCACGGTTACGGTTATTGCTTTACTGGACTTTAGCGTTGCTTTCAATTCGGTGGATTTCGATGTCTTACTTGGGACACTACGTGCACTTAACGTCTCTTCTTCCACAATCTCATGGTTTGACTCCCATCTCCGTAATCGACAGCAGTGCGTCAATGTGGATAACAGTTGGTCCACCTTACAAGCGGGTATTCCACAGGGCGGCGTATTTTCTCCACTTCGTTTCTCGGTTTTTTTAACCAAATTACCTCCGTCATTTCTTCTTCTTAGCACCTGCATGCAGATAATCTACAAATATATCGCCATTTTACACTCTCAAATAGTTACTCAGCAGTAGAATCCATCAATTCAGATCTTAATTCTGTTAGGGACTGGGCTTCATCGTTTGGTCTACTGGTAAACCCCCTTAAATCACGGCCGATGATTATCGGTAGTAGCAAGATAATACCTAAAATTGATTCATTACCAAAAAAAAATATATGACGGCACCGTGATACCCTAGACTATTAAGTCCAAAAACTTAGGTCTTATCTTAGACACTCACTTATCTTGGACTGCTCATGTCAATGAGGTGAATAAGCGCATGCATCATTCATTTCACTCTCTTAGACGTCTCCAGAACTTCCTCCCCTTACAACTAAGGTCATGCTTAGCAATACCCTCCTGCTTCCTCTTCTCGACTACGCCGATGTATGTTACCTGGACGTGAGTGAGAGGCTTTTAGATAATGCAATTTGATCTAACCTGCTTTGTGTGCTTCTGCCACCACTTTGGTGGCGGAAGCACACATAGCAGGTTAGATCAAATTGCATGTAAATTTGACTTTCGCAAAATAACGCCTGAATCTATTAGCTTTTAGATAAGCTGGAACGGTTACAAAATCTTGCCATTGGGTTTATTTTCAATCTTGAAAAATATGACCACGTCACTGAATATCGCAACCAACTCAAATGGCACCCTATCCGCTCTCGCCGCAATATCCACGTTCTTACTTTCCTCTTCAAGATCCTTCATAATCCCACTGCTCTCGCTTATCTTCGTTGCCAATTCAACCTCCGTCCTCCTAACGTTCGTTCCCGTCGCTCCTGCCATGCCAAGATGCTGCTGATTCTACCTATCGTGCTGCTCAACTGTGGAATAAATTACCAATACACATTCGGAAAACCCCATCAATCCACTCCTTTAAAAAAAATTAATAGCATTATTTATCAAGTCTGAAATAAGTATATATATATAGGTATATATGTATGTACATACATGTAACTGTATTTACGTTATATATGTATTCATATAAATATATTTATGGTATATAAGTGCGTATTCGGGATGTATTTATTTAAAAATTATTTAGGCACGTACAGCTGTCCGCAACTGCCGAGATATCCCACTGCTGAGGGTTGGCTGAAAGAGATCTATTTTAGAGATAAACTCGCCTCTGTACTATCTTTACCATACATTGTAACTTTTTTGTATTTATATGTGCAATAAAGAATATATATTATTATATATGTATTGTTATTTAGTATTTGTACACAAGTATATACCTATGTATATATTTACACCTATATAAGTAATTATATTAATAAGAATAAATTTTCCTTCCTTGTTAACCCTACCTTCTCTGTACGCCGATTCGTTATCTTAAAGTTCCCTTGAAAAGATTGCTTTTAGTAATAAGGCCGCCTTAATGCATATTAAGTATGTTTTACTATTTTTTAAGAAACTTCCTGTAACAGTTATTATGTAAATAAAGCTTATCCTATCTATCTATCTCTAAAATGTAAATTAAATATAAACCTTCGCCTTGTACACAGTGATTATGATAAATGGAAAATACCTTAGTAAATATATAAACTGTAGAATGTCTTTAAAAAAAATTAAATGAAACCAGCAACAGCGAGTAATATCAATATTGTGTCCATTTATTTGTAATTGACATCAATGAATATCCATTCATAAGTTCTGGGAGTTAACAACTTCTGTTAGTCTGGCTACATACGAGTAACTAAAAACTGGTGTACTTTTATTCAGATCTACTTAACGTCAATTTTGAATGTTAAGTATGCATCGAATAATGAATTCTCATTCTGTATCAAAGAACGAGGTAAGCTAGTGACAACAGTACACAATGCTTCTAAAATATAAATAATTTATGACAACTGATCATACCATACATGTTTGCTATATATAAACGTTAAACTATATTAAATTACGTTATGTATTGCATATATTGGCATGCAGTGCCGTACTCGTACCTTGTGCATGGTCATCACATTTATTTAAATATTTATGTAGCGCAATCGTTAAATGAATTGAACCATTTTGGGATTACCTCGTCGTCCATCTGTCTATCGAGACCGTTATTCCGAAACGCGTGGGGTGTGAAGCTGAAGTTAATAGCAATTACGTAAACGATCTCCTTAAATTGTAAGAAATTAACATTTATATTAACATAACAAGAATAAAGACAAGTATTCATGCCCTAGGCAGTGTCTGCATATAGCATAACCTAAATATACTAATTACGTCCGGGACGCATTCTGGTACTTAAGAAATCAATGCTGGAGAACTGGAAGGATACCAACGGACTGGAGACGTGCAGTCATCGTGCCCTTGTATAAAGGCAACGGGTCACGCATGGACTGCACCAACGGTAGCGGGTGCATGCGGTTCACATTTCTAATGGCGAACACTCGCGGAGACGACCACAGCAGCCGAGGCAGAGACGACCGGAACAGCCATGGTAGCGGCGGCATGCGTCTTCTAACGGTAGTGGGTGGGTGCCGCCCGGCAGTAGTTCGAACGAACTAATCGGGAGCGATAGCACACAAAGTAGTTTAGATCAAATTGCCTCCATCTACTAGAATTGCTCAGTATGTGAAAATTAGTGTCAAAGAAGATAGGATTGCTTGCTGGCTAGGCTGTTTATAATGTATCTCGATAGTTGTCTACAGAGAATAAGATCGACGAATGTAGGATTACGTATGGGTGACCTAGTGGTGAACTGTCTGCTTTATGCAGACGATGTCGTGATATTAGCAGATACCCATCTAATATGCAAGCACTGGTCACAATAATGAAATACGATTGTATGGAAAAAGGCTTATAATTGAATGCGAAGAAGAAAATGATTTTAATGAGAAGAAACCATAACTAATGTTAATATTACGGTTGATGATGAAGTGTTGGAAGAAGTGAATGAGACTGTATATCTTGGATGCGCTTTCAGCGGTGATCGAAGGTTCACCGCTAATGTAGAAAAACGAGTGAGTACTGGGAATAGTGTGAACAGAGTGTTGGGAAAACTTCTTGGCAGTAAAAGCTTGAACCAGAAGGCGCGCTTGAACAAGAAGGCTCGTTATACAATGCAGTGCTAGTCCCAACGCTTATTTATGGAAGCGAGAGCTGAATATGGCAGAGAGAGCATGAGAGAATAAATGCGGACGAAATGCGAGCGTTGCACAAAATTTGTTGCGGTACACCTGTATCGTATCCCCAATGATGATGTCAGAAAGTCGGTGTTAAAATAAGAAGAAGCATATAGAATGCAGGATTACGAAACAGGTATATTTCATATTTAGGAGAACATAATTTATGCTCGTAGAAATATAGAGTCATTTTCAAAATTTTGTGAAGCAGGAATAAATTGCGTATGCCGGTACATCGGCTTGCTAAGACTAATAGATCTTTTATTGTAAATTGTATTCGATTCTATAATAAATTACCTGAAACAGTTCTGTCCTTGCCTGACAATATGTTCAAAACGTACACCAAAAATACTCTGTACAAGAAGGGTTATTATAGAATCAATGAATATCTAACTGACAGAGATGTTTGGAAGTGATTCAGCACATGTACTTATATATCTTTAATTGTATTACTTGATTTCACTATATGTACACTCACATATATTTATTGTAATATATATTAACGATGAAAAAAAGACCCATATTGGCAAGTTTCTTTTGGCATTTCTTCTTCGCCAATGGTCATTTTCGAAATGCTGGAAGATTAAAAAAGAGATATTAAAAGTAAAAAAAAAAACTATGGAAAATTATTAAGATACAATATAGAATGTAAAACGTGTCTAAGTGCCCGTAACGGCCTATTGGCAAATAAATGATTTTTATCTTTATACAACGCGAAAGTACATAGAACGATGTAGGGACCGAGGAAGGCCAAGACTTAACTACCATGACCAAATTGATCGTGTTTTATCAGAAGGTGATGTCAGGAGCCTTAGAAACCTATGAAAATGCATAAGATGAGCAATGAATGTTAAAGAAGCGAGTGAAGTTTGTAAGGATAGAGTCATTTGGCACTCGGTTCTATCTGCCTACCTCGCAAGGGTTCAGATGGCGGACATTCGCAGAGACGACCGCAGCAGTCAAGGGAGCGGTAGCATGCATATACGTGGTTGTAGATGGGTACCCGCCGGCACTATTGCATATGAAATAATCGGTAGCTGAAGTACACAAAGTTTAGATCATATTTTTTTAGGTAATTTATAGCTTTTTGCATTGTCTCTGATTCTCTAATGACTTCATTTATATTTTCAGATCAGACACCTTCGAAACAACACAGGCAGCCGAAATCAACAACGTGTCTTCGAAACTAATGATTCTTGTGTAATAGGTGGATCTTTTGCTTACATGTTGATGGTATGGTGGACCTCAATTTTATATATTCTATAATTTACAAAATATTATTCAAAAACATGAAATGCATCTATGTGTACGAAAGCTTTTTAAATATTTAAGTTTCCAAGTTTCCGGTCACTGTTGAAACTGAATTATTCAAGTTAAGTAAGTACAAACCTAAGAAAGTTCTGATATTCCCTCTGGGTTGCGGAAGTCTGACGGTAGTCGCTCCATGTAAAAAATAGTATCTTCGCTTATTCCTAGGCTTAGGTAGCGGACTGCGCTAGTCCTAACAGATTCGGAAACAAGATAACGCTAAAAAGATGAATAATAACCATAGTTATTATTTCTGTGCTTACTTCTAGTAAAGTGCGTACTGTTTGAAAATGCAAGCAGGTAAATTTTTTTATCACTTTTCAGTAATTAAACTATTCATTCAATTATTTTGTTCCAAAGTTTTCACATGCAAGTATTAAAATATAATGGCATACATAAATAAAGGCGTTACAATACTGAACTAATGAAAAGGTTAATCAAAGGTAAAAATCAGACGTTACCGTGTACTGAGGAAGACTCACCTACAACTTTAAAGATATACAAGTTTAAAGATATACATAACATGTAACTATTAAAATGAACGAGTATTTTTGATAATCGAGGAGGTAGCTAATGATTATGACTCTAGTCTTCAATTTTTTATACCCAATTATTTGAAAGTAGGCAGTGAACAATATTGTAGTGTCTTTATAAACTCTAAAACAAAATTGATATTTGCAGCTAACGAGTATTTTCGGTATGGCACCGTTGCGGTTTAGATCGCACGAGAAGGGTTACAAGATTTCTGTGTCGAAACCCATGTGTATATACAGTTACGTACTGGTTTTTTTCTTGGGTACGTTATATTTTTTTTATAAATAGAACTGTAATCGTATTTTGTAAGACCGTATAAATATGGATAAATATTAATCACAAAATTATAAAGATTGTAGAGGTGTAGCAAGCTATGGGCCTTGTGAAACTCTCTGTACACGTTTTTGAAGAACCTCACGTATGTAGTTCTTTCCGAAAAGTTCGAATTCAAGGTACTCGTAGAAGTTGCTGACATAGACGATAGTATCTATGCAATACACTTAGATTGGTTTTTAATTTAATAATTGTTAGGACACTTTAACATTAGTTTCATAATTCTGTTGCTAAAATTAGTTTCATAATTCAGGATCAGCAGCGCTATTTGGAAAAGTAGTACAAATGAGCCTGGGCGTGGATATGAAGACAGAGAGTGCTAAGTTGACGCAATTGATTCTTCTTTATTTTACCTTCACAATGACAATGTCAGTCTTCACGGGAGTCATTGGAGGACCCAAACGAATGAAAAATTTAATCGTGCATTTGAAAAAAATTGCTGTGGTAAATAAATTTATTAAAACATTATAAAAGATAATGTCCATAAAATACGTTTTACATAATTATGCACTAAGAAACTAATTATGTCATTAATATAGAGAAGATGACATTACACTCTACCTACTAGTCTGACTATATTAAATATATATATAAATATATTATGTCTAATAATACAACGTTTTATATAATAGAACAACTTTATCAATCTCATATTGTGTAACTTAAACATTATGTCTGAAACAGTTTTTAAACGTTAATCTATTTTTACTATCAGTTCGAGAAGCTCTGAGAGTCTGTAAGGTGTATTCTGGGTTTATCTGAAGGGAATGCAAGGCTCGTTATATGAACAGAGTTGAATATTTGCTATGCGTGATTCGAATGGCGACAAGAGGGTAATTGAAGCAGGTAAGACTACAATTTTAGACATATGTATTGAACAAAACCTCCTTGTGTCGCAAACATATACGTGATGACGAAAATATCGAAAGTTGATTTAATTTTGATTAAATGACCTAAACCCAGATAATAATGTGGATACAATAAACATTGGTACAAGAGACGTTGGGGTCATGTGGGTCATCAATCAGATTGCAACTCTGGACCGAGAGCGCACCGATGTGCGAATAAGGGAGTCCCCCGTTGGCGACACGCACTGAACCGCCCCCATCAGTGCGAATATATGCGGCGGTGGACCTTTAAAAGAGAGAGAAGAAGTAGCGTTTATGCAAGAATGAAACCAAGGCTTTAGTGAAAGAGAAGCCTCAAAGACAAATTATGAATAGAGAAAGAGAGGCAAACGAAAATCTTAGAGGCAAATACCAAACTGTTTTGAAGAGAGGTAAAACAGTCTCTGAATGGTTGGACAGGATAAAGTCTAAAGCTAGTGTCATTTTTGTTAACACGCAAGAAGTGTTAGAACGACGGAGTTAATATTTTGAAGAAATGTATGACTGACTTTACCTCGGACGCTGGCAATGAGAGCAAGTCTGATGCTTACTCCACGTTGACGGCGTCCGACGAATGTATAACTATGAATGAGATGGAATGGTCGATACGAAGCTTGAAAAATGGAAAGTCAGCAGGAATTGATCTGATCACAGTTGAAACGATCAAACTAGGTGGCACTTACATCCAGGTCGCCTTCTACAATCTTGGCGATAGCTTTGGCGATAGAGAGTCAAGGTGAGGTATTGGCTGTCAGCCTAGATAATATGGCGAAGGCGTTCGATCGGGTCTGGCACTGGAGTCTTCTATCGAAGTTACCATCATACGGGCTGCTCTAGGGTTTGTGCAAATGGGTCGCCAGCTTTTTATCCATCAGATGCATAAAAGCCGTGGTTGACGGTGGATGCTCCAATAATATGGATATCAATGCTGGCGTCCTTCAGGGTTCTGTACTGTCTCCGACGCTATTTCTGCTGCATATCAATGATATGTTGTCAATTGATGGCATTCATTGTTATGCTGACGACAGCACTGGGGACACTTATTATACAGGCCATGCAAACATCCCTCGTTCCCTTGTGGAGGAAAGCCGCGACAAACTTGTGTCTGAAATGGATGGTACTCTGGCTAAAGGATCTGACTGGGGGCACCTTAATTTGGTCGAATTCAACCCCAAGACGACACACGTTTGCGCGTTCAACGCTAAGAAAACTCCATTTGCTGTGGTTCCTAAATTCCAGAACACACCTCTTACCGTCACCAAAAGTATTAGGATGCTTGGCGTCGAGATCTTCAGTGATGTGCAATAGGTATCGAAATCACCTGGAGGAGAAGGTCAAGCTAGCGTCGAAAAAACTTGGTGTGCTTAACAGGGCTAAGCAGTACTTCAGTGCGGGGCAAAGACTTATATTATATAAGTCTCAAGTCAGACCGCACTTGGAGTACTGCAGTCACCTTTGGGCGGGAGCACCTGGATACCAGCTTGGACCATGCGATTCGATTCAGAGACGAGCTGTGATAATTGTCGACAATCCTAAGCTTACACACGGTATTGAACCCTTAAGTTTAAGGAGAGACTTTGCCTCCCTTTGTGTGTTATACCGATTGTACAACGGGTAGTGCTCTGAAGAGTTGTTTGAAATGATGCCAACAGCTACTTTTTATAACCGCACTGCTCGCCGACGGCGGGGAGTTAACCCTCACACGCTTGAACCGCAATGGTCGCGTAATGTGCGGTTCCAGAGAAGTTTTCTTCCGAGAACTCTCATGCTGTGGAATGAGGAGCCGAGGTTTTTCCAAGGGACTACAGCATGGAGTTCTTCAAGAAATGCGTGAAGAGGTTTTTAGAGGGTCGGCAACGCATGAGTGACGCCCCTAGTGTTGCTAATGTCCATAGGCTACGGTGACTGTTTAACATCAGGCAGGCCGTATACTTGATTGCCACCTTAGTGGTATAAAAAAAAAACATTTGCTGTAGTTTTTGGATCTTTAAAAAGCATTTGACAGGATTGTATAAAAGAATGTGTGCGACATATTGCCTGTATATGGTATTGATCGGCCCTTACAGCATGCTATACATACATAGGTACTTATCAAGATTTTACAGCATGTGTGCAGATAGGCGGCAGCTTGTCGCTCTGGTTTGACTTCAACATTGGTGTCAAGTAGGTTTGCGTGCGTGCTGGCTAGCTATATACAACGTGCTGATCTCAATAATAATATATGGAATTATGAACTGAGTTTGGCAGGGTGAGCATGAAAGTAGAATAAATGACACCTTGATTACGCAAAATCTGTGGCGCCACGCTTGTAGACAGTTTGCAATGAAGATTTGATCTGGATGAGAGAATCGGTGTTAAGCTATAAAGAGATGTGCGCCACTGCTAGAAGGACGAACGCCGAGGAGGCTTGGCTTGAAAATATATATAGGAATTGCTGGACAGATAGATGCTGCTTGTTATCATAAATTTCGTACATACATAAAAAAACGCATTTGCTGTAGTCCCCCAATTCCAGAACACGAACACTAACCATTGCCAAGAGTATTGGTATTCTCGGCGAAGAAAAGGTCAAGCTGGCGTCAAAAAACATGGTGTGCTCAACAGAGCCAAACAGTACTTCAGCGCGGGGCAAAGGCTTATATTATATAAGTCCCAAGTCAGACCGCATATGGAGTACTGTAGTCATCTCTATACGAGGACACCTGGTTACCGCTGGGACCTTGTGACTCGGTGCAAAGATGAGCTATAAGAATCGTCGATGATCTTAAACTCACACACGGTATTGAGTCCTTGAGTCTAAGGAGAGATTTCGCCTCCCTTTGCATATTCTACCGATTGTACAGTGGGTTGTGTTTTAAAGAATTGTTCGATATCATACTAACAGCCTCGTTTTACAATCGCACTGCTCGCCGACGGCTGGGAGTTTACCCTCATATACTGGAACCGCAATGGTCGCGTACTGTGCGTACGAAGCTTTCTACCGAGAACTATTAAGTTGTGGAATGAGCTCTCTGTCGAGGTTTTCCCAAGGGACTACAGTATGGGGCTCTTCAAGAAAGGCGTGAAGAGGTTCTTACAGGGTCGGCAACGCAAGAGTGACACCCCTGGTATTGCAAATGTCCATAGGCTACGGTAACTGCTTACCATCAGGCAGACCATAAGATTATTAGTGGTTTAAAAAAACCATACATTCGTCTATTGCGTTAGCTACTTGAAGATGTGGAAAATACCTTCACATATATACTGTCATGTTTATTTCCTTCTGTTAACTTTTTACAATGACGTTACATGGTATTATTCTAGGTGGACATCAGCCTCGGAACTCAGTACTCCCGCCGCGAAGATTTCAAAATGTTTACCACAGCGTTGTTAATGTTTATGTTACTGAATGGTTTGATATTGTACGGCGTATATTGTAATCGAACCAATGGACGTAAGTATATTTTGATACCATTAAGGTTACAAACGAGCTTAGGTTATTAAACCTTTATATTATAGCATAGCAAATTTGCAGTATAAGGTCTATGAATGCTTCGCAATATCAGGGCCATCGCTAATGCGCGAATTATATTTTTTAATCATTAACATTTGTATGTAATGATCTTTGTAACTAACAGGATAAGCCAAAGCACTCTCTCCTGTATAATCAAGTTAACAGCGGCAACCACCACAATGACAATGAACATCATCGCCATCATCATCATATCAGGCGAAAGACGTCTACTGCTGAACATAGCCCTCCCCTTAGACTTCCATGGTAATCGGTCTTGTGCTGCTTGCATCCAACGGCTCCAAGCGATCTTCACAAGATCGTCTATCCATCGTGTGGGGGGGTCCTACGCTGTGCTTTCCGGTTCCTGGTCGCCATTCGAGAACCTTTCTGCCCCAACGGCAATCGATTCTCCGAGCAATGTGGCCTGCCCACCGCACTTCAGCTTGCTGATCCTTAGAGCCACGTCAGTAACTCCAATTCTCCTACGGATGTGCTCATTTCTGAGCCTATGCCGCAGAGAAACTCCGAGCATGGCTGTCTCCTTCGCACGCTGAGCAACCTTGAGCTTTTGTATGAGGCACATAGTAACGGATTACATTTCTGTGCTGTAAGTCATCACTGGCAACACACACTGGTCGAAGACTTTCGTATTGAGGTATTTTGGACGAGAAAATCTTTCGAAATTTTCCAAACGCTACCCATCCGGGTTGGATTCGACGATTCCTCTTTCACGAAGTTGGATCTACCTACGTAGCACGTCCTAACTACCTAACTGGACTGGTTCGTCCTAGGTAGACATACTCCTCAACAACTTCGAGAACTGAGCTCACAACTGAAACTGGAGTGGGTACAACATGTACATTCGACATAATCTTCGTTTTGTCCATGTCCATTTTAAGACGTACTCGTTGGGATGCTCTGTCGAGATCTTCAAGTATTGTATTCAAGTCCCCCAGCGATCTCACCATGATTACCACCACGAAGGTGAGTGAGATACTCGCCGATGATATTGATACCGTATCCTTTCCAGTACAGTAGCTTGAAAACATCTTGCAATGCAGCAGTGAACAGTTTCGAAGAAACAACTCTCACTCCTCTCTGCATTTGGATAGGTTTCGTTCTATGGTTCTGTAGTCGGAACGATATGGCCACTTTCATACATACTCCTCAACACTTCGATATACCTATAATTAATGCGGCACCGCTGGAGATACTGGAACACAACCCAAGTATCTATCGAATCAAAGGCCTTCTCATAGTCCACAAACGCTAAGCATAGTGGCTGGTTATACTCTTCGGTCATCTGTATAACCTGCTGCAGCGTATATATGTGGTCTACGGTTGAAAAGCCCTTCCGAACGCCTTGTTCGGGAGGTTGGAAGTCCTAACCTACGTGCGAGACGATTCGTGCTGACAATGAACATATGATTATCATTTCAGTCTCGGATATAATATTATTCTTTGGAAATCACAACAAATTTAGTGCAAAGTTAGGAAGTATGAGGCTTGACTTCGCTGCTTGGCAAAGAGAAATAACAATATGGTTCCTTATTATGTAACGATGTAGATAGCAGCATGATCACTACATAAATCAAATATCTTACGTTATCTAATCTACATATAAAGTTTGATATTTTACATGTAAAAACTATAGCCTTCTTGACAGACATGAATACAAAAGTTTTATCCTTCTTCTTTGTTGTTTCATTAATATTCATAAAAAAGTAGTTTCCTAGGTAAGGTCCGATTTTCAATCTTTGTTATGGAGGTCTGACGGCAGCTGGTGCTCTATGTAAATATTCGTATCTTTGTTCATTTTTTTAGGCTTAGATGGCTTAGATAACGAATCCCGCTATTCGTAATAGATTAGAAAATGGGCTAACGCTATGGCATTATCCTGTTTTTAAATCATAGATGAAAGAAGAAGATTAATAAAAAAGTAGTAACCATTATTAATTACTAAAGTTTAGAGTAAAAGTCACCACTGATATTACATCTTCATTTTGTTTTTTTTTATTTTAGGATTCCATTTCTTAACACATTCATTCTTGGATTTTATTATGTATGTAAAAATGAACATATACCTTCAATTGGTTTACATTTTTATAACGATTCGCAATCGTTTTAAAACTATTAATGACGCTCTCACTCTAATTACTTGCCAATGGTCAACAAAATGTGAGTACATACATAGATACAGGAAATAGTAGTTTATAGACACTAAATATGGAATAATAGTATTCTTTATTGCACACACAAATAGTACATAGTAATCATTGACAAATACAGTGTACAAAGGTGAGCTTATCTCTTCAAGAGATTTCTTCCAGCCAACCCTCATGAATGTGGAACGAAATTGTACAAGGGCTATAACAAACATATGTGTCAACTAGCAAAATAAAAACAGATACTCACAATAAAAAAAATATACATACATACATACGACATATAACCACACACATATATATAAATATATATACATATATATAGCTACATATTATTTGTCGTTAGATGATAACATATTTAGATAGTGCGTCTTTAGTTTTCTCTTGAAAGTAATTATAGAAGGACTCTCTCTTATCTCTAGTGGTAATTTATTCCAAAGTCTAGCAGCACGTACAGTGAACGAAGAAAAGAATTTCGTGTTAGCTAGAGGGAAATGTAAAGTTTTTATATGGCAGGAACGTTGGGATCGAGTTGGCGGTGGAAGGAGTGGAAAACGTGAACAGAAGTATTGAGGGGAATTGGGATTGGTAATTAATTTGAAAAGCAGGGATAGTATATAGTAATTATAGATCCTACAAATAGAATATGAAGGATCTGAGTAATCAATTAGCAAACTATCATCTTTTTTTTATTAAACTCTGTGTTATAGTGCAGTAGGATTTCGCAAGATTTTTTTTTAATTTAGAGGGGGGCAAACTAGCATGTGGATCACCTGATGGTATGTGGTCACTACCGCTCATAGACATCAGTAACACCAAAAGTGTCTCTGATCCGTTGCCTGACTTTTTAGGGAAACATTGGCTCAAAGTTATAGGCTGATTATTATTTTCGAGATTATTTTCAAACTTATAGAGTTTATATTAAAATAATATACATACAGACCATCGAATCGTCATTATACTCATATAAATATACTTATACAGTTATATATTTGCGAGTCTCGGGCTAAAGTTTGAAGTGGCTAAATATCCTCTCTGTTCTGTTTTAGTTACTTATGTACCAAGAGCAGTGAATTTCTGCGTTATCTATGAGGATGATATACTTGCAGACACCGCCATCATTGCCCAGAAATCTAGTAAGTTACTCACTTAATGATAATAAAAAATACTTTTCCGTGCCATTGATGGATAGCGTTCAGGCCATTTAGTCATATATTCCATATACAAAATACATTGTGTCGGAAATTATAAATATACTTTACAATATTTATATGAAAAAATACTCATAAGTTAACAATACATTAATTATTACTTTCAAATTACAATGAATTGCATTTTATTAAACTGATGATTCCAACATAGAATACTGCTTTTGTATCACGAATAAAAATAATTATTCTACAAGGTCATAATTTATCCACTGAATAGAAACACTTTCCAGCCAAGAAGGACCTCAATTGCTTTTTATGATTTTTAGGTTAGTAGGCAATCTATTGAATATCCTCACTGCTTGATATCTTACACTGTGCTCAATTTTGCTATGCGCAGTTTTGGTTGTATGGAGTGAGTAATATTTTTTCGCCTGGTGACGAGACGCCTTGCTCTTTCTTCCTCGGTTTCATATTCATCTAGATGCTTAACTAGGTCAGTAAGTAAGACTAAAATATACAAGCAGGCTACTGTTAGAATTTTTAAATGAATAAAGCGTTCTCTACACAACTGTCTCTGATTTATGCGTACGATCGTTCTTATGGCTCGTTTTTGTATTTTGAATGAAATTTGAAATATTATAGCCATAGCTGTTGTCCCAGAATTTAATACTGTATCTTAAGTTCGATTCTACAAGAGCATAATATGATATTTTTAGTTGCTTCATATTCAACTCGTCTCTCAAACTACTCAAAGCGTAACATGCGGAGCTGATTTTGTTTTCTATGTAATTCAATTCATTTTTCTAGTTTAAAAGAGAGACTTCATGTAAACGTAAAAATTTTATTCATTCTTCCATTAATAGGCAGTCGACATTCAACTTAACTTCTAAGACGTCATTTTTCCTTGCAGTAGTTCTGAAGATCAGACCTTGGCTTTCTCACTATTGAGTTGCAAATGATTCGCGTTAAACCAGTTTGAAAATGCTAAGATTGCATTATTTACTGTGTTATTGAGATCGCTTATGTCTTGAGCTGATAATATGGCATTTGTGTCATCAGCAAATATTACCAGTCCCAAATCTTGTATAGAATTGTACATATATGGAATCATGTCATTGATAAAAATAATGAAGAATATTGGTCCTAAAATTGAGCCCTGTGGCACCCCTTGTCTAATATTAACCAATTTTGATTTATATGTCTTTTCACAATTATCATCTGTGCACTTAATTTCCACGAATTGATATCTATTTTTTAAATACGATTTAAATAGTTCGAGCACTTTGTTCTTTATACCGTAGCGTTCTAGCTATTTGATCAAAATTTCATGCTCCACCATGTCAAAAGCGGCACCCAAGTGTAAGAACACTCCTGCCACTTTCTTTTTTCGTTTAGATTTTTCATAATGTCATCGACTAATGCATTCATCGCCTCACTAGTTCCGATATTATTCTGGTATCCAAATTGTATTAAATTTAATATGTTATTAACACGAAGCTGCTCAGACAATTGAATTTTTTTTAGTTTTTCAAATAATTTAGATAGAGTTGAGTTAGTAAAGATATGGGCCTGAAGTTTTTGGTATCATTCTTCGAGCCTTTTTTATGAACAGGTACCTTTGCAACTTTTAATTGAGCTGCAAAGATGCCCTGCTCGCAGCAACGATTATAAAAAAACAGCTAATAGTACTGCCAACAGGTCAATATTTCTTTTGAAGACTTTTATTGGCATATAATCATAACCGCATGATTTTTTGTCTTCTATACTTGATACTATTTTGTGAATTTCTTTCGGTGTAATGGGTTTCCACTTCATATTATTTATACAAGGTTGACTATTTTGTTCAAGAAATCTCATCGATAGTTCCAAGCTGCCGTGGTCAAACTTTCCAGCAAAAATATCCACTATCGTTTGTGTGTCATCGATGAATATATTGTTAACTTTTAGCTTTATTGTACTATCCCTGCTATACGACGCCTTCCTGTATTTATTTACTACTCCGGATCGCTTTAGCCGAGTTTTTAGATCGCTCTTTTTCAGTCTGACCTGCTAACTTCTTAGCGTTTTCTATTACGTTTGTAAATATTCGAATGTATTTGTTGTTGTACCCCAATATGGATTTTTCGTTAACAGACATATGGGCTGGCACGAGAAAGCGTTTCATCTCACAAGATACTTTTATTCCCCTAGTTACCCAGTTTAAATTTTGTTCAGATTTTCAATCAATCAATCAAGTTTATTTGCATGACAAATTGTTCGTTAACGTGTAAAAAGATCTACTCCGTATTCTACCATTAAGGCGTGCAAATCCATACAATGACGTAAGTAGTCTATTGTTACAGTAATAGATACATATTTAAAATTACAATATTAATTGTTACATTATTATTTGTCAATAATATTAATACATAATTAATTACAATTCACAACATGTTAAAGTCAAGTAATTTAATGACTAATTAGTCGCAGTTAAATATCAAATTTATCATTTAAATAGTCTTTAACTGTGTAATAAGATTTGCCTACTAGTATGTCTTTAACTTTACGCTTAAAGGTCAGAGAATCATCAATGTCAAGTATATTTTTTGGTACTTTGTTGTATAATTTAGGTGCCATGAGTACACTATGTACGAGTACACTAGTATTGTACATGGCAGTTCTTGAAGGTGGAAAACAAAACTTATGACAGTCGTCGGTTCCGGTTCCTTTTGCCAGTCGTAAAGCTCAGTTAAGAGAGGTAGGACGCGTCAAAGCAGCCCGTCTGGAGAAGTACCTTCACCTCACAGAAATCTGCAGCCAAAGAACAACTATTCCTGCGAGTAAGTAAGGTTACGAGTGAGCTCCTGAAGAGTTTCTGTACCAGTAGCGGGGGTGGCAACGCGCAAGCGATACTTCCTGTGTTGCAAGCGTTTATAGGCTACGGTAACCACTTTATATCAAGTGGGCCGTATGTTTATTTGTCGCCCGACGTAGTAAAAAATAAACGATGTGCCTGATCCAAAGCAGTCAGGCGACATTGTTAGGTATGCATTGAATATTTTTTTACAAAATGCTGCGTAATTAATATTGTTTATCGTTCAATCACATTAGGTACTTGCTAAATCAACACAGGTAAAGTAGATACGCTTACCGGATGAAACAGCGTATTTGCTTCATACGAGGTGACAAACATCCATGACTAAGTCTGATTAGTTTACACTTAGATACATTTTCAACGAATTAGGTAGTTATTTCACTTACATTTTATATCACGACTTGGGTTGTTAAGTTATATAATATCGTTAACTTTGAGTGGTTTGTTTACTTAGAATATTATTGAAAGTTTGTTTATGGGAACGATAAAAAAATTGATGTCTATTGTTGGTAATTGTGTACGAGGTTCGATATAGGAAAAGGTACACTTACACCACTAAGGTGGCAAACAAGCTTAGGTCCTTCCTGATTGTAAGCAGTTATCGTAGCATTTGGACACTTTTAACACTAGAGACGTCGCTTATGTGCGTTCACATTCGGTGAGTACCTACTTAGTTAACGCCGGTAGAGTAGCGCTGATAGCTACCTATCTAGTTAAATGAAAGTGGAAATTTAGAACACTTACCGGAAATAACAGCTGATCCGCTTTTCTTAAAAAAGATCACAAACTTTCCATCACACTTTCACACAGGCTTTGGACTGTCAAGTTAATGTAATAACGTTAAATTTGAGTATTTAGTGTTTGTTACGACAACATTAAAAACTAGATAGACGTAGTGTCATATTAAAAAGCTATCAGGTAACGTTTGTTACATTAACTTGGCGTGTTTAAAAGTTCATCAGTTTATTTACAAGTTATTTACACATCACAATCACTACACTTAATACAAAATTAAGTAAGCAAGTAGGTTAGATCAAATTTAAAATAAATAAATTTAAATATTGTCGGACAAATTACACAGCGCCATCCAGCCCCAAAGTAAGCGAAGCTTGTGTTATGGGTACTAGACAACTGATAAACATACGTAAATACATTTTTTTTTTGTAAATACATACTTATTATACATAGAAAATACCCAGACCAAGACAAACAGACATGTTCATGCACACAAATGTTTGTACTGTGTGGGAATCGAACCCACGAGCGTTGGTGTCAAAGTAGCGTAACAGCGTGTTCCACCACTGCGCCACCGAGCTCGTCAAGTAAATTAAGTAATGTAAATTTGACTTTCGCAAAATAACGCCTGAATCTATTAACTATCCAATTTTTTTGTTACAGTCTTAATCAGTTAGTAACATACTAAGATTGTGGACATATTTTTTTCTAAAGCCAAATTGTTCTTCCTTTAAAATATTGAAAATTGACAGAAATGCGTAAGTTTTATGATTTATTATTCGTTCAATTATTTTTGATAATACTGGGGTCAATGAGATTGGTCTATAATTATTTACAGACTTCCTGTCTCCTTTCTTTTTAAACAAAGGATTAACTATTATATATTTCAACCTGGAAGGATATTTGCCTAAAGTAAATGTTAAATTGATAATATGTGCCAACGGGACACTCAGCTGTTTAGCGCATCGTTTTAATATTTTTACATTAATATCGTCATACCCTGTTGAATTTGTATTTTTAAGCCTAATGATTACTCTATAAACATCATCAGGATTTACTGGTGTTAAATTATATGCTATGATTGTTGCAATTGGTGTTAGCAGGGCAACGATGTTCGTCGTGTTTGTTACGTGATTTTGATCTGAATTCAAAAAATGCTTATTAAATAGTTTACAAATCTTCTCAAATCATCATCATCGAAAACTTCTTGTCGTATTTAGGGAACCAAGATTTCAGTGCAGATAGAATCCTACTCTCGAACTGCTGCATGTAGTGTCACGTACGTAGGACGTAATGTAAACGTTGTGTTTATTACCGATTTACTAAAGGTATTATTGAGATTACTCATGTTGTGGATAATTTGTATCACACACTACTCTATAACCGATGTGGAACTTCGCAAATTATCGGCAACAGTCCACGAGCGAGATGGATACAACCGGCTAGATACAATGTGCCGACTATGTATGTTTGTATGTATGTTTATGTTATTCCTTCGTGAGATCTCTGGTCGAACTTAAATGACAGCGTCGTTAGATAGAAAAAAAATATATATCTTCCTCTGCGCCCTCGGAGTTATAAAAACATGTCTTACATATTACAAACAAATTTTTTTTATTAATTTTTCACAGTTTTTGTTTTTTGATAGTATTTTTAATGTACCAGCATTTCGAAAATTACCATTTCGAAAAGAAATATCGAATTAAACTTCCGTTTTAACACATGATTTTATGAAAGCATTGGTACTTTTCAACACAAAAACTTATGATAAACACTTGTTGATAAAATTGTAAAAAATAAGCTTAAGACAACTTCATATTAATCCGTACAGGTCATAGTCAAAAATGTACATTCAAAATCTCTCTACACCAGAAAGACTTTTAGTTGCTTTTCTATATATTTTCTTTTGCAGTTTCTAATGACCCCAAGTTATTAGTATCGCCAATTGACGCTATGCAAAGAATAATGATCTTACGTGGTACTCTTTGCGATATCATCAACAGTATTAACAGAGATTGCGGGCTACCAATAGTCATTACACTCCTGTCTACAATTTGGAACGTTGTTGTACCATTGTACTTTGGTGTTTTTGTGTTAAGTAAGTACCTTTTGTTTTTATTTACGTATTCTCACCTACCTGTACCAATTTACGTTTTTTCTAGATCGAAAAAGTGTAAAAGAAAACGATAAGTACAATGGATCTGTTATCATCCGTAGACATGAGCAGTACCGAAAGGTCGCGCAAAATTATTCCATTGTGAAAAGTTAATTTTACAAACTTATGGAAGAAAGTATTTTAGAAAGAATAATAGATTTCTTAACCATTTCTTAGAAAGCATAAGTCAAAGTCAAAGTCAAAATCTTTTTATTCCGTAAAAATGGCTACATTTGTTTGGAATCGTCACAATTTTTTTCCCTACCGTGCAGTTCATGACTAGGTGAGCACTGATAAAAATACTGCCAAAAAGTAGCTCTTATGGCTCTCTTTTGCAATATAAAGATCGTGTTAATGTCCGCGGAGTTACCCCAAAGAAGAATTCCGTATGACATAGTAGAATTTGAACCGATAATTGACGAGTAAATACCTTTTAACAAATATGTCAGTGGGTTCAAAATCCAAGAATCATTTATGGGAAAATTCGGTAGATATTGATCAAGTTTTTATTGACCAGATGAAATGTATACGTTCATTATGTAAATTGACTCCTAGAAACAGTTGTAAGACATATTTTAAAAAGTTACAATGGTTGACTGTGCCGTCTTAGTACATTTACGAAGTGTGCAATTTGGTGAAGGCACACAATTATCTATTTAGAGATAAAAGTGATGTACTTAGTATGCATCGTGGAAGATATCATAATGAACGTGTAATGCCTGACATACTAGATGATTTTATATAATAAGATTAATTACGAACAATAATAATAATTATTTAAGTCGCAATTTTATTATTAATAGAACTGGTTGTTATTGTACATTTTAACAAGATAATTCTTACTTTATTAATGTAAGTGTAATGTTATTATGATTCAAAATTTAAAAAAACACAAAATTTGCACGAATATAAAAGCCAAAAGTGAGCCACTGTAATCGTAATATTAACAATATTGTAACCATTTCTATCATAAATAAAATCTAGTCTATCCAATTACTAACCAGTTGAGAATGCGGAAGCTTGCATTGCCAGAGGAACACCTGGCTCGTCAATTATCTAACAATTCAATTTTTTTTTTAATTTGTCGGCCATTTTGACCATGTTCCTTAAGAGATAGGAACAGTGTTCTACTTTTTTATGCTGAATCCGAATCAGAAGTCAAAATTCGAATATTCGAAAAAAACACACGCACAGACAAACATATAGATTTCATATAGGAACGGTGTTCCTCAAAAAGTAACATATGAAATCTCCTAACATAGTTGCTTTTCTTAGTGGCGGCTAAAGTAATATAGTACTTTGTGACTAGACTAGGTTTTAAAGACATGTCAATTAATAACAGATATATAACGTTTGTTTTCCATATTCATTTATTCATCATCACTCAAAATATTTTCATTTATTTACATTTCAGGTATTCCAGATCCGCTGAAGAGAGCAATCGGCATAGTAACTAATTGTCTATGGCTTATACTGCACACATCAGTGATGATTTTTCTGATAGATCCATGCCACAATACATTCCAAGAGGTTTTCTTAATTAATATTAGCATTTAGTACATTATACTCACAAAACTCATTCTTTATAAATTCTGCCATTAATTATTTTCATTCATTAATTTATTGTCACCAATTTCTGAATATCTTAGTCCCAGATATTAATGACAGTAATTTAAAGATCGTCTTATGTTTATAGCCTTACTAAGACTACTAAGTGTCCAAAACGCCGAACTATAATCACGTTTATCAACTATCCGCCATACAACGTTAGGAGGTAAGGATATGTAAAACCTGCCTGATGACAAAAGGTCACTGTAGTATGAACGATTACAATTTAAAAAGTATCGGTCGCTCATTACCACTACCATAACGGTACATAACACAGTAACTGCTCAGAGTCACTGCCACCTGCCACTACCACTGATAATCTCACTCACACGAACATTGACTGACAAGAATACTGGACTATGGTCTTTCCTCTGATGTTTTTGTAACGTTTTGGTATTCATTTAATCTTCTAGATGTAGCCTGTTTGTCCTTACGTGTTAACAAGAACACGTGCACCGTGACGCTCGTTTATTCCTTAATTTATTCTTTCTGTCCCTGTTCGTACTTCGTTTCACTGTTTCCGCCCCCTTTTGAGCAAAGCTTGGAAACAAACATACACAAACTTATAACTTTGCTATATGCGCTGTCACTTCGTCTTACTGTGACAGCATGATTGTTACTTGCAATTTGATCTTCCCTCTATTAACTAATAATTGTTTCTTATCTTTGTGTTAAGGTGCAAACTTTATCTTGAGTATTCAAATAGGTTACGTCTACCTTCAAAAATATAGTAAAACTCTCTTGTGATTTTCTACGTGAAAGATATTTTTTTCGACTTAACTAACTTCTACAATACCAGAATTATGTGTTAATTTTTGGTCAGGATAAGAAAACAAGAAATTTGTTATGCCGCTTGATGAGTTTGGCTCCGTCATCAATTACGCTACCCTCTCTACTGGAGATGTTCGGGAATCAGTTGATGTTGAAACCAGCCTTATTTCAGCCACTCAACATGTGCACATTAAATAGACCACTGATGGTAACGGTGAGTTGTTTATTACAAAACTATTTAAGATTACGTTGCTATCAATTATAATAATAGGGAAAAGATGTACTCTTACAAGTTTTTCGTATAATTACGAATGAAGATTACTATACATGCATATTTACTTATAAATTTATATCATCATCAATATTATGTATGCCGCATGTATATATTGGGTATATTTACTTTTTTTAATTCCATACATTTATATGTGCTGACGAATTATGCATTTTGCTACCAGTCTACCACGACAGTCGCAAAAGGTTAGGTAGTATGGCTGACCATACTACAATGAACATTTTGGTTTCTTATCTTAGCCTGCAACGATCTCTCGAACATCTTAACCTTAATGTGGGTATCACTCTATTTTTGACTAACTTGTGCAATAACAGAATTATGTATCATTGTTTTACCATTTTTTTTTTAATTACTGGCACCGATTTCGAGTCGATCTGAGTAGGTTTGGAAGATTATATCATGAGGTTGCAGCTCATGTTTGTCTTTTTCTTTCACAAAAAATATAAGGTACATCTGACTAGATTGTACTTTCTAATCGGTCATTTATTTGTTGTTATTATGCCATTATATATAGATTTTTATTATATGAAATAAAAGGATAATGGTCGTTTTGGTACCGCATCTCTAGTAGACATGAGTGATATGTCATCGAATAGGTTTTTCAATGTAGACAATAGTTACAAACATACTTTGTTAAAATTCGCTGTATTTTCAGAGTTAAAATTTCAATAAATGAGCAATACTCTTAACTCAACTCATTAACGCACACGACGCCTTAATCTAAAAAAAAACACCCAGAACCTTTTTTTCAAAATCGAATTTCGATTTAGAGTAGTGATAATTGTCTCCTGCTTGGGTGGTAGAACCACATATTGTCCATTCTGGATGCCAACAAACTACTCCAAGACTTCTTTCCAAAAGAATTTGGTATTTGTTTCGAAGATTTTTATCAGCCTTTCTTCCCCATTCATAATTTGTCTTTCATGCTTCTCTTTCACTAAAGCCTTGGTTTCATCTTGCAAAGACGGTACATTTCATTCTTATTCTCTTACATATTTTCATTTAAGGGTAAAGATGATATATAATTTAGGCACGTTTTCCTCTTTCTTCCTCCGCATCCCACCAGGCAACTCCTGTCAATGTTTCATGCCTATTTGCGCATCCACATGCTTCTTTTGCATTCTCCACCATACTTTCTTTCAAAACATTCCAGCAATCATCCACATTTGAGTCGGAAGACTTGCATTTGCAAGTCTTTCGCTTATCAGATGTACATACGTTCTCCTTACACTTTCGTCACCGAAAGGGATACGCACTCGCCAGCGCTTCGACTTCTTGAAAAGTCCCACAAACCAGCTTACCACCATGTAGTGGCCCGTTTCAAAAGTGGGATCTCTTGTATCAATTATAGTATTTCGGAGACGCTTATCTAATAAAATCAAATTAATCACACTTTTTTGGTCTCCTTGTGATGAAATAAATTATTTCATACACAAGTCTAGAATTGACTTAACTGCTTCGTTCACTCTCTTACCTCTATACGGACCAACAGCAGCTTCATAGCTGTCTTGCTTGGTCCCAACCCGTTCATTCTCAAGTCTCCACACATAATCACTCTTTTATCCCCTTCAGCTAAATCCAGTACATCCCTCACAGACTCTGAAAACTTCACTAGTTCTTGAGCATACGCTGAGCTTACGGGAGCATATGCTGCAACCAGAAATACTCGCATGATGCCCAGTTTTATACGAACCCAGAGAAGTCTAGGCCCTACCAAACAATAATCTCTTAACCAGTGGCTAAGCGAGAGGAGTACGACACCTACATCGGTATTGGCATGATCGTCCTGGTCTACCCCATGTGCCTAGCGCGGCCTCCACCACCGCATGCAGCTACATTCGCACCGACGGGGGCGGATCGGTGCGCGTCGCCTTCGGGGGATGCCCTAATCCGCATATCGGTGCGCTCTTGGTCTAGAATTTCAAACTGATTGATTGGCAGGGGTCGCGAGCGAATACGCTTCTGACTCATGACCCTCAGCATATTCGACTTCCCATGAAACCGTCACCATCATAAAGTAAAGCATTGTTTCTTTGTAGTAAAATTAATTTACATTGCTTACCATGTGTTATTTATATTTACAGATCCTTGGAGCAGTCTCGACGTATTTAGTTATAATCCTACAGTTCGAATAGTAACTGAATATACAATGTAATTTGTGTCATTATTGGTACGAACAGAAAACATGTTTAGCGCCAAACAACTCATAATTCGTCCACAGATCTCATACATGGCATTATCACAGCTGTTACTGTACTGTATAACAATATTAACATACATTACATGAACATACATGTAGTATAAAATCTAATATATTATATCAATGTTGCGTGCATTATATTCTACATTTCTACTTGAATAGTAATTGTCATCTGAAATATGACAAAATTGTCTTAGTTAATAATTAAGTAATGTATTGAAATATAATTGTAGATTAAGTTTGATGGAAATCACAACGCAAAGTGATAAGTATTATAAGCATAGTGATACACAACAAGATGTTACGCTTTCAATCGTATATAATATTATCTACGGAGAGTAATATGATAGATGATGTTACGGTAACATCTTATAGATTTGAATTTAAAAAGTAATAGTAATAATGTTTTTGTTATTTCATTAGTTTTGTAGCAGTGATAGCCTAGTGGATAAAAAGAACCAGCCAATTGTTAAAAATTAAATTAATTTTATTCATTCACTATACGTGCAAAATGATGTGCATTACTCAACGCTTTGGGCCATAAATCCTTAAAAATTTAAAGGGATACATGTTATTTCTATATCATTGAATAAATAATCACTATTAAGAAACATTTACTTTTATCATTAAAAAGTTCTTGCATCACAAGTTTTCACCACAAGTTAAATGCATTTTTGAATATATTCTTAATATTTTATTTTATTTATTTTATATTACATCGTTTCATATTTTTATTATCATAGCATGAGTTCCAGAGTTAAGTATGTCAAGTTTTTAGGTAGATAGTGCCAGTTTATTTTTAGATCTTACATTTTACGGGTGGGAGTATAATGGCAATTTTTTCTTGACTGTTGTGCATATTTTTAAGAGTGGTAGGGCGCAAAACAGTCTGTCTGGGGAATTACCTCCACCTCACAGAAAACTGCAGTCAAATAACAACTCCCTAGAGGGTTGTTGTGTTCCTGCTTGTGAGTGAGGTCACCAGTAAGCTCCTAAGGAGTTGCTGTGTAAACAGCAGAGGAGGCATCGCGCGAGTGATACTTAATATATCGCAAGTGTTAATATTGTACGGTGCCCGCTTTATATCAGGTGGGCCGTATACTTGTATGCCTCCCAACGTAGTACAAAAAAAAAATATTTCAGTTACATATAACGAGGTTAGAATATTGTATTCAATAAATATTTACTATACCATAATAGACCCGATTAGGAACTGCGATTTTCTGTGAGGTGACCTTCCCCAGACAGGCTGGTTTGATGCGCCCTACCTCTTTTAAAAATATCCAGGGCAAGACAAACAGACATGTTCATGCGCACAAATGTTTGCCTTGTATGGGAATCGAACCAACGAGCATTGGTGTCAAAGTTGCGTCATTCACGACTGCGCCACCGAGCTCGTGAAACCACCGCCACCGAGTGTCTCATTCATTACGTCCGTCAGCTCGTTCATGTAAAACAAATATACGCTGAAAAATAGTTGATATACTAAGAAATAGAGTTGGGCTGATAATATATGTGTATAACTAGCTTATTGGCGGCATATTGTTAGGTATCAGGCTGTGATAGTACATCACAGTCATATGCCTGACTTTACATGTTCTGCGTTGTTATTATCCGGTGTGATTAATCCTATCCCAGGCAAATCCTTGAAGCTCGCTCCAAGTAGTGACCTATTAGCTCGAGGCTCGTATGAACACTTAAAGTGTACAAATAACTACTGACTGACTGACGATTTATTCAGTCCGTTTCGATTCGATTCAATGACGATTTATTTATCGAAAAATTTTACAACTTAAAAAATCTGAAGTCTATAAAATTGACTACAGTTATGGAAGCACATACATTAGGCTAAAAGCTCTGTGACACGACGAGTTAAAAAGCATATAACTGTATTCAAAAATAAAGAAATTAAGAAGTTCACACACCTTCTGCTGGATATCAATCACTGGATGGAACTGCATAATAATTAATGCCCCATATTCTCTGAAATACGCTTCATACTAGCTAGTCACTGAAATAAAGAAGCACCGTAATTTTTCAATGGAGAAGGTTTCTATTTATCGGGAAAGTGGTCGAGTTATGCTGACGATATGTGCGGACTTCGAACAGCAATCCCCAACAGGACACGTAAGTAATGTGCATAGCATCGATGCAGAAAGAATGTAGTTAGGTATGTTTTGAATTAAACAATTTTTAACGGAAGTATCGCGTATTTTATTTATTTTGTTGAACCTGACGTTTCGAACGCTTTGCAGCGTCCGTAGTCGCAGGAAGACTAAGGTGGTATTTGTCTTACATTAGTTATTCAATTATTACATCTACCGACATGGATGGATTAATTATATATGTTCCGATTCACACAAAAATCGCTCACAGTGTCCGAACATTTTTTAGATCTTTGGGTTTGGGACTTGATTATTTTTAGGACTGGATCCCAAGCAGGTGGTACTTGCCAACCATCTTCTCTATTGAAATTGGGGTGTTTTCTTATTTCAATAGCCTCGCGCAACATTCTCGGCATGTAGCGATTCTCCTTGGCGAGGATTTGTGGTTTATCGAACCGGATGTAATGGTTTGGCTGGTCCAGTGTATGTTCACATACTGCAGAGTTTTTATCGCGCCTATTCTTCATGTCAGCAATGTGTTCTTTCACACGAGTACCTACGCTTCTCTTTGTTTGCCCTATGTATGATAAACTACATTCGCAGTCTAATTTGTATACTCCTGCATCTTGTAAGGGGATATTAGACTTGATAGGTCTTAGAATTTGACTGATCTTCTTATGGGGCTTGAAATAAGTTTTAATTGAAGCTCGCCGTAAGATGTTGCCAATTTTGTCTGTGACTGCCTTTAAGTATGGTAAGATGGCAGGTTGACGTTCAACTGTAGGTGGCTTCGGGCGGCTTCTGTGACGCATGCGAGGGAGTTTGTGACTGTTGCTCCGCAGTACTTGTTTGACATGTTGGAGTTCCTCCTCTAGATGCTCAGCGTCGCAGATGCCTTGTGCTCTCTGAAACAAAGATTTGCCTACGGTAGCTAACTGACATGGATGGTGGTGTGAGTTACCATTGAGATATTTGTCTGTATGTGTGGGTTTCCCATACACTGTGTGAGTAAGTGAGTTGTCAAGTTTCCTGGTAATTAATATATCAAGGAATGCTAGTGAATTATTTGCCTCTAATTCCATGGTGAATTTGATTTTGTTGTTGATGGAATTAAGGTGGTGTAGGAATATAGACACTTTATTTTTGGGTATGACAACAAAAGTATCATCTACGTACCGTTTGTACATCTTCGGCACAGCCGGTGCCATCGACAGCGCTCTCTCCTCAAGGTCTTCCATGAAAATGTCAGCTACAATAGGAGAAATGGGAGAGCCCATAGCTACGCCATCGATTTGGGTGTAAAATTCGTCATTCCAAAGAAAATAGCCAGATGTTAAGCAAAGTTCTAGAAGTTCTCTATATTCCTCAGGCATGTCATTTTCACAAAGATTCCTTTTCACAATTTCTATGCAGTCTTGTACAGGTAGGCAGGTGAATAGTGACTGTATATCAAAACTGACCATAGTTTCATCACTAGTCAATTTTAGGTCTTTTATTTGGCTAATGAAATGGTAGGAATCCTTAACATATGCACTTGTATGTCCACGAAGTTGTGAGAATACCTTCGATAGATGTCGAGCCAGTTTGTAGGTTGGTGTGTCAATCTGGCTAACTATGGGTCGTAAAGGAATGCTGTTTTTATGTATTTTAGGTAATCCATACAGTTTTGGTGGTTTAACGCAAGAAGGTACAAGCATGTTTACGTCTAGATCCAGTTTTTCGGAGTGCTTCTTTATTAATTCTTTAGTTTTAGTTAGAATTTTTGCGGTGGGGTCTTTGTTTACCTTTTTATAAGTGGTATCATCCGACAAAAGTTGTTGAATTTTACTGATATATTCCGACGTGTCCATGATAACTGTTGCGTTTCCTTTATCTGCACGGAGAATTGTAAGGTCTGGGTTCTTGCGTAGGTTGTTGAGAGCAAGTAATTCGTCCTTAGGAACATTCGGTTTAGGCGGACGGCTTTGACGTAAGACCGCAGAGACGTCTTGACGTATCGCTTCCAAATTTTCCTTTTTCATATTATTTTTCCACAGACAATACTCGACTTCGCAGATAATTTGCTCAAACGGTACTTTCCTAGGTGCGAGTGCGAAATTCAGACCTTTATCAAGTGCCTGAAGGGCCGCGGATTCTATCGTGTGTGTTGACAGGTTGACAACTGATGATGATGATATTGATGTTTGTGAGTTTGACGTTTCATTTTTAGCATTGGATTTGTCGCGTCTCGAGTTTACCATAGATAATTTATTAAACTTGTTTACTTGTCTATTTTTATACTCGCTGTATTTTGAAGCGGCCCGTTTGTTCATAATGACCATGCATTTTTGAAAGTCATCTTCTGATAATGTCACCTGTATTTCATTGGTCTGAATTTCGATGGTTTCGGTGATTTTATGTAAATCGAAACGATGTATGCGGATGTTTCGACATAATAATTTTCTACTTGCTTGACGGAGAATGCCGGCGCTTCCAGGAATGTCCTTTTTCGGTGAAATTCTTACACAAACTGGAATGATGTTATTATCACGACACCGTTTTAAGAAGTTTAACGATGTTATTAATCTTGCGCACTTGGTTTTGAGGCACTCTAATCGTCGTATTTTGTTTCCTGTATCCGGCCCGTACACCGTTACATAGTATTGTCTTAGGTTTTCGCGATTGTTACCCATTGAATTAAACAATTTTTAACGGAAGTATCGCGTATTTTATTTATTTTGTTGAACCTGACGTTTCGAACGCTTTGCAGCGCCCGTGGTCGCAGGAAGACTAAGGTGGTATTTGTCTTACATTAGTTATTCAATTATTACATCTACCGACATGGATGAATTAATTATATATGTTCCGATTCACACAAAAATCGCTCACAGTGTCCGAACATTTTTTAGATCTTTGGGTTAGGGACTTGATTATTTTTAGGACTGGATCCCAAGCAGGTGGTACTTGCCAACCATCTTCTCTATTGAAATTGGGGTGTTTTCTTATTTCAATAGCCTCGCGCAACATTCTCGGCATGTAGCGATTCTCCTTGGCGAGGATTTGTGGTTTATCGAACCGGATGTAATGGTTTGGCTGGTCCAGTGTATGTTCACATACTGCAGAGTTTTTATCGCGCCTATTCTTCATGTCAGCAATGTGTTCTTTCACACGAGTACCTACGCTTCTCTTTGTTTGCCCTATGTATGATAAACCACATTCGCAGTCTAATTTGTATACTCCTGCATCTTGTAAGGGGATATTAGACTTGATAGATCTTAGAATTTGACTGATCTTCTTATGGGGCTTGAAATAAGTTTTAATTGAAGCTCGCCGTAAGATGTTGCCAATTTTGTCTGTGACTCCCTTTAAGTATGGTAAGATGGCAGGTTGACGTTCAACTGTAGGTGGCTTCGGGCGGCTTCTGTGACGCATGCTAATTTTATTAAAAACAATAGAAAAAAAAATAACTTGCGAAAAAAGGAATTCAAATATAGTGTCCTAATAGGACAGCGGGGAGGAATGGTTGTTATGTAGATAAAATTGGTGATGTGTTGAAAAAGACCAAATCAAAAGCACTCAAAAAAGAGGTTGATGAGTGTAGAAGAAGCGAGAGGGGTATATTTGGATCAGTGCACCTGGCATTCCATATTCTTTGCCTACACCAATGGAAGACAGGCGTGATGATATATATATGTGTGTGTGTGTGTGTGTGTGTATGTATATATATATATATGTATGTTGTAGATCACGTAAGTAGCATAAACATAATCTGATCCGACCTGGACTTGGTTGGTTTTATTTTTATTTCTAATAGTCCGTTTGACTTTCCTATCATATATTTTTAAGTTTAACTAAGGAATTACATTTGGATTTCATGGCTGCCGACTATTTGCTACTATACTTACTGCTTGTTTGTTGATTGATATCAGATAGCGAAGTAGGACGAATATTACTGTATATGCACTGTATGCACAATTATAGTTAGGTTTAGGTTTAAAGACTTTTTATTCTCATAAAGATTTTATTTTACATCACTTACATGAGAACATAAATATAAAAAGAAATAATTACATACATTCGTTGTCATACTAATTATTCAGAAGAAACAAGTTTAACAATTCAAAATTACGTGATTGGCTAGTCGCTTTTTGAATAATATGAACGAGTCAATATTTTTGATGTCCGAGGGTAACTTGTTAAAAAGGCGCGCACCTTCATATGTTATCGTGGTTTGGCCGATACAATGAAGCTCGCGCGTCGAGTGCAGGTGCGCCCAACTTGTTTCCGTTTAGTAAAATGTAGGTCGGTGCGGACTTTATTGCTCATAGTTTTCCAGATGATAGTGCAAATGTTATAAATGTATAATTGTTTAATAGTCATTAAATTAGTTTCGCGATAAATTTTTATAGTTGCTGTTCGATAGTTATAATTGAATAGTATTTTTATTATCTTATTCTGTAGTATTTGTAATTTGTCTACTTTTGTTTTGGCGGCACTTCCCCAGATTTCAATAAGGTATGACAGGTGTGGTTTTATTAGAGCATTATAAATTGTGAAACGTAATTTACGTGGTATGTATCGAACATTTATCCGGAGGGAGGCAAGGAGTGACACTAATCTGGTTATTAACTTTTTAATGTGACTATTCCATGTTAAATTGGTATTCATGAGAAGACCAAGATATTTTTCATGGGTTTTTTCTTGTAAAGGTGTATTGTTTATAGTGACAGGTGTGAAAGTTGGTATCGGTTTATTCTTAGCCTTGAAAATTATGTAGCTGGTTTTGGAGACGTTTATGGTTAGTAAATTGTATTGAAACCAATCGTAAAGAATATCAAGGTCATGCTGGGCTTGAGAGATTAGGTCATGGATTGACGAACCGAAGTAAAAAAGGCATGTGTCGTCAGCGTATAAAGTAATATTACCATTTAAGCCTAGTTCGTGCATATTATTAATGTAAACTAAGAAAAGCAGTGGACCCAGTATTGACCCTTGTGGAACTCCGTAAGAAATCGGTAGTGGGAAATCGGTAGTTAATAGATTTAAGCGTTATTTTGCGAAAGTCAAATTTATATGCAATTTTATCTAACCTGCTTTGTGTCCTTCCGCCACCAATTAGTTCATGCGTACCATTTATATTAATCTGTTTATCTATTAACTCTTCTATATAGACAAGGCACTATACTTACAAGTTACTTAAATTCAATATTTAATAGATGAACAACAATAATACAAGACTAAAGAACAATGACAATAATCTCGGAGCACGCCGTGCCTTTTTATAATGCCGCTGTGGCGGGGCATAAAAGGAAGTTGTCGGCATCATATCAAATAATTCTTCAGAACACAATCCGTTATACGTAAAGGAGGCTCTATACCATATGTCAGTCCATGATCATCGACGATCCTCATAGTTCGTCTTTGTACTAAGTCACAAGGTCATAGCCGTAGCCGTACAATAAAGAGCACTGTGAGAGTGTATTGATATCCATTCTATCGGAATAACTACTGTCTACCATTGTTTTTATACATCTGCTGGATAAGAAGCTACTATCTTATGGGCTGCCCGAGGGTTTGTGTAAACAGGTTGCCATTTCCATAAACCCTCGAGCAGAACGCCTTTGCCATATTTAGGCTGACAGCCAATGTTTCACCATGACTGTCAAGCGGTGTGTAAGATACGCCAAAAGATCACCAATCAAACAATCGTGGCGAAAGCCGTATTGACGGTTAAATCGCGGTCGCTTTTTAGCTCGCGCAGCAGCCACTGGACGATTGGGAAAGTATTCCAGTCCATGCCATCCAATATCGCCCCAGCCACTGCGGTTGCACAGGATTAGATGTCCTCTAATTTGAAACAATGTCTCCAGGGGTACGTTGCGTAGAATTCGGTAGGTGATGTCATGTTTCTTGATTGAAATTTTGATTTACTGTATTTAATCTAAAATGTTACAACCTCGTGTTAACTTATTAGTTTAAATGTTATATTGGATGCCCAAATCTACTACGACTCAAAGAAATTAACTTCCATGTTACACATAACGAATCCTTCGGCCAAAAGGGCTGAGAAAAAACGTGGTCTCTACGCCAAGCCGGATCTATCTGTCAAACCAAACCTTTAGTTGACGGCTACGTGTTGCTATTATGATAGACTAATCTTCTTCTTAAATTCTTCTCAAAATTTCGTCCTATAATTTTCTATAATAAAGGATTTTTGTGGAAAATAAAGAAAATAACAAACATTGAGAACGCAGAATTTTAGGACTGTTGTAACGACAAGAAAAATTAAACTAATGAAAAACAAAGAATTAAATTAATTAGAAGCTAGAGGGCGGTATTTAGCTAGACTGAATGCGATTGATTTAATGTATTTACGGGTCAACAGATGACGCTGGTGTACCGACATTCGTAATAACATGCAAGTGTAGACTTGCACCGTAACAATGTTAAAGTATGAAATTGCCGATTTCTACTGAAAAATTAAAACTCGTTTTTTTCTAATATATAATATATTTATTTAATCAAAATATTTACCCTCATTATCTATACATTGCTGCCAACTAATCGGAAGTTTGTGCATTTGCGATAGAACTCTGGGGAACACTCATTCGACAATCAGTGTGAAAGCATTTTGTACTGTATCCTGGGAAGAAAATTTTTTACCACGTAGAAAATAGTTCAAATCACGAAAAAAATTGTAGTCAGTTAGAGCACGATCTGGCGAGTATGGAGGATGACGTATGGTTTCTAACTGCAGCTCCTGTAGAGTTACAACGGTTTCTCGTGCAGTGTGAGGTCTTGCGTTGTCATGAAGCAAAAATAGTGAAGATCGATTCACGATCGGGGCTATTTCACTGCCAGTTACATAGTTATATATTAGTGGGCCTAGATTACAACCTATTTTGTCAAAGAATTCAGTTCTCGCTCGACTGCGGCGGCGTTCGCGCACGTTCGTTGTCCCGATTGTAATATTTTGTAATCGACCCCGATCCGATCATGGTTAAGTGCAATAAGTGTGTAAAACTTGTAAGCAAGAAGTTCCCAGGAATTCAATGCTCAAAATGTAATAAATGGCTGCATGCAGAATGTGCCTCGATATCACACGGCCAATTGGGTGCTTTATCCAAAACGGACGCAGTTGACTGGAAATGTTCAAGCTGTGCCAGTGGGACGAAATCGAAGAGGCTATCATGTATCTTGCCGGAAACAGAAGAAGACGACGATTCCACAGAACATGAAGCTGTAATTAATCCAATTGTCGAGAAAGTAATGATCGACATTCGCCGACAGATAAGGGAGGTCGTTCGAGATGAAATTCAAACTGCCCTCCAATTTTATTCGGACAAAATCGATGATTATGAGCAAAAATTAAAGGATTTCGAAACGGATGTGAAGGCGGTAGAAAACCAGTGCAACGATTTAAGAAACATTTGTAAAAACATGAAATTAAAAAATGACATTTTGGAACAAAAACTCAACTCCCTGGAGCAAAGTAATTTGAGTAATAACATTGAAATTTGCGGGGTAACTGAAGAGGAAGATGAGTGCATTAATAAAGTTGTTACAAATATATGCAATACACTAAAATTAAACCAGAATGACGTAGGAAAAGTGTACAGAAAAAGAAAAGTGCACCGCAAGAATGATAATCAACCATCAAGTATAATAGTAGCATTGCGTGAGGGTAGTCGGGATGCATGGCTGGAGGCCGCCAAATCGGCAAAGATTACCTGCAGGGACATTGGAAAGAACGACGACTCTCAAATATACATGCGTGAATGTTTAACCCCTGCAACTTCGTTTCTGTTGTGGAAAACCAAAACAGAATTAAAGGAATCAAAGCTCTGTGACTATGTATGGTGTAAGAAAGGTCTTATACTTGTTCGCAGAAAGGCTGGTGAGAAAACGAGCTCCGTAAGATCATTAAATGATATAGAACGTCTTGTCACACAGCTAAAAAAGTGAAGTAATCACGTACCTAAAGGTATATATACACTGGCAACCTCTTTGTTGTACAAATGGATGATATAACACCTAATATAATTCAAAATACGTATAAACATTGGAATCAGTTTGCTGATCACCATCACAATATAATAACATCTTAACTCTCCATGTGAATATAAGGTCGATGATAAAAAACTTTTCACAACTGGAGTTAATAGTAAACAACAGTTCCAACCTAATTCATGTATTAGTCATAACGGAAGCAAATATCTCCGACGAGTGTGCATCGTTATTCCAACTTCAACATTATAATATGTTTACTCAGTTACGATACAAACGTAAAGGAGGCGGCATAATAATTTACGTACACGACAGTGTAAGTTTTACAAGACAATCGGTGAAAACATATCATTGTGAGTGCATAACGGGTGATATAAAATTAAATAGTGGAATTGAAACAACACTGTGTGCTATATATAGACCACCGGATTTAAGTAAGCAGCTGTTTATCTGTGAGTTAAAACGTATTATTCATAGCTATCCATTGAATCAAAACTTTGTGTTATTAGGCGATATAAATATAGATATTATGACAACAAATTATATAGTAACGCAATACCTTAACACGTTAAGTGAGGCTGGTTTAGAATGTGGTATCAATCAGTATACAAGGGTGGAATTAAGAAATAAAAATTTTAGCAAATCATGTATAGATCATGTATTTGTTAGGAATGTAGGTTTCAGATCACACAGCGAGAGAGACGTGTACACGGCCGTTGTAAACAATGCACTGGCAGACCACTTTATTACTGGTTTCTCAATAGTGGATAGTTCATTCAAAAATGCAGGTGTTCGATATAAGATAATATCGAAACTTGATAATAATAAAGTTCGGCAAGAACTGAGTAAAATAAACTGGAGTCAAGGTTTAGTTTATAACGATCCTAATGACATACTTAAATATATGACAGAGCAATTTCAAAGTGTATATAAAAAAAGTAAAATAAATGTCAAAATTAAAATAAATAAAAGAACTACGTGTAATTGGATAAATAAAAATATAATAAAAATGTGCACGAAAAGAGATGAACTATTTGCTATATGGAAGCAGGATGAGAGTAACTTAAATAATAGATTATTATACAACATATACCGTAATAAGACTAATAAATACATAACTAATGCTAAAAATAATTATATTAAAAATGAGATAAGCTCAAATTTTCACAACACGAAAAAAGTGTGGGAAATTATAAATAGAATTAGTGGGAAAATGATCAAATCGATTGAAGATATTGTTTTGAAAGCTTTTAAGCAAGATATTTCTGTAATAACTAACAAATTTGCCACCGGATTCCATGACAGTGTAAAAAAAATTATAAACCCATGTAACATTAATTTACTAGATGAAAAAATGTACGAAAGAAGCTGTGACATGTCTATGAGAATGAGTCTGGCAACGGAAGAGGTTATTTTTTCAATAATAAAACATATGAACGACAGGAAAAGTCCTGGTATCGATGGCATCCGCGTAAAAGATATAAAGCACGTAAATAAAGATATTACGCCGTTGGTAGTACATCTCATAAACATGTGTATAGCTAAGTGTATATTCCCGAATGATTTAAAAATAGGTCTAATAAGGCCTATTTACAAAAAAGGTAGCCACGCAGAAGTAGACAACTACAGGCCTATAACTATATTATCAAGTATCGATAAAGTAGTTGAGAAGTACTTTGGTTCAGAAATTAAAAAGTTTTTATCGAATAATAACATAATTAATCAAAGGCAATATGGATTTCAAAGGAACCGAAGTACATCTCAATTATTGTCGGACTTTTCTAACGAAATATGTGACTATATGGACAAAAGGCTACATGTTTTAGCAGTATTTGTCGATTTTCAAAAAGCTTTTGATGTTTTAAATTATAGTATACTTTTTTCCAAATTACAGCAAAGTGGCATACGGGGCCCCTTGTTGGATTTCATTAAGAACTATCATACAAATAGATTCACAGCGGTGAGTGTAGCCAACATACGCAGTGACTTGTTTCCTACTGAACGAGGTACAGCACAGGGTTCGATAGCAGGCCCTATAGAATACCTTTTGTATGTAAATGAAATGTGCAGTTTGTTTAAAGAAGGCTCTGTGTATCAATTTGCCGACGATACATGCCTAGTAGTAGCTCATAAAAACGTAACAGAAGCAGAAAATATAATGCAACGAAATTTTGACTTATTGTGCAAGTGGGTACATGATGTTCGGTTGGTAATTAATGCAAAAAAAACAAAACTAATGCATATACATAGTTCACAATTAAAGACCAGTACCACACCACGAGTCGTAGCACATTCACATGAGTGTATGCATAATAAAGATATACATGCATGCCAGTGTATGCCCTTAGAAATTGTACACAAACACACATATTTAGGTTTAATAATTGATAACAGATTTAACTGGGGGCCGCACATCGAGTATGTGTGCAATAAGCTAAGATCAATTAACTCAAAAATGGTAGTATTGAGATTTAAGTTACCTTATAGTATATTAAGAACGATGTACTTATCACTAGCGGATTCGGTGATTAGTTATGGTTTGAGTAGTTACGGCCGTTCGTATAAAACGTATTTGGAGAGCATCTATAACCTGCAAGTCAGCCTACTTAAAACCATTTTACCAAAACAAATTAAAGCAAGATTAAAAAAACAAGAAATTGATATATTTACGCACTGCAAAGTTGTGAATGTCTTCAATAAATTTAGGATGGCCATTGCTAGCGAATACTGCAACAGAATTGAACAACTGCATAAAAGGTCAAGGGAAAAAAATCTAAGACAAAATTTAAGTCAATTGAATACTTACGCGTTACCAAACTATACAAACGTATATGGTAAACGAAAATGGGAGTACTTACTACCTGACATACTTAACAATCTACCTAGTAATCTATTGAAAAACATATTAAATGAACCAACCAAAATCAAAATAACATTAAAAAAATACTTTATCAATGGAAATAACAATAATATGTAGAGTTCAATTCTGTGTAAGATATATAAGAAATTGATATTTAATTAACTAATATCTATGTTAAGGTTGTATAATATCTATGTTAAAGTTATATAGAGAACTCGCCACTTGGTAAATAAGCCACTGCGATGGCTTCAACTAATGGCTATGCATGTATGTCCAAGATTATGTATTTTTGTTTTGAATAAAAAATATAAAAAAAAAAAAAAAACGGTTTTACTCTTAGAAACTGGACTGCTGTCACAAGTACCTGAAATTGATTATCAAATTTCTTAGTTGAAAAACCCACTGAAATGGGCCGGGTTTTGCTTATTTCTTTTATTTGGCATTGTGATAAATTGTATTTAGCCGCTAAGTGTGTGATGCGTGATGCAACTTAGCCATGTTTTGAATTTTACATTGCAGGTATTTCATGTCATCATCATACATGTTTTTACACCAGTTGTTTTTGACTTAACTTAAGCTCTGAATGAAGTCTCACATTAGTCATGGATGTTTTCTTACGGTTTGAAATGTTATGATATTTTGTTTTTAACATTTTAACATTAACATTTTTAACTTGGACACAGATTTGTTAACTTTTAAATATTTCTTTATTCTATTGTGAGAGCTACTCAAATATCATATTTCAAGTTGATTAGGTACTTACTTGTTGAGGCAGACGTAGAAGCCTTGTGAATTAGTTATTCATACAACTTCATTACTGTCACTGAGTCTTGATGCTCTGCATCTCGTTGATATTTATTACTAGCTTATGTGCCTCGCTCAACTCTGCTTCCAAGTTGGTGATACGCTTTAGACCTTCCTCATAAGTGTCACTACATTGGTGAAAAGTATCAACGGTCTTTTAAAGTTGGTTACGCTGATTCATTACATCATGGTAGGTAATGTCTAGTTCTGCGAGCTCATTTTGAGTTCGGTGTTTGTTTTTTCTTTCAAGATCTTCATGACTTCACTCTCCTCTCTCTCATGCAACAATCGTTCATTAAGATCTTTAGATGACTTAAGTTCTTTTAAGACCTTTGATAATTTCATTTCAATTTGCCAGCAGTAACAGCGCGGGTAGCGTTTGTTGCCATTGTAGGTATTGGCCAAAAGTAAACAAAAGAGAACGACTACTGCATGGACGAAGAGAATGCAATAATTGTGAACAGATAATACCAGAAAGAGCAACAACAAAATAAAATAAAATGAATACAATTCTAAGCATATCGCGTTAATGTTAATACTTGCACTTGTACAGATTCCACTTCACAATTTTATTTAATAATGATTTTTACCGACCGGTTTCGCCTTTACGGCATTATCAAGGTACTTTATACAACATATTACACATACAGTATTAACATTAACGCGATGTCTTCAAAATTCCACCAAGTGCCTACAATCAACAGTATCAACATAAATTCTAAGTATAATTGTTTTAATAGGTGGATGACTGTGTTGTATATTTCTTTTTTGCACTACACTTGTGCTTAGTTTCTGTCACACAAAAGCATCACGTCCTCATTCTTTATCTCTCATTCATTGCGTCCACCAGCTCGTTCATCTTATCATTTAATCCATCTCTCATATTCCATGTGCCTATGCAGCACTCGGCTCTCCTCAAGCTGCCGAAATTAGCGCTGCGTGTTGGGTGGCGACCCCCGTCGCCATGTGCGCCCACATTCGCACCGACAGGGGTGGATTGGTGCGCGTCGCCTCCGGTGGACGCCCTATCCGCACATCGGTGCGCTCTCGGTCCAGAATTGCAATCTAATTGATTGGCAGGAGTCGCGAAAGCTTAATGGCACATGACCGCCAATATTCTCTATATTAATAATTTCCAAATTAGAAATATAGCTCTATTTATGAACTCTGAAGCCTCTGATATAACAGTCAGCTAGTTGATATTCATAAGACTTCAGAAAGTCTGGGCTATAAAGCCCTAGCAATAGATTAGGGGGACGAGGTGCAAATGAGTGAGCGGAGTCTCCGCTTAGTCAAATAGAAGTCTGGCAACAGGGACAACTGGCAACTAAGGGAGATCTACAGATCGCTCGCCTACAAGTTTGGACCTCCTACTAACTTAATAAAGGGAATCAACATGTGTCAAGCCAGTCAGGCAAGGATATGATGAGCGGCCTGCTACATCATCAGTGTTCGGATGACGGCAAGTATAAGGATAAGGCACACCGACTCCGGTGACGCCCTACCCCGCCTAACATCGCCGAGAAACTAGTCAGCATTAGCTTAGAGATTCTCAAACTACCTCATCATGGTTAAATTCACCTTGTTTTGGTCGGATGTACAACAGTTGGTATCTTCTCGTGTTGTTGTAAGGACAGCTGACTTTATACGAAAGGAAACGGTTAATCATTCAGTGACCCGTAGCCATACCATGATCTTCCATATTATAGAAAAGATTGTCGAAAGCATGAGGTTGAAGTGCATCCTGCAGATACATCCTGGTACTTCGGAATACCTGCACTGATTCTCTCCAGGCAAATCAACAGTCACGGTACTGAAATAAATCTTTAGCATAGTAATCAGAATTCCGTGTGTTCAAAAAATTTTCCTGGCTATCTCGGGTGCTCATACATAGTCAAAAAGAACATTTGGCGGTCGATGATAATCTAACAATATTCAATAAATTTGCTTGTCATGGCCCTAAATATAAGATACATTACCTGGTATTGCATATTGATGTTTGCTATTATGTACCACAAATACGGCAATGTTACCTGTAATAAACCAAGTCGAAAATTTTATATATACATACATCAGAAGAGCATACATGATTTTCGCTTTTTCTGGAATCCTTACAACAACGATTATAAAATGAAAGCAAATGACTACACACATATATCTATTTTAGGTTCTCACTTTATAATCAACAAATATGACTCGGCTATTGACAGATACTATCGAAAAGAGTAAATAAAATTCGAGGTCAAAAAATAGAGCGTCCGAATATTTACAGTTCCATCATTACTATTTTTTTAATCGATCTCGAAGGAAATTAAATGTACGAATCATCACTTGTACTGGTTTTGTATTTGAAAACAGTATTCTATCTCTTGGTATCTCATCGAGTAGTAAGATTATTGTGATGTTATCAAAATATTAAACGTAACTAATATGATTAAGTTTGTATGGCTTCTCTAGTATATAATTTCGACCGATTGGTACAGAACCTAAATTGTTAAACTACTATAAAATCAGATTTGTTTAGTAATCATGAGTGATATGAAATAAAAGTGATAAGATTCAATTACACAGTGGCACAATAATGGTCAAGATTACGAAACAATACTTGAAATAATACGAGTAAGACTGAAGTGGATTGTCACAATTTTAGTTTGAAGAATCATCTGGTGCAAATGATAACATGGACCTTATAGGATGCAAATATTCTGAAAGTTTCAATATCGACTGGATAAAATTTATATTCAAGATCATTACTAACTGCTTACTAAAATTATATTTCTTTACTTTAGTAAATTGTGTAAGATTTGGTAAACTAATGAGATTTTCACCAAGTGTACCTTCTAGCCTTTCTAATATTAAAATAGCTGCTGCTATACGTGATTTGTGACAATTACATGCAGTACTCAAATATTCTGAATTTAAATAATTAAAAAACAAAGACTGTGGTCATTACTTGGACTATAATAATTTGTTAATTAGGTGTAAGGTGTACATAGTGTCATAAGAGTAAACTGACTAAATTTCAAAAATTACCTTATGATTAGTATGTTACATTTTGGTTGTATACATAAAAATGTATTTACAGGTGCAACTAATATGTCAATGAACGAGCGGGAATCTTCTTCGAGTACTGATAATATCTATGTGATTCCTAGATATTACGTTAACATTCTTAAGGTATTAGATATTTCTCTTATGCAATTTAAGTGGCAAACATTTATACATACTACCTGAGGGTAATCAGTTACCGCACCTCTACCCTTGTATATTCTTAAAATGAAGGAGGAAAATTACATAGTTAAACCAAAATTGATACGCAATTCTCTATCGATGGCGTAGAGTGGAATTGTAGAAGGAAGCTGTAGGTATTGTATCAAGCGACTCTTCTGAACATAACCCTTATAGTACTACTTCGCTCTGTTTGATCTCTTCCAGGTGAACATCGGAACAGTCCTTCAAATAAGGCAGATAAACTTTTACATGCAGTCCCTCAAATAAGATTATTATTTTTGTTGCTTATTTGGCTAATTCTTCCTTCTAATCCTATTATATACCTAAAATTATTTGATCCCGTTCATTCAAATTTCAACTCGATTACTATTTTATCTATATATATATCACCAATTCCCTTGTGGGAGTAAACCGAGCGCTACATGATTCAGAATTAGTACAACTATACAAATACACATAAATGGTTACATTTTGTGATGATACAATTTCCAAATGATTGAAATTCTTGAAACAGTTTGGAAGAATTCGTTACGTCCAAGTCAAACTAAAAATAGTAGTATTGTCTTAGGTTTTCGCGATTGTTATACATTGAATTAAACAAATTTTAACGGAAGTATCGCGTGTATTTATTTTGTTGAACCTGACGTTTCGAATGCTTTGCAGCGTCCGTGGTCGCAGGGAAACTAAGGTGACATTTATCTTACATTGGTTATTCAATTATTACATCTACCGACATGGATGGATTAATTATGTACATTCCGATTCACACAAAAATCGCTCACGGTGTCCGAATATTTTTGAGTAGATCTCTGGATTTGTGACTTGATAATTTTTAGAACTGGATCCCAAGCAGGTGGTACTTGCTAACCATCTTCTCTATTGAAATTTGGGTGTTTTCTTATTTCAATAGCCTCGCGTAGCATTCTAGGCATGTAGCGATTCTCCTTGGCAAGAATTTGTGGTTTATCGAACCGTATGTAATGGTTTGGCTGGTCCGGTGTATGTTCACATACTGCAGAGTTTCTATCATGCCTATTCTTCATGTCAGCAATGTGTTCTTTCACTCGAGTAGCTATGCTTCTCTTTGTTTGCCCTATGTATGATAAACCACATTCGCAGTCTAATTTGTATACTCCTGCATCTTGAAAGGGGATATTACAAATGATAGGTCTTAGAAATTGACTGAGCTTCTTACAGGGCTTGAAATAAGTTTTAATTGAAGCTCGCCATAAGATGTTGCCAATTTTGTCTGTGACTCCCTTTAACAATGGTAAGATAGCAGGTAGACATTCAACTGTAGGTGGCTTCGGGCAGCTTCTGTGATACATGGTTCGATTCCTACACAGTACAAACATTTGTGTGCATGAACATGTCTGTTTGTCTCGGTCTGAGTATTTTCTATGCATAATAAGTATGTATATACAAAAAATAAATGTATTTACGTATGTCTATCAGTTGTCTAGTACCCATAACACAAGCTTCGCTTACATTGGGGCTAGATGGCGCTGTGTAATTTGTCCGACAATATTCCGGCAATATTGCTCTGCAGTACTTGTTTGACATCTTGGAGTTCCTCCTCTAGATGCTCAGCGTCGCAGATGCCGTGTGTTCTCTGAAACAAAGATTTGTAAAGATTTGATATATAATTAATCCATCCATGTCGGTAGATGTAATAATTTAATAACCAATGTAAGACAAATGTTACCTTAGTCTTCCTGCGACCACAGACGCTGCAAAGCATTCGAAACGTCAGGTTCAACAAAATAAATAAAACACGCGATACTTCCGTTAAATTCAACTAATAATAGTACTTTAAAAACGTTTTATAATCGGATATTACTATTATTTGGACTATTTACGATCATTAACAAAAAATATAGGTAATATTATAATTTTAGATATCAAGTTACTTGGGTGCAGCTCCTCTTCTTTTCGAATGGCACCAGAAGGGTACCAAAATTATTATGTCGAGAACCAAGTGGATATGCAATTGTATACTGGTGACCATTATTGGTAAGTAAGTTACTGGTAAGTAACTGCATATCTAGACAAAACTGATTATCAACTCGCACATACCTTATACTTAGTAACTAAGTTATTTTAGCTGTAAAATGAAAAATAATTGACAGATTTTGGTAAAAATAGTAAGCAATATAAGTTTATTTACACTAAAAAAATAATGACAATAATTAACTAGTTTGAATAAGAGCATTCCGATTCACACAATAATCGCTCACGGTGTCCGAACGTTTTTGAGTAGATCTCTGGGTTGGTTCTAATGGAACATACATATATAATTAATCCATCCATGTCGGTAGATGTAATAATTGAATAACCAATGTAAGATAAATGTCACCTTAGTCTTCCTGCGTCCACGGATGCTGCAAAGCATTCGAAACGTCAGGGTTCAACAAAATAAATAAAACACGCGATACTTCCGTTAAAAAATGTTTAATTCAATGTATAACAATCGCGAAAACTTAAGACAATACCAGTCTGATTAATATTTATAGGCAGCAGGTATAGCCATTTCTTTACTTTTTGGTACTATATTAATTTTATTTGTATTTTCTATTTGCAGGAATGACCTCTGTAATCACAACCCTAATAGATACTTACTTTCACTGGCAAACTGATACACCGAAGTCGGCTTTAAAATTAATATATGTTTATTTGACCTTCGCAACAGTGCTAGTAGCTGAAATCAATGTCTTCGGTACTTTTAAACGAATCAGAAATATGCTCACGTACATTAATACAATTACCATGGTAAATATTTTTGTTATTTGAAACCTTATGAAATCTTGAAGAAATAAATTTATTGGCGCGATTGGTTTTCGTATTTCCCTGGTAATTCGACCATGTTGCAGATGCCGTAATCACGGCTGTCTCAATATTTACAATAGTGATATGAGCAATAAAGAAAATTTAAAATTAGAACTATTTAAAAATACTCTACTTTTTTTTTTTTTTTTTTTTTATACCACTAAGGTGGCAAACAAGCGTACGGCCTGCCTGATGGTAAGCAGTTACTGTAGCCTATGGGCATTTGCAACACCAGGGGTGTCACTCTTGCGTTGCCGACCCTGTAAGAACCTCTTCACGCCTTTCTTGAAGAACCCCATACTGTAGTCCCTTGGGAAAATCTCGGCAGGGAGCTCATTCCACAACATAATAGTTCTCGGTAGAAAACTTCTCGTGTAGCGCACAGTGCGCGACCATTGCGGTTCCAGTGTGTGCGGATGAACTCCCAGCCGCCGGCGAGCTGTGCGATTGTAAAACGAGGCTGTTGGTATAATGTTGAACAACTCCTCAGAACACAACCCATTATACAGCCGGTAGAACACGCAAAGGGAAGCAAAATCTCTTCTCAAACTCAAGGGCTCAATGCCGTGTGTGAGTCCAGGATCATCGATAATCCTCACAGCTCGTCTCTGTATCGAGTCACAAGGTCCTAGCTGGTATCCAGGTGCTCCCGCCCAAAGGTGGCTACAGTACTCCATATGCGGTCTGACTTGGGACTTATATAACATACTTCTTTCATAATCAGCACCACTGCAGCAAATACTAAAATATTTTTGTCACAATTTCAGGTGGATACGAGTATCAGTACACGATTTTCTACACCAAAAGATCGTAAGCTGTTTGTAGCAAGTATATGCTACCTTATATTTGTGAGCATGGTTAATATATATGGGGCTTGGGGCCTCGCTCTTGGCTCAAGTGAGTTTTGTAAAAATAACCAAAAACAAACAACTAATTGAATATACGCCGTGCCTTTTTGTCCAAACTGCTTACAATATTATTATTGCGATATCTACACCATTTCATTTGTGTATTGTATTTGATTCAAAACATTTGTTTGTTTCTCTTTCAGGGATACTGTCTTTTTCTGCTACATGTATGCACGTGGTATCGTACACTTCAAATGCAATGAATCTACAATTTTTTTTCCTCAGTCATTTAGTATGCGTGCGATTTCAAGCTATCAATGACACAGTCAGTATCATTGCTGAACAGTCGTCAATACTATGTAAGTAATTATTATGTACATACCCAAACATACACCGGTAACAAAAAATTAAAACATTCATAGAAAACCGTTACATCTTTCTTTACAAAAACGCAGATATTCTAAAAATTCTCATATGTTTACCAAAATTATAATTACGAGTATTTTTTTTTTATTTTTTTTATAGTTTAATTCGTGCACCCCTGCCATGGGCAAGGCTATTTCGACATTTTTAAAACTTATTTATACATTATACATTAAATATAAATTATCACATTCATACATCATACTTTCTTCCTTTCCACAATTCCTTCTTTCATTCATCATCTTTCAGTGTTAATCTCTAAAATTCTAATATTTGCCCGTTTTGAACGCCGGTGAAATGATTTTATCTGTTTTCGAATTTCGAAATATATAATTATGAGTATTACAATTAAGGGCAATACTATTGTCTTTGGATAAAAGAAGTTAAAAAAGAGTAATATTATTGAACATAAATATTCAAAAGACACTAACGTATGCAAATCGGAGAAACCGATTTAACTACCGAAACAAACACCAAATTATTGTGACATCTGTGGCAAAAAAAATATAATTCCAAACCCTGGGACTCTTGTTTAGAAGAAAATAATGTATGTCGCATATGCATATATAAAGAAAGGTAAGATCCAGTAGAAGGTCGTGCTGTGCTACGCCTTCGCAGATTTTATTTTCTGAATTGGCGGGGCACAGCAGGACATCTTGTACTAAATTATCCCCCTGGGGAAGCACCTCCACCTTACAGAAGATCGCAGTTAAATAACAACTCCGGGAGGATTGTTGTGTTCCTGCGCGAGAGTAAGGTCGTCAGCTTACTGAGAGGCCGTTGTGCGGACAGCGGAAGGACCGGCGAATATCGAACTGCCACTAGAAGTGAGGGCGCGGCAAGCAGGCGTGGTGATCAGGGAGACCCGATGAAACGGTTGACCGCCGATCGCCCGCAGGTTAGTAGGGTTTCCGGGGATTACTTAATCTCCGCCCCGAGAGGCTAAACCGCCAGCCTGTGTAAAGTCCCTGTTGCAGTGGTCGTGCCGAAGAAGCTTCCGGATGCTGCGGGAGCTAAAAAGCGACAGTGTTTTAATCGGAGTTATAAGGAAGCCAACTTTCTTAAGCAGGCTGTTTACGAGGCTTGGACCATGGCGCGTGCCAAGGGAGATCCTGTTGCTGCGTTTTGAAAAGCAAACTGAATGCCCCCTCGAGAACCAGTAAGAGGGCGATTGCTAGGGCAATCGATTTCGATAGCAGAGTTGGCGAACGGCTAGCAAGCCTTTCTGCTGGGAGTGGTGCTTTCTGGTTGCTGCTGCCGTGGGAAACTTTTGCCAATCGTTCATGCCACCATTGCAGTCTGGCCGGACGGCAGTCTGGCCTATAGTGCTAAAGAGAAAGCCGATTTACTGGGTAATCATGTATACTCTGCAATTTAATTAATCTAACCCGCTTTGTGTGCTTCCGCCACCAATTAGTTCATGAGGCCTAGCGCCGGCCGGCACCCACCCACTACCGTTAGTAGATGCAATATGCCGATGCTGCTTCGGCTGCTGCGGTCAAAAGAAACTTGCCAATATAGTCTCTTTTAAAATTGGCAATTAGATATTACAAAAAAAAAATACATAAGCATATTGGTACAGCAATGATATCAAATGGTAAAATTAAAGATTATTAAGGACAGATAGTATGAGCTGAATTATTTCCATACATCTTTGTTAGTTCCATATTCATCAATTCTATAATAAGCCCATCTACAGAGAGTATTTTTAATATGGTTTTTGAATACATTGTCAGGAAAGGACAGAACTGTTTCAGGCAATTTATTATAAAATCGAATACAATTTCAGGAAAAGATCTACCAGTCCTAGCAAGCCGATGTTCCGGCATACACAATTTATTTCTACATCTAAGTTTTTCATTGAAGTTGAAAACGACTTTAAATTTTTACGGGCGTACATTATGTTTTCATAAATATATTGAGAAGTAACAGTGAGGATATTTATTTCTTTGAACAGTTCCCTGAGGGATCCTCTGGAGCCCATGTTATAAATAGACCGAATGACTCTTTTTTGTAAGATAAAAATTATATTTACGAAGAACATTTACACAAATAAAGAGGCATACAACACATGAGACTACGGTTTAACTCAACTAAATGTACACAACATGAAGACATGAAAAATGCAAGTGGAACAAGCGTCCAACAGTATATATATATATAAATATATATATATATATATATAATATGATAGACCCAAGTAGAGTCATTCATTGTGCCATGCACTAGCAAGATAACTAGAAAAAATATTGCAGACAGAGCTAATATCCAACAATAAAAAAATAGACATAGAGCATATATTGCACCAAACTTTTGCAAGCTCTAGTAAGTTCACAACGGCAGAATGTAATTCGACCATTCGGTGGCTCACACCCTGGGATGTCCTCTATATGCCACCCAAATATATCTTGTGAAAATCCGGTAATTCATAAGGAGGCGTCCGATAAGGGATACTCCTTCTTCCACACTACCTGTCCAACCTCATATTCTACAATTCTCCTGTTCCTATTATAGTACACTCCACTCTTCTGAGCTACTTCTTCAAATATTAGTTTTAAATGATTTAGCATTGAGGAATACAATCCTCTATCAGTGAACTGTAAATCAGAATCATCTAAATGTTAAGAGGGATACCAATCCCCAGAAAGGACGGCTTCACGCCCCCAATCCAAAAATGAATCCAGCAACCTCATGGACAGCAGTGTTAATAGCAAATTCTATTTTACTCATATCATCTATTTTACTCACTCTACAATCTGAAAATCAGGAAACCTGTGAAGACTACATTTAATTCTATAAAGTAAGTTAGAATATCAAGAGTCATTAACAGAATTCAGAACTGAGTAAATGCCTAAAGCATCAATTGCAACACGCGCTTTATGCGCAATATATAAGCGCTCTTCTCTTTACGTGGATCAAACGATTTGTCCTCTACTTCTGCAGATCCAGTAAAATAGCATCGCCACATGTGTTCTAATATTTTAACCAGTATATTTCTTTCCTTCATCACGACTACTTTAGACATTTTGGGTGCAACGAAGGCGCAAAAGGTGATGGTATATAATTACATCGACACGTCAATTTACTGACATTTGGAGAAAGCACTTGCGAGTTAAGTAAAGTAAAATTAATTGCAGCACCAACTTACAACCTGTTACACAAATAAAACTATTTTGATTCATTAATTGAAGTTGATTTCCGCTGGATAATATGAACCATATTGGTCTCTGAGGTAGGAGGAACAGAAGTTAAAGAAATAGCAACAAAGCAAATTAATTGTCAAATGATGAAGAACAAACGAAGATATTAAAGCAGTCACTTCATTAATATCGTTGCCATTTATCATGCCGAGCACTCCTTTTCTATTGCTGACTCGGCTGATTATGCACCTGAGATAGCAAAATAATAAGTAATAGTATCCGTACAAATCAAGTAATGTTGCGGTACTTAGCTGAAAATATAGAACGTTGGTTATCTCTCAATGTAGCATATTCGACACGCTCGATAAAATCAGCTTATAATTTTTTTTAATAGTAATGATTTTGGTGCACGTATTCTGTAAATAAAATACTGTAACCGATTCGAAGTTAATTACTTTTGGACAAGATATGTGGAAAATATAATAAAATTAAACACAGGTTAGGTGTTGTCAGTTTTTTTTTTTGGTAGACTCTTGATAATACTTTTTGATTACACCAGAAAAATATTAAAATGAGAACGACAATACCCACATTATCCTCGAAACAATTTCTACCTTTGCACCAAGGCATCGTGATGACAGATACTCGTACATCAATAATATTGAGTGCAGATCGAAGATTCACGAGCACTTACAACGTATTAATACGTAGGTTAGTATCAATTTTGTCATTTTCAGATAACCACACCCAATTATCAAATATTCCTGCTTTAACGATTTCAAGATCTAATAGGGCACAAGTATTGGTGACAAGAAACTCTGGTAAATATAATATCCGTTAACCCGTAAGTAGAAAAATATTGTGTTATGTACTACCTTGTAAATTTAGATTTTTAGCCACTCAGCACAGCACTGATTTTTACATCACTCACTCTCTGAAAGGTCTCGTGGTGTCAGAGAGTGAACTCTTTAAATTGCTCACTAAACTAAAAGTAACAAACAATAACATAGTTCACATCCCCAGTTTCTATCAAGTGCAACTCCCGCTTGTGAGTAAATGAGGTTACCAGGTAACTCCTGAGAAGTAGTTGTGTTAACATGCGATCGATACTTTCAATATTGCAAATTTATTAGGTGGGACCATATGATTGTATGCCTCTCAAGGATGTGCGGGGATTAAAAAAATACATAGTGACGAAACATGCACTTTCCAAAAACGTAGTACCTGCTCCTTTTCTAATTTGGATCACGATCTTAATCACCAATGGATAGAACGAAAAGACATATTTGCTGTCAGGCGAGAAAGTTTCGGATAGATCAAAACTTCTAATTTAACTTCTTCTGATTTTTATTTGGAAATGGAAATAAAACAAAGTGTTTGTGTAACGGTTCACCCATTACAACCTAACTATTTTCACAATATTGGCAATGTAAGCAAAACTAAATTATATTTCGTCTTGAAATACTATAACTAGCGCAATCTAGTGTGTGTAAAGCACACCTCGTATTGCAAATCGCATACCTACTACTATACTACCACCTACCGCTAGATGTTGCTGCGACGAGTAAAACCTGATAATTTTTGGCAATCTAAATTTATCACATTACCAATAAATTTACAGTTCTAACATTCAGTACTAAAATAATTCTTTAAATAGATTTTACATCTTGGGACTTTCTTAATTTACGCTTTTATCTTTTTAAAACTTGTTTCTGGTATGTTCTGTCGTACACTCACCGGTCTTCAATTCATTCACATTCGTTCGAACCGTTCGCTCACACCAGCGATATATAGTCCATTTCTTGCACGAATATAGCCAACGCTGGGCAAGATTAATGTCTCTATTTTATTGAATACTTAATTGAACATACTTGTAATAAGGTAACTCAGAACTCATAAGGCCATATTTAAGAGCAAGTTGCTGGTATATAATTCTGGCTACTTGATTATATCTGTGTAACTACTTGCCGTTAGCAAGACGAGAACGACCGGGAACTATATATACCTTAGTGACTCGCCGGGAGGGTGGCATGCTCGGCAATATCGATATATATATATATATATATATATATGTCCTTCAGGATATACATCCGGTAGTTGTTCTTCTTGATAACTTCGTCCATAATTGCACACACGAAACCGAAGTTATGCATAATGTTTATATTTGCATTATATTATATATAATGTTTATTGCCCCCGTGGCTCCTATCGGTTCACACGCTCTATTGACAACATTCATCCATTTGCCCTCGGTGTGGTTGATGAGATGAGATGGTATTGGCACTCAGTAGTTGCTTGTCAACGACACAACTATTAGGTCTCTTCCAATTCCGGTATACCTTCCTTTGATCACACTGGAAGATGCGATTTTGATGATATCTATCCATTATTTCCATGCACGAATACGGTTTGCCCATGAATAAACTTTCTGTTTCAGGAAGTCTATGCGCTCTGTGACCCATTGCATATAACTCTTGGCCCCTATATTATTATGGGTACCAGAAAATAGCTGGTGCATAAATAAAAATAGAAAATACCCGACCTGAAACAGATTAGTTAGTAATGCGGTTCCCAGCTGCACTGATACGTCGCTCGATTCTCAAGTGCCATTCTGGTACATCGGCAGCTTGTCGAGTGACTCGGTCACAATTCGGGAACTCGGTTGACTCGAGCCACACGCCAAGCCGCGATGCCAGCGCAGTAGAAAGTCGAGTGAGTATCAACCAGATCTTGACTAGATTCCAAATAAGCTTCTAGCATGTTATCTAGGGCCCCTAATTATTACTTGTCATTTATAAGAGGACAATAAATGAAAATTTCATTACTATATTAATTATTATTAATACGTTAACAAAAATAATTTCTAATAAAAATACTTAGTATAAAAATATTTCTTAACAACCCAAAAACAATGTTTATACTCGTACGTTTGTGAAATTAAGAAGTTTTCACTTCTGACGTGTAGTCCTACGACTGACAGTCTTTTATTACTGCTATTTTTTGTTATCAGGAACACCGTTCCTATATGAAATCTATATGCTTGTCTGTGTGTGCGTGTCTGTCGCTTTTTTTCGAATATTTGAATTTAATTTCAGATTCGGATTTAGCATAAAAAAGTAGAATAGGAATGTTCAGGAACACCGTTCATATCTCTTAAGGAACATGGTCAAATGGCCGATAAATTAAAAAAAAAATTGAATTGTTATAATAATGCCCCCGGCCGACTTTCTCTGGCATTTCGGGGGTCCATCTAGTGAGTGGCGAGCCACTGCCTGCCGAAGTAACGTCATGATAGGTATGGCAGGTGTCCGTCTCTTCTGTAATAGCCCAGTACTAATAATCCCTCCAGATCTTATTTTAATAGCCCAATAATTTCCAACACATTCGCAATAGTCCCAATACCTGCCGTGACCTGTTCATTTGTATATTATCCCATTAATATCCCCTGAAGCAGGTCACGGCGGGTATAATACATTACATCATTCTTTTCGAAGGGGCCTCTACGCGTTGGATTCATATCCTCGTGCACGCCTATCAAATGATCGGGATTAAAGCCCGTGAAATAAGAATAATAAGTAATAAAAATTGTCGGACAAATTACACAGCGCCACCTAGCCCCAAAGTAAGCGAAGCTTGTGTTATGGGTACTAGACAACTGGTAAACATACGTAAATACATTATTTTTTGTAAATACATACTTATTATACATAGAAAATACCCAGACCAAGACAAACAGACATGTTCATGCACACAAATGTTTGTATTGTGTGGGAATCGAACTCATGAGCGTTGGTGTCAAAGTAGCGTAACAGCGCGTTTCACCACTGCGCCACCGAGCTCGTCATTATATAATTGACGAGCCAGGTGTTCCTCTGGCAATGCAAGCTTGCGCATTCTCAACTGGTTTTTATTCTCAAATGATGTGTTCACCTGTAATTGGGTTGCGTGCTGGGCCTGGAATTGAACACATATTGTAACATATTGGTGCACCTACATGAATAAATAAATACAAAATTTGAAGCTTTGCGAAAATTAAAACAAGCATCGCCGACAGGGTCAGTTCTACACCTGCTTTGTGTGCTAATACAAATAGATGATGAACACTTTTATAGTGATTTGACTACCTGATTATGTGTTTACTGAGGTTATTATTTAAATGTTCCGACACCACTCATGAAAATGCTAATTTAGGCTGACAAAATTATTTTATCGGGTAAACAATACTTAATGTAATTAACAAATAATACCACTTAATGAAGAAAATTTGGTATTGTTAACTTTACTGTATACTGTAAACGTACTCGTACATCAATTATCCCCTCTCATGGGGTCTAAATGGGGTCATGGCACAAAAAATAATATACTCCAAAATACATTTAGCGGTTATGTGCGGCACCTAATAATAATACTACTCTGTGTAAAAAGTATCGGGAATATGTCAATAAAAAGACCCGCGTAAAAGAGGTCGTTCTAATTTTTTTACTGCATGTTGGTAGCACTGTACTGATTTAGCGCGCAAAATTTGAGCGGGATCTGTCATTTAATTTGTTTTAAACTACACTTTTTGTTGGTCATAGTTTTGAGTCCTCGGCTATTTTTACAATGGAAAATATTGTTGAACAAAGAGTGTGCCTTAAATTTTGTGTTTCAAATGATATTTCATGTGGTGAATCACTAAAAATGTTGCGAAATACCTACGGCGAATCGTGTATATCGAAAATAAGGGCTTATGAATGGTATAAGGCTTTTAAAGAAGGCCGAGAAGTAGTAGTAGACTTGCCTCGTTCTGGTAGACCTTCAACCGCTACGACCAGAGAAAACATCGACAGAATCAAGAAGCTAGTGCTCGAAAATCGACGTATGAGTCTGAGAGAGTTGGCTAGTGAGGTGAACATATCTTTTAAGTCCGTCCACAACATTCTCATTGACATTTTAGGCATGAAACGCGTCGCCGCTCGACTAGTTCCAAAAGAGCTCAATTTTGTTCAAAAAGCGCAGCGAAAGCATGTCGCTGAAGACATGGTTTCCCGAGCTTCTACGGATCCGACCTTTATGAAACGTATAATAACTGGCGACGAGACATGGGTTTATGAGTACGACATGCAAACAAGCCAACAGTCTTCAGAATGGCGTCTCGAAAACGAGCCGAAACCCAAAAAACCGCGGCAAAGTCGCTCCAAAATCAAGGTGATGCTGACAGTTTTTTTTGACTACCGTGGTGTGGTTCACTCCGAATTCCTTCCAGAGGGAGAAACAGTGAATAAAGAATATTATTTAGGCGTCATGAAGCGTTTGCGTGAGAGTATCCGCCGAAAACGTCCAGATTTGTGGCAACACAACTCATGGATGCTGCACCATGATAATGCACCATCACACACAGCCATTATAGTGAAAGAGTTTTTAGCGAAAAATTCAACAAAAGTTCTCGACCAAGCACCGTATTCACCTGATATGGCTCCGTCTGACTTTTTTTTATTTCCCAAGTTAAAATTACCACTTCGAGGAAAACGTTTTGAGTCGATAGAAGCCATAAAAGAAAATTCGCTGAATGAGCTAAAGGCCATACCGCAAATAGCCTATGAAAAATGTATGGAAGACTGGGTGAAGCGGTGGAGATGTTGTATTGCAAGCGATGGGGCCTACTTTGAAGGCGATAAAATAAATTTAGATGAATAATTTGTATTTTTTGTTTTATTGACAAATTCCCGATACTTAGTACACAGAATGTATTCTAAAGCATTTGCTCACGACGCTTATATCCAACTCATGCACTATAATATATTTTGTAATTACATACTTATTATATCTCTCTCATTTACATTTGCATCTTACAAAATGTACTATTAGGTGCCGCACATAACCGCTAAATGTATTTTGGAGTATATTATTTCTTGTGCCATGACCCCATTTTGTTTAAATATGTTATTTTTTCGTACGTTATACAAGTATTTACCTTCACTGAAAATTTGTAAAGCGATTTCACCCTGTAGTACAGGTTGACTTAGAAATCGCTTTACAAAACGCTTCGCAAATAGTTTACTAAATAGTCAGTGAAATCTTATAAAGTGCAATCACTGACGTTACGATAATAACTTTGTTCTAAATATTTTACAGCTACTGCTAAACCTCGTCTAGTCGTATCACCAAGCGCAGCCATACACAGGATCGCATTTCTACGTAACAGACTATGTAACATGGTACGCAGTATCGACGAAGGCTATGGTCTCTCAAACGTTATCTTACTAGTAACATTAATAGGGAAAATGACTGTAACATTATACATAACTATAAATCGTATACGTAAGTAATAGAATAAGTTAATAGATTCAGGCGTTATTTTGCGAAAGAAAAAAAAAACGCTCTATAGGGCACTGAAGAACCAAATTTATGTTTTTTGAGACATATTCTGTTTTTATTATTTATGTAGAATTAGTTATACTTTTGATTATTGCTATAAGTGGCCACAATAAGCAGTAATTAAAATTTTGGTTACTTGTCATAGATAATAAATACAAGATATGTTTCAAAAAAACGTAAATAACCATATTTACGTTTTTTTGAAACATATCTTCAGTGCCCTATAGAGCGTTTTTTTTGGAATTGGTCTTAAATACAGCGTTATTAATAAAAACAAAGTGACGGCGCCACTTAGCTTTAATTAAAACGGTCAACCAAGAGGATTGTTATCGTATTTAATTATCGTAAAAACAGTTTTTTAAATTGGTTTTGTTTCAGGTGATACATTGAACTATTATGAAATAATACGACGTACATTTGGCAACTTTATCTTCCTTTCGATGCATCTATCTCAGATATTCTTCGTGGTAGAACCAAGTCATTACATCATTCAAGAGGTCCATATTAAGTTTTATAACTATATTTTAACTAATCAGATCTCCTAAATTATAACATCCATTTTCGAGAAAGTCCTCATTCCAAATATTTTGATTAATGTCCGATTATTGTAGCGTAAATTTCATGCGTATTGTATTTTATTTTATTTTATTTTAATACAAAATCCACAGCCCTAAGATACGTAATGACAATACGTGTATACCAAACATACGGCCAATAAGGGATTTACATTTTATAGTTAATAGATAACAAGCCAAAGAACTTAACAACAACTAGCTAAAGTATTAAAATAGAAAAATAGTGCGAAATTTCTATTCGTAGGTTGGTTGGTTTTACAAGAAAAAAAATTTAAGTATTCAAGTACTCCGTCAGTTGTGTGTGTGTATTGTGTGTGTATATATATGAGTGAATGCATGTGTGTGTGAGTGTGTGTGCCTGCCTGCTTGTGTGAACTTATGTGTATGCTGGTTAGTATGAGTTACATGTATACCTATGTGTCTATGTGTGTACATATGTGTATGGCTATGATTGGGGCTGAACGAAGGAAAAGGGATCCGCAGTAGATTTTATAATAAGTTTTGGTTGTAGATTTATTAAATTACTAGAAATAGAAGGATAAAAGGTTTCAAGGAATAGAAGGAAATTTTGTAATTAATTCATTAAATTAATGGAGGCATTTATATAATTTTTCTGTTTATTTATTTAAATTTCCACTGTTAATGTAATTATTACGGAATGATTTCCAGACTAGGCTTGATTCACTAAGCGTGTAAGAAATTCAATTAATGTTTTGTTACTGATGACTTCAAATATTTTGACTATGTAACTATTGAGACTTAACGGATTAACTTTTGTTCAGAGTAATAAGATAAAAGCCATAGTAAGCCGAATGATGGTATCAACTCCAACGAACGAGAAGATGCTTTCTCTACTGGAGCTGTTCGCTCACCAGGTGATGCTGCAGCCTGCCTCATACGAGGCTCAGGGCATGTGTACATTGAATAGACCGATGGTAGTAGCGGTGAGTTATTTTAACTTGATATGATATGCTTATACAGCTTTGCTTGGTTTGGGGCTGGATGGCGCTGTGTATCTTTGTGCTAATTATTAATTGGCACAAAAAGTGTCCTTATGGTTGTACGAGTGTGTTGTATCGCTGCCGCGCATTCCCGCGTGTATCATTAGGTTGCAGCTGTAAATCAGTGTTTGCTCCTCGAGCAGACAACCCACTGAGCTGCTGCCTGTTTGTATCACTGCAACACACATGCTTGAACATCACTGTACATTGTACTGTATGTATTTTGTCTATCTGATAATAGTTTTAGTTTTAGTCTTTTTGTAATCTAGGCACCTATTCTCTGTGAAAAACCCAATCTCATTGTCTTACATGTGTGTTCTATGATACAAATAAACTTTTTATCTATCTATCTATATGACTATCTAACACATTGTTCAGTGGTTAACAATAAAATTAATAGAAAAAACCAGTACTGTAACTTAAATAAATGGGCTAATACCATTGATTTACTGAATATTTTGTTATGGTAAGTTCAGTTAAAAATTAAAAATATTGAAATTTTTATTGTCTTAGGTTTTCGCGATTAATAAATAAAATACGCGATACTTCCGTTAAAAATTGTTTAATTCAATATTGAAATTTTTGTTTCAATGAGCCGTCTTAGAGTATTTAAATTCATCGACAAGACTACATTCTAACCTATTTCAAACGAATATTTGAAGGTCTTTAATTTCATTCATAATAAACATCCTCATCTTGCGATGTCTACTATCTTAGACCATTCCATTACCATTTTACTATAAAGTTATATCTATTATGGAACACGATGCCTTTTATAATTCCTGAGACCAATACCCAAGTAAGATAAATAAATTATTTACTAATTCTTATCCTACCGTACCTAGGTACATTGGAGACGCCCTACATACACAAAATACGAATTTGACGAGCTCGGCGGCGCAGTAGTGAATGACGCCACTTTGACGCCAACGCTCGTGGGTTCGATTCCCACACAAGACAAACATTTATGTGCATGAACATGTCTGTTAATCTTGGTCTGGATGTTTTAAAAAAGGTAGGGCGCATCAAGGCGTCATTCACTGACGCCACTTTGACGCCAACGCTCGTGGGTTCGATTCCCACACAAGACAAACATTTATGTGCATGAACATATCTGTTAATCTTGGTCTGGATGTTTTAAAAAAGGTAGGGCGCATCAAGTCGTCATTCACTGACGCCACTTTGACGCCAACGCTCGTGGGTTCGATTCCCACACAAGACAAACATTTATGTGCATGAACATGTCTGTTAATCTTGGTCTGGATGTTTTAAAAAAGGTAGGGCGCATCAAAGCGGACCGTCAGGGGAAGAACCTCCATCTTACAGAAAAGCACCACCATATAACAACTCCCTAGAGGGTTGTTGTGTTCCTGCGTGTGAGTGAGGTCACCAGTAAGCTCCTAAGGAGTTTCTGTGTTAGCAGGAGAGGAGGCATCGCGTGAGTGATACTTAATATATCGTCAGCGTTCATAGGCTACGGTAATCGCTTTACATCGGGTGGACCGTATGCGTATACGACTCCGGACATTATATAAAAAAAAATACCTTACGATTATGTGTATCGATATAGATACTTTAAAATTGCTTATATTTTGCAGTTTTGTGGAGCGGTCACTACGTGTCTGGTAATATTGATAAAGTATTAAAATTCAAACTAAATCAAACAAAAAAAATCTAATGTTCCTACATCATAATAAATGTTATTAATTCGTATAACAATGCCAGGAAAACTGTTGTACAAAATTATATTATTGATTCTACTATACTACCATGCAACATATTCTACTAATCATCCAATTACTGTAATAGAGAAGAGAAAGGAAAAATATACAAAATGATCATACATTTTATTATTTGAATTTAAAACTAGTTATAATAAGTATTACATGTGAAGTTAACGTTTTGAAACGTATAACACCATAATTTGTAATTATTTTTTGTGAACCAGAATAAACATAAGTGGTAAGTCTGTCTGTTGTTTGATTAAAAATCAAGTTCGAGCAAAAGGTCCTTCTTTGACATCAACGCTTTTTGGGTTCGATTTCCACACAGGAGAACATTTATATAACATATATTGTCATACTTAAATAGCATTATAGGTATTTTTAAAAAGTACCTCATTCTCACAGAGAGGGTTGTTGTGTTCCTGCAAGTGATTCAGATCAGCAGTAAGATCCTTGGTAGTAGCTGGATTATCAAAAGAGGTGGTATCATGCGAGTGTTACTCATTGTGTTGCAAACCTTTACCCGTTACATCAGATGGGCCGTATGCTTGTATGCCTCCCAATGTTGTATAAGGTAATTGTAGTAAACGTTTGGATGTAGGCGTTTAACGGGCAGTGGATTTCACAGTATTGTCTTAGGTTTTCGCGATTGTTACACATTGACCACGGACGCTGCAAAGCGTTCGAAACGTCAGATTCAACAAAATAAATAAAACACGCGATACTTCCGTTAAAAATTGTTTAATTCAGTGGATTTCACGTCAACCCTTACTCATCCTACTGCAGGGATACGGGTTTAGAGTATACTCTGCCACGCTGCTCAAATGCGGATGACGGAGGCCAGTGTTTTCAAGCCGCCCAAGGGCCACGCACTTGGCTTAACGACTGTCTTTTATCGACAACACCCGGGACCGCAGGCCTAACGTACCCTCCGAAGCACGGGGTACGAAAACTCGAGATAGATAAACCCATCCATGGACAGGCTGCGGTCGCGTTGCTTAACCTGCGTGTTGCGTGCTCTCAGTGGGAAGTAGATTACTATCAATAAAATGCTAGTACAAACAGCAGGAGTTGTTCGCCGATCAGTGCAGTGCCTTCTGCCACAGTACATCGATGTGCCTCCTTGGCTTTTGAAGGAGTCACGCAATTGCAAGCACTTCGACGCGGTACGGAATCCGATCCGTAAAGTACAATATAATGTTTGAAACATTTTATTTTAAAATCGTTTTATGAAGACTAGCTAAACTTCAATTTATTTCCAACAAAATATTAGACTAGTACCTTTTTATTTAAAGTTCTCTATTCCACTAATATAAGTTAATATAAAATATTTATATTTGAATTTAAGTTAATTTGAAATATTTGTGTGTCAAATGACTTAGATTTTATGTTTTAAATTAACTTACAATAGTGGAATAGAATCAGAACTAAGGATAATTTAAGAAAAAAACAATAGAATACTGAATCTATGCCTGATTTCACATACATTTCTAAACATATTTCAACGTTTAATTTAATGCAATCTGATCTAACTTGCTTTGTGTTCTTCCGCCATCAATAAGTTATAATGATCTATTCCGGACAAAGCAAGTTAAATCAAGTTATGTGTAAAATTATCTTTAGCAAAAGAACACCGGAATCTATTAACTTTTAGTTCATTTATTTTTATTACGTTGGAAAAATGTCAATGTAATTGCATCAAGTACTAAAAGTAAGAATTGTAAACGAAGTACTAAAACTAACAAATTTGGTTGCAAGAATTAATTATTAACAGTAAACAGACAAGTTACAAGTAGTTACAACAAATGAATTGTTAATAGATTCAGGCGTTATTTTGCGAAAGTCAAACTTACATGCAATTTGATCCAACCTGCTTTATGTGCTTCCGCCACCAATTAGTTCATGCGGCCTAGCGCCGGCCGGCGCTGGTCGTCGCTGCGACACGTGTTTCGCCTCTCCACGAGGCATCATCAGGCGTTGTAGACGTTAATCGTAAGAATAACTTCATGCATGTTATTCTTACGATTAACGTCTACAACGCCTGATGATGCCTCGTGGAGAGGCGAAACACATGTCGCAGCGACGACCAGGCCAGTCGTGGCAGCGACGGTGGTGGAGGGGGCATGCGGATTCTGTTCCAGATGGCGGACGACCGCAGCAGCCGAGGCAGAGACTACCGGAGCAGCCATGGCAGCGTCGGCATGATGCACGCACTAACAGTAGTGGGTGGGTGCTGGCCGGCGCTAGGCCGCATGAACTAATTGGTGGCGGAAGCACACAAAGCAGGTTGGATCAAATTGCAAACAAATGAATTGATAGGCAGTCGGAAGATCCAAGCAGGTGATGTGCCCAGTGAAGCTGACAGTGATCCAAGTAATCTAAGTGTACTATGTAGCCATAGAGATCAAAGTACATCGCACTGGCATTCCCCTTAATCACTTTTTGACAAGTTACATGTGTGCGAATCAAGAGATGAATGAAACTGGAAATCCATCTATAGAGAAGCTGCGGCCTACGTTGCATAGACTGCGTGTTATGAAGAGTAATTCGTCATCGAGGTCCTATAATCAAAGATACATACAGAAACTTTTCAATTACTTGATGATTTCTGTTATCTATTCCTCCAAATGAATAGTATTACGTGTATTAACCTGATGTCAACAATAAATGAAAGGACGGTTTATATTGCCAAAATTTATTTAATTTAATTTGGATATCTCTCTATCACCTTAGATGCAGATACAATATTTGGTAACCGATTTTTCTTATCATAGTGGTGAGCTGTGGTGAACCAATTGGACTAATCATGAGCGAGATCGCAACAATCTTACCACAGGGTGTGATACAAGAATAAAACATGTTGTTTTCACATAAGCATCTGACTAACCCTCCATCGAAGGCATAATGTATATCAGTGAATTCATCAGCATGTTTTAAAAATAGAAGCGTGGCATATACTGCCGCCCCTAGAAGTGCAGATGGGTTTATTTTGCCCAATTTTTTTATTTTTGCACATTGTTAGAAAGATATATAATAAAATGCTCGAGCGGTAGTAGACTAGTGTATAAAGAACCGACCTAATGAGAAAATCGTCTCCGGTTCGAATCCAGGAGGTCACTTGCTCGGCGGTGAAGGAAAACATCGTGAGGAAACCCACACGTCCAAAATATATTTTGAATGTATGGACCTAACCTAAGAAAGATCTTACGCAGTGTAGAACGATCTCCCACTACATGGAACAAATAAAGCAGCAGCAAAACCTTGGCCAAATAACAACTCATGAAGGGTTGTTTTCCTGCGAGTGAGTGATATCACCAGTAAGCTCATGGCAGGTAGACCGTATGCTCATATAGCTCCCGATGTTGTTTAAAAAAATATAGAGGCAAGTGGCCTCCTAGATGCCTATGTCCAGCAGTGGACAAATACACGTTTGATGAGATTGAGACGTTTGACCTTACCTAAGACAGATCTGACATTTTCTCTGGGTTGTGGAGGTCCAATGGCAGTCGCTTGCTGTAAAAATGACTATCTTCGCCAAATCCTTGGTCTTCGGTGGCGGACCAATCCTATTGAATTAGCAAATTAGCCTACGGGCTAAAACTAAGAAGAACAGGCGGGATGCCAATTCTATGAAAACATATCTACTTTTCACACATCTCTACTCTGGTTGAAACCGAAAATTCTGCAGATCATTAACAGTTTAGTTATATCACTTAGTTGGTTTTTACCACTGATATTCAATTCACATAGTTAAATGGTTTAAGGAAATTAATGACAATGTACTCATCGAATATTGAAATTGACGTTGCTATTGTCAAAAAAATTAAGGTACTGATTATCAGTCTCAGATTTCGCCTCAGCTCAACGTAGTTGAGCGGATGAGGAGACGAATCAATAGAACAATCATCAGTGAAATCCTAAATAAATATTGTCAGACAAATTTCACAGCGCCATATAGCCCCAAAGTAAGCGTAGCTTGTGTTATGAGGACTAGACAACTGATAAACATACGTAAATACATTTTTTTTTGTAAATACATACCTATTATACATAGAAAATACCCAGACCAAGATAAACAAACATGTTCGTGCACACAAATGTATGATACGATTCCCACGCAGTAGGAATCGAACCCACGAGCTTTGGTGTCAAAGTAGCGTAACAGTGCGTTTCACCACTGCGCCACCGAGCTCGTCATCACAACAATAAAGTCTGTATACAAAAATTAAATATCTTGTTTCCACTTATATTTATTTAACTCTCCAACGAACCAGCAATGTATATCAATGAATAATCCTTCAACATATACAGGTGACATATGAAGCAATTCATTGCAAAATGCTCGTGCGTACCACCCAGAATACAGCAACTTTTCAGGATCTTGTCTTCTCTCAATCACAGGAATGCATCATCTCTCCAGTAAGTTGTTAACGGGTTTGGTTATTTCCACAATAGGGCTACGTTAATGTACCTTACTGTACCTTGCCATAACCTCCATTGCTTATTAGTACGTGCTAGTGAGGTTTTGACCATACCGTGTACCATGTACCATGATCCCGTTACATTTGAAATGTAAAAAAATGACTATTTGTGTTTGCCTGTAAAAATTTAGCCTTTGTCTTAACCTCAATAATGGTACGATTTAAATTATATAATGTCAGTAAGTTAGCCTTTGAACTGTAGTAATAAAACCAAATATGTGGTGACTGCTCCGAAAATCTATAAACAAACAAAATAAGGTAAATAAGAATTATTATTTTTTAACAAGAGCATTATTTTACGGAATAATAAATAAACAATAAAATAGTATAAATATGAAAGCTAATGTTAAGTAACAATTATCGATTTGATCATTCACATTATGTACTATTTATTTATCTACTAATCTACCATGTTATATCCGCGTCAAGTGTCCATAGACTACGGTATCTGCTTTACTGCTGCTATTTACTACCTTCATAGTAAAATTCCCAAACAACACAATATAGTATTTAGACATTCCCGATTATAGATCATAGATATATAGATCGTTATTTGGTGACGAAGAATTGAGTTTCGAGCTCGAAAGACATTACAAGATCAGTCGAATGACAGTAATGAATGCCGTGTTGATGATTACTAATCACGTTGATGCCAGGTATATCAGAACTAACACAAAGTATTATTTACACACTTCACAAACTGAAACATGGATCAGAGACATTCGACAAATAATACCGAGATTGTTTTTTCTTCTTCATCAATTCAGAAAACCTGATATACTTCATCAAAAGTTAGCATGTAGCGACACTAGAGAAAATTAGCACGCACGCTTGATCCTAAATTATCTATCATACGGGCTGCTATTAAAAGAGACATCCAACGACAAATTAAAGACTGAATTCACTGGGACGACTGACTATCTCGCCAATGTACAGATCGATATAAAAACAAATCCAGAAGCGCCCAACCAAAAAACTAGAAACCGATAAAAGCAGATGGAATCAAAAAATCTCAAGGAATTGCAATATCGAAATACAGACTTTACCTGAAAAATATAATGCAAACTTTCTCACCATAGTTCGTAACATGTTTACTGAAATTAAAGTTCCCATTAGCGAAACTGGCATACGCGCCGTAAAACGAGTGGCTAAAATGAAAAAGAAAAAACGGGTTGCACTCCGGGAGTGCCGGCAAAAGTGAAAACTTAAACATTAACGTTGTGCATTTTTGAATATTTGGGAATGGTTAGGGAATAAAATCGCACGAATTGCTTTATTTATCAGTATAAAAGTACTATCATGTATGGGGTAAAATACAATATTCATTTATTGCGCTATCGTACACAAACATGACAATTTATATTACATTAAAAATTTAACACTTCAGAACTATTATAATTATTTTACATTAAAAAGTTTATCTCTCAGAAAAATCAACTTTCATCCATAATTTCAACCACTCACCATCATCATTACCAGCATCATTCTAGCCAATCTCTAAAACTCAAACACACACGGACACACGCGCAAGCGCCCTTCGCTGCTTAAACCAAACAGCGATGTTGATAAACTACGTTGAACGAAACGCGTAAACGCCAACAATTTCATGGCGCTTACAACGTTTTGGTCGCGAGAAAATAATGCCCTATGAACGATCTAGCGCTTCATGTTTTAATTGTTTAATTAGAGGTAACTAATGTTTTAGCGCTGCAGCTAACGTAAGTTCTAATTCTCACCGAAATCTTACGGTCAGGGTCACGTGTCCTGACGGCCTGACGCGAGTTTAGCATTTTTTACTCATCCCAAAAAGTGCACAACGCCGCTAAAGAAGTTTTCACTTCAAAAAACTTCTGGACCGCCCACGAGAAGTTCTAGTAACGCTGCCTTCAGAGCACTGACGTGGATAATCCTATTTCTGCCTATACCAGATATAATAAAGCAAATGCTGAACAGATGTAATTTATTGAACACGGGACATTTGCCAGGAGAAAAACAACATACGAGTACAACAATTTACTTACCGCCTGGCACTGCGAAGGAACTCTCGTACAAGTAATAGTAACAAGTACGATCGGGTCTACATGAGGAAGGACGACAACTCACAAGCTATGCACATCAACAGTCTCAGCGTTTTATATCAGCTTAAGCAATAATTCCAGGTATATTACATTATTTATGTATATGACAATGTTACTACAGGCGATTTATTTATACGAGGAACTCCTGTTCGGATATACTGTGATGTAAATTTATTCATTTAAATAACAAATATGTAATATGTTAATATGTAATTTGATTGGACATATATTTCAATATTTAATTTATAAAATATTTTTATGTGTCAGCATATTTGCGACATTAATTTGCGACAAAACTTTATTCCATTTCTTGTAATTCATTGGTTTTAATTTGTTTTGTTGTCCAAATAAATAAATAAAAATCTGTGTCTGTATCTTTACTACGACATCTATATAATCTAATATAATTAAATTATTAACTGGTAACTCTTTAAAAGAAAAGAAGTAAGTGCTTGAATGGGTACTGCTCGGAACTTTATTCGAAATATTTAAATTACACAACGAACTTTCATACGTCATCTTAGGAAAACATATTGCGATTCAATACCTCACGAAAATATGCAAGAAATATATATTTATCACGAGATGTAATTTACCTAATGATATTTTTATCATTAAGTAAATTATTTGTAACGATAAAAATGTCTCACTGCTCTATTGAAAAACTGATATGCTTTTCGGAGGAAAATAGCTTTCTTACGAGGGATCGAAACAAGCTTACCGTTACATTAAGTGATCGATTTACAATGCACATATTTAAAGGTTCATACAAGGCTGGTTTCAGCATAATCTGATACGCAAACATTTCTAGCAGAGAAATGAGCATGCTCGATGGTGGAGCCATCCTCATCATGTGGCATAATATTTTTCTTGTCTTCTTATCCTGGATCAACAATGACATAGGATTTTATTATTGTTCTAAGTTTGTTAACAGAAAAGGCTCATGATAGTTTTACGAGTACTACAAATTATACACAACAGACTAATGAGTGTAAAATTGAAACTTCTGAAATATAGAACTCTGAACATGGCGAGTTCAGAGTTCTAAAAACACAACCTCTCTCGTCCCGTCTCCGACTCCCGTCAGGAAAAGGTATGCGATTATTGAGCTCCTCGTCGTGAGAGAGGACTTTCTTTCTCGTAAGAGCGCGTCTCGCCAACGAGAAAGCCTCCTCATGCTTCCATTTTGCTCCCTTTCTAAGAAGCTGTAATGTGTGCAGCATATGAAGCGTGTAATGGGTGTAATGGTTTAATGTGGAATAAATTTGCCGTAATTGTTTAAAGTACCCAGAAAAAACGTATTAATTGCATGACATTTTGCTCTTGGAGACTAGTTTCTTTGGATCGGGGACTCTTCTGTTAGGATAAGATGTTGATAGGTATTTAGATCGAACTTCGAATCCCACCACCGAGTGTTGCGAATAACTCCTCAACTCTGGGAACTGGGTGTCGATTGCGTTTAAGTTTAGGATTAATTGTAATTTTACAGTCTACAAATCCATATATCGCCGCATTCCATAATCATTGGAACTGTCAGCGTCCCATACTCCAATGAATCAACTCGGTAAATAGTATCTTCCCGCTCGATCTCCAGCTCTCGCTCCACACACACGCGCTACGCCAACGGCACTGGTTGCGCACGTACATTCACAGGCGTGTGATCGGTCACATGCAACTTAATACTTTACTTAATACCTATCCCATCTGTAAACACTTGCAAATTTTTCGTTTATTTGATGCATTTGCACTTCAGTTACGTTCCTTATGTCTAAAGCGTGCATCCACTCTCTTTTTAAAAAATGATATCCCCCATTTCAAATCACGTGGATCATTTTCAATTACGTGGAGTTTATACCTAATTAAAAACATAAATATTACCGAAAGTCAACTTAACATTAACATAACCGAGTAACAATTACAAATGCTCAGATTATCTGGTTGCATCAAGTGTCTTCGATTCCGGATGTGCAGGAGAACAAATATCACAGATAAGAGAATACATAGACAGATAGATAGTTATGGCTAGATAAATAGATAGATTATAGAGCAATAATAGCCTAGTGGATAAAGAACCAGCCTTGTGACCAACACGTCCCCGGTTCGAATCCTGGCATTTACCACTAAATTCGCGTTTTCCGATTTATGTACATTTTTATAATTTGTTGAGAGTTGGTTCAAGTGACTGAGATTGGCTAAGTATACTGAATACAGAGAAAGGACCGTTGTGTAAACTTGGCAGCAAGGCGCTAAATGCAACGTGGTGCGTTGTTGATATCAATACTTACATGTGGAAGTGAGACCTAGGTTTTGCAGAGAGAGAATGAGAGTAGAATACAAGCTGGCGACAGGCGAGCGCAAAATCTGTGGCATAACGCATGTAGACAGAATTCGTAATGAAAGTGTATGAATTGATATAAAAGGAAATAATGATGAAACAGATACACAATGCGAAACTGAAATTATTTAGAAGCAGACGAACACGTGGGTTACCAAAAGGTGCTCAAAAAACTCAACAGTAATAACTATTTATTAATCTAAAGAGTGAGTGACTTATTGGCTTTATGTTATTTAGTGATTAACCTCTTGGATTGTGTTGTGACACGGATCAATCATAAAGATCAATAGTGAAGTACGTAAAATAATCCATAAGCTGCAAAAAAGGATGCCAATCCATTTTTGCTGTTGATCTGAACTATCTGAAATATAAATAAATTAAAACATTTTAAGCAGTAAATAATTCACGGAGATAGTTTTATCCATATTTATCATTTTTAATATCTGATAACGCTACATGTAGTGTTGTTGAGGATAGCTTTAATATAACCTTTTTATACTTTTGTAAACTCTATGTTTTTACACTCTGGTATTTTATTCATTACTGTTGTAGCTCCCATCTCCTAAATAAATAGAAAATACTCTGATATCTGGTCTTAACCTATCTATTACTTACAGTCCACCTTTCTTTAAAACCCATTCTTTACATTTTTGGTCCTTTTCGCTCCGTAATTTTCATTTTCGAATGTTTTTTTGAAGTTATATTTCTAATGCGACTTCCAACAACGTTGCGTTAAACGTTTAACGCTACCATGGAGGGGGAGAGCGAGAGTGAAGCTGTTAAATATTTCACGATATTATCGGTAGATGGCGCTATAGTTAAAAATGTGTAATAGGTTAAAACTGCTAAATGTTTCACGGTATTACCGGTACATGGCGCTATAGTTAAAAATGGATAACATTTGTATTCTACATTTGACTTGTATGTAATACATTCCATAAACATCGCCGTTACTACTTGATAGACGTTTTTTAATTTTACTCCAATAACCCTTCTTATAAATTAAAATATTATTATTTAATATAATTAATACTAAATATTATTTAGTTATTAATGTTAAATATTTATTTAATGATGCCAGAGAAGTATAACTTCTCACTCGCGTACATAAGTACACGCACCCATTTTTTTTTCTTCTGTCAAAATTTTTCACAAATTTTTTTTATATTTTCTCGTTCATATTTTTTAAAATATTTGAAAATAACCGGAAATGATGACCACATCACAGAGTAAAGCTTTAGGGTTAAACGCGACCGAGGTTTTGTTGTCGGACATTAACCCACCTCACAGTGCCGCATCTGGAGCCGAGGTTCCGTTGCCTAGTTCCGGTACACCTCACGGTATCACGTCTGCAGCCGAGATTGCATTGCCAGGCTCGTGCATACTTGACAGTGTCGCTTCTGCAACCGAGGTGTCCTCATCGGCCTCTGGCATGCCTCGCGGTGCCGCGCCCCAACCTTACAATCCGTCCACGTGACGGACAATTCTATTTCAGGGAGTTGTAAGACGTCGATGACAGTTCGAGCTCGTACCCTTGCCATTCAAGCTGCTTATGCTCACAAGTTAGCATTAATGAACAAGCGAAACGAGCACATGCGGAACAGACTGCGCTCGAGCTTGAAATGCAAGCACAAATTGCGGATATAGAAGCGGAAGCTAGTCGCCGGTGCGGCAGTAGTCGCGCTACTAGCCATCGCAGTAGTATCCACGCAGGAGAAGATAACAATATTGTAAAATGGCTTGAAAATTCAGCGCCTAATAATAAAACACTTTTGTAGATCGTGAGGTTACCACAGTCGCCCCTGTACCCTTGTACAGCGGGGGTGGCAACACGCTAGCTACATTCTTTGTATTGCTAACGGTCATAGGCTATAGTGACCACTTTACATCAGTCGGACCATATGCTCGTTTGCTATCCATTGTAGTATAAAAAAATCAAACATTGAAATATGGTGCTTGATGATGCTTAAATATTTGGCAAAAGGTTTATTTTTTTATTACTTCTTAATTGTGGTAAAAAAAATTGTACACTCCATTTGGCCGATAGAAAAAGTGTAAATGCTAGATTAAATGATACTGTGTAGACAAAACTGTGTAAAAATAAATTAAAGCGATACTTACTTGACAAAAGAACACCGAAGTATATAGGACTAACGACACTACCTATTGAATACAAAACTGTAATGATAATCGGAAAACCACAATCTCTGTTAATGCTCTTTATTATGTCGCAAAGTGAACTACGTAGTAGTGTTATTCTTTTTATGGCTTCATTTGGTGATACCACCAAACGGGGGTGAGGAAGATCTAGAAGACAAGAAAACAATGTTAGGCTTTTAATACACCTATTAAAAATGCAATTCGTCGAATCAAATTCTAATATTTGATATCATTAGAAATTGATTAAAAACTAGGAGTATGTACACATTGAAAAAGAGGTTTTTTGTAAGCTCCAACAACACATAATGACATTCACCAGACTAATGAATCTAACACACTTACTAGATTTTCGGGTAATGACGATTCTGTCTATTACAGTATCTGCCTCGCAGATAACACAAATATTCACTGGTTCTGGCACATAGCTCTCAACTAAAATTGAACAAAGCGGAAAGTTACCACTTCAGATTGTTAAGGAGTTTTTTTTTTAGTCTAATAAACTTACATTTGCCCTGAATTGAAATTTTATACCGTAATGTTTTGTAAAATTTAGCAATAGTTAGCGCCGTAATATAAATAAATTTATTGTACGATTCTGTTCCTTCTTATGACCTTTATTTGTTTTGGCTTTTTAACTACATATTCTGTTCTTGTGACCTATCATTCTGTGATAGCTATCATATTGTGTATTATATCTATTTACTGGTATCTGCCTTTTTCCTTAATTACTGTGTTCAAAATGTAGATATTTTTATTTACTTACGTTCTGTAGTCCAGTGACAAGTAATGAGAGTGAGAGCACCATTAATAGATTTAAAACGACTATGGACTGTTACTAAAATATAAATCAACTGCATATACATATTCATCTCTGAGTATGACACTACATTTAAAGCGAGTTGCAGGTAGAGCTGGAATGCTAAATTTAAAACATAAGAAATTTTACGTTTATATTAATAGTTAATATGATGGATAATAGTGTATTTATAATTATCTTATCCACTATTCTTAATTTGTAATGAAGGTCTGTGTATCGGTCTGTTTGTAATAAATAAAAAAAATCACATCGTTTTTTTTTTGATAATAAAATTTAATTTCTGGCATATAACAAACAATAATAATATCATTGTATTTGTAAAGTAGATAAAGGAAACACAGTAGTCATGATGGACCATAATGAGTAGAATTCTAAAGTCAAATACATTTTAAAAACAGATCTAAAAATCTACTGACTAAACGCTAGTTGAAAAATGTAGGCCCCCTAAAATTAACTGTTAATAGTTCAAAGGATGTCTTTCCGGAAAAAATATTTTCATAATTATCTCAGGAATCCAGATTCTACTATACTGTATCGATAACTTAAATTAAATAGAGACAATATTTCAGTAAAACCAGTGGCGTAATGACAATTGTGATATAAAATAAATCATTCATGCCCAACGGTACAATTATAAACGTAAGTTGATCTGTTAGTAAGTAATTTCAATTATTATTGATGCAGTGTCAATTACTATGGGGTACATAGAAAATATTCCTCATATACCTATTGAGGTTTACATAATACAATGAAGACTAATATTTTATGTTTATATCTAATATGAGATGCATTATAATACTTACGTCCTCTGTAATAATTTACATACAAGTCCTGCAGAAGCAGTACATTAAGCAGGGTAAACATTAACAGCGCCATTGTAAACATTTTGTATTCTTTAATACGGGAATACTGAGTGTCGAGGCTTAAATCCACCTAAAACAATAATATATTCGTCAGTCTCGCGCACGCGCTTGATCGGGACGCTTGTGCGTATTCAGTATTATGGACGCAAATATTGTAAAGTGTGCGAATTGCAATATTGTAGTAAATGAATTGCTTTCATTTATACAAAACAAGGCGGATGTCATGGACGAGGACTCCATGGCACGGATTTGTTGTAATTCCTTTTCGGAAAGTGAAATTGTGATGGCCAAAAAACTGCTCTTTGATTCGGTTCCAGACTCGAAAAGAAAGTGTCACAGGAATAAAGGGAAGAGTGCTCGAGACATTGACGACAGCATATACCTTCTCAAGCTCACATACCCTGAGAGTGTACCAATTTTTGTTGCACGGGACCTGCAAAAACTCCCAGCGCTAACGTTTGACCATTTAGACGTTAGTAAACTTTTGAAAGATTTGCTTGTGCTGCAGGCGGATGTGAAACTGTTAAAAAATAATAGTGCTACCTCAAATTAGCTGATAGAACTTAGGACCGAGATAGATAATCTTAAGTAAGCTTCTATAATATGCAACAATTTTGATTTTGTAAACAAGCGGCGAGGCGGTTTTTTCACAAATAATAATAGCCATTATGACAGTGGGCCTATGGCATTACTTCAGGATTCTCAAGAAATGCTAAGTGAAAATATATCGCCTAAACATTTATTGTTAGAAAAAAATATGGGTGAATCTCCTGCCGAATTTGTGGGTACGCAGAAGAAGCCATTATCAATGCCTTGCAGTAGCGCGGGCGGCAGACCAGTTGACCGAGAGAGCAGCAGCTGCGTTCCTGTCTCGCTTGCGCACAAGGAAAACAATGCTGCCAACGAGTTTCGCCGATGTTCAACAACCAGCTTCACCGATGTTGTCACCTCACTCGCACCTACAGATAACCGTCATGTGTTAGAGCGCAACGCTGAACATCGGAAAGAGCAACACAGTACCCCTACTATGAGTTCAACACTCACAAACTCGAACGTAAATATAACGCAGCAGGCTCTGTGTGAGTCAAAATCTACGCTGTCATCATCAGAAACACCGAGGAATGATCGGCAACAAAAAGTAGGGGACAAATGGCAAAATGTTACGTATAAAAAACACAAGAAAATTAAATTAGGAACAGCTGAAGTCGGGTCAGATAGCAAATTCAAGGTAGCAGTTATAAAATTGCATTTGTATATTACCAATGTCAGCAAAGATACTACGGAAAGCGATATTATCTCATACATAAAATGTAAAACGCAAGAAAACGCTACATACTCGTACTTTTCATGCCTATCATTTTAGGCTACTGTAAAAATATTAAATTTCCGAGTATAAAGATTATAATTTAAATAAGTGTAGTAAATGAAAAATTAAAAAATAGTTTAGTGTAAAAAAAATGCGTGTGTGTACTTATGCACGCGTGTGAAAGTTATACTTCTCTGGCATCATTAAATAACAAATCCCTGGAGGTATGTTGTGTTCATGTGAGTGAGTGACATTACCACCTCACAGGCAACTGCAGCCAAATAATAATTCCCTGGACGGTTGTTGTGTTCAGGCGAGTGAGTGACGTTACTACCTCACGGAAAACTGCAGCCAAATAACAATTCGCTGGACAGATGTTGCGTTCATGCGAGTGAGTGACGTTACTATCTCACGAAAAATATGCTCAAAATTGCAGCCGAATAACAATTCCCTGGAGGATTGTTGTGTTCATGCGAGTGAGTGGCGTTATTACCTCACGGAAAACTTATTTAGGAATTGTTATTTGGCTGCAGATTTCTGTGAGGTGTTATCGTCACTCACTCGCATGAACACAACACGGGTTATTGTGTTCATGCGAGTGAGTGACGTTATTACCTCACGGAAAACTTGTATGGGAATTGTTATTTGGCTGCAGTTACCTGTGAGGTGGTAACGTCACTCACTCGCATGAACACAACAACCCTCCAGGGAATTGTTATTTAGCTGCAGTTTTGAGCATATTTTTCGTGACTTAATAAGCAGTTTAGCGGGTGTCCCTGAAGTGAGTTACATATTGATTTGACGAGAGTCCAGCTTATATTAGAGCGACTACCGTCTGGCCCTTCTGTTATGGTCTGACTTCTGTAGCTGACGTCTGATGTCTTTCTAGTCTAACTGCAGCTATCCAGTTATTTTGACGATTTAAATCGGTAGGAAAATTAAAAGTGATCAAAATAAGCAGAATGTATTAGTTATAAAAATATATTTGATAACTTTATGGTTTTAAATATTTTATCAAGAGGAAAAAAAGATCCTACTAAAGTCTAAAATTGACTGACTTCATTTGACATAATATTGACCATCTCGATTTCATAGCGTATTTGAACATTTTTGATTATATTATAATTGACAACTATTGCTACGGAAAAGTGATCCCAGGACATTTAAATATTGTATGGCTCCTGCACCACTTCACAACACAACCTATCATGATGATTTTTAGTTGATTTACAGTAATAAATGAAAACGTACACAAAGATTTGACATGTGCTCGCTTGCATGACAAATGGTCGACTAAACGACGCGTGTACACGATTTTTAAGCCCCGCCTACTTGTACACGATTTTCGTTGGGTCATTTTTTGAGTGGAGTTACATGTCCTGACTTATTATTTATTCGTAGGTTTCAGTCAGATTATCCTTATTCTATGATTAGTAAAAATACTCTTTTACCTTGGCAATGTTATTCAAACAAATGATCATATTTTTCATGCGCTTGGATCCTCCTATGACACCACTTATGGCTGACATTGTTATGACGATATGAAAATATAGGAGGATAACTTGTCTCAGCTTTCCATCGCCCTCTTTCTCCAAATCGGCATTCAGGCACATTTGTACCACCTTTCCCAGTATAGCTACTGACCCTGAATTACGAAATTAACTTTAGTAATAAAGCGTACATAATATAAAATGATACATACATGAAAAGATTCTTAAATTTTATATCAAATAAAAAAATATGTTGATACTGTTGATTGTAGGCGCTTGGTGGAATTTTGAAGACATCTCGTTAATGATAATACTTGCACTTATACAGATTCCACTTCACAATTTTATTTAATAATAATTTTTATTTTTACCGACCGCTTTCGCCTTTACGGCATTATCAAGGTAAATATTATCATTAACGAGATGTCAAATAAAAAATGTGTACTGAAATTTGTAACAAAAACTTTTTTATTTGATCATTTGCAGGATAAAAGATATCGTAAATATTTATTGTACGGGCCCCTTCGATACGACCCGTACACTTTCGTAGATGAATATAAAAATAATAGAATGTAGGCACTGGCGGGCTTCGTTCTTCGACCTCCGGTTGTAAGTCGCAGGTCTGTGGGTTGGTGCAGAATGTAACGCCTGTTGCTGTCTTCAGAAGTATGGAGCCGTAGGTACTTCCTGCTAGGTCTGGACTGGCTTGGTTTCCGAGTGACTTGGCTGGCTATTTTACTGTAGTGTGAGCGCTGAGTGTAGCGGACGACTGGTACCGATCCACGATGTATGGCCCATATTTATACCCCCGCTGTGCGAGCGAGAGGCACATGTGTGGGAAAGAGATAGCAATAGCCAAAATCGCCCAGACCTAGAGGCAATACCTGATCGTGCTCGCTTTATTTGTGTCTAAAATGTTTGTAAGTTGTACTATTATTTCATACATTTGACCCTTTTTCATATAAAACCATAAAAACTTTTGCTAAAGTTATTGTCAAAACTTATGGGTCAGTGAAGTTTTACATAAAAATGTTTTCATTATAAACTTAAAATTACGTTAATAGGTACATCTATGCACTATTGAGCTGTTACAGCCAGTAATTCGCCGTTATAACTTTATTATATAGTCTGGCTTGCAACAGCTCGTACCTATATACTAAAAACATGTAAAACTTATCTCTAACAAAGTATGTATGAAAACTGTGTAAACCTATTCTAATCCTTACATAAACAACTAGTACAAACTATACATAAACAACTATAACTATATAAAATGTGCATCACTTATACTACGCGCGACGGTTATTTATTTATGTACATAGTTGTCGCGAACATTTATTTTAGAACTATATTTATATGAGATCACTTCTCAAAGTTTCACCAAATTGATTTAGTAGTTATTGTGTATTGCATCAATAAATAACATAAACAATCACGAAATATTAAAATTCCTTTTTAATTTTTATGTCAACATAATAGTTCAGATACGTCATGCAAAATAATATATCTACGTACAAAAGTTAACGCTGCCTTGATTTCAATATATTGTGACGATACCAGAGTAACTGTAGCCTCGGTATATAATTGACTATATAGAAATAAAGGCGATATCTGTGTCATCATCATGTGTATCAAGCCAGCTTCAGAATTCTATCGGTCGTGACGGGTAGATGCTATGCAACTAAATCGCATGAAAAAAAAAGGATTTAAAGCTTGCAATCTGAAACCAGCATGTGAACATAGCACGGTTTGATTATAAGCATATGATAGATAAGTTAAAATTAACTAATAATAACTAAAAAATTAACTAATTATCGAACGCATCGAGCATACGAGCGCGCTTTGCGAAAGCAAATCGAGCGGAAGCGAGCATATCGACGCGCCTGCTACGACAGCACAACAGCGCACGGCGGGCAGCAGGCTGATAGCTGAGCCTGCTACACGATCACCCACAGCTAAGTTTAGCCATAAGTTTATTTCAGACTTACTTCACGAATAAGTATAGATTAGAATTCGACGAAGCTAGCCGGGATCTCGTGTATAACTCTAGTGTAAATTTTATGTGTCAACTTTCTTACAGGAGCCTATGTGTTTTCTTTTAGGATATTTTATTTATCATTACTCAATAAATTTCAGCAGCTAAATCATTAACCCCGTGAAGCAAATAGATTAAGTATAAAGCTATTTTGTGTATACTTTTGGGCACGGGAGGACTTAGGCACGTGCGCTCGCGATATTGCTGTAAATACTGGTTCGCCGAAGCCCATTTCGGGTTTCGTTGCAGATTAATATTTTGCTTAAAGTTGGTCTGGTCTGTCGTAGGTGGAATCTGATCCGTATCAGAGGATACTGAGGCTAAGGGAGTATCGTATTGATAGTGAGACCTGAATTTCAGATCAATCTAATAATACACATGAGTGGACGAGACCTTACCTTTTATTATAACCATATTGTACCTATTTCAATGCACGAGTGTTCTTGGGACGTAAATAGTTTATGCATGTCGAATTGACTGATCAGAGAACCTCGGTTCCTACAGATTTTCGAAGAGAGAAAATCGCGGCCGTCAGCCCGCCTCGCATATGACACATAATCGTCCTAGAGTTGCAGAATTATTCACATTGACCAAAATATGAATATATGTGGAAACAGCCTTACAATATAACCATTCCACTATATACTGGAAAGTGTAATCAGCGCACGAATTGTACACAAATATATGCAAATATACACACGATTCCTTTGTCTGACTCGTGATTGGTATATTAACAGCAGTTAGTATACTAATTATCAAAGTAATTACGAAAGGTGAGTTAAATTCATGGGCCTATGTTAAAAATAAATATTGCGCTAACTTGACATATTCGAAGGTCCTAACCTTGAACGAGTTTGGTCAGTAAAGATTCTGAAGCCTATAAAGTAAATACTCTATCTCAGTATTGCTTGACTCTGCTATTTTGACTCTGTAACATAGTATGGCAGTTCGCTCTAACTCTAAATGCTCGAAACCGCAATTAGTGCTCCGGAATTACGCGATGTTATTTCGATTTCAAAATAAAATATATTAAACTAGACGATCATTCAAAATAACTACTTGTAAGCTTTAACCAAGTTTATAAACACGGTTAAGACTAGATTAGCGGATAATATAAATAAATAAATATTGTCGGACAAATTACACAGCGCCATCTAGCCCCAAAGTAAGCGAAGCTTGTGTTATGGGTACTAGATAACTGATAAACATACGTAAATACATTTTTTTTTTGTAAATACATACTTATTATACATAGAAAATACCCAGACCAAGACAAACAGACATGTTCATGCACACAAATGTTTGTACTGTGTGGGAATCGAACCCACGAGCGTTGGTGTCAAAGTAGCGTAACAGCGCGTTTCACCACTGCGCCACCGAGCTCGTCTATCGCGGAATCATAGAGTTCGTAGTTGAGAGGTGGCCGTAGCCGATGGGTCCTATTTATTTACTTAGGTGGGGTGCATAACAATATGCATACATGAAAAATAGTTTAACAAAATAAATAGTGTAACTGTAAATGTAAATGTCCTGGCTAGTGATGAGGGCTCATTATGTCAAATAAGTGATTAAGTAGTAAGGGTATCAAGCGTCAAAAGCATGTCAGTTAATACTTCTGCCAATCCAGACAACACAGCATTGCAATTTCAATCTAAACCTAAATATCAATGAGCGAATAACTTTTGTGAGCGAGGCGCATGGGCCGACCCCTTTACGAGGCATAGTGCAATCCTTGTATGTCACAAAGACTAAGCCTAAGGGGAGCGACGTCGATGGCCGATCCAGGAGTCCCATTTAGTTCAGTGGTTTAGTATGGCAAAGCTTGTTTAGGTTAGATCGAAATTAGAAATACCACCGAACTCTAAAGGTAATGGTCATCTATACTAAGTCTGGCCATAAATACTATTCCAATTAAAAATAAACTCAATATTACATTTGAATTTGGAATCTGTCATTTTTAGGGTTCCGTACCTAAAGGGTAAAACGGAACCCTATTACTGAGACTTCGCTGTCCGTCCGTCCGTTCGTCCGTCCGTTCGTCCGTCTGTCACCAGGCTGTATCTCACGAACTGTGACAGTTAGACAGTTGAAATTTTCACAAATGATGTATTTCTGTTGCCGCTATAACAACAAGTACTAAAAAATAGAATAACATAAATATTTAAGGGGACTCCCATACAACAAACGTGATATTTTTGCTCGTTTTTGCTCGATATTGATAACGGCAACAGGTAGACGCTTGAAATATTCACAGAATATTTAGTTATATATTCACTTTAAGAATAAATAATTAAAAATAAAATAAAACAAACATTTAAGGGGGGGCTCTCATACAACAAACGTGATTTTTTTTTGCCGTTTTTATAGATAGTGGTGGACGGAAGCCTTAGTGCGCGAGTCCGACTCGCACTTGGCCAATTTTTATATGATTGTTCATTGAGTTTTCTCATTTGGGCGCCAATACATTGTACAATATTTTGCGATATTAAAATGGAGTGGGCTGATAAAGAGAACTGAATCGCTGTGATTGCATTACACAAGGTAGGTATGGAGCCAAATGCAATTTTTAAAACTCTCCATACGCTTGGTATTAGTAAAATGTTTGTGTTCCGGGCTATTAATAGGTACAATGAGACCTCCTGTGTTTGTGACAGAAAAAGATCTGGCCGTCCACGTAGTGTTCGTACGAAAAAGGTGGTCAAAGCAGTAAGGGAAAGAATTCGAAGTAATCCTGTCCGAAAGCAAAAGATTTTATCTCGGGAGATGAAGATACCACTTAGAACCATGTCGCGTATTTTAAAAGATGACTTAGGACTTGCAGCCTATAAGAGACGTGCTGGTAATTTCTTAACTGATAATTTAAAAAAGAATAGGGTGGTAAAATCGAAACAACTACTGAAGCGGTACGCAAAGGGAGGTCACAGAAAAATTTTGTTTACGGGTGAGAAAATTTTTACAATTGAGCAACATTTTAACAAACAAAATGACCTTATTTATGCTCAAAGCTCGAAGGAAGCTTCCCAATTAGTCGACAGAGTGCAACGTGGGCACTATCCGACTTCAGTGATGGTTTGGTGGGGTATTAGCTATGAAGGAGTGACTGAGCCATACTTTTGTGAAAAAGGTATAAAAACATCGGCACAAGTGTATCAAGATACCATTCTTTAGAAGGTAGTCAAGCCCCTTAATAACACCATGTTCAATAACCAAGAATGGTCCTTCCAGCAAGACTCGGTGCCGGGTCATAAAGCTCGGTCTACGCAGTCTCGGTTGGAAACGAACGTTTCGGATTTCATCAGAGCTGAAGACTGACCGTCGTCTAGTACCGATCTTAATCCGCTGGATTATGATTTATGGTCAGTTTTAGAGAGTATGGCTTGCACTAAACGCCATGATAATTTGGAGTCTCTAAATCATTCCGTACAATTGGCAGTGAAGAATTTTCCCATGGAAAGAGTGCGTGCTTCTATTGATAACTGGTCTCAACGTTTAAAGGACTATATGGCAGCCAATAGAGACCACTTCGAATAAGCTTTTTATATTTTAAATTGTTTTATATTTATGTATTAAACTAACACACTGTAAAAATAATAAATGTTATTTGCAACAGAATTACTCGTACACTCAAAAGCGAACATGTCCCTTCTAAATGTTACTTATCCATTAGCCATTGTTTCGCTTTATCTGTAAAGAGCTTACTGTTACATACCCAAGGAGAAAACCAATATATAACCGTATATATTCATTTTTGTTGACAAAGAAATCCGGAAACCCTTTTCGTGCGATTTAAATCTCAAGGGCGCCATGCCGAAGACGCTCGTTATCTGCAAATATAAATTTTATTTGAAGTATTGTAGGTACACAGTATTCCTACTGATACTGATATTTTCTACTCTATATCTTAGAATTATTAGATTCGTAGAAAAAAATAAAAAGTTAACTGTTCTTTATTGCACACAGTGTCAAATACAGTGTACAAAGGCGAGCATATCTCTTCAAGAGATTTTGAAAAGTAGGGATAGTATGTGCACATTTCTGTGAAATCGAATAGGGAGCCACTTCAACTGTACACGAAACTCTGAAACATGGTCGTACTTACGGAGACCGAAAATAAAACGTATAGCCAGATTTTGCAATCTTTCTAGCTTGTTGAGTAGTTCATCAGTTGCATCCGAATAGCAAACGTCTGCGTAGTCAAGAATGGGGAGTACGAGAGATTGAGCCAACATAACTTTAGTTTTAAAAGGCAAAAAAGTTCTAAAGTCGCTTGAGAGAGTGAAATGTAAAATACATGCGTTTACTAACATCATTAACATGCGCGTTCCAGGAGAGTGGTCCGTCAATGATTAATCCAAGGTTTTTAGTTTTATCGACAAACGGAATCTGTAGGCCATTGTAGTAAACCTTAAGCAAGCTATTAAAATTGAGCCTATTACGTAATTGGTTACTATCTACGATTATAGCCTGCGACATCAATGGATTTACCAGCAAACCATAGTTTTCAGCCCAGACCTAGATAGCACATAGTTGGCGATTTATAGCCTCAATCGTTTCATCAGTTTCGATTGTTGAGAAATGGCTGTAAATTTGTAAGTCGTCTGCATATCGGTGGAAGGAACAAGAAGAACTTTGGATATTTCATTTATAAAAATAGAAAAGAAAAGTGGAGATAAGATATCGCCCTGTGGCACACCTGCAATTAGATCACTCCACTCTGATGATCTCGTCGAACCATGCCATCACAGAGGGAGAAAAGTTAATTGAGCGAAGTATACCTAAGAGAATATCAAAATCGACTGAATTAAATGCATAGCTAAAGTCTAATAATATAATTATGGAGAGTTTTTTATTGTCCATGGCGTAACGAATATCATCAGTGACATTTAGCAACGCAGTGACCGTACTGTGGTTGGGAGGAAAGTCTGATTGGTAAGGGCTGAGAAGATTGTTACGAGAAAGATATGTGTGAAGTTGTTTATGGACAGCACGTTAGACAACCTTTTAGAGTAAAGAAAGTATAGAAATAGGACGATATTGAGAAAAAGACGATGGATTAGATATCTTAGGAAGAGGAATAACTTGAGACATTTTCTATGGAGTCGGGAACACGTTGTGAGTTAGATAAAAAAATATTATATCTGTAATCACCGAAACAACAAGGTCAATGATAGGTGTACGCATGTCACGACTCAAGCTATCGCTGCCCACAGCTTTTGTAGAAACAGAGATAATGCTGTTTTTAAATTCTTCCTCTATGACTTTGCGAAAAATAAATGAATCACTTGCGGGTGAAGAATATTGTGAAAGAGTATATAAAGTGGACAATTTTTTCGCCGTATCAATTGAAATTGAAGGAGTAGAAAAATGATTATTTAAGAAGTTAAGATCAATATGATCATTGATATTTTCAGGAGGTTTACCCACATCCAGTGATCGTAAAGATATCCAAATATATGGCGAAGACATATTATCAATAGAGGAGTGAATGTAGTGGCGTTTTGCATCCCTGCACATCCTATTGCAGACATTACGTAATTTTTTATGTCTCAATATTAATTTCCGAAGGCTTTTTTTTAAGTTTGGACTTTGCTTTGTCTCGTTTCGACATAACTTTCTTAATCGATGAATACAACCATGGTGCTGGCAAGTGTTTTACCCTAACTTGTCTCAATGGGGCATGTTTATCGAAAAGTGATATTAAGGTTGAATTTAAACATAGCACTTTATGATCTACGCATGCAGTAGAATAATGGTCGGACCAATCAACGTTACAAAAATCATCCCTCAAGCGTCTATCATCAATATTTCTAAACGCTGGGAAATAGTTTTGGCTAATCCCTTTGAAGGACACACCTTATATGAAAGGAAAATTAAGTAGTGGTATGAGAAAGGCGCTGTAACTTGTCCATGTCTTATGATTGAATCAGAAACTAACATTCATAATATCAATAAGAGAAGGCCTTCAATTAGGAAAGTGATGAATTTAAACTCCTATTAAGTAGCGACTCTGTAGTTAACAGGTAATACATACTAAGTTTTGTTTAGTTGACAAAATTTTAATACCTTTATTTTTAAATGCGTAATTCATATTCTCAAATACCTATCTATGTTGATCTGTATAAACTGATTTTTTTTTTCATTTAAAATCAACATTAATGAGGATTTAGGTCACAAAGATAATAATAGTCTGTCGAGGTTTTCCCAAAGGGCCACGATATGGGGTTCACCGAGAATGGCGTAACGAGGTTTTTACAATTTTGGCATTATACTATTGCTTGCCCATAGGGTACAGTAACTTATCTTACCTCACCATCAGGTAGGCTGTACGCTAGCTATCCATCGCCTTCTTTTTCCGAGTATTTTCCCGTTTCTTACTCCATTTAGGTTTGCGGGTACCGCTAACTAAGCCTAAGAATTTAGCAAAGACTTTGACATGAAGGGATTACCGACTGACCTCCACTACCCAGAGGAAAAACCAGATTATTCTTAGGTTAGATCACTCGTCTTTCACAATGTATTTTTGGATGTGCGTTTTTCCTTACGATGTTTTCCTTCACCGTCGAGCCGCATTATTTGCCGCCGGCTTTATTTGCCCATATGATGCCTTACTTATCTTAATGGTATAAAAATATATTATATAATAATAAATTAATATGAATTTACGACTAAGATCTACAGCGCCTGGAGCAGTTAGGACAATAATGATGGCGGATGCATACGCTTTATGCTCCAGATAGCGGACATTCGCAAAGACGACCGCAACTGGAGAGGCAGAGACTACTGTCAGCGACGGCATCCATCTACTAAAGGCAGTGGGTGGCTAATGGCCGGCGCTAGTAAACATTAACTAATCAATAACGGACATACACAAAGTAGTTTAGAACAAATTGTCTGTAAACATGGAATAGTTAGGTACTGAAAACGAAATGGTATTAGATAATAGAGTGTAGATATTTACATTTTCACGCCAAGCCCCTTGAGGGAATCTCGCTTCTCTACCAGCAATTTTAGCCCTCTTAATATTTCCTTTCGGTAACACACGATAAATTTTGCGAAGATAGGTTTCTTTGTTAATCTCGCAAACTTTCTACATGTCTAATGGAACTAATGGAGTATGCTTCATCTTATCGTAACACATACTCTCTCTTTCAGATTAACTTTCTTTCTGACATCATCTATACGAATGCGGTCATAGTATATCGATAGATAAATAGGTAAATAGGTATCGATAAATAATTTCCAAATGAATGGTTAATTATGTAAGTTCAAATTGAAGTATAAAATACAGTTCATTTCATAAATCATACCATGAGAACATAAGCAAATGATCCACCAATAACACAAGAATCACTTGTTTCTGAAGTTGCTGAGGTTACTCGCCTACTTCGTTGTTTCGAATATGACATACCTACAAACACAGTAAACTTTAATGCAGGTATAAAACGATATTTGTCGCAATAATATAGTTGAAATTTCATCATATTACTTTTAATTGTGAGTTAAATCTGATGTCTTATTCTTACGAAAGAAAACACAAAAGAATCAATAGCATAGCACAAGAAACAAATGCAATGAAATTCATATAAAGACGTCAAAATGTATCATCTTTGCAAAAGTCCGTATTTCGTCGTCATAGTCACTGTCTATTTGACACGCGGATGTTCGCTGTTGCCTATTATGCTTTTGATCTTTATTTACATAGAAATGTACAAACAAGCAGTAAAGATAATAACAAATGGTCGGCAGCCATGAAATCCAAATATAACTCCTTATTTAAACTTTAGTTAAATATTAGCTGATCGGCGTATATGATAGAAAAGTCATTAAGTCATATGGGCCTTTAGAAATAAAAGTAAAACCATCCAAGCGTGAACCGGATCAGATTATATTGCATGTTTCTTGCGCGAATGTGGAAATTGCATTCTTTTCATGCAGCAACGTGAAAGCTTTACGTCTGATACTTAAAATAACGTTTGCTATTTGAGATATTTGTTTGTTGCAATGGACATCTACTATGCTACGGAACATTGTCATTTATTCCCTCTATCGAGCAAGGACAAATTGAAGTCGAAATTTATGTATGACTATGTAATATATAGTTCACGACATCGTTACATGTCGAAGCACTCACACTACATATTTATATGTAATCAAAAAATTCTACGCAATAAACAGAATTGAGTGATATGCGTCAAGAAATTGAACTTTGGCTTGCACTAACGATTTTTGTACATTTCGTCCAAAAATATTATTGCAAGCGCGAGGTTTTGTAATTGAATATTGCATTTAAATATAAACAATTTAGCATTTGAAATCCTTATTTATAAATAATATTACTGTGATAAACTACTTTATTTCCATGACTTGGTTCATATACCTACAAATATACTTGTTAATTTTCAATAAACTTTAAGTGTATGGAGTACACAAAACGTAAAAAAATGACATTCTGTATCAAAAAAAAAATATTTAATTTTATCTACACTAATTATGAAGCGGAAGAGTTTGATTGGTTGATTGAACGGACTAAATCTGTTGGATTAAAAAAAAATATCATTTCAAAGAGCATTTTTGAGGAAGAATATTCAACATCACGATACGACCCTTAGAATCCGAAAAAGAAAGAAAGTAAGAAACAGATGTTATGACAAAACATATTAAATGACGCAGATTAATATCTCCTTAAAGCCCTTCAAATTCTTATAACGAATTAACGAGCTAGAAATATTTTATCTTTCCATGCTGTGTATTAATTATTATACTTAGTCTGGCCATAAATACTGTTACAATTAAAAATAAACAAAATATTACATTTGAATTTGGAATCTGTCATTTTTATATGAGTATGATTTTTATATATCATTGAGTTTTCTCATTTTGGCGCCAATACTTTGTACAATATTTTGCGATATTAAAATGGAGTGGGGTGATAAAGAGAACCGAATCATTACATTGCATTACACAAAGTAGGTATGAGCCAAATGCAATTTTTAAAACTCTCCATAGTCTTGGTATTAGTAATGTTGTGTACCGGGCTATTAATAGGTACAATGAGACCTCCTCTGTTTGTGACAGAAAAAGATCTGGTCGTCCACGTAGTGTTTGTATGAAGAAGGTGGTCAAAGCAGTAAGGGAAAGAATTCGAAGAAATCCTGTCCGAAAGCAAAAGATTTTATCTCGGGACAAACAAATAACAATATAATTTTATTTACTGTTAAAGTTATTAAAAATACTTTCTTTTTGGAGTATATACATTTCAAAGCGTCGTATACTGATGTTCCAAGCATTCCTAATTCTATAGTATATTAAAGGGTTCATTAAATCGCGCCAAAAAAAGGTAGTCTTTAAAAGTACCTATTTCTATAAGGCCGCTAGTATAAGTAACCTCTATATTATAAATATTAACTTATTGATTATCATTAAAATATAAAAAACATGAATTATATTTTAATATTTCTAATAATATTTGTGACTTAATGTGTTTACTTTGAGATTGATAAATAAATAATGATATAAAGCGTATATAAATGGACGCGTTATTGACACCCCCTATTTAAAATTCACTGTACTGTTAGAATATTAGTTATATAATATACAACATTCATTTTGCTTGCTAAGGTAATTCATAATGGATGTGAGTGTACTAATTGATCCGCCCTGGCTTTGCACGGACAAAAGTCATATTTTCTTTCATTTGGTTTTAGTGCACAATATCAAATATTTCTACTTCAACGAACATATAACATGAAACCATCATGTACGAACTTTCCACTGCAGTATTACATACCATGGAAAAAACAATAGACACTCTGATTTAAACCGGCAACTTTAAATATTTGGATTGAAGTTGAAACTAGTAAGTAAGTATCGCACGGACGTAGTAGAACTCCAAAGTAAATATTTTAAGGAAATGTTCATCTATGATTTGGATGTTGAAAGAAAGGCTAACTTCGCGGTATCATAAAGGCTACGAATGAGATCGAATTTGAGAAATGCAAAGTCAGCGAGAAACTAGGTGGCACTTACGACCAAAACGCCTTCTGATTCTTAAGCAGTCTATGCTGGAGAGCTGGAAGTGCCGCAATGGACTGGAGATGCGCAGTCACCATGCCCTTAAGCAAAGGCTAGGCCTCACAGGAAAGAATTACGTAACAGATATATACGCGAAAGTGGGAGGATGTAGAAGCGTAGGCAGGCCAAAATTCACCCGCCATGACCACATTGATCGCGTTTTATCAATATAGTATCAGACTCCCTAGAAACCGGCGAGTGTATTTGAGAAGACCTATGACTGTTATAGAAGCGTGTGAGGTATATTAGTTTGAGTCATGTCGCTTTCTCTCTGCATACCCCGCAAGGGAATTGGCGTCAAGATATAGATAGATATACATAATTATTACCTTATTTTCATATCTCAATGAAACAAATGAACTGAAAATGTTGTGACGCTTTGGCAGCTATAGCGACCGATTCTATTACGAGTATATAGTAGTTGGTAAGCACACTTTCTCACTGTTACTTCTCAATATATTTATGGAAACATAATGTATGTACGTAAAAATTTTAAATCGTTTTCAAACATCAGCGAAAAACTTGGAAGTAGAAATAAGTTGTGTATGCCGGTACATCGGCTTGCTAGGAATGGTAGATCTTTTCTTGTAAAATGTATTCGATTTTGTAAGAAGTTGCCTGAAACAGTTCTGTCCTTTCCTGACAATGCATTCAAAAAGCACATTAAAAATACTCTCTGTAGAAGGGTTTATTATAGAATTGATGAATATGTAACTGACAAAGATGTCTGGAAATAATTCAGCACAGACAACCTGTTCTTAATAATCTTTAATTTTATCATTTGATATCATTATCGTACCAATATGCTTATGTGAGTTTTTTGTACGAGATCTAATTGACAATTTTAAAAGAGACCTATATTAGCAAGTTTCTATCGGTATTTCTTCTTCGCCAATGTTAATTTCCGAAACGCTAGCAGATTAAGAAAAAGAAAGTAAAATAAGAGAATTGAATAAGATACAATATTATATTTTAAAAGATGTAAGATGTGTCTATGTGCCCGCGAGGGCCCAATGGCAAATAAAGATTTTTTATCTTTTATCTTTATATTTTGTCTTAACGTTTTGTCTTGGAAATATTTAAGGCTCTGACATAAAACTGGAAAAACTAGGCTCAACAAATGTGGACACACGGCAGAGTATAAAATAAGGATAGAAATTACCTTGTATAAAGGCAAGGGATCACGCATGGACTGCGCCAACTATAGGGCCATCAGTTTGATCAGCTTAGCAGCAAAAGTATATGGAAAGGTGATTGAAAGGAGAATGAGGGTGAAATCCGATGAAATGCTGTGGGACGTACAAGGAGGTTTCCGAAATGGAAGGGGATGTACGGATCAAGTTTTCTCGCTCCGCAATGTCGTAGAGAAGCATCTGGCCATAGACCGGAAGGTTTTCTGCGGTTTTGTGGATCTTGAGAAAGCCTTTGATAGGATTGTGCGAAAGGAACTGTGGGACATATTGCCGAGATATGGGATTGACGGTTCACTGCTCCGTGCTGTGCAGTCCACTTACAAGGATTGCTCAGCATGTGTGCGGATAGACGGTGGCATGTCACCCTGGTTTGATGTCAAAATTGGTGTCAAACAGGGTTGCATGCTATCTGTTAGGCTGTTTATCCTGTGTCTCGATAGTTGTCTGCAGAGAATAAGGTCAACGAATGTGGGATTGCGCATGGGTGACCAAGTGGTGAACTGTCTGCTGTATGCAGACGATGCCGTGCTATTAGCAGATACACCATCTAAACTGCAAACACTGGTCACAGCGATGAAAGACGACTGTATGGAGAAAGGCTTACTACTGAATGCGAAGAAAACAAAGATAATGGTATTTGAAAGAGAAGAATCCAGAACTAATGTAAGGATTACGATTGATGATGAAGTGTTGGAACAAGTGGATGAGTTTGTATATCTTGGATGCGCTTTCAGCAGGGATGGAAGGTACACCGCAGATGTGGAAAGACGAGTGAGTGCTGGGAATAGTGTGAATGGAGCGTTGGGAAAACTTCTTGGCAGTAAAATCCTGAGCCAGAAGGCACAACTCGCTATACACAATGCAGTGTTGGTCCCAACGCTAACTTATGGAAGCGAGAGTTAGGTATGGCAGAAAGAGCATAAAAGTAGAATAAACGCGGTTGAAATGCGAGCGCTGCGCAAAATTTGTGGCGTAAGGCTTGTAGACCGTATTCGCAATGATGATGTTAGAAATAGAGTTGGTCTGAAAGAGAGCGTCGGTGTTAAAATAAGAAGAGGCATGCTCCGATGGTTCGGGCATGTAGAAAGAATGCAAGATGAAAGAATGACGAAGCAGATATACAATGCAAAAGTGGAAGGATGTAGGAGCCGGGGAAGGCCAAGACTTACCTACCATGACCAAATTGGTCATGTTCTATCAGAAGGTGATGTCAGGAGCCCTAGAAACCGGCGAGCGTGCATGAGAAGAGCAATGAATGTTAAAGAAGCGAGTGAGATGTGTAAGGATCGAGTCACGTGGCGCTCGGTTCTCTCTGCCTACCCCGCAAGGGATTTGGCGTGAAGTTATAGATAGAGAAATTAATTAAAAGTCACACATTGCAATAACTACATTTAATGTTATTTTCTATGTATATCGAACATCACTGCGTAACATTTGCCGGTAATAATATTGTAGCTGTAAGCCACAGATACTTTAACTTGTCTCCATATATTTTCTAATTTGTGTCTCCATTAGACATTTGATGTATTGATAGGCCCTTTCACACTTGCACGTCTCTTCTGAAATATAAAAATGAGATTAAATTAACCGCCTAATTGCTGCTTATTTTATACACAATTCATTATTGTGATTAATACCCTAAAATCATAGTCATAATCAACTGACTATGATTTTAAGATATTAAAATACTTGTTGTTAATTTAAAAAAAAAAACTAAATGTTGTTACCGCTGATGAGGAGAGTTTTTTTATATACAACTAGATTGGCAAACAAGCATGCGGCCCGCTCCAGATGGTAAGCGGTCTCCGCAGCGTATTGACGCTGGCAATACCACGGGGATGTTACTAGCCCGGTGCCAGTCTTGAAACCTCAGGATGTTTCGTCACAGTACCCAGTAATTTCTCCGCCATATCTTACCCTTCAAACCGGAACACAGCTATATGAATATAGCTGTTTGGCGGTAGAAATAGGTGAGACAGAGGTACCCATGCAGGCGAGTTTTGTACAAAGTTTACCAGAGGGAGCTCTGGGAAAAGAGATGAGTGAATGAAGGTAACTGCGTGAATGGAGCGTTGGATAAACTTCTGTGCAGCGGAAATCTAAGCCAGAAGGCAAAGCTCGCAGTACACAACGCGGTGCTAACCTCAACGCTAACTTATGGAAGCGAATGCTGGGTATGGCAGAGAGAGCATGAATCTAGAATAAATGCGGTCGAGATGAGAGTATTGCGCAAAATTTGTGGCATAACGCTTGCTGACCGCGTTCGTAACGATGACGTAAGAAAGAGAGTTGATCTGAAAGAGAGTGTCGGTGTTAAGATAAGAAAAGGCATGCTCCGTTAGTCTGGACATGTAGAAAGAATGCAGGATGAAAGAATGGACAAATATACAATGCGAAAGTGAAAGGATGTACAAGCCGAGGAAGACTAAGACTAACCTACCCATGACATTATCGTGTTTTATCAGAAGGCGATTTTTTTTTATACAATGTCGGGAGGCATACAAGCATACGGTCCACCTGATGTAAAGCAGTTACCGTAGCCTATTAACGCCTGTAACATATTATTATATCACTCACGCGATGCCTCCTCTGCTGCTTACACAGCAACTCTTTAGGAGCTTACTGGTGCCCTCACTCACACGCAGGAACACAACAACCCTCTAGGGAGTTGTTATTTGGCTGTGGTTTTCTGTGAGGTGGAAGTACTTCCCCAGGTGGGCTGCTTGATGCGCACTACCTCTCTTAAAACTTCCAGACCAAGACAAACAGACATGTTCATGCACACAAATGTTTATCTTGTGTGGAAATTGAACCCACGAGCGTTAGTGTCGCTAAATGATATCCCTTAGTATTTTAATCTTACTATATAAATAAATTCCATGCAATGAACCGTAAAAACATATAGAGTTCACCAAAAAGCGATGGAAACAGGAATAATAAAGCAAAATATTTCGTTGTTAACGCTTTTGTTATCAATACTAGATAATTCAACGCACCTTATATTTGTCTTTTTTTTTACTACCCTCTTATATTGTAACTATTCGAGATGAATATTTAACTATGTTATTAAAAATAAGGCACGCGGACACGCATTCCCTCATAATGTAAAAAAATTGAAAACTTTAAACAGAGTAAAGTAAATTTAATGTATGTATGTATATCTTCACGCCAAGTCCCTTGCGGAGTAGGCAGAGAGAACCGAGCACCATAAGACGCGGTCCTTACATACTTCACTCGCTTCTGTGACATTCATAGCTCTTTTTATGCACGCTCGCCGGTTCCTGGGGCTCCTGACATCACCTTCTGATAAAACACGACCAATTTGGTCATAGTAGGTTAGTTTCGGTCTTCCTCGGCTCCTACATCCTTCCACTTTTGGATTGTATATCTGTTTCATCATTCTTTCGTCCCACATTCTTTCTACATGTCCGAACCAACGGAGCATGCCCTTTCTTACCTTAATACCCACACCCTCTTTCAGACCAACTCTAAATAACTAACTCTAAGTAAATTTAATAACCTTTTTTTTTTCTTTGTGTTAAGTATAGTGATAAACATTTGAAAATATAACACATCTCACTATATAGCGTTGTGTGCTTAAACTTGAATTCCTAGAGTATTTCGATTTTTTCAATTTAATCGCATTCATAGTAACTTTATGTATGTACACAGTAAAAATATGGGAATATTCTAGTACAATATTATAATATTGTACTCGTAATTACCGATTAGATTGCAAAAAATATTTCAACGATGGAAAGATACATTATGCATGACTTCTATAAGCCTTAAGGGTTTGGATCATGAAACTTAACTTGAAAAGTTCACATGGAGTAGTAAATAGATACTTAATTATAATAACTTATAATACCCATAGAGCAGTAGATAGATATTTATAATATTTTATTATATAATATTTATGATATTTTATGTATAATACTTAGTAGCATTTTAAGTTATAACTAAATGTAATCGTTAAATCTAATTTGTTGTTTGTTTGTCCTGCTCACCGTATTGTCCAATACAGTTCGAGTACCATAAGATTTATAATTAATTTACGATCTCAAATAACTAATTGTCGTATCATAGCATGTAGTTTTAAACACATACATCTACGGAACCTTTTCTTGTATGAGTCGGACTGGCCCGTGGCCTAACGAGACTTACTTCGATCCATGCATCCTCTAGCCATATCCTCAAGGTCTTCCATTTGCTTTCCTCCCCTCTCTCGTGGGAAGACAGCCGCCGTTTGAATTGGGTCGTACTTTCCGTCTTCTGAGGCAACCTTGGTCATTTCAAGCACGCAACGGACGAAACACTAAAAACATAATACATTACAGATAATTTCATATGATACTATATTGTGTGCTTCCGACTGAACTGCCGTTAAAAGAGTCCGAAATAGCAATAGCTATGAGTCACCTACTACTATAACCATATGCAAATTGTCATGGTTTGCAGCGATAGTCTAAAGTACACTTGCAGAAACCTCTTATACCACCTACCTACGTACTTTCGTAAAAAAACGTGATTTTTCTTTTACTTCTTCGGGTGGCAATAAAAGCCAATGATAGGGATTTCATGCAGGGACAAAGAATCACGAAACAAATATTCAACCCAACAGTAGAACGATGTAGAAGCTGCGGAAGTCCAAGACATAATTGGCCGCTTTTTATTATTAGGTGAAGTAACCGGTGAGTGTGCATGAGACATGAACGCTAAAGAAGCGAGTGAGGTGTGTAAGGATCGAGTCATGTGGCACTCGGTTCTCTCCGACAGCGAGTTGATACAGTTTGAAATGTTTTGCTGCACTATTATCAGATGTTTAGAATTGAAATCGATAATCCCTCAGTATTATAATTTGAATAAAGCTGTGGTAATTCCCCGGAATTCTTTGAATTTTTCGAAACTTTGTAGATGTGTAACCGTCATAGGCGACGAGTCTTTTCTCTTTGTATGTGTGTATATATATGGATACGTGAATAAAATTATGCGCTAAATTTTCTCCCTACTTATGAAATTTTTTACAAGAAATCCTTTGCGTATATATAAGTGTTAAGTTTTGATTTAATAGTATCCGCATATTTATAACTTAAAAATATATCAATTTACATCTCTTTAAAAGGAAATTGAATGCAACTTGACAAGCATGTAGGAAATCACCTATGGAGAATAGATGAGGCGTATATGATGCAGTAACTCAATTCAGCGCTATAGGTCGGGGTGCTTTATCGGAGAACCGACGAGGCGTATTATTATGCAGTAACTCAATTCAGCGCTATAGGTCGGGGGGCTTTATCGGAGAACCGACGAGGCGTATTATTTATTATGCAGTAACTCAATTCAGCGCTATAGGTCGGGGGGCTTTATCGGAGAACCGACGAGGTGTATTATTTATTATGCAGTAACTCAATTCAGCGCTATACGACGAACCATATTTATGTTTTTTGAAACATATTCTGTTTTTATTATTTATGTAGAATTAGTCATACTTTTGATTATTGCTATAAGTGGCCACAATAAGCAATAATTAAAATTTTGGTTACTTGTCATAGATAATAAATACAAGATATGTTTCAAAAAAACGTAAATATGGTTCTTGAGTGCACTATAGAGCGTTTTTTTTAGAATTGGTCTTAAATACAGCGTTATTAATAAAAACAAAATGAGGGCGCCACTTAGCTGTGTGCACCCTCTTAATTTCATAAATGTAAAGATGTTGAAGTGAGCATACCTTGTGGGTTCTATCACTTTCGTCTGGAAAACTGCCGCTTTCGTTCAGGGATATTATGTATGCTGAAATTAAAATGAAACCTCATTTTACAAGTAAACGTTAGTTCTCACCAATCACCTTTTTTGTATACAACGTCGGGAGGCATACAAGAATACGATCCACCTGATGTAAAGTTGTTACCGTAGCCTACGAACGCTGGTAATACATTAAGTATCACCTCTGCTGCTATTACAGCAACTCCTTGAGAGCTTACTGGTGACCTCATTCACGCGCAGGAACACAACAACCCTACGGCGCATCCCGTCATTTTTGTCGCGATACACCCAACCTCTCTTCTTTAACTATATTGCAAACATTCATAAGCCTCGGTAATTATTTTACACCAGGTGGTGTGAATGCTTGCCTCTAGACGTGCACTCTAGTAGGGTGCGGTGATTTAAAATAAACAGTAGCAGGTCGCTATCACAGAAACCCCAAAAGCATTTACTTGACTTAATTAAAATGTACTTATAATTTAGCGAGCTCGGTTGCGCAGTGGTTAGTAAGGCTACTTTGACACCAACGTTCGTGGGTTCGATTTCCACACAGGTGAAACATTTATGTGCATGAACATGTCTGTTTGTCTTGGTCTTTTCTATCTTATTATACGAGTATGTATCTAAAAAAAAAACATGTTTACGTATGTTTATCATTGGTCTAGTACCCATAACACAAGTTTCGCTTACTTTGGGGCTAGATGGCGCTGTGGAATTTATTCGACAATATTTATTTATTTATTTGAGAGCTAAAGTCAACATTGACCACAATGTCACATGAGGTTCAGAGGGCAATTTTTTTTTATACTACGTCGGGAGGCATACAAGCATACGACCCACCTGATGTAAAGTGGGTACCGTAGCCTATTAACGCGATATATTAAGTATCACTCGCGCGATGCCTCCTCTGCTGCTTACACAGCATCTCCTTGGAAGCTTCTTTTTTCATTAAGTCCGGTGCCTATGAAAGCTTGTAATACCAGAAGTATCTCACACAGCAACTCCTTTGAAAGTTACTGGTTACCTCACTCACTCGTTGGAACACACCCTCCAGGAAGCTGCTGTGCTGTGGTTTTCTGTATGGTGGGGGAACTTCCTTAGATAGATAGATAGATAGATAGATAAAAAGTTTATTTGTATCATAGAACACACATGTAAGACAATGAGATTGGGTTTTTCACAGAGAATAGGTGCCTAGATTACAAAAAGACTCATACTAAAACTATTATCAGATAGACAAAATACATACAGTACAATGTACAGTGATGTTCAGGCATGTGTGTTGCAGTGATACAAACAGGCAGCAGCTCAGTGGGTTGTCTGCTCGAGGAGCAAACACTGATTTTCAGCTGCAACCTAATGATACACGCGGGAATGCGCGGCAGCGATACAACACACTCGTACAACCATAAGGACACTTTTTGTGCCAATTAATAGTTAGCACAAAGGTACACAGCGCCATCCAGCTCCAAACCAAGCAAAGCTGTATAAGCATATTGTTACATATTGTCCTAATATAACCGTTAAAAAATGCATAAATACAAAAAACAGCGTACATAAAAAAAAAAAATAATGTACGATAAAGTAGGTACATTCAATAACGAACATTTAATAAGTCAATTCTTAAACTAAATTGTAGACAGAGCAACTGAAATTTTACTTCAAGACATCTATGTTAAGTCTTTATTCAAAATCGGCTAGTAACAGAAAGGAAAGGTCCTCTACCAGGGCGACGAAGATGGAATTTCTAGTGCTTGTGAACTCAGCAAAGCAGACTTGAGTTGTTTTTTAAAAGAATACTTCGATGGAGCGTTTCTTATTGGAGGGGGGATATTGTTCCAACACTTGGTCGCCCGGTAGCGGAAACTACCATTAAATGCCGCAGTCCTGTGCAAGTGAGTAGTCAACGGAGCTCGGACCGACCTGAGAACACCCGGTCCATATCTATTATGAAAGGTGCTAAAATTCAATTTAGTGTATAGGTACATAGGCTTTTTAAATTTTATTAAGTCAAACATAAGTGTTGCGAGATGTAACCGTCTACGTGATTCCATATTAAGCATAGCAGCCTTATTAATAAATGGCGATATATGACTTCGTGGCGGAACATCAAAGCAAAACCGACAGCAGGCGTTTTGTATACGTTGAATCATTCGCCGACTCCTATGCAGAAGGCGTGGCCCATAGACTAAGTCACCGTAATTTAGCCTTGAGAGGACGAGCGACTCACACAGTGTAATACGTTATTTTTCTGTTAAATAATGTCGGATCTTGTTAAGAATTCTTAATCTATAAAAACAGCTTCGCACAAGGTTCAACACATGTCTCTCAAAGCGCAACTGACTGTCAATGACTATACCGAGATTTCTCGCTTCATTGACATATTCAACTTGGCTACCGAGGATTTTTACGGAGGGATTACCACTCAAGATTCGTTCAATTTGCTTCCCCGAGCCGAGGACCATGAACTTAGACTTAGACGGATTAAGTACGAGAGCATTCATATTGGACCAGGTAGCAATTCTATCTAAGTCTTCGTTCATTGCCTGCACAGCTTCAACCGTCTTACCAGATCTCACAGGAATATAAAGCTGAAAATCATCGGCGTAGCAATGGTACTTGCAGTGGCCAATTACATTGGGAAGATCCGCACTGTATAAGACAAAGAGGAGCGGACCCAGTATGGAACCCTGAGGAACTCCACGCGTTACCGGCTTGTGAGCCGATCTCGAATGAGAACCATCTTCTCTTCGGAGCGAGACAGACTGAGACCTACGCCCAAGGTAACTATCAAACCATATTATCGAGTGGGAATCAAATCCATAATATGATAGTTTAGACAAGAGTAGCGGAATATTAAGACTATCAAATGCGCGAGTGAAGTCAAGAAGAGTTAATATGGTACCTTTACCGTTGTCTTGATCAGCGAGTATATTGTCCGTTACGTCAAGCAGAGCAGTGACAGTGCCACGGCCCTTCCGGAACCCGGATTGAAGAGATGGTAATATATCACTGATTTCGACATATTCCATCACTTGGTCATATACCGCTTTCTCAAGTATTTTTGACAAGAAGGGTAAGATGGTTATGGGTCTCAGATCCTTAAGATCACTAGGATCATCAATTTTGGGATGAGGTGTAACCAGTCCATTCACCCACTGTCGCGGAACCACACCGGTAACGATGGATTTATTTATCATATCGGTTATAATAGGTAATGTATGTGGAAGAGTGAGTAATATCATATCCCTAGTTATACCATCATCTCCACATGCATTTGACCTGATAGATAATAAATACTTTGAGACTTCATCTTCAGTTACTGTACGTAGCTTAAATGACGGGTTTGATGCATTGAACCGATGAAACTCAAAGAACGTTAATTGTGAGATAGGAACAGTATCAGGTCCAGGTATTTTCAAAAAGTGATCATTAATAACGTCTGGGTCATTAAAGCAATCCGGGAGATCATCACTTTTGCCAGGATCAATCAATATTTTATATTTTAGATTCTTCCAAAACAATTTCCCGTTATCAGTGTTTGAATTAATGTAATGATTGTAATATGCACGCTTTTCATTATCAATACTGATTGCAGTAATACTTTTCAGGTCTTTGTAGTACCGTTTATGAACTTCAGATTTAGACCGCCGGTATGTGTCATAGGCTTCATTGCGCAAACCAATCATAAATTTAATCATGTCCGTTATCCAAGGTAACGACTTATTTTGTTTAACCCTCACTGTACTAACTGGAGCATGCTTATCCAGAAGAGTCATGAGAAGGGTGCTAAATCGGTCTACCATGCCTTCCACGTCAGGCAGCAAGGATACGGATTGCCAATCCAGGGCCGTCAGATCCTCATTAAATTTCGTGAGATTAATCCTACTGAGAGGTCTGTAGGTGATAACCTTTGCTGGACATTTCGTTTTTTTTAACAGGAGACTAACGTTAATCATTGAATGACCCAGTGAACCAGTAATATTTGATACAGAGACATCACGAGTTTCGCAGTTAGTGCAAACAAGGTCGATTAACGTATCAGAGTTTGTGGTTGAGTGTGTTGCCTTGTTTACCACCTGCTGAAGATCTAGATACCGGAGAAACTGATTTAGTTTTGAAACATTACCATTAGAGCTATCAAGCATGTTGATATTAAAGTCTCCCATAAGAGCAATGTAATCGCAGTTGGAGAAAGTAGCAATAGAATCGGTCACAGCGTCAAAAAATACATTAGACGGGATGCTTCGATGTGCCCTACCTCTTGAAATACCCACACCAAAAGACAGACATATTCATTCGAACAAATGTTTATCCCGTGTGGGAATCGAACCCACGAGACTTGGTGCTAAGGAAGCTTTGCTAACTACTTCGCCAGCACCTGTCGTTAAAATTATTGACCCTAGAACCTCGTCTGCCATTGTGGGTGATGTTGACTTTAGCTCATATGATAATGGTGAGCTACTTACATTCAATTAATAAATACATACATAATTTGTTTACATTAAGCAATACAGGTTCTCTATATATTAAAGTTAATATATCTTTTAAATCAGAGAAACATTTATGTGAGGCGTGTAAGGATTGAGTCATGCGTTCGGTTCTCTTTGCCTGTATCTCAAAGGACTTGGCATGAAGCTATATATTCTTTCTCTATATATATATATATATATATATATATATATAGAGAAAGAATTAATTGGATACGCTTGCAGACCGTATCCGCAATGATGAGGTTAGAAGCAGAGTTGGTCTGAAAGAGAGCGTCGGTGTTAAAATAAGAAGAGGCATGCTCCGTTGGTTTGGATATGTAGAAAGGATGCAGGATGAAAGAATGACGAAGCAGATACACAATGCAAAAGTGGAAGGATGTAGGAGCCGAGGAAGGCCAAGACTTACCTATCATGATCAGATTGGTCGTGTTCTATCACAAGGTGATGTCAGGAGCCCTAGAAATCGGCGAGCGTGCATGAAAAGAGCAATGAATGTAAAAGAAGCGAGTGAGGTATGTAAGGATCGAGTCGCATGGCGCTCGGTTCTCTCTGCCTACCCCGTAAGGGATTTGGCGTGAAGTTATAGAGAGAAAGAATTAACTGGACAAATGAGTCAACTGGCTACGAACAAGTCGTGAAGACATGATATACTATATTTTCGAGATAAAGCTTTTTTTTACAATGGGCAGCATTGATTTTTGATCAATTGAGGTTACAATGTTCTGTACATCACAGAAATAATTAGCTGGGCACACTTATTATTCCACTAAAACTGCATAAAATTGCAAATAAATCAAAATATTCTTACACATCTCAGTTCGGAAAGTTTCGTTACATTCATTCATTGCTTTCTCCAGTAAGCTTATGTCATCCTGATCCTCCGACGGCGATACCATATCCTTTTGCACTACATTTATATCCTTGACTTTAGTTTCTGCATTGCTGGTATTCACCGACGCTGAATTCGTCAATGAGAGTGTTAATAATACTACGATTGATGTTGCGATAATTCTTGTCATTTCTGTAGCTCTGGTACTTTTGATTTGAATGAATGTGATGGATCAGCGCCCTTTTATCAGTTGAGAAGTGGGCGTAGTCTGTGACATATTTCCTTCCGGGTTTAGTACAGATGTGCCAAACATTTTTGAACAAGTTTTGAACAAGTTTTGAACATCTTTTTTATGCATTATGTTATATCTGTAAAACTATATCACAACCAACAAAAAAATGAAGTGAATTATTCTAGTTTTTGAGCCAGCTGTTGTGAGTTTTGTATAAATGTGTTGCATTCAGTTTTGTTAATTAGTCGACTATATTTTTTACGCCTACCTGGATATGTATAAGAATTTATTTACGTAGGTATGTATGTATAGTGGATATTCTTCCCTAGACAGATGTTTAGAGCAAGAATTCCTGCTATGCCCTGTACTGGCAAAAATATCTGAGGTACAGAGCACAACCTCTCGCTGAGTTCTATCTATCTTAATCAATTAATGAAAATCAGTTGTAATTGACTCAACGAGCTATGAATGTTGTTTAAAAAACCACCATGGTTTAAACATGCGTTATTTATATCTTGACGCCAGGTCCCTTACGGGGTAGACAGAGAGGACCGAGGGCCGTAAGTACTGGTCCTTACAAATCTCACTTGCTTCATTAAAATTCATAGCTGTTTTCATGCGCATTCGCCTATTGACATTACATTCTGATCATACACGAGCTGGTGTTGGTAGGTAAGTCTTGGTATTCCTCGTGTCTTACATTCTCCACTTTGGCATTGTATATCTGTTTCGTCATTCTTTCATCGCACATTCTTTGTATACGTGTGAACCAACTGATCTTTTAGCTAGCATCTCAACCGTGTTTATTCCACTTTTATGCTCTCTCTGCCATCATTTCTTTACATCCTCATACCTAGGTACCATATATACTGAATGGGTTTTAATAATTGAGGTATAATTGACTTTGTAGTGATAATCCAAAGGTTTTTAAAAATAACTCAATTAAAACGTTGTTTTTAGAACGTAGGAAGTCACACGGCCCGACTTATGTAAAGCGGTTACTGTAGCCTATAAACAATTGCAATACATTAATTACTACCGTGCTGCGCGATGCCACCTCTGCTGTTATTACAGCAACTTTGGAGCTTACTGGTGACCTCACTCACACACAGGAATAAATCAACCCTCTTGTAAAAGATGTTATTTGGCAGCGGATTTCTGTGAGATTGAGAGTACTGCGCCAGTTGGGCTGCTTCGATGAGCTCTACCTCTCTTAAAATTTATAAGGGTTGATGTGGATGTGGAATAAAAAACGAATAATTTTAAATACATTGCGCTTTGACTCCTCAATTGCAATTTACAGCTAAGAGCCGATCACGTCATAGGTACGCTCGAAGCCTCATACAACGTCATGAGGTATACAAGCATTGTTATATTACTGGTTGAGGAAAAGAGTGTACAAAAAGGGTTACAAATTTATTAGGGCTATTTATACAGTAAACTATATAAAAAAATAAAAGTGACTTAAAGTTCGGCTAATAAGGGTCTTTAAGAACTCGCGTTATCTTTGTCTAACCGGAATATCACTGTTTGGTTCACTGGAGTGTGCACTGAGTGGCCGCCGGCTATAATGGCCGACGACTGTAGACAGCAGGTTAGCGTGCTAGCCAGCACGCAGATTCAGAGGTAGAAGTTGTTCGTGGGACCGCCTTACGGACCAACACCGCAGCGGTAACTCCGTCAGCCGCAGTGGTCCACAACAGAGGCTGTAGGTTTTATAATTGGCATTAGTTAGACGTCCGGTGTTTAACGGGTTTGGAAAAGTGAGTAAATTCCCGACGGTTCACCACGTAGCCCACAGCAGGAGGCTGGAGGTCTCCAACGCGGTGCCCTCAACGTTTACTTCTTCAAAACTAGTTGCAGACTGACTTGTTTTTCGTTTTTCGTCCTAAACATCTGAGATTTCAAATTTGAATTTTATAAAATGAAAATAATTTGACAATTGTCATAGATATAACATAGACAATTATCTAATAAGTTTTACAATGTATATTATTCAAAAAGGTAATTACATTAGATATTTTAAACATTACAGCATACGGCGTAGTTGATATAATATTGTTACCTGTAGCCTGTGAAGGTTTGGAATACAGTGGTAGTCGCTAATTTGTAGCTACGCTTGCTAAAATAATGCTAACTCAATGAGAAACACAGGAACGTAACCTTCTCCAGAAAGTTGTTATTTTACTGCGGTTTTCTATGAGATGAAATCACTTACCCAACCTAGAAAATGTTTAGAATCCCTGTGTAAAATTTAACACTGATTAACGGCGGATGAGTTTTACGCCCTGTCACGTGACACATGAATTTTGTCGAGCTCGGTGGTGCAGTGGTTAATAACTCTTGCAGTTTAAATAAAGTCCTTCTTGACCTCTTGAGTTCGATGCCCACACAAGATATACATTTGTGTGCATGATCATGTCTGTTTGTCTTGGTCTGGGTGTTTTTGAGAGATAAATTCATTAAAGCAACCCGTCTGGGGAAGTACCTTGACCTCACAGACAAGCGCAGCCAAATAACAACTCACTGGAAAGTTGCGTTCCTGCGACCGAGTAAGCTCACAAGTAACCCCCTAAAGAGTTGCTGTTGTGGCAGAGGCTGCATCGCGCGAGTGATATCTCACGTATTGCAAGCGTACACAGGCTACGGTAACGGCTTTACATCAGGAGGACCGTATGCTTGCATGACTTGCATGAAAAAATATCCATCTTAACTAATGGCATCCGTAGAGTGAAATGAGTGCAACAAGATTCGGTGCTTCCAAACACACCTCACTCGCTTCTTTGCTACAAGCATTCATAGGTTACGGCAACCGATTTACATCAGGTGAGCCGTATGCTTGTATGCCTCCCTATATTATGTAAAGAAGAAAAACTGCGAGCGAAGTCGCGTGCGGAATCCAGTTACTTATATTCGATAGTATCATCATAACTTAATTGAATATTGAGCATGTTTTGAAATGATCTGATTCATATAATTAAATATAATTGAATAGATCGTCAAATTAGTGCAATTTGAGTAATGGCAGATAGTGCATTCAAGCTATAATGTTGCCCGTCATTAAAAATAATTTATGGGAAATTTGATTTGACCGCTTTTTTCCGGTGTAGTGAATTAAACCAAAGAGGATGTTATGCTCGGATATGGGATAGGATATATAGGACCTATGTCTCAAACAGAGAGAGAGCAGTTAGTTCGGTTTGTGCAGCCCTGGTCAGTGTCTACTGCTTATTACTTCTAGAAGTCTGCTACGAGCTTTTGTATTCCCCAAAAACTCGAAAAGGGTGAAAAAATAAAATAGCAGATTTTTTTTAATACAACGTCGGAAAGCATACGGCCCACCTGGTGTAAAGCGGTTAACGTAATTAAGTGGTACTCGCGTGATGCCACCTCTGGTGCTAACACAGAAACAGCTTACTGTAGACCTCATTCGCACGCAAGGACACAACAGCCCTCAAGGGAGTTGTTATTTGACTAGCCCGTCTGAGGAAGTAGTATAAAAAAACCACTTTAGGTAATAATTCTCTAGCACTATACTGACATGCATTTAGAGTAATATTAATAAAAATGCTTATTTTATGCTTTCTTCGTTGCCAATTTGAAGAGTTAGTACAAGATAATGAGATAAATATTGAACAAATAGTAACACTGGTATTAGTATCCGAGAGGGTCCAATGGCCAATAATAGTAGATTGTTGCATCGAGCGCATTACTCACTTTAGCCCAAGACACCAAGGCAAAATAGACTCAAAATAAAAACTCAAGATAATGAAAACAAAGTTTAATTCATCTTCTCCTCAAACGTTTAAATCTTACAATTATTAAATGTGCAGTTATTAAAAGTGAAATTTTCACTTTTACTTGGAACATTTAATTCTAGTATTTGTTTGGTTTATTTGTGAATAATAATTATTACCAACAGTATCAGACGATACAGATAGACGCGGGCTCAATTTCAAATCATTTCCATGAGAAGTAGACGGACGTGGTGATGTTGATCGGTGCAAATGAATTGATTCCATTATGTTTTGAGTGATTTTACTTTTATTTTGTACCGATTCCTCTATGCAATCTTCTGCTGCTTGGTCTGATTTTCATACACCATAACGCTTGAGCGTTGTTAAATTCAATTTGGATGGATTGGAAAAAGGAAGAAACATTTTTGAATGAAGCATCTGACAATAAATATTTAGCAGCAAAGTTTTAAGTATATAATCTAGACGTTGACAGATTATGACCGGTATAAACACTGTTCCGTGCACGTGTTTAATAGAAATACATTGCCAGCTAGGTACAAGTAGAATAACTATTTGCGACATGTTTGAAGTTATTTTATTAAGTGGAGAAACGAAACACGTGTAAAATCTTTGTTTCTCCGTACTTCGGCTATTGTTGTTGTTGTGGTTGTTGTCGATAGATGGCAGTCGTTAAGCTCAGTGGACAGCTCAGTGGTCAGTGGACTTCGGGTGGCTTGAAAACACTGGCCACCGCCAATCCACATTTGAGCAGCGCGGTGGACTATGCTCTAAACCTCTTCGGTTGAAGGGAGACCCGTATCTCGGGGCAAGGGTTGATGTGGTGGTAGTTTGTGGTGTATTTATTACAATGGATTTTCAACCAACATACGTCCTGTGGGATGTGAAATGGATGGTCAGTCATTTTGAATAACCACACGCTGTAATCCCTAGAGAAAAATATCGACAGGGAGTTATCGTAAAAACTTATCTGGAACTGCACCATGCGCGCCCATTGCAGTTCCAGTGTGTGAGGATGAACTCCTAGTCATCAACTTGTTTACGAACAGAAACAAGAATTTCAAGATGAAGTAGCCTGCCTGGAGGAGTATATCTACTTCCCTGATCACAATATTTAATTTGTTATTCCCTGGAGCATTGTTGCGTTTCCGTAAGGGAGTCAACAATAAAAGTTGATGAGGAGTTGCTACATTTGCAGTAAAGTGACGATCCACATGTTATTACGGTCTGCGCTTCACATAAATGCGATCGTATACTGTCCTTTATCCTGTCACCAAAAGTACTGAAAAACACATGGACTGAAAAACATGTAATATTCCTTTATCGTAACCAAGCTAACAGTATAATGAAAAAAGAAATAATTTCAAAATTAGCACATCACCTAAAAAGATAAAGTCGTCAATTTAAATTATTCATACGTTCATGCATAATAAGTTTTTTCCATAAATTATGTAACTTTTTCAGAAACCAACTTGTGGGCACACGTAACGATCATGCATTTGGTTATTCGCGTTCTCTTTTTATTTTTTGTGGGTTTGCTTGCCAATCCTATATCAGATTGTTCAACTAGGGAATATGCTTTAACAAATCAACCTAACATCGATATTAAGGTGTATGATATTCAAAACGCTTATTTGACAAACGAAAGAATAAATCCGATGAAGAATAATGCACAACTGCAGGAGAATACGCTGTACTTTGTGAATGATGAAGAAAATATGGTTACATCAAATTCAGTGAAGAGGAAACGACAAACCGCTGGTTCTGGTGATACTAAAATGATGATGGGGACTTTTCAAGCAATTATCAGACCTATGACGGCAAGTAACCCCCTAGGTGGCTTGTCACAAAGTCAAGCTGAAAGAGTAGATACGAGTGAGGATATCGTTAGAAACGAAAGTGCCACTGAAGAAAACATTTAATTTATTTAGTGTTGTAACACATATTAGTCCATTGAAAATTCCAATTAAATATTTCGATAAAACGCATATTCAAGTAATGGTGTAATGTACAAGTGATAATTGTACATTATTTTTTTATTGTGAACAAAAGACACTTGTACATAATTCGAATAATTACAATAATCTCAACTTAAAATTCAGATGCTAACTATGTAAGCGTTAAAATTATGTAAAACAGTTTGAGTTTATTATGATAAGAAAAATGTAACATATACAAACAGCTCGATGGCATCATTGTGTGTATAACTCTAATCGAATACACAGGATAAGCAACATCGAACGTAGCCAGTCTATGGATGGATTTATCTAGCTCGTCTATCCGTTTTAGAAGTTATTTTAAGACATCGAACCTCTTTGTTATCGACAGATGACAGTCATTAAGCTATGTTGATGGATTTCGTGCAGCTTGATAACACTGACCTCTGCCAATCGGCGGTTAAGCAACGTGACGGAAAATGTTCTAAACCCATTCGGTTTCATCAAGAGAATCATTGCAGTGTTATGAGTACGGATTGGTGTAGATGGATCAAATCGTCTTACAGTCAGTCTTCCTGCGACCACGTCAGGTTCAATAAAATAAATAAAATACGCGATATTTCCGTTAAAAATTGCTTAATTCAATGGATGAACGGTATTTACTAAGTGTATTTATGCGATTGTAATGTAAGAAACCTTTGAGGTGACTTGCAAAATGCTGAAAGAGTAGACGCTGTTAAAAGTGGGTGAATTTTAAAATGAATTATGTTATTAACTAATTTTTAATACTAAAAATTAGTTAATAACATAATTCATATAGTTAATAACATAATTTTACATAATACATATAATACCGCACATATTGTATATTTAGTTTGTATTTAAGATTGTGGAGAAAATAAATAAACAAGTTTCAAGTTCAAGTTTCAAGTTAACACTAATTAATTTCAATAAACCATTAAGTTAAGCCGTTAAGTATTATAAAATTCAAATAATTAAATGTTTCGTTACTATATAAGCTTACTTAATTAGATCTATAACTAGTAATGTGATTTGCTACAAGATCAAACATAAAGATACGTAAGATACGTTTTATCTTGTAGTAAATGTATCTGTAAAAAAGTAAATTGTATGACATTGAATATTATGATATTATTTTATGTATCTATAACTTCACTCCAAATTCCTTACAGGGTACGCAGAGGGACGGTTCCCTCTGCGTACCCTGTAAGGAAAAAAAGCGCCACATGACTCGGTCCTTACATACCTTACTCGCTTCTTATAGCACAGGTTAATCCTAATTTAAGCACCGCTTTAGCAATAAGTCTGTGTACATTTTTGGGTGAAATAAAAATATTATTAATATTATTTTCTATTATTTCGCGGGTTTTAATCCCGGTCATTTGATAGGCGGGCGCGAGGATATGAATCCAACGCGTAGAGGCCACTCCGAAAAGAACGATGTAATGTATTATACCCACCGTGACCTGCTTCAGGGGATATTAATGGGATAATATACCCATGAACAGGTGACAGAATTATTATTATTATTCTTTAACATTCATAGCATTTCTCATACACGCTCACCAGTTTCTAGACACCTTCTGACGGAACACGATCAACATGGTTATGGTAGGAAAGTCTTGGCCTTTCTCCTCTCCGACATCCTTCTACATTCGCATTGTATATCTGTTTCGTGATTCTTTCTTCCTGCATTCTTTCTACATGTCCAAACCAACGTAACATGCCTCTTCTTGTTTTAACACCGATACTATCTTTGAGAGAATCCAGAGAATCAATCAGGGAACTGTTCAAAGAAATAAATATCCTCACTGTTTCTTCAATTGAATTGAAAAATTTAAGTTGTCTTTTAACTTCAGAGAAAAGAAATAAGTTGTGTATGCCGGTAGGTATATCGATTTGCTAGGACTGATAAATCTTTTCTTGTAAATTGTATTCTACTCTATAGAATTATTATATGTATTACCCGAAATTGTTTTGTCCTTTCCTGACAATGTATTCAAAATGCACTGTAATAGTATATTTTATTACTCGTGCGGGATAAGCAATATCTATGCGCCCGTTGTTATGGGTGATAAGTCGCTATTTACCCATTTTAAAATTACAACATGAGTTTTGAGTAAACCAACTCCATTTGATTTTTTTTTTTTGGTTCTTTTTATCCCTGAGGGGAAAGGCAAAGGGATCTAGCCCATACAGCCAAGTCATCAGTTTAGAACCATTTGAAAATCTTAATTCTATGTTCCAGCTTCAGGAACTCTGCTGAAAAAATACGTGGGAAGGGTGCCTAGACCCAAACAACCCAGTTTGAATACCACTCATAAAACGATAGTGATTTTACAAGGTTTTCTTGATGAACTTATTCACGTCTTCCAAAAAGTGCGTAATCGTGTTATATTTGAGTTTTTTCATTACTGTATAATTTCACTAGCACTTATGTTACAAAATACTATCAAATTTGTCACACAAAACTAATTTTATACTGAATTGTAAAAATTTCAAGTAAAACGACAATGTCACTCGTCAAAAGCGCGGGAAGAAGTCCCCAACTCCATTTGAGTGTGACAAGTAAACTTGGCGCATGCAAATTTACGAGAAAAAAAAATGAATAACGTCTCTGGACCCCAATTTTGGACGACGGAATAGTTCCGCATTCGTAATAAAAAAAAAGTATCTGCACCTCGACCGATGTTGTCGATTGCCCACTCGAGCGAATGAGCGCACGAGCGAAGCAACCAAAAATCGGCCAAGTGCGAGTCGGACTCGCGCACGAAGGGTTCCGTACCATTATCTATAAAAACGGCAAAAAAAACACGTTTGTTGTATGGGAGCCCCCCTTAAATATTTGTTTTATTTTAATTTAATTATTTATTTTTAAAGTAAATATATAAACTAAAAGCGTCTACCTGTTGCCGTTATCAATATCCAGCAAAAATATAAAAACGGCAAAAAACTAAATCACGTTTGTTGTATGGGAGCCCCCTTAAATATTTATTTTATTCTATTTTTTAGTATTTGTTGTTATAGCGGCAACAGAAATACATCATCTGTGAAAATTTCAACTGTCTAACTATCACGGTTTATGAGATACAGCCTGGTGACAGACGGACGGACGGACGGACGGACGGAAGGACGGACGGACGGACGGACGGACGGACAGCGGAGCCTCAGTAATAGGGTTCCGTTTTACCCTTTGGGTACGGAACCCTAAAAACGACCATAGTTTTCACCGGGTTTAGTCAATTGGTCCGCTTAAGATATGATAAAAAGGTAAAAAATATTTACCATTGAGCTCGCTTGTAATTAGGCCTAATGTGTAATTATGTTTTGTGACGAGCAGTGGTGAAGTGCGTTGTTACGTTACTTGACACCAACGTTCGTGTATTCGATTTCCACACAGGACAAATATTTCTGTTCATGAACATGTCTATTTGTCCTTAATCTGGGTGTTTTCATACAGCTAGGGCGCATTAAGACAGCCCGTCCGGGGAAGTACGTCCACCTCACAGGAAACCGGAGCCAAATTACAACTCCCTAGAGGGTCGTTGTGTTCCTGCGTGTGAGTGAGGTCACCAGTAATCTATGGGGTGGAGTATTAGCTGCAGAGGTGGCAGCGCGCGAGTATTTGCACGAGTATGTATTGCAAGCGTTCATAGGCTATGGTAACCGATTTACATCAGGTATGCCGAATGCTTGTATGCCTTCCGAAATTGTATATATATATATATATATATATATATATATATATATATATATATATATATATATTTAATATAATCGATCATCTTATCTTATTCATTTGTGAATGCATTTTTTACACTATATCAATCATTCATCCATAGCAATCTGTTTTAAAATTGTAAATAAATCAAAGTACAATCGAAAACTTTATTTCTGCACAACTTCATTTACTTTCATTATATTTCTCCAATTCTTCTTCGACCCAAATAGCTCTTTCAGCTATTTCATCCGGATCTAAAGATAGAACAAAACTGTTTATACCGATATATTGGTCTTTATCATCGTTTGTAGAGCCTTCATCGTTTTCATTGTCGTCATCGTCATCAAGACTTTCTTTCGAAGGTTCTTTAATCTCTCTCTTAAAAATAGAGACGTCTGGAAAATACGCATGACTGGTCTCCAATACTTCAGGTCTTTCCTGCAGTGTCGCTAATATGTATTCATATAGTATTGGCATATTTTTAAATATGCTTATATATTCTTCGCTTAGTTGTGGATTACTTTGATTTTCTTCGTCGTTTTGTTCTGGAAAATAGGGTTGAGGTAAAACATTTCATTGTCAAATTGTTTATTTATAAAACTTCATTGCATAATGACCATTAAGGTAATAACACAAAAAAGGCTTAGACTAAATATAAAACAGTAGATTTATCCGAATGCAGATCTCTTCCAGTCAACCATAAAATGCTTAACGAGTAATCCATGTCATTCTAGATTTGGTACAATTACCGTTAATACACAATTCATATAGTACATAAAATGCCTAAAACACACAGGATATAGATGAATTGAAAAGAAATTTCAGGTATCAGAAGTAGAACTATAATGCTTTCACAAATGTAATTTAATTAAATGTAAGAATCATAATGCTTTTACAAATGTAATTTAAAAGATTTGAACGATTGGGATAACTTCAGACTGGTTCGGAGTATATTCTTAAAACTGCGTATAGTTTTGATGAGACACTTTGATAATGTCGAATATGAACTCATATTAGATATTCATCATCATCACTTCAACCCTTACTCATCCCACTGCAAGAATACGTGTCTCCTTTCAACCGAAGGGGTTTAAACCATACTCCACCACGCTGCTCAAATGCGGATTGGCGGAGGCCAGTGTTTTCAAGCAGCTCGAGGGCCACTGACTTAGCTTAATGACTGTCATACATCGACAACGACCAGGACCGACTGCTTAACGTGCACTCCAAAGTATGGAGAAACTCGAGATAGAAAAAACCATCCATAGACAGGCTGCGGTCGACGTTGCCTAACCTGCGTGTTCGATTAGAATGACACGCGCTACGACGCCATCGAGATCTATTAGACATTACCTCTTTGAATAATACTCTTATGACAATGTCTAAACATATATGAGTTTTAAATAAAATATAATTAAAACCAGTTGAGAATGCGCAAGCTTGAATTGCCAGAGGAACATCTGACTCGTCAATTACATAACAATATATATTTTTTTTTATTTGTCGGCCATTTCGACCATGTTCTTTAAAAGGTAGGAACGGTGTTCCTGAACATTCCTATTCTACTTTTTTATGCTGAATCCGAATCTGAAGCCAAAAAAAAACGCACAGAGAGACAAACATATAGATTTTATATAGGAACTGAAAAAGCCGTCAAGTGCAAGTGCGACTAGCGCTTTGAGGGTTCGGTATAAAAATATTTTCGCCAATTATTGTCGCCAATCAGTTTTCTTTATGTGATGGGTCTACAAATTTACGGTTTTCGGTTTTTTTCCTTTACTTGTGCTACATGACATTGTTTATTAACAAATTTAATGATTTTAGATCAACAGGAAGAGCCCTATAGGTTTTGATTCTGTTGCGAGTGTCAAAATATGCTCGTAAACAGCCCTATCTTTTGATTGCGTTGACTTACAAGTTTTACTATTTCACTGCTCGAAGAGATTACACATCTAAGTATTTGATATTAATTTCACCTTGATACTCGTAGCTTCACCCGTTCCCGAAAAAAGGGTCTTAACAGACAGATGGACAACATAGTCGTACCTTACGAGGGGGCATAAAGCTAAGAGGCGCCCACATTTTGTTCTTATTAATAACACTGAATTTAAAAACAATTTCAAAAAACGTACTATATAGGCACTGAAGAACCATATTTATGTTTTTTTGAGACATTTCGTTTTTATTATTTATGTACAATTAGTAATAAGCAATAATTAAAATTTTGATGACTACAAGTTATCAAAATTTTAATTATTATATAGATAATAAATGCAAGATATGTTTAAAAAATATGATTCTTCAGTGCCGTTATTGAGTGTTTTTTTTGGATTGATCTTAAATACAGCGTTATTAATAAAAAACAAAATGAGGGCGCTACTTAGCCTAATGCACCCTCTTAAACCCTAAAAATATGTAAATTTCATATTTATTATTATATAGTGATAGATTGAAAAGGAAAAGTGTACCTTTTTAAGAGAGATAGGGCGCATCAAAGCAGCCCGTCTGGGGAGGTACCTCCACCTCACAGAAAACCGCAGCCAAATAACAACTCCCTAGAGGGTTGTTGTGTTTCTGCGTGTGTGTGAGGTCACCAGTGAGCTCCTACGGAGTTGCTGTGTTAGCAGCAGAGGCGGCATCGCGCGAGTGATACTCAATGTATTGCAAACGTTTATAGGCCACGGTAACCGCTTTACATACAGGTTGGTCGCATGCCTGTTGACGTTGACATGATGTTGTATAAAAAAAACCTTTCCTTAAGTAAATTATGGTAGTTTGTAAACATTAAACAATATACGGATTAAGAAACGGAATAAGGCTAGGAAAAAGGAAGTGCTTACTTCAGAGTGGTTCTAAAACGACCACTTACCATTGGCGAAAACAATAAATGAATCCAACAATAAAATAAGCAGTAAATGGAAACAGTAAAGTTTCTTGACTTCAGTCATGTTTAACATCCAAATGACGAACTATACGTACTATCACCGATAGTGGAACAAGAGGAATGTGGAACTAGCGGAATAGATACGGTGCTGTTGCTGATAAGAAAGCCAAAGGAATTCAACTATTTTTTGCTAATTACCATTATGAAAATGAATTTACATGTCCGCAGTTGCCGTTTGCAACTTGTATAACCCTAAATAGAATGAAACGATAAGAATAAGAATAAGAATAATTTATTCCATAAGTTTAGTACACAGTACACCAACCTACACTATAATTATTACACAGTAGTTTAAATTAACGAAATAGCTCGCTTTAAAACATAACTAATAAACATTATCGTGTTAATAACTATAGGTAAACTTAACAACATAATTATTACAAAGCACTAATGCAATTTAACTAAAACCAGATATAATGTCTAACTGGCGGTATACAGACAAAATTTCTTTACCTCCCGTGCTAGTCCGAGGACTGTGTTACGGCAAGGTAAGATTCTCACCATAGTACAACCAACCGTATTGCAAATGAATTAGAGACATTTCTGCAAAAAATGCATTGAGCATTCGTCCAATGCATTAAAAAATATTGACACATTTCTAATACAATAGACCTGCACAATAGTTGCCGATAACGGGTGACGAGTTTAGCGTAAACAAGTAGTATATGCAGAAAAGGAAGATTAATCAATACATTGGTTACCATAATGCAATTTTATAGCATACCATTTGTAGTCCCATATTAATCCCTACTATTTAACCTTAATTTGTTTATACATATATATATAGTTGGTCTGAAAGAGAGCGTCGGTGTTAAAATAAGAAGAGGCATGCTCCGATGGTTCGGGCATGTAGAAAGAATGCAAGATGAAAGAATGACGAAGCAGATATACAATGCAAAAGTGGAAGGATGTAGGAGCCGGGGAAGGCCAAGACTTACCTACCATGACCAAATTGGTCATGTTCTATCAGAAGGTGATGTCAGGAGCCCTAGAAACCGGCGTGCGTGCATGAGAAGAGCAATGAATGTTAAAGAAGCGAGTGAGATATGTAAGGATCGAGTCACGTGGCGCTCGGTTCTCTCTGCCTACCCCGCAAGGGATTTGGCGTGAAGTTATAGCATATATATATATATATATATAAATATATATTTATTAAGTGCAATTAATTAATTACACATATTTTAAATTTTATTTTATTTTTTATACTTTATTTACCCGGTGTTACACAGATTGACCAATCGTACCACGACGCTCAGAAGTTGGTACCGCACAACACCCAGTAGTAAAACGACGATATGCTAATGCTGCGGATCGTATGGGGAAGCTCAAGGTCGCACGGCGTGCTATGGAAAGAGCGATGCTCGGGGTTTCTCTGCGTGATAGAATTAGAGGTGATTTTGTAGTTGTACTAATGTAAAAAATATAGCCCGATGAATAATCCAGCTTGACAACCCGCTAAAGGGTTGTTGTGTTCATGCGTGTGAGTGAGGCCACCAGTAACCTCCTAAAGAGTTGCTGTGTAAGCAGCAGAGGAGGCATCGCGCGAGTGATACTTTACATTACCTTTATTAACCTATGGACATTTGCAACAATAGGGGTGTTATTGTAAAAAGCTCCTATACAAGGCTTTCTTGAATAACAAATGATTCAACACCACCACCTGATTAAAAATTCAGCTCCTACACCGTTCAACCTTCGGGTTCTATATCTGTTTCGCCTTTTTCTCCTGCAATCATTCTTCATTTAACTACGCCTCCTTTGCGTACGGAACTCTAAATGTCATAGTATAATTGATTTTACTTTTTAATTCAGTATTTTGAGTTTTCTGTCTTTAAACTATTGTGTGTTGGAGCAAGTGAATGAGATTGTATATCTTGGAAGTGCTTTTAGCAGCAACGGAAGGTACTCCGCTGATGTGGAGAGACGAGTGAGTGCAGGGAATAGGGTGAATGGAGCGTTGGGTAAACTTCTAGGTAGCCGAAATCTAAGCCAGAAGGCACAACTCGCTGTACACAACGCGGTGCTAATTCCAACGCTAACTTATGGAAGTGAGAGCTCGGTATGGCAGAGAGAGCATGAAAGTAGAATAAATGCGGTCGAGATGAGAGCATTGCGAAAAAATTGTGGCATAACGCTTGCTGACTGCATTCGTAATGAAGACGTGAGAGAAAGAGTTTGTCTGAAAGAGAGTGTCGGTGTTAAGATAAGAAAAGGCATGCTCCGTTGGTTCATGCAAGTTGAAAGAATCACGGAACAGATATACAATGCAAAAGTGGAAGGCTGTAGGAGCCGAGGAAGACCGAGACTAACCTACCATGACCAAATTGTTCGTGTTTTATCAGAAGGTGATGTCAGGAGCCCCAGGAACCGACCGTGCGTGAAAAGAGCTATGAATGTCACAGAAGCGAGTGAAGTATGTAAGGACGACGTCTTGTGGCGCTCCGTTCTCTCTGCCTACCCCGCAAGGGATTTGGCGTGAAGATATACATACATACAACTATTGTGAGTGATTTCTCTATCGAGATTTTCACTTTTTTTATTAGTTCCAAGGCACTAAGAATGCAGTTTTTCTGAAAAGGCGTGAAAAGAATGTCTAAGTGTGAGTGATGCCTCTGTATTTGATAGTATCAGACGGTTACGGCGACTGCTTATTGTCAGGCTGGCCGGAGTCAAAAATAATGTAGTACATACGATAGGTATAATATCATTGCGGAACAAATTACCACTACAAATACGGGACAGCTGCTATGTAGCTACTTTCAAGAAGAGATTAAGTGAGCACTATTAATATGATACTGCAAAATTATATATTTGCAATTATATATGAAAATATAAATATTTAATGCTGTATAATTTTTATTTTCCGGATAATATGAAATTACATACACATACATACACTGTAGGATAAGCTGGAAGATATAACTTCAGCTTTTTACACTATTTTCTGTAAAACCCAGTGCGTATTGTGTTTTATTTTGGACTAAAACAATAAATGATATTAATCACCTATATATATATAAATATATATATATATATTTATACGTTACAATAGACAAGCGTAAGATATAGCGTGAATGGAGAGTTGGGTAAACTGCTAGACGGCCGAAATCTAAGCCAGAAGTCACAGCTCGCTGTACACAATGCGGTGCTAATCCCAAATGCTAACTTATGGAAGTGAAAGCTGGGTATGGCAGTGAAAGCATGAAAGTAAAATAAATGCGGTCGAGATGCGAGCGTACCGCGTTCGTAAAGATGACGCACGAAAAAGAGTTGGTCTGAAAGAGAGTGGCGGTGTTAAGATAAGAAAAGGCATGCTCCGTTGGTTCATGCAAGTTGAAAGAATGACGAAACATATACAATGCGAAAGTGGAAGGATATAGGAGCCGAGGAAGGCCAAGATTTACCTACCATGATCAAATTGGTCGTGCCTTATCAGAAGGTGATGTCAGGAGCCCCAGGAACCGGCGAGCGTGCATGAAAAGAGCTATGAATGTCACAGAAGCGAGTGAAGTATGTAAGGACCGCGTCTTATGGCGCTCGGTTCTCTCTGCCTATCCCGCAAGGGACCTGACGTGAAGATATATACATACATACAATAAATAAAATACAATATGTACTTTAATTAGGCAAAAAAAACATAACGACTTATGATATGAATTTTATCATCTTTTGATTTTAACAGTGTTTTGATTGTCTAATTTATACGATTTTTTTGTGACTACTATAGTAAAGTCACAAAAAATAGTTAGACTTAGAGCTTTGTAGTTTTTTTTTGTGTGTAACGATGAGTACTATAAATATGTAATACAATATTTTAGGTATCAAAAATAATTTTCGCAATACACGACAAAAATGATTTTAATATACAATTTTTTGATACCTTGGGTTATATTATTACAAGTACAATTTTCTTAGGAAACTCTATTTTTCTCTTTTTTGAAAATAAAATACATGTTACTCATGGATACTAAAGCTTTCTATAATTGAAAGATTTTTTTAAAATTGGTTATGTATTTATTGAGTTTTAATCTATTACAAACAAACAGTGCTCAGTGATGAGCTCGGTGGCTCAGTCGTGAATGACGCGACATTGACACCAACGTTCGTGGGTTCGATTCCCGCACAAGGCAAACATTTTTGTGCATGAACATCTCTGTTTGTCTTGATCTGGATGTTAGGGCGCATCAAAGCAGCCCGTCTGGGGAAGTACCTTCACATCACAGAAAACCGCAGCCAAATAAGAATTGTTGTGTTCCTGCGTGTTAGTGAGGTCACCAGTAAGTTGCTGTGTAAGCAGCAGAGGAGGCATCACGCGAGTGATACTTAATATATCGCAAGCGTTAATAGGCTACCGTACCCGCTTTACATCAGGTGGGCCGACGTAGTATAAAAACAAACATACAAAATATCAAACCTTTTCTCTTTACATTTATCATCCGAGCGTCCTACGCTTTCGCTTCGGAGCCCAGGGTCCACTTGTTTATTAGTCTTCATGATTAGTATAAATATATATATATATATAGTATAATATATATCTATCTATAAATATGTATATATAGATTCTAGCACACTATTCTACTACGAATATTTACTTCACTATTCATGACATAATTAAACAAATTATCTTCTCTTCGAATATGCTTATGTTCGCGTGTTTCGTATCAAAATTGGCGAGAATTCTTCGCGTACTTTAAACACCATAATTAATTTTAATAGGAGAAGCACCTATATAATGCACTGTTTCGAGGTGAACAGTCAGTAATTTTAAAAATGTTCCTAACCAAAAATATCGTGTGTGTTGTTATTGGAGTGTTAGGTAGGTATATAAGAGTTAAAACTAGTCACTTACTTCTATCTTCTACAGCAAAATCAAGTTTGACAACGTAACAATATCTCTCCATCCCTCCAAATTTCTACACGAACCCATGCTGTTCCCACTATGCTGGGATACGATTCACCACAGGATAGTATAAACAAGATCCTATGAATTTTATTGCTATTTAATATTTTTACATTATATTATTTTTAACCAGAAACCGGTGAGCGTGCATGAAAAGAGCTATGAATGTCACAGAAGCGAGTGAAGTATGCAAGGACCGCGTCTTATGGCGCTCGGTTCTCTCTGCCTACCCCGCAAGGGACTTGGCGTGAAGTATACATACATATGCATACATACACACATTATTTTTAATGAATATGTGAGAAAGGGAGTTGATCTGAAAGAAACAATTGATATTCAGATAAGAAGATGCATGCTTTTTATTTGGACATGTAGAAAATTGCTAGAGGTAAGAACGTCGAAATAGACTTACAATGAGAAAGTAGAAGGATGTACGAGCCGACGATGGCTAGGACTTACCTACGACCAAATTGATCACGTGTATTAGGAGAGTGTTGTCAGTAGCTCTAGGAACCGCCAAGAAAGTTGTCAAGAAAGTTATAAATATTAAAGAAGCGACTCAGGTGTATAAGGACCGAGTCATGTAATGGTCAATTCTTTCTACCTACTCACAAGGGTCTTGGCTTAGATATAGATAGATAATATTTTTATTTTACTTACATACGTGTACATATTTTATTTATATTTCTTTATTTCTTTTTTAATCGAATTTACTTACCTTTAAATACAGCGCTCCAAATAGTTGACTGCAAATACCGAGTCATAAGATCTCCAGATAAAATGGAGATAGACATGCCGAACTATTCCACGGAACGAGACAATAAGACTAATGAGTTGCAAGATAAAATGGATGATGAGGAGCAGTACTGGCAAGGAGAAGGGGAGACTTACAAGGAGAAAGAACAGGACCGACTTGAAAATGCTGAAGAAGAAAGGTTAGTAATATTTGGAAATAAGGAAAGACCAGGCGATATGAACGTATCCCAAAACTAGCCCTAATACGCTTATAAGTTATTCCAGGATTTAGATAATTAACTTGGACCCAGATAAATTACTAAGACCCTCTTATGGCGAGTTTTACTTTGGAATAATGACTATACTACTTGTACATAAAAAAACTTTAATTGTGTTGACAAATACTCATTTGTCTTGTTCGTGGTCTAAATTTACTACCTTTAAAATACTTTCACAGGGAAAAAAACCAAGAGCACAACCATGAAAATTATGAAAATGAGAAACAACACCAACAAGAACAGCAAGAAACTGTTAACAAAGAGATGAACGATAGCTATAATAAAGACAGAGAAAACTTGGAGTCGCATCATGATGCTAACCATGAACATTATCAGGGACATGGTAATGATATGAATAATTTTGAACAGAATGGAGAACCACCAGCAGTAGCAGGAGATTTAAATGATAAGGGTGAGAGGTATGAGACACAGGGATCTGAATATGCCAATGATAGACAAAGTGACATCGAAAATTATGAGGTTGAAGGAAAAGGACCATCATTCAATTATAACAAAGATTAGTAATAGATTTTTACCTGCACTGTAATTTTAAAACATGTTGCTACTAGTACAATAAAATATTACAATATCACATGATCAAATGTAGTTATTTATACATGTAATCGATTCCTGGGTATTTTTAAGAGAGGTAGGACGCATTAAAGCACCCCGTCTCGGGAAGTGCCTCCACCTCACAAAAAACCGCGGCCAAATAACAACTGCCGAGAGGGTTGTTGTGTTCCTGCGTGTGAGTGAGGTCACCAGTGAGCTCCTAAAGAGTTGCTGTCATAGCAGCAGAGGTGACATCACGTGAGTGATACTTACTATATTACAAGCGTTAATAGGCCACGGTAACTGCTTTACACCAGAACCGTATACTTGTCTGTATCCCTACGTTGTATAAAACAAACAAGTAGGAAACTTGACCATTAGGAATAATTCATGCATTAAGAAACCATAGAGCTTTTATTATTACTCCATCACTACCGTTAGTACTACAGAACATGCTATTACTATATGCAGCTCTGAAATTTGTAACTGTTAGATTTCATTGAAATTTGAAGTTCCGGCATAAAGTGCTACACATGTTTATTGATATTAGATTTATACCTATATACATTATAAACAACTTTTACATCTGTACCAGTATCTAAACGTATATAACAGTTAATAACTCTTAAGGCCAGCAGACAAAACGTAATGGATTACCTGCTTGATTACGCAATGAGGAAGTGTGGTTTTAATGTGAACGCATTCAGTCACGGACGGAGGATATAAATATTGTTTGAGTAATGAATGCTAAAGAAGCGATCGGTCGCGTCAGTAAGGATCGGGTCACGTGGCGCTCGGTTCCTTCTGCCTGCGCCACAAGGGATTTGGCGTGAAGTTATAGTAGTAGTGTATATTATTTATATATAATAACAGTACATGTTTGCCAGGATGGCGTACTATGCGGACATGAGCCTATGTAATATCAATTGTGTGTTATTTAAATGCGATTCATGAAGGATTTATTGCACAAGTGATGTTTCTAAATGATTGGCCCTGCCTATAATGTACCATCAACCCTTACTTTAGGTTTAGAGCCTACTCCACCACGCTGTTCAAATGCGGATTGGCGGAGGCCAGTGTTTTCAAGCCGCCCTAGGGTCACTGACGTAGCTTACTGTCATCTACCGACTACAGCCGGCCTTAACGTGCTCTCCGAAGCACGGAGAATCACGAGATGGATAAACCCATCCATAGACAGGCTGTGGTCAACTTAACCTGCGTGTTCGGTTAGAATGACACGCGCAATGACACCATCGAGCTCTCCTATAATGTACGGAATGACATAATTCTTACCGTTCTAATATTCCACCCTTAATATTTCAATTCTCAATATTTCCAAGTAGTGAAATAATTGAAATATAATTAATATTATAGTTTCAAGTCTGGAGTAACACGTACTTAGAAATAAAATGGTTGCAACAGTCTCATCAAAATAAATGTTGTCGCCTAAATAAGATTTAGTCGTAAACGAAACGTGCCCATGGAGTGAGATAACTAATTAAAACTTAATTTACAATTTAAATAACCTTCATATCGGTATACCTAACTCAGAAAGTACAATTATTACAATAATTCTTGGTTGTCCTGGGATTAAGAAGGCTAGTGCAACAATAAAAAAAATATACACAGAAGTGTTTATTACAAAAAGAATTTGGGATAAAATTAAAATATGTCATAGAGTCGCGGGTGAGGACCAAAAATCACACTGACACCCCCTACAACTCATCTTAGCCGATGTGACGGTACGGCCAAGTGAGATCGGGGCCGGTCTAGGATTACTTGGGTCTGCCTTGTCGTCGTCATTAATTTTCAGGTTAGAAGATGAAAGCACATTAGAAGCAAGCGTAGTGAATTCGCTCGTGAACATAATAAAATTAACAAATAAGAAATATGTTTATTGTAGTCTACTAATTTCTCATTGTCTCTATCTAGAACTTCACGTCAAATCCCTTGTGAGGTAGGCAGAGAGAACCGAGCGCGACGTGACTAGATCCTACATACCTCACTCGCTTCTTATAGTAACCGGCAACCGGCGAACGTGCATGAGAACAGTAATGGATGTTAATCCATTGCTGTTCTCATGCACGTTCGCCGGTTTCTAGGGCTCCTGACATGATTGATGATGATGATGACTTCTGATAGAACACGACCAATTTGGTCATGTGGGTAAGTCTTGGCCTTCCTCAGCTCCTACATCCTTCCACTTTTGCATTGTATATCAGCTTCGTCATTCTTTCATACTGCATTATTTCTACATGTCCGAACCAACGGAGCATGCCTTTTCTTATCTTATAAATATTTGCATTTTTTGCATGCATTGCATAAAACTACTTTCATTTTTATCGCATATTCAAATAAGGTAGACTGCGACTGGATCTGTAGATCGTCTGCATAAAGATGGCAGGAACAGCGAAGTTCGGATCTGATAGAATTAATGAATAAAGCAAATAAAAGAGGTGACAACTCGCCACCCTGAAGCACACCAGCAGTTGAAGAGCACCAAGAAGAGAACATAACCTCAATGTACGTATTGAGAATACGTTCTGATCTTCGTGCCCTTCAACTGATAGTGACCGTACATACCTGTACGGTCATTATCAGTACGAAACCACTCAATTGCAAAACGAGATATATTGATCGAACGTAAACGTACCAAAAGAATGTCATAATCGACGATATTAAACGCGTTACTGAAGTCTAGCTACGCCAAAACCTTAAGCTGAGTATTATCCATAATAGATCAGATATCCTCGGTAATTTTTAAGAGAGCAGTAGTCGTACCGTCGTGATCCGGGCGGAAATCTGATTGGAACGGAATGAGAATGAGTACAGAAGATTCTGTTTCTTAAGGAAATAACTTAACTGCTGCTGAACCAAGCGTTCGAGGACCTTAGACAAGAAAGGAAGAATCGAAATAGAACGGTAATCAGAGCAAGATGAAGGATTGGGTTTTTTTGGGTAAGGGGGCTACGTGAGCATATATCCCAGCAGAAGGAAAGAATCCGGATGTTATGTAGGTATTGAGGATCAGTGAATAACAGGAAGGACGATATCAAGAATCGGTAGGATCATAAGACGACTAACACTGTCATCCCTCACGGCATTTGATGCTTCTACTGCACGCACGTTCATCACTGTCCGGAAATTGAGTAAAGAAAAATAGTGGAAACTCTGGAGCTGGAAGTGATGAAAGATAATTAAGTGTCGCTGTTTTAGTGCTGCTATCAAAAACAGCAGAAGAGGAAAAATGGATATTAGGATCATCTACACTGACGTTATTAGAATTACTGTGATGGTTTTTTCCAACTCCAATAGATTTTAAGAATTTCCAGACCTTTGCAGGGTCCCCATCCAGGATCTCTGTATCGAAGCCGATGTGTATATACTGTTACAAACTGGTAGCTTTCTTAGACTGTAAGGGGTGTTCTGGATTTGGCTGAAGCGAATGAACGGATAATTATTTGTGGTGATCTACATGGATGTGTTGGGATCAAGCGAAGCAGTTATGAAGCTGTGCTTAGTACATACGGAGATAAGAGAGTGCACGATGTTGGTAAGTTACTTTTAGACCTATGTATGGAACGAAACCTCCTTATGTCGAACACGTTCTTCCATTACAAAGATATTCACACTTACACGGGAAGACGGAATGAACAGAAAAATGTGATTGATAGATGGACGTGTCCGAAAGTCGTTAATGTATACTAGAGCCTTCAGAGATCCCGCTCTTGAAACGGACCACTGTCTGGTTATAAGCCGGTTTGTGGGTTTTATTGACGTTTTATTACCGAGTATTTGAAGTAAATCTTAAGATTTACCAAGTCAGAACATGTTCTCCACATCGTCTCGAACTCGCAGGCAGTTTGCAACCCCCCGCTTCCCGTTCCACCCCCTTTACCGCAGCAGTAGTATTAGTATAATATTCATACAGTAGAGGTATATATATATATATATATATATATATATATATTAGCTATCAAATTTCAATTGGTTTGATATAAGTTTTTGTTTAATATGAAATTAAATTTATTAGCGTCATAAGTAACATTTTTTTGTAGTGTCGGTTGGCTTAAAGCAATATAGCCCACCTGATTTAAAGTAGTTACCTTAGCCTATGAACGTTTGTAAAACATTATCAGCCGCGTGACGACACATTATCGATAATATTCCGCATTCGTGGAAATACAACAATCCTCCACGGAGTTGTTATTTGGCTGCGATTTCTTGTAAGATAGTAGTAGTTTTTCCCAGAGAGGCTGTCTTGTTGCCCTTACCCTCTTACAGTATGCATCAATTTTGGTTATTGAAACGTCTGCCAATACAGAAGTATTTGTAACGTAACGCTTGTAGATCGCATTCACAATGACTATGTAAGAAACAGAGTTGATTTGAAGGAGACTATCGATAAGGCGAAGCATGCTCCGTTGGCTCAAACATGTAGAAATAATGCAGGAAAAAAAAATCACGAAATAGATCCAACGCAAAAGTAAAGAATGTAGGAGATGAAGAATGCCAACATTAAATTAAGATGACAAAATTGACATAGTTTTATCAGAATGATGTCGAAAGCTATAGAAACTGTGAGCGTGTATGAGAATAGGCATGAATGTTTAAGAAATATGTGAGACTAGCTTGTACCCGCGGCTTCGCACGCGTAGTTTTTGGAATTTCGACAGTTTTACTTATTTTTATTTTACTTCTTATTTTTTGGTACAGTCCGCATTATATAGTTAGTAAAAGTACTAAATATTCGTATTTGTGTAGTAATGAAGATATGTCACGATCTGTTCGGTTTTCATTAACTATTTGATATTGACTGAATACACTCAAAGCACCTCTCTATTAAATACACAACATTGCCTATTTTAAACACATAACTGTACAAAGTCAAACTTCAAAAGATATTTCTACTTCATACAAAGTGTAAACCCCCTTTTCAGCCACCTAAGGGTTTGAAAAATGCTGAAATTACTTTTTTGGTGTTTTGGTTGAGAATATATTTACCAAGCCTAAAGTAGCTCACTTAAAAAAAAACAATCTCTTACAGTTCAACTTTTAATTCAAGAAATACTTTTGACCCCCATTAGGTATACCTACACTTTAGACGTGGAATTTTTGAAAACGCTGAAACCACTTTTTTTTGTTCTAATAGAGAGTATCTGTACAAAGTTTCAAGTTACGAACATCAAAACATATTTCTACTCCATACAAACTGTCAACCCCCTCTTCAGCCCTCTAAGGGTGGAATTTTGAAAAACGCTGAAATCACTTTTTTGACGTCTTGATTGAAAGTATATTTACAAAGTCTAAAGTAGCTCACTTTAAAAAATCAATTTCTTAAACAGTTCAACTTTAGATCAAGAAATAATTTTAACTCTCATTACACACTTTAAAGAGCGAAATTTTTGGAAACGCAGAAACCATTTTTTAAAATTCTAATAGAGAGTATCTGTACAAAGTTTCAAGTTACTAACTTCAAAAAATACTTCTATTCCATACAAAGCGTTAACCTCATTTTCAGTTACCTAAGGATGGAATTTTGAAAAACGCTGAAATTACTTTTTTGACGTATTGAAAGTATAGTTACAAAGTCTATAGTAGTTCACTTTAAAAAAAAATTAATAGTACAACTTTTAATTCAAGAAATACTTTTGACCCCTATTACATCATTTAAGGGGTAGAATTTTAGAAAACGCGGTAATTATTATGTTTTTGATTCTAATAAAGAATATCTGTACAAAGTTTCGAGTCACTAAGTTCAAAAAATATTTCTGCTCCATACAAACTGTCAACCCCTTTTCGGCTGAAAAGGGGTTTAGGGGGTCCTAAGGCATGAATTTTGAAAAAAATATTTTACTCATGTTTCATGCCTTCCAGTAAAGAAAATTCATGCTGAATTTCATTCGAATAACTTCAAAATCGGCAAAGTTTCATACTTCATTTGCACCCCCGTTTTACCCCCTTAGCGGATGAATTTTCAAAAATCCTTTCTTAGTGCTCCCCTACGTTATAAAAGGAACCCCTGTGCAAAATTTCAAGTTTCTAACCCTTATAGTTTAGGCCCTGCGTTGATATGTCAATCAGTCAGCATCTCCTTTTATATATATATAGATTTCTAACCCTTATAGTTTAGGCCCTGCGTTGATATCTCAGTCAGTAAGCTTCTCCTTTTATATATATAGATAAAACGTAAAGTTTCATACTAACTTTGCATCCCCGTTTTACCGCCCTTAAGGGATGATTTTTGAGAAATATATTTTACTCGTATTTCATGCCTTTCAATAAAGAACCTTCGTGCTGAATTTCATTCGAATAACTTCAAAAACGGCAAAGTTTCATACTAACTTTGCGCCCCCGTTTAACCCCCTAAGGGATGAATTTTGAAAAAGATATTTTACTCATGTTTCATGCCTATCAGTAGAGAACCTTCATGCTGAATTTTATTCGAATAACTTCAAAAACGGCAAAGTTTCATACTTCATTTGCACCACCGTTTTACCCCCTTAGCGGATGAATTTTCAAAAATCCTTTCTTAGTGCTCCCCTACGTTATAAAAGGAATCTCTGCAAAATTTCAAGTTTCTAACCCTTATAGTTTAGGCCCTGCGTTGATATGTCAGTCAGTCAGCTTCTCCCTTTATATATATATATATTACTAACTTTGCGCCCCCGTTTAACCCCCTAAGGGATCAATTATGAAAAAAAATATTTTACTCATGTTTCATGCCTATCAGTAGAGAACCTTCATGCTGAATTTCATTCGAATAACTTCAAAAACGGCAAAGTTTCATACTAAATTTGCACCCCCGTTTTACCCCCTTAGGGGATGAATTTCCAAAAATCCTTTCTTAGTGCTCCCCTACGTTATAAAAGGAACCCCTGTGCAAAATTTCAAGTTTCTAACCATTATAGTTTAGGCCCTGCGTTGATATGTCAGTCAGTCAGCTTCTCCTTTTATATATATAGATATGTAAGGATCAAGGTACGTGGTGATTGTAAACAGATATTATGATTATTGATTAGTTCAAAACTATGTTAGTATCTTCATACTTTGTAAAATTACGTTGCAATCTGTTTTGTGTGTGTTCAATAAATAAATAAATGTAATATATGTTTAAATTGGTGAAAGTCTTAGTGAAGGGTGCGTAAGACTTTTTATATATTTGTTATGGTCTAGATTTTTTATCTCCAAAAATATATATACATCCGTTTCCTAGTTTTTATAGTTTGACACTGGGTGGCGCAGTGTGATTTATCACATACGTATACATACGTATATATATTTTTGGAGATAAAAAATCTGTAAACATTAATTTAGTAATAAATAATAAAAAGGTACATATGCAGGATATTATAACAAATTCATGTTAGTACAACTAACATGAATTTATTAATAAAACAAATTATATTAAGTACTTTTTTCTTTATCTTCTGTATGACAATCATTAGGCGCTCGTAGATTTTTGTTTGCATAAAACATTTTAGATAGCATTATAGATAATAGCCGTAGGGTTGTCTAATTAATAGATATGTATGATAATACTTATATTGATTTGAATCTTAAATTTATCAATATCACTAGACACGTAGTGACTGCTCCAAAAAACTGCAAATGTAGTAATTATCATTTTTTTTTTTAATCTGTATACAAATATACGATTACAACGAAATTTGTGTGGTAATCACAATCCTGAGGGCTCCTAGGATGATCTAGTTTAAGATAGTCGTCTTCTGATACTAGACCATTATCATCATTTTAGCCTATACTTGCCCACTATTGGACATACGAGTAGGCCTCAAAAAAAGGTATTCATCTGATCTCGAGTCAGATCAGGTCAGGTCGTTGCATTATCTAGTCTCACATCACATGGCGTGTACCAGCACGGAGCATCATTCACGAATCTTTTTTACCAAGCGATTGCCAGTTCTACGAGCACTGCCACTTAAGCTTGCTTATTCATTGGGCAACATCTATTATTTTGATACTACTGCGGATATTCTCATTTCAAAATCCCGTGCCCTTTCCATAGCACGCAGAGGAACCATTCACGCCATAGGGCGCGCACTAATAAAACTTATTTATTATCGATTTCCTCATTTATATCCGAGAAATTTATGACGGCTTAATGAACAAATATTTTAGATATTTATAAAAACTGAATTTACAATAACAAAATGTTCAATAAACCGCTATTACCGCTATAACCGCTATCATTGAATCACCGATCAATGTGTTAGATAAACATATCCATAGTCACAGTAACTTACCGTTACTACTAATGGCCTATTCAATGTGCACATGCCCAAAGGCTCATATGAGGCAGGCCGCAGCATCACCTGGTGAGAGAACTGTTCCAGTAGAGAGAGCATCATACCGCTCATTGGAGTTGATACCATCATTCGGCTTAATATGCCTTTAATCTTTTTGCTCTGGGACAAAAGTAAAATTTATAAGTCTCATCAATTATTAAATTATCAGAATAAAAAAACACTCATTATATCTCTCACACTCTTAGTGAACAATATCATCGAAAAGATCTTGTGAAATTACTACCCTGAATGAATAAAAACAAAATCTGAATACCTCCATATCTTAACTATGAAAGGAATATTAATTCGTTGAAACTTTCTATTCTCTTATTTCTTGAAATTAAATAAATTAATAAATAGGGTGTAAAATTACTGAGCGACTCTTTTACTTCGTTCAACTCGAAAATGAATATCAATGAATTTTATGCTTACAACTTCTCGTCGTGACATGCATATCTCGATTTAGATCAGAGACTTTCTCACATATGGCAACTCTAATTTAGGAAACCTGAATATTTAAAATAATATTGTAAAATGGCTGACCTCTCGAACGGTATAGTGACAAATTTCTACCAGAAAGAATATTTGTAATATATGTATTACAAGGAAGACAAGGCTGCTTATGAAATAAGGTAATATTTCATGTGGTATTGGCCCTCCTGAAATATAAATCAATTTAGTCAATTTTGTAAAAGGCTTCAACATAATTAAGAAGCAACGCTCGTGTGAAAGACATTATAAATTTATTAAACATAGATGTAACGTTAGGGTTGGATAAAAAGTTTTATTATTTAATGTAACTCTAAAAATCTGTCCTTTTTAAAGGATCTCCTTGTTGCTGCAGTGATTTCAGTTTTTCATATTGCCATATGCAGCGTGACTGCTAGTGCTCAATTTATATATAATAATAGTTCTTCTAATGTACATCTTCATATGATGTGATTACTTACTGTGCTGTCAGTATTCTCTACCAGACAATCTATTGAAAACATCAAAATACGAGAAACCGGCACACAAGAAAACAAAGCAATATATATACTTATTTATAATTACAGTAAATAGTCATACAAAAACACACATAAATTAAAATACACTTAGACATGGAGTATACGTAGATATACTTACTCATGCATAAACACAATAATCAATCGAACGATGATTGTATATTTTCCCCTTTAATCAGAATTTATTCGAATTACCTCTGAGAGAGTCAGGCAGCACTTTATTGGTTTTATTTCAAATTCTATTACATTACAAGTCACATGCGAGACATGTGACTTGTAATGTAAAAGAATTCGAAATACCAATTATCAGATTGGAAAATAATAGTAGAGAAATTCACAGAGTGTGTGAGATAAAGCGAGTGTAAGTTACTGATATAATGAAATTTGCATTTCGAGTAGGGAGAGAGGATTATATGGAATTGAACAGAGCGGCCGCTTTTTTCGGCGATAATGAACAGGAAGCCGTTATCTATAACACTTACATGCAAAATGCTATTTAATAGAAATTAAATAATATATGTACACAATACATCGATAATTATATACATTATAGAATATATAGTTAGACTAACCATTGCATTCTTTGATATATGGATACATTATAAATCTTTATAATTTTGGATGTTTGTAGAAGGCGGACACGAATCTTAGCTGTTAGGAATGTCTTAATATTCGTATTTTTAAATACATGAGAAATATATAATGGATGATTTGATACATGACAGAAAACACATTATTATTAAAATTCTCTATGATAATGATAATAAGACGTCTCGAATCGTGATCTTAAGATCGCAGTATACTCTTATTAATCTCGTAATTATACGCAGCTAAATTTATGTAGGAGTGAAATTCTAGATATCAAATATATACAATTGATTTACTTGTAAACATGATATGTGAAAAATAATTTCAATAATTCTATGGGCATATAATGTACATGGTGGCACCTTTAGTCTCTCGAGGAAGTATCAGAACTGAAAACGCCGCTGCCACAATGCGACTTTCGCGCAGTTATCTTCGAAAGAACTAAGGAACAAATGACGTTACGAATGAGCCGCTGCATGCTCTATTTAAAACATTGCCAAAGCATTAGCTACTATTTGCTTTTATTTCACATAATATTTAACGGAGAGGTGACTAAATAACCCAAGTGTTTATAGTCAAATTTCATCATAAGATGTATGGAAATTCAGGTTTCTATCCATTCTCACATTGATATGACTACTTCACAGGAAGCTTGCTTTAATACTTACGTAAACGATTAATAATTAAGTATAATATTACAGTAATGTTTCCTATGGATGTTATGAGCAAAACTATGTGCGAGAGACCATAACCTTTATCAATATTGTGTACCATGTTGCAAAGTCTGCTATGTAAAAATGCAATTCTGTGTATGGTTGCGATTGGTGATACAACTGGACGAGGTACATCAGTAACTGGAAAAAAATTTAGAACAAAATTGTCGTTGTAATATCAGTCAAAATAATTTATAGATGAAGATGTAGTCATTAGCTAAGTTACTAAAGGATGATCTTCAATTTGTTCTATAGAAAATAAATACTTCAGAGAAAGTAATACTCGTGTACTTAAAAAATAAAATGTTTATACTAACGTGTAAACCCTATTTGTGGCTCCCTATTATCTTTGGAGTCGAAGTCAACCTCATCTACATGCGGTGCACTCTGTGAACAAATCTCAAAAATACCTAGGTCTGGTCTGGGTATAGTTTCCAATAAAATAACTTTTCGTAGGATCGAGGATAAAATTTTATTGCCATCGAAAAACTGTATCACTATTGAACATAAATTCTTTACAGTGCCATTAAATATTGCTTTCGAAACTAAGAGCGCCATATGATGGTCTTATGTTCATAAACAAGCTACAGAAAGTATAAAAACAGTAAATAATGGTGATAGTGGACTACGGAGAATAATAAAGTGATGGTGGTAGATGACAATAAAACAACAACAGTTACAACGGAGTGCTACTATCATAAGAACATGTGAAAATAATTAGAACGAAATACATTGTAGTTGATTCGAGCTTACAACGATTGATTATACTTATAATTTTACAAACTTTATACTTGACGAAATGATTAAAATTAATAACAAATATTAGTTTGTTACTGGTAATATAATCAGTTTGTACACGGGTCTCTTAATGTACAATAAAGAATTATCTATTAACTTTACAAAAATTCTTTACTAATCTTCTCCGTCAGGATCTTCTTCATCTATGTTCGGATCAGAAAGTTTACAATTGTCTGTTTTTAAGTTCAAATAAAAATCATGGAAAGAAGAATCTATTAGCTTAAGAAGATCCATTAAATTCTTATTTTTTCTAATATCTTCTAATTAAGGTTCTGTCGCAATCTGGTACTGACAAAAAGTATCGGCATTGCCTTTGCTCCTTTTCTTAAAATTACTAACATCTGATTCTGAAACATGAATACAAGAAAAAGGCACTAAGTATCTGTAGCTTGAAAGTACCGTAGGAGTTGCTGCGTTAGAATTAGCATCAAATGAGACGTGCTAGTCAAAAAGTGACTACCACTTCAAATCAGGTTGCCGTATACTTATTTGATTGTTTGAAGAAAAAGAAACGAAACCTCAGACGTTTTTCATCACAAACTAAATACTAAAAACTATTAAAGCTAATAAAGCCTAGTCTTAGCTTTTAAGTTAATAAATAATAATAAGATGAGCAAATAAATTGGTTAGAATTATGAGCAATTAAGTAAGTACTTACTTTTTGCTTGTCCTCCATAACAAATTACTAACGTACTTAGTTGAGTACAATTACCGACTACGAATATGCCACTTGCAACTCTTAAATATACAAATAACAACAATAACAGCAAGATTCGAATGAGTGAATGAACAAAGAATGAAGAAAGAATTACCTAATCATGCAAAATATTTTGAACTTAAACGTAGTCGTTTTAAGGTTAACAATATTGAACTAAATGTGTCAATTTGAGTATGTGTATGCGAGTGGCAGAATAACGCTTATTGGGGTTTACGCAATTTCAACCTTTAAGCTATGTATTCATTTTTGACGCCAACCGTACAGTTTAAGGCGGTTTGATTTATTTGTAATAACGTATAACCGACCAAGGAAGATAAAGGTGAATGACGATGATGAATAAGGCGAACCGACAATGTTAAAATAAGGTTCGCTTTTAAGAATGCCGTTCTTTTAACGATAGGGGCATTTGTTTACTTTATGCACTTTGTTCACTCCTATTAGTATTTCTCTATACTCATTCTTACTTTGCACTGGTTATATTTTTACGCTATGTCCTGTTGTTACTGCTAACGCCTGGGCTCGCTAGGCGACATGAAGCCTGCGTTTGCAGGTCTACCGATACAATAGCTTGCTGATTCCACTAGAGTAAACTACTGCTGTCATTACTGCTACTGCTTACTCCTTCGGAACCTTTACCATGGCAACTACCTCGATAATAATATACAATGCTGTATAGTGATGGATATGGTGATATTATATTGTGCGATCTCAGAGGTTTGCATTTTATGAATTGTTGTACGTGTATTATACGATGTACTTTGCTGTCTCGTCTGATCTGGTGCGTTTTTTTTTTTAAACTCTAAGGTGAATTTGCTCCCCAAAAAGTCTTTGAAATCCTGTAATTTTGATAATTTTATTTTTTCCCGTAAATATTTTAGTGATTCCAAATAATGATTATATGTGTCAGCATTTAATTTTTGTAAAAAATATGCAAATAAACCTATGACGGTTACTGATTTCAACGCCTAGATTTTTAATAGCATTGAAACATTTGTGAATAGTATCACGCACTCTTTTGATGTGGTTAAACGTCGGATCCATATTATTTTTTCCTAGAGCTATTGCTACTAGCTTGCAATTTTCGGTGTAACTTTCTAAAAAAAAACTCTGTTTATCCCGCTTTTAAGGTTATTTTTTAATGAATATTTACGTGCAGTATATTTTTATTAATGTAGAAGAAAAATAGTAATGGCTTGTGTTCTGATAATTGAAATTTTATTATTGTTAAAAGGATTTTCAGTTTTATTGTGAAAAAAATATGTAAAGCGACGGGAAATTGAAAGAACTTTTTAACATAATAAACCCGTTACAAATTCAAAATAATTAAAGAGTTGAAAAAAGAAAATTTTCTATATAACAGTACTTGTGGCCAGACTAGTTAGATATCTAATAATCACTTACATGGTACAGATACATTTCCAATAACAAAACTAAGTGTTTGGTTGACAGCTTGAAATCGCGCATAAACTAAATGATTGAGGAATAGAAACTGAAGATTAATTGCATTTGATGTATACGAAACCACGTGCATACATGCAATAGAAAAACATAGTGGCCCTGAAATAAAAAACGATTCAATTTATAAATTCAATTTATGTTCGTAATGAAATATGACAACGATACTATTGTGAGAAGTTTGAGTAAATAAGGTGTGTATGTATGTCATCTTCTCGCCAGATCCCTGGTGGAGTAGGCAAAGAGAGATGAGCGCCATAAGATGGGGCCCTTACACAACTCACTAACTTCTTTAACATTCACAGCCCTCTTATTGTACGCTTGCTGGAATCTAGGACTCCTCCTCGACCGGTTTGAAAACACTGGCCTCTACAAATCCGCAAGTTGAGTAGCGCGATGGAGTATACTCTATATCTCTTCGGTTGTAGAGAGACCCGTATCCTATCGTGGGATGAGTTAGGTTTGGTATAATATTGGAGTAGAAGTTTACCCAATGCTTCTTTCACGTTGTTCCCAGCGTGAATATAGCGTTGGGTTCTCTCCACATTCTCTCATCTCATTCACTTGCTCCAATACTACATCATCATCCGTAATCCTTGTGTTCGTTCTAGTTGACTCTTTTTCAAATACTCTTTAAAGTTTTCATTATCTTAGTTTTTTTCGAAACCTACTGTAAGCTTTTCTTCATACAATCATGTTTCATTATTATAACTACATAGTATTTGCAGCTGATGGTGATTATGCTATTAATACCACATCGTGTGCATATAGTAGACAGTTCAACATTGATATACTCATTTGCATTTCCACATTCATATTTCTTACTCTTTAAAGACGACTGTTCAGATACAGGACTAACATCCCAGCCAACAGCACGCACGCCTGTCTGACAGCAATATTGAAGTCAACCAGAGCGACAAGCTGTTTTCAACCCGAACGCATGCAATACAATCCTTATATATATATTACACTGCACGGAGCACGTGACCGTAGCCATCCATAGCCATATTTTTAAATAAAGCGCGCTATATATGTAGTTAATTACTGTTTGAATTTTTTTTTATTTTACAGAACTTACATGGGCCTAAAGAAAGGGTCCAAATACCATATATGTTAGCCACTGTCGTTAAGACTAGGTACCATATACTTGCCATGAACAGCTTACGTTCTTGTGCTCGAGGGTATGGTGTGCCAATACTGATATCTACCTGAAAAGGTGCCAATTATTTTAGTATTTGCAGTTGTTAAAAAAGAAAGTTAATTTAAAATATCCTTTTAATCTTTTACAGTTGTCTATATCACTATTGTAAATATTGATCCCTCTCGAAATATCAGGAAAATATAAAAACTAATCGTGTTAGGTTCCGTATTCACAATAGTGAATATTTAAAAGGTTTTCAAGCATGCAAGGTTTCATAAGGTTTTAAAATAGCAAACACATTTACCATGGTAATCGTATTAATGTACTTGAGCATATTTGTGGTGCGATTAAAAGCGCCGAAGACATTGATCAGGGACACTAGAACTTGTGCGAAAATCAAATAAATAAATACTACTTGTCGTATCAAGTTCGGGACATAAGTTTTCCAATAAAAGTAAATATCTATTAATATAGTAATTATTGAGGTAATTCCTGGAAATAGAAAATGAAGTTTAATAGAAATAATTAAAGTTTACTAAAGAGCGAATTAAATACGGAACAAAAAAGTAATGTCGAAGTAATTCTTTATGGTTATTATATTATGATCACTTGACTTGATATCTTCTTCTTTATAGCGTTATCCCGTTTTCTGATCCAATGATGTGAATGACAAATCTTACATATCTGCATTTCATATATAATTTATTGAATGTGATCCTACTTGATATCGCTCTTTGACTAAAATTAAAAAATATATATATTTCCGTCACAGCTAAGTAGCTATTAAATATAAGGATTAAGGCTATGATGTAAGTACAATAAATATCTTACTTACCAACAATAGTCACCAGTATACAACTGCATATCCAATTGGCTTTCGACATGAAGATTTTGATACCCTTGTCATGAAATTCGAAAAACAGAGGAGCTACACCGAAATAGCTTGATATCTGAAAACATATACGGTAATTTTGATAATTATTATAAGCAGGCCACTGCCTAGTATATAATCAACCAGGATGTTCATATAAATTATATTTTGAAAGATGTGTGACCTAACCTAAGAAAGTTTGAGTTTTCCGCTGACTTGTGAAGGTCTAGAGGCAGTCGCACCACTTAAAATATCTTAGTCAGATCCTTAGATTTAGGTAGCAGACCCCACTAATCCTAATATATTAGAAAGCCCGAAGATCCACCCTTTACCGAGGCGGAAGTGGAGGCAGTGCTGAAAGCACAAAATCCCAAAAAGGCCCCCGGTTCGGACGGATTCACAGCCGACATCTGCACCAGAGCAATCCGCAGTGAAAGGGAGGTATTTATGGCCATTGCAAACAAATGCTTGGCCCTATCTTACTTCCCCAAACAGTGGAAAACAGCTCATGTAGTCATCCTTAGGAAACCTGGAAAGGACGACTACACCCATCCGAAGTCATATCGACCCATAGGCCTGTTATCAGTGCTGGGCAAGATTCTAGAAAAGCTTTTGGTGGGGCGGCTGCAGTGGCACCTTCTTCCAACTCTCAGTCCAAAACAGTACGGTTTCATGCCACAGCGCGGAACCGAGGACGCCCTCTATGACCTCATGAGACACATACGAACTAGGATCGAAGAAAAGAAATCCGTAATCGTAGTCTCATTGGACGTAGAGGGGGCCTTCGACAACGCGTGGTGGCCGGCTCTTAAAAACCAACTTGCGATCAGGCGATGCCCACGCAACTTGTACAAGATGGTGGACTCATACCTCACGGGAAGGAAAATAACAGTTCATTACGCGGGAGCGTCCAGTGAGAGGGAGACTACGAAGGGATGCGTCCAAGGATCCATCGGAGGACCGACCTTCTGGAATCTCGTGCTGGACCCTCTGCTACATGAACTGTCAAGTGAGGAAGTCTATTGTCAGGCGTTCGCAGACGACGGTGTTCTGGCATTCTCCGGGAAATCCATAGCCGGTATGGAGGATAACATCAACAAAGTGTTAGGCAAAATTGTGACATGGGGGCAAAGAAACAAGCTGAACTTTGCGGCACACAAAACTCAAATGATGCTGCTGACCAACAAGCTGAAGTTCAGCCCCCCGAACATCCACATGTCCAATACGAGACTAGCACTGGTTGATGAGATCAAACTCCTAGGGCTCATAATAGACAGGAACCTTAACTTTAAATCGCACGTGTCGGCCATTTGCAAGAAAGCAGCCGGTATTTACAAACAGCTAGCGTGCGCAGCTAAGGTTACCTGGGGGTTGAACGGAGAAATCATCAGAACGATCTACGTCGCGGTCATCGAGCCGATCGCCACGTACGCAGCAAGCGCGTGGTCGCAAGCAACACAGCTCCAGATGAATAGGAAACAGCTGGAGGCGCTCCAGAGGGGCTTTGCCCAGAAAATATGCAAGGCCTACAGAACCACGTCACTAACATCAGCACTGGTTCTATCTGGAACGCTTCCGCTGGACCTAAGAATACAAGAAAACGCCGCGCTATACGAGGCCAAAAAAGGCATCTCGACCGCATTCCTGCCACCCGGAAGGAAGCTCGAAAAAAGAGTGAAGTTCCAGGACTTCCCACACCCTGCAACTCAAATATCAACAGAGTACGAGCTCCTCGAGGACATGGACCCCCCCACTCAAGAAACCCACCAAATAGTCGGCCCTCAAATTTACACTGATGGCAGCAAGATGGAAGGGAGAGTCGGGGCGGCGCTAACGTGGTGGGAGAGCGGAAGGGAAACAGCCTACGAGACCTTCAGCCTCGACCCAACATGCACTGTTTTTCAATCCGAAATGTATGCACTCCACAGGGCCATAGTCAGGGCAAAAGACAGCAAAAGGGAAACAGTAAATATCTTGAGTGACTCAAGATCGTCACTCGAGTTACTGAACAACCCCAAGCTGCTCCACCCCCTGGCTAAGGCCATGAAGGAGAACATGGCGCGGATGGGAAAGCAGGGCAGAAAAGTGCGGCTTTTCTGGCTCAGAGCACATGTAGGAACGGCAGGAAACGAAAGGGCAGACGAGCTTGCGAAAACAGCTGCAAACAGGGAGACAACCCCCGACTACGCAGAGGTCCCACTCTCATATGTCAGGAAAAAGATCCGAGAGGAGTCGGTCCAGAAATGGCAAGCGCGCTACGACTCCTCCGAGACGGGTTCGGCCACGAAAGCATTCCTCCCCGATGTGAGCACAGCTTATCGCATCGTGAGAGGAACGAGACTGACCCACCTTCAAACCCAAATCCTGACAGGACACGGCGGCTTCGGAGAGTACCTTTACAGGTTCAATCTGAAGACCAGTCCGGGATGCGAGTGCGACCCCCAAATCAGCGAGTCGGTGTGGCACATACTACTCGACTGCCCCCGTTTCCAGCTAGAAAGATTCAACTTGCAGTGCTCTGTTCAAATGGAGCTCACACGACACAATCTCCGAAAGCTCATGGAGTGCAATAAATCCCGCCCCAAGCTTCTGGCCTTCATGGATAAGGTGGCGTCAGTCGCAACGCGGCGAAACAGCACCTATCCTATCCCTTCCCTCCCCTCGGACACGACTCAACTCCCGGACTTGACACACACACCACACATCGACACACAAACACCACAGTCTGACACAACGACACAAACATCACTCAATGACACTTTCAACCTTCTAACATGCGGAGAAGACGGACGACCAGGACTACGCCTAAGAGGAGTCGCCTTATATATGGACGACAATGCGGAGAGAATAGGATTTGCCTTCTGCAATGCCATGGCGAAGAATACGGTAACGATCTCGCCGGGACTCGGAGTCCTACTAAACGGAAGCACTCGCAAGACCACCATGCGGCGCAAAATGTTCAACGAATTACCAAAGGTGACAATCGGAAACCAGACGTGCAGAATAGTGCGAAAGAACAACAAAACTGTCGCGTTGTTCTGCACGGACGACGAAGTCACCGAGTTCGAACAGATGTGCGCAGTGCTGAAGTACATGGGGCAAAGAGCCGAACCTGCGAAGATCATCAGTATTGACGCCATGGTCGTGGGATACCTCAGTGGGAGAACCAAGGACTACGAAGGAGCTCTCCTGGCCTCGCAGCATCACGAAATCGTGGTATACGAGGACAGAGGACAAAACCTAAGTTTCCTTAAGGCCCAATCCCGGGACCCAGGCGCCAAACTGATTCCCACGGACTGCTGGGATCACCCGATTGTTAACCCCCACGTCAGTGGGTCGGAACGCCTTCAACAACGGGTGATGCAGGAAAGATGTCTGGCAGAACAGAAGCGCAAGGAACCTAGCCATATACTCTCCACCATATTGGCGACCCTCAATGGGAGTGTCCAGTCGGTGGCCCAACCCTCCGCAAGAAAAAAAAGAGCAGCGGAAAGGGCCCTGTCCTTGGAAGCGGCGGTCGAAAAGTTCACACAGACGCCTCCCCGCCACGGATCGGAACCCCCCACTGGCCCCCGCACAAGAGCAGACATGTGTGTGACCCCCCCCAAACTCAGACCGGCAAGGGAGCCGCAAGACCACATGGTAAACGCCTTCATCGAGTTCGTGGCAGTCACCAGAGCAACGCGGAAAGTAAACATGGATACCTGCAACTCCATCTTGCAGACTCATCACCACGGCTCGCAGGAACTGCTACGGATAAAATTGGGCGAAGCTGAGGCAGCTACGACAGCGACAGGAACCTAGTAATACTGGGTAACATGTCGGGGTCGTACATGGCAGCATACAGCGTAACCGGCGGTTTTGTGCCCCTGGACGAGAAGAGCGAGGAAGGGAGGATCACCTTTAAAACACCGACCGAAGACCCGGTAGTGGTGGTAGCCAAGTGCACAAAGGTAATGCTGGACGACAGGATCCTCGATATGGCAGAAGCCATAGCGGGGAACCTGTTCAAAGGCGGAAGCCCGAAGCATTGGGTGAGACCCACTATCACATGGGTTAACGGAGTCCCCGGCTGCGGGAAATCCACGTGGGTGGTGTCACAAGCCGACCTGGCTGGAGACATCATAGTGACAACGACAACTGAGGCCGCCACCGATCTCAGGGAAAAACTGGAAACGCGCTTTGGTGACCTAGCCAAAAAGAGAGTGCGGACTATGGCATCCCTACTAGTAAATGGACTACATAAGGGCGAATCGTGTACACGCCTAATGGTGGACGAAGCCCTTATGAACCATTTCGGATCCATAGTCATGACAATACAACTAGCCAGAGCCAGTGAAGCCCTGCTGATCGGAGACGACAACCAGCTTCCCTACATCGACAGGAACAATCTGTTCAACACCTTATACCCAGGCTGAGAAGGCACTCCTTATCAGCCAGGGCTACGGAGCGAATTCGGGTTCCCGCACCCTAACCATACATGAAGCACAGGGACTAATGTGCGAGTCAGTGATTATTGTGCGTACAACTTCCAAAAGATCCCATCTCCTCCAAAGTGTCCCCCATGCCGTTGTCGCGGTCTCTAGACACACGGACAGCTGTGTATACCACACAGACTGTACTGACAACGACGCGACAGCTCGGTTTATCCAGCGAGCCGAGAACGCGACAACGGAACACATCAGGGACTATAACCTTAAGATGGCGATGAGGGCGAGAGACGAGAAGGTCATCAGAAAGTTGACTGAAAGCTCCGAGGACCCAGCGAGCGGTTCCTCCTCCTCCTCCTCCCAAACCAGCAGACAGAGAGAGGGGAAGGGCGTCATGGCAAGGCTCCGGGATGTCATCTCCCTTCGTTTCCGGAAAAAATGAACGAAGCAGAGACAGGGATGAGAGATGCGAGCAGTCATGCTCACTAAAATGTCTAGACGAGCGGCGGCGTTGGGGGGTGGGTCATCGAGTTCCCTACAATATGGTTGAGCACGGTGATGGCTGCCCTCTGCGTCAACTCGTGAACGGGTGCCGCTCGGGGGGACTGGTCTGCCCGCGTCTCTCGTCCCACTTTCTGCCTATAACAAAAACTAATGTAATGACCACGCAAAAAAAAAAAAAAAAAAATTCCCTGACTTGTCGAAAATTATATTAATAGCATGTATTGACCAATATATTTAAGCACTATTAATTCTATTGTAATCGCACTTGCGGAGCGATAAATAATATAGTGACTAACAACCTGACAAACAACCTCTCAAACAAACAATGGCACGGGCCAAAGAGCCTGTGGATAGATTTTATTAATAAAAAAAAAAAAAATATATATATATTAGAAAACGGGATCACACATACACAGGATAAATCTAGACTCTCTACAAATCTCAGTGAAATTGATATCAGTATGACATTATGTTATTAATGTACTATTATAAGTTTGACGTCTAAGGTTATAATAATTGACTTCGGCTATAAAATAGGCATAGATATGAAGTATGGGTAATATAATTTTTGTGGTTATGGAATAAACTTCTACTTAGTTTTCGTAAAAGACAGAACATGGATTCTTTAAAATTGGGGTACAGATTTTTAAAAAGCTGACAATGTACGAGTGAGAAACATGATGTTGCAAATATCCTTAGGTTACGGTAACTGCTTACCTTAAGGCAAATATAACACCTGTTTGCCACTAAGTGGTATAAAAAATATCCAGCACCTTAAGAATGTAAGCGTAATATCCAGTAATAACACATGAGTTACTATTGTCAGATACCCGCTCATTCATTGGTGGATTAGTCGCACCTGTAAATATAAATTGTAATATAATAAATAATTGTTGTGGGACGCACAAGGAGGTTTCTGAAATAGAAGGGGATGTACGGATCAAGTTTACTCGCTCCGCAATATTGTGGAGAAGCATCTGGCTATGGACCAGAAGGTTTTCTGCGGTTTTGTGGATCTTGAGAAAGCATTTGATAGGGTTGTGAGAAAGGAACTGTGGGACATATTGCCGAGATATGGGATTAACGGTTCACTGCTCCGTGCTGTGCAGTCTACTTACAAGGATTGCTTAGCATGTGTGCGGATAGAAGGTGGCATGTCATCCTGGTTTGATGTCAAAATTGATGTCAAACAGGGTTGCATGCTATCTGCTAGGCTGTATATCCTGTATCTCAATAGTTGTCTGCAGAGAATAAGGTCAACGAATGTGGGATTGCGCATGGGTGACCTAGTGGTGAACTGTCTGCTGTATACAGACTATGCCGTGCTATTAGCAGATATACCATCTGAACTGCAAACACTGGTCACAACGATGAAAGACGAATGTATGGAGAAAGTCTTACTACTGAATGCGAAGAAAACAAAGATAATGGTATTTGAAAGAGAAGAATCCAGAACTAATGTAATGATTACGGTTGATGATGAAGTGTTAGAACAAGTGGATGAGTTTGTATATCTTGGATGCGCTTTCAGCAGGGATGGAAGGTACATCGCAGATGTGTAAAGACGAGTGAGTGCTGAGAATAGTGTGAATGGAGCGTTGGGAAAACTTCTTGGCAGTAAAAACCTGAGCCAGAAGGCACAACTCGCTATACACAATGCAGTGCTGGTCCTAACGCTAATTTATGGAAGCGAGAGCTGGGTATGGCAGAAAGAGCATGAAAGTAGAATAAACGCGGTCGAAATGCGAGCGTTGCGCAAAATTTGTGGCGTAAGGCTTGTAAACCGTATTCGCAATGGTGATGTTAGAAACAGAGTTGGCCTGAAACCGATCCGACGGAGCCCGGTCGGGCCCGGTCCGAACCAACGGAGCATGCCTCTTCTTATTTTAACACCGAGAGCGTCGGTGTTAAAATAAGAAGAGGCATGCTCCGTTGGTTCGGACATGTACAAAGAATGCAGGATGAAAAAATGACGAAGCAGATATACAATGCAAAAGTGGGAGGACGTAGGAGCCGGGGAAGGCCAAGACTTACCTACCGGCGAGCGTGCATGAGAAGAGCAATGAATGTTAAATAAGTTCAAAGACTTTACTCTTTAGACGTAGAGGTACTTTGGACGAGAAGATATGTCGAAGTTTCCCGAACGCTGCCCAGACAAGTGTTTTTATTTTTATGTTAGCTCAGCATAGTGGCTCCATTTCGCCTGCTGGTAAGCGGAAAGAGGAACCCAAATCGCAGCGGCAACTGACAAAAGACTATAGTGTTCTGTGAATTGTCGCTGCCATGCTGGCTCGCAAGGTGCTTCTTCACGCTTCGCTGGAAGGATCCCATATTAAACGAAGGAGAAAAAACACGGCAAGTGTGCAGGCAAGGCGTTCTACTTTTTAATAGTTTAATAGTATGACAGAGACAGGAGTTGCTGAACTTTTTATTACGCGATGAAACCCATGTTACGCACGTGCAACAAGTCTTTTTTTTTTTTTTTTTTTTACGGGACAGGCCCACCTCTCATACCCACCACTGTGTCTCCTGTGTAGCCAGAATTAACAGCGGCGACCACAAAAAAGGCAATGAACAGTGAAGTCCATTGCCGTCCCGGGGGTTAAACTACAGCTGCCTTGGAACTCACAACGAATTTAATCAGAAGAAATTTGTAGGAGTAGGAAGTTTTGGAATTGACTTCCCCTCTTGGCAAAGTGAGAGACAGCAATATGACAAATAAGGCATTTAAAACCTCAAAGAGATGGCTAGTCAAGTGAAGCTCAACTGCCGTGCACCACGGATTATCAAATATCTAACACTATTGGGACCTAACCTGTGAGTTGTTACCTAACACATCGATTCCAATAATATAGATTGCAGAACCGCCTAAATGCCTGGTAGTTCTCCCTTGTTGCCACCAAATCAGAATAGTATACTACCCCGGATATGACACGCAAGGAATTTAACATATCGTCCCGCTCCCGTTGCCAGAGATCGCACTCCCAGAGAACATGATGTGCTGTTTGCTCGAATTCATGATTTGTCGTAGAACACTCACATAAAGGCGATGACACAAGTCTAAATGAAAAGAGCTTCGCCCTAAAGTTTCCATGCCCTGTTAAAAATTGCGCAACAGGATGATCGACTTCTAACCACTCTTTACTTAATCTGTCTCGCACTGATTGAAAGAACAGATACAAATGGCGTCCTTTAGTAGAAGTTTCCCATCTTTCTTGCCATTCCGACAGTAAAGTTTCAAATACCTCGTCAATGGGTTTGAACAATCTAAGTATTTTGTCAATATCGCGGCGTTTTAGAAAGTCAGGGTGTATGTTTTTAGAGGTGTAGTACATTGAAGCCCGGCGTTGAATTTCTAAGTCAACTGGTAATACGCCTGCCAGCACTGGTAGTGCCTCGGTGCTCACAGTTCTATACGATTTACATAAGAATATTAAAGCGAGCCGCTGACTTTGCAGCAACTTACGACGCGCAGCACCTATGGTAGCCCTATCAGCCCATGCAGGTGAACCGTACGTAATACATCCTAAATATGTGGCTGTGTAAATAATTTTTAACGTTTTAAAAGTTAAGCCCCACGTCGAGGTGGAAATTCGAGTTAACGCATAAAAGTTCTTTTTGGCTTTTTCTCCAACCTGCTTTATGTGTTCAATGTAATTAAAACCTTTGTCTAACAGTAATCCCAAGTAACAAACCGAGTTTTTATTTGCAACTGATACTCCATTGAAGTGGAATCGCGGCGGAACCTGCAAATTTCCCTTAAGCAAGAGCTGATATGTTTTGTGAGGTGCGAAATCGAGACGGTTACGATAACCCCAGTCAGAAATGAGGCCAAGGCAAGTAATGGCTAGTTTTTCTATACTTGATCTGGAATTAGCTTTTATTAATAAGAGGCCGTCATCGGCGTAGCCAGTTAACGAACACCCTTCCGGTAAGGGTAGGCTAAGAAAGTCATCAAAACCGATATTCCAAAGATACGGCCCTAACACCAAACCCTGAGGACAGCCCTGCGTAAGCACCTTCGAAGCAGCATAATGCCCAAATGTTAATTTAGTTGTACCATTAAAAAAGTACGATCGAATAAGGGAGTATATGTTGCTATGGCAACCTCTCGCCTTTAGTTTCAGCAACAACATTGGCCACCAAGCATTATCGAAGGCACCTGAAATGTCTAAGAAAATACCTACAACGTATTTACTAACCGAGAGTTCCACAATTTTACGCACTACGAGTGCCGCATCAACAGTAGACTTGCCGATGGTAAAGCCGAATTGATTTTTATGAAATTGAGGGCCACCGGGCAACAGACGTGGTACAATTAAACGTTCAAGTAATTTACCCAACGATGGCAGTAGGGTAATAGGGCGATAAGACTTCGGATCGTCGGGTTGCTTATCACCGCTTTTTGGTATTATCTTTATAACACCACTACGCAAAACGCTAGGAAAGTTGCCTTCTACAATACACCGGTTTAATACCTTTAAAATAGGTTCCGCGGCTACTTTACAAGCTTCCTTGATCATTTTGTTTGAGATTTTATCATCACCAGAAGCTTTATTTGTTGGTAATGTTTTTACAACATGTAGAAATTCGTCCATTGACACCACAGTTGACATTGAAGTGGTAGGGCACAGATCTACCGCGGCCCTCACCTCGCGATGGTAGTCACTATCATTATCAGGGCAATCATCCGGAATTAAAGCATGCAAAAGTGCATCAGTAGTCTCCTCTATACCGAGGGTGTGGGTATTATCAAGTTTAATATTAGAAACAAAGGCCTGATCAATGCGCCTATTTGCCTTAAATTCGTGATACAGGGGAGACCACGGTCCCTCACAATTTAATCTTTCTACTATTCGTTTTAGCAAATTACCCTTAGATTTTTCGATGGCGGCGCGATAGTGAGATCTAGCAATACGCAAGTTACTCAGAGCTGTTTGGTATGGCTCTCCTTCGATTTTACGTTTTCTTAATTTAGAAATCTTACGTCGGGCACAGCGGAGACTCCTACGCAGCCTGACAAGCGTATCATTCCACCAGTCACAACGTCTCTTATTAACTATAGCTTTTCGGCCCATAATAACGTCGGCACAGTATGTGAATGTATCAGACATAATTTGAACACTTTCTGTGACTGTAAGTTCAGCACGAGTGAAATCTCCGGCGCGAGAAGCGAAAAGAGAAGCAAAGGCTGCCCAATCGACATTTTTAGTTTTATACTGAAAGCCAGTATGCTGTTGCGGCTGTAAGTTGTCTACAACCGGGGAGAAGTTACAAACGATCAGACGGTGATCACTGCAAGAAGCCTCAGGTAAAACGCTCCAGTTTTGTATTCGGACGTCTACACTAGAAAGTGTGACGTCAATAGAAGACTCGCCCATTGGGCTGCTAAATGTAGGTGGTGCTTCTGGGGTATTGTGAATAAGAAGATTCATTTCAGCAATGAACTCTTCAACAGCAGAGCGTCTGTCAGCATCGGTTGCTCTCAGCTTACCGTACCATAATGGCGATGATGCATTTACGTCAGCTCCTATAACTACTTTATGACCAGAAAGCGCATGTAAAACTCTACGCAGATGGTGTAAATGAGGACCTACTGGGTCTGAATATTGAAAATAACAACTCACTACGAACACTCTTAGATAGGGCGATGTTACTTCAGCTACCGCACAGTGCGTGGACATTAAGTTATTTATCGCTGTTATAGTTAAACCGCTTTTTGGAACATAAATACCCGCGCGTGACTTATTACTGAGCTGTAGGAATTTACTGGTTAGTTGGGCTCGTTGGTATTGCTCCTGAACTAAGACTAGATCGAGCTTATAGTCCGCAACGAGCTTATCTAACTCTGATGTTGCAATTTTATCGTTGTGAAGATTTAATTGAGCAATAACGACGTTATCCATATGTGGTATTTAAAATATTGTACTCCAACCTAGCCGCATAAGTTGGACAAGATTCTGACCCGGTCTTGTGGTCAGACACCTTCTTTAGCCGCCTACATGGTGCGCATATCGGTTTAAAGTCTTTTTCCGATTTCTTAGTACATTCCCGCGAGTCATGAGATTCAGCACAGTGAGCACAAGTTGGTTTGGTCTCTGTGCAATATTTGCTAACATGACCGTATTGTTGACATTTTAAACAACGTACTACTTCAATGTCATCCACGAATCTACATGTGGCAAAGTCGATAAAAAATTTTTCTTTTGTTGAAATAAGGTGCTTGCGTATTTCCGGGGATAGTTCGATACCCATCCATTTTCTACCGTAGGCTACAGGACGACGACGCACTATTTTTATATCTTTCAAGTACTCAGACAATGTAATGTTCATTTCGTTTTTTATATTTTGATTATATAACGCTGACAAAAACTTTGTGTCGTCCATTTTATCGGGAATGTCTTTTATAATAATACGCGGTCGGCGTCCTTTGGGCTTTTCGAGTTTAAGCCCCGCCGATTTTATACCTTCTGCCGATTGCAGCTTCCGTAACTGAGCATCATTTGATACACGTAAAACTACACCCGATTTGGCAGTTTTTTTAACGCCTACGATTTGAAAACCATCATCGGATGGCTTGATGGCTTTCATAAGAGCCTCCTTCGTAGCTTCGGACGTTTTGAATTCCGCGGATCGTGTCTCTGTGGGATATGCCACAATACAAGGCATTGGTTCGCGAGTTTGAATGGGTTTAATTTGCTTGGGCAATCGAAGTTTCAATTTGTCTGAGTACGATTCACCGGTTTTAGCAACGGGTGCTACATGGTTATTTTTGGCTTCTAATTTGAGTGCTAGCAAATCGCGTTCTGTTACGGCAAGCTTCGTTTCAGTTGTTGCTGACTTTATGGCCATCATAGACACTAGAGAGGTAACCCGCTGAGTCATATCCATTATTGCCGATCTATGAGCGACACCAATGCGAGAGGTCAGTCCGTTAATAATTTCGTTAATTTTTGCCAAACATTGTGATGATTCGCGGACGAACTCGATATTGTCAACGTTCGAGTCTACAACTTCAAGCGAGCTATTACGACTTAAATTGGCCATATTTTCAAAGCTAGACGACCGCTGTAGTCGTTTTTCTTTAGGTGACAAATTATTAGGTGATATATCGTCTAACGGTCTTTTGACATTACTGGTTGTTGCGGGCGGCGAGCGTGGGGTCAGGTTACTGCGGCGAAAAACCGGCGTATTAATTTTTGTACCACCAGGATCATCGGGGTTGTTCGGCATTTTACAATAACAACGAACTTAGTAACAAATAAAAATAGAATAAATTTAAATAAAGCTAATACGTATCAATACAAATTATTACCCCGATACCGGGGTAAATTTATTGACTGACAACACCAGGAGATAACAATTTGCATACGCTTTTAATATTTTAATGCTACTAATTAATCTTTACTATTGCTTATCAATAAAATAGAAAACAAAATATCGAATAATTACTTACTTTTCAATGGGGCAAACCTGTTTTTACAAAGCCGCGGACGACGAGACGGCCCGTGCGTACGTACTACCTACCAGTTTCTTGATTTATTTCACTGCGATGAAATATTACAAATTAAACCTTAATTTAAACGAAAATCGACGCGGAATTTAGATATTTATATCACAATAAACCAAATTCAACGAAATATCACACACACTGTACAATAACAACGAAGTAAAATATTTAAATAAGCAAACAAATACACGGAGAAAATAAGCGCACCCGACTCGCGAGGAAGCGGGAGGGGAATTGACAACAATAGGGGAATTGTGCAACAAGTCTGCGGAATCTGCAGAATGAACGGAGTGGGAAACAACACACAGCCTTGTGGCACGCCAGCGTTCAGGGGCAGTGGATCCTAGCACACACCGTCAACTACGACCTTGATGTTCCACCCAATGAGAAAACTGGCAAGCCATGCTCAAAATTTGTATTGTACTCGTATACATACATATAATACATGTAGGTGACTGGCGGTGTCTCACGGTAGGACAAATCTATTACACGAGGCACCGTTGAAGCTCGCGCTTTGCACTGTCATTACACTGTTGTGGCTGACGATTTGGACCTATTCATGTGTAGTCTGAGTGAATTCACAAGGATGGGGCTATATGTCATTAGCTATAAGGTATAATGGTATTTAGGTTTAGAAAAGAACGATGTTCTTATTATTTTTTAAGTAAATACTACGCTGTCGCATTAGGCACAGTTTGCGTGTAATGATAGCTGTAAGTTTTGTTGAAATAAATAAATGTTCATAATAATAAAATATAAATAAATAATAGCTACTAATTTTTTTTATTAAATTTAAGATTTTCCATTCCCACACTGTATTAAAATTATAATAGAAAAAAAAACACTTTAATTGTGTTTTTTACTCAATTTCTTACAGCTGAGAGATAATAATGGAAATAATGATAATAAGGAGCCAGTCCATATACATAAAGAAACCATCGTATCTTCGTAAGTTAAAACTAAATACACATTATATTGTGTGGAGTAAATATTTCTTCACTATTTATTTATTTATTTGAGGATCGCAGAGCTTATTTTTGTAGATCACGTTAAATGCAGATCAAAAATCTTTTTTGTATGGCTAATCAAGGTCCCAACAGGTGCATGAAAATCATTAAATAACTACAAATTAGTTATTATCCTTGTAATGCATATTTTATGTTTCTTTGTGTTAGGATGATAATTTTTAAAAACTGCAACTGACACCTTTACTTAGAAACTCCTAGAAAAGTTGTTATGAAGAAAAAAATTAATTTGTATGAAAAAATATTGAAAACAAAAACAAATATATTGTTAATAGATTCAGGCGTTACTTTGCGAAAGTCAAATCTATATGTAATTTGATCTAACCTGCTTTGCGTGCTTCCGCCACCAATTAGTTCATGCGGCCTAGCGCCGGCCGGCACCCACCCACTACTGTTAGTACTTGGTACATGCCGACGCTGCCATGGCTGCTCCGGTAGTCTCTGCCTCGGTCGTCCGTCATCTGGAACAGAATCCGCATGCCCCCACCACCACCGTCGCTGCCAAGACTGGCCTGGTCGTCGCTGCGTCACGTGTTTCGCCTCTCCACGAGGCATCATCAGGCGTTGTAGACGTTAATCGTAAGAATAACATGCTACAAGTGACAAATCCATCGCAGTGCCGTCCCTTATATTGAATTGAGGGTGGGGGTGGATGGTGTGAGCGAAAAGATATTTAATAGTGGGGAATGGTTTACGTCAGTTTCTTTGTTCATGAGAGTAATTTTAGAATTTTTATGTTTATTAATTTCTAATTGTTCCCTAATATTTAGTTTTAAACCTTTGTCTATAGTGTGTAAAATTTGATATGTATTAGTGGGGGATAAGTTATGTCCTTTGTCTATAAGATGCTCGGCGAAGTGTGACCTTTCTGGGCGATTGTTTTTATACGCCGATACGTGTTCGTGAAATCGTGTTATAAAGTTACGACCAGTTTGCCCGATATAAACGTGTTCACATTCATCGCAGAACAGCTTATAGACGCCGGATTTTGTATTGGGCGGGATTTTATCTTTAGTGTTACAAAGTGACCTGAGTGAATTATGGGATTTGAGAGCAACATGTATGTTATTTTTTCTAAATATGTGAACTATTTTGTCAGTGATTTTACCCAGGTATGACAAACTCGCAGTGTATTTATTTGTCGAAATATATGGAACCGCGTACAATAGTCTGTTAACGATACTACTCGTCTTTTTACGCAATAATTTATCGATGGTAGATTTGGAATAACCGTTTGACTTCGCGATCTGATATATTACATCAAGTTCTTTGTTGTAATTATCCTTACTTAATGGAACGCTCATCAATCGGTGTATCATAGTTTTATACGCTACGAGCTTGTGTTGCCAAGGATGGCTGGATGACGTGGGAATCGTGGTATCGGTATGAGTTGGTTTACGATATATCGAAAATTGATGGAGGGATTGATTTTTAGTTATGGTTAAATCTAAAAAGTGAAGTGAACTATTTTGTTCTATTTCTAAAGTGAATTTAATTTTAGGGTGGATTTTATTTAATTTGGAAACAAAGAGATCCAATTGACGATTGGTACCTGTCCAGCATATGAGAATATCGTCGACATATCTATAGTAATAGAATATGTGTGGTTTACCGATTATGTGTTCGCGTTCGTAATTATCCATAAATTAGTCAGCCATCAATGGACTAAGAGGGGACCCCATTGCTAACCCTTCTTTTTGAAAATAGTATTTATTATCAAACTGAAAATAATTTTGAGACATGCAAAGTCTTGTCAGTCGTAATATGTCATCTGTCTCGCCAGGACGAATGAATTTACTTTCTAAAGAGGACTTGAGGATTTTTAGACAATCCTCGTAAGGTACGTTAGTAAATAAACTTTCAACATCGAGTGAAATTAATTTGGAAGAAGGGGGTAGTGTTAAGTTTTTTATACTATCAATTAAATGTAAACTATTTTTAAGACTGTGTTTTGGCTCAAAAGATATCTTTTCACGGATATGTACATTAAGAAATTTTGCCAACTTATAGGTGGGAGCTCCAATGTACGACACAACTGGCCTTATTGGAATATTGATTTTATGTAATTTTGGTAAACCATAAAGCTTTAGATAAAACAAAGGAAATACGTTAGTCATCATGGACCGTAATGAGTATAACTCCAAAGTCAGTGACGTTTTACAGACAGACAGCTTTTTGACGGTACGTCAAGATCCCACCAACAAATATTTGGCCCAATTAAAGTTAACTGTTAACGGCTCGAAATATATCTTTCCGGATAATTCATATTCAAAATTCAAAATTATTCCCATGAATCCCCATTCTCCTATGCTTTATGGTTTACCAAAATTACATGAAATCAATATTCCAATAAGGCCAGTTGTGTCGTACATTTTAGCTCCCACCTATAAGTTGGCAAAATTTCTTAATGTACATATCCGTGAAAAGATATCTTTTGAGCCAAAACACAGTCTTAAAAATAGTTTACATTTAATTGATAGTATAAAAAACTTAACACTACCCCCTTCTTCCAAATTAATTTCACTCGATGTTGAAAGTTTATTTACTAACGTACCTTACGAGGATTGTCTAAAAATCCTCAAGTCCTCTTTAGAAAGTAAATTCATTCATCCTGGCGAGACAGATGACATATTACGACTGACAAGACTTTGCATGTCTCAAAATTATTTTCAGTTTGATAATAAATACTATTTTCAAAAAGAAGGGTTAGCAATGGGGTCCCCTCTTAGTCCATTGATGGCTGACTAATTTATGGATAATTACGAACGCGAACACATAATCGGTAAACCACACATATTCTATTACTATAGATATGTCGACGATATTCTCATATGCTGGACAGGTACCAATCGTCAATTGGATCTCTTTGTTTCCAAATTAAATAAAATCCACCCTAAAATTAAATTCACTTTAGAAATAGAACAAAATAGTTCACTTCACTTTTTAGATTTAACCATAACTAAAAATCAATCCCTCCATCAATTTTCGATATATCGTAAACCAACTCATACCGATACCACGATTCCCGCGTCATCCAGCCATCCTTGGCAACACAAGCTCGCAGCGTATAAAACTATGATACACCGTTTGATGAGCGTTCCATTAAGTAAGGATAATTACAACAAAGAACTTGATGTAATATATCAGATCGCGAAGTCAAACGGTTATTCCAAATCTACCATCGATAAATTATTGCGTAAAAAGACGAGTAGTATCGTTAACAGACTATTGTACGCGGTTCCATATATTTCGACAAATAAATACACTGCGAGTTTGTCATACCTGGGTAAAATCACTGACAAAATAGTTCACATATTTAGAAAAAATAACATACATGTTGCTCTCAAATCCCATAATTCACTCAGGTCACTTTGTAACACTAAAGATAAAATCCCGCCCGATAAAAAATCCGGCGTCTATAAGCTGTTCTGCGATGAATGTGAACACGTTTATATCGGGCAAACTGGTCGTAACTTTATAACACGATTTCACGAACACGTATCGGCGTATAAAAACAATCGCCCAGAAAGGTCACACTTCGCCGAGCATCTTATAGACAAAGGACATAACTTGTCCCCCACTAAATACATATCAAATTTTACACACCATAGACAAAGGTTTAAAACTAAATATTAGGGAACAATTAGAAATTAATAAACATAAAAATTCTAAAATTACTCTCATGAACAAACAAACTGACGTAAACCATTCCCCACTATTAAATATCTTTTCGCTCACACCATCCACCCCCACCCTCAATTCAATATAAGGGACGGCACTGCGATGGATTTGTCACTTGTAGCATGTTATTCTTACGATTAACGTCTACAACGCCTGATGATGCCTCGTGGAGAGGCGAAACACGTGTCGCAGCGACGACCAGGCCAGTCGTGGCAGCGACGGTAGTGGTGGGGGCATGCGGATTCTGTTCCAGATGACGGACGACCGCAGCAGCCGAGGCAGAGACTACCGGAGCAGCCATGGCAGCGTCGGCATGTACCAAGTACTAACAGTAGTGGGTGGGTGCCGGCCGGCGCTAGGCCGCATGAACTAATTGGTGGCGGAAGCACGCAAAGCAGGTTAGATCAAATTGCATACAAATATATTGACAGACTGCAACAACAAAATAAAAGACTTTCTAAGAAGAACATAAGTTTGAAGAAGTCTTTGTCCTGTTTTAAAATAGGCATTGACGAATTTTTGTTTATTGATTTATCGCAGAATGTTGAAGTGACTGAAACCTTTAATGCTTTATACCTCAAAAATGTTAAGCACAGAAAATGACCCTTTGTTAAGTATCCACCTGGTCAGTCTACTCCCCTTCAGCTTATAAATACCTAAGACGTCTGTATAATACATGTTTCCCTCACACAAATACATTATGCAATTGGTACAGAAGTGTAAACGTAGAATCTGGCAGCTGCAATAACTCAGATAAGCAGATAATTTGTGGTCTAGTTGCAGATGAAATATCAATACGTCAACAAAATATATGAACTGGAAAACGTTACGAAGGCCTAGTATCCACTAGACCTTCGTACCGTGTGGATATGGGAACTGATAAATCCGAAGTTGTAGCCATTCAAGTATATCCTATAATGTTAGTCGCTATTAACGATTCCGTCAAATATTCATTGGGTTATTTTTTCATAACTACCCTCACAGCGGAAATAAAGACAAATTTAATAGTTACTGCTTTACGCAAATGTCACCAAACCAAAATGAAAGTCATTTCATTGACTTTTGACGGCTGTAAAATAAATATTGCAATGATGAAAGTTTTGGGCTCTAACTTAGACAATATAGCATCCATGAAAACTCATTTCAAACATCCTTACATAACGCCGACCATAATGTATTTATATTTCTAGACACATGCCACATGGTCAAATTAATGAGAAATATGTTTGAATCTAAAAAATAATAATTAAAAATGGTGAAAATGCAGTTATTTTTAATTAATTATCACTCACTCAGTTTAATTGTATGCCTCGAAAGTTTAAAGTTCTTATTCGCAACACTCATTGAGACACGAATTCTGTGATTTCTGTTAACATACAACAACAACTTCAAGTTTATTGCTTAAACCATGAACCATGAGTGATCTTAAACCATGTTCATCTTGAGACCTAACTTGTTAGAAATACTATTGAGGTCATTGAACATAGCGCTAAAGTCCTTCAGCGATTTCGCCATGAGTACTTAACAAATCAGGATCGCCAATTTTTATACCGTTACACCCATTGCACTTGGATCGGTTTCGTACTCCGGTGCTTTTTTTTTTATATATATATATTAGTTCAGCTTAGTGGCCCCTCTTTGCCTGATGGTAAGCGAAAGAGGAGCCCAAATCGCAACTGCAACTGACAACATACTACATCCCGTATCCTGTCAGTTGACGCTGCCATGCTGACCCGCAAAATGCTTCTTCACGCTTCGTTTGAAGGATCCCATATTGTAGGAAGGAGGGAACACATGTGCAGGCAAGGCGTTCCACTTTTTGATGGTACGACAAAGATAGGAGTTGCCGAACTTTTTGGTACGCGAAGAGATATTCTCAACCGTGGAACTATGACATCGCAAGCCCGCATGTGTGGTTCTATGTCGGAAGGGTGAGGGTGTGATAAGGGAAAACAGTTCTTCAGAGCACTCGCCATGGTAAAGGCGGTAAAATACGCTTAGAGAGCCTATGTCCCTACGGAGTTGAAGAGGTTCTAGGCTTTTGGTGACCTCTTCGTCGTCAATTATGCGGATAGCCCGTCGCTGCAACCTATCGAGAGCCTCAAGAAGATACTGTGCGGAGCCGTCCCAGAGATGCGAGCAATACTCCACGCAGGCCCGAACTTGTGTCTTATAAAGCAGACAAAGTTGGTCCGGCGTGAAGAATCGGCGCACCCTGTTCAGGACTCCGAGCTTTCTTGAGGCTGTTGAGATGAGGCTCTCGATGTAATAATGGTGCTGAACGGATACATATCATTGCCTTACTGTACTTCAATGCTTCGATGTACCGATAGTCATCACTGGATAGACTGTTGCCTCGCCCATGTGTCAACGGAATCAAAGGGTTTTTCGTAGTCCACATACAGACATAAGGGCAAATTATACAGAAGACTGAGGAGTATCCTCAGTCTTCTGTATTTCGAAATCTGGCTTGTTCGGGAGAATGGGGTTTCGGGAGATGAATTCCATTCAATAAGTATGCATGCGAGGCGGTTTGTGATGACTCTCGAAAACAGTACAGAAATGTTCCTCAGATGCTACTGTATCGGCTTGTAGTTGTTCAAAACAGTCTACATCCACATTTCACTTCGGACCTGCATACGATTCTGCGTCTGAGTTCGGATTCTTCTTGGACGAGGCTTTAGAATTTTTTTAATTTTCTGTTGATTATAGAGACTTCATTGAACATATGCCGGTTGATCATCATGATGAAGTCGATCTCGTTTTCCGTCGAACTCCTCTAGGTCCACTTGCGTTGCGGCTGCTTCTTGAAGAAGAAGTTCATCATAAAAAGTTCCTCCTTCTCCATAAAGTCGACCAGCAGCCTAGCTTTATATTAAAGTCGTCCATCAGCACTGTGAAGTGAGATTTAGAAGTATATATGGCTTTGAAGATATCCTCATACATCCTCCAACTCATCATCGGGGCGTATCGAAGGTAATGCGTAGATCTGTATGACCTTCACTGAATACCGTTTGGTAATTCTGAATATAAGGTACGCAACCTTCGCTGACACAGCCTCGATCTTAATTGCTGACGAGGGACTTACCGATGATAAATCCGACCCCACCTGGGACGATGGTCACCTTCCCGGTAGTAAAGGAAGTTACCAGATTTAAACATCATCGTGTCCTCCTCCTTCTTCCGTCTTCGTATAGTTTCTATAATATCTCAATATAACTTGCTGAGTTCCTTTTCCAGCTCCGCTATCTTCTCGTCGGTCCTCATATCGCTCGTTGCATATATGTTGCCGGGGTCAGACTGTTGCAGTGATAGCCGCGGCGTCGAAGCCAGGGATTCTTAGCGCCCCCTGTCCCACTGACACTCTGACTACTATCGAAGCCTAGGACCAGTGGGATTGCCGGTGACTCACGACCGTCGTTTTCTTGTACTCAAGTTATCGAGGGGGGCTATTGCCGTAGTTGCCACGCAAATTTCAATTTAATTTCATTTCATAAACAAAGAAAATTTCTGTTTGAATGTTCTATATACATTTAAAAATAAATAAAATAAAGTTACAAACTACAAATGGAATACAATACTACATAAAAACACGAATAAAAATAAGTCACTAATTAATTAAAATATCTATTAAATATTCATCATAAGTATACAAAATTTTCTTTAACAACCATGCTTTAAGCGTTGTTTTTCATAAAGAACTCTAATTAGTTGCCGAATCTCACCCAATTTCTTAACGTAAGCGGTAAATATAATTCCGGAAAGCCACCGCAACATTTTCAGATAACGATCTTGAATATAAATTTTAATATTTTTTTCACTGTAACTTTCAGCGTTATATACATGCATGCTTAAACACGTCTATGTTATTGTTTATATCGGGTTACTATAAAAACTAAATCGAATGACAATTCAGTTTAAACGAGTTAATTCACAATTTTGCTTTATTGTGCATATGAAAAAATAATCCTGTAAATTGCTTCTTATTTCGAAATTAGCCACGAATAATTAACCAATATGATTTTAGAATAGTTTAAGATTTCGTACTAAATCTCGACCTCGGACCATCTCGGAATACTCGGTTAAAAATATTTACAAGAGTTGATCTACAGTTTTTATGTTAATTACATTATTTATGCACTACTGATTTTTATAATATGACAATAGCCTTACTGCTCAATAACATCACAAGAGAATGAAAATTGTTTTCTAATACTGGTACAATGATATTTCGGACATCTAGTTAATTATGAGATCGATATAAAAATTAATGATGGAACTACAAATAAAAATTCGTCGATTTTTATTGTCTCTTTTCGATAGTATCTGTCAATAGTCGAATCATCCTTTTATTTTTGTTTAATGTAAATAAATCTGTGTGCAGTCGTGGTCTGACAATTTGAACATGACATCTTGGTATGATTACGTCTCGGCACGCACAAGTGGTATGATGACGATCTATGATTTCTCCCAACAGGTACATTCTCACACGAGATTACCAGATATAGAGGACCATTCAAACTCCTTACTGGACCTTCTACTGACCACATGTCCGGATGAGTACAACATCTCAGTGGATGCGCCGCTTGGCTCATCGGATCACCGTCTCATCCGGATCCAAGTGCCCTGTGCCAGGCGTGACCCACCTCGGCCTACCGGATGTCGTCGCATATGAGCACTGTAAGTCGGCACACTGGGATGAATTGCGTGAATTCTACGCATCGTACCCGTGGAGGCAGCTTTGTTTCAAATCAGAGGACATTGAATACAGTGCGACTGCAGTAGCTACGGTGGTATTGGGTGGCATGAAATGCTATATTCCCAATCGGTTAATGGCTGCCAGCAGTGCCTTGTAGAGCAGCCAATCATATGAAACGGGCTGCCTACGAGGCTTGGGCCACGCCGCGTGCTAATGAGAATCCAGATGTCACTGTTTTGAAATGTAAATTGAATGCTGCCTCAAGATCCAGTAAAAGGGTGATTGCCAAGGCGAAATTTAATTTCGTCAGTATAGTGCAGTCAATACGATATATTTTAAATAAAAATTATGAATAACAACCGATCTGGGTGAATCAAAATGCATTCGACTGTTCTGACCCATCAAATTACTGCCCTATAGCCGTAACTAAAAGTCATGGAACAAATCGATAAATATGGCGAATTCATAGCGGTCAGCCCAGATATCGCCAAGGCATTTGATCGGGTTTGGTACAAAGTACTTCTCTCCAAACTTCCGGCATACAGGGAACCAAGGAACTCTACGCAGGTTTTAAGGAAGGAACATTTTTTAAGGTTTAAGTGAAAACCCAGCTTTTATAAAACTTCCAATACTTTGTGTAGCGTTTCTAAACCTTGATCAATTAAACCTGACACAATTATGATATCGTCAACCCTATCACGCGCAACCTGACGCTCGTCGGGAGATAAAAGATAACAATAAAAGTTGTACAATGCGGCAGGGTTCTGTTATCCTAATCTCTATCTCGCCAGTATTTACACGTGTAGTCGGAAATCGATTAATAAAATAATCTGAGTACTACTGAAAGACATCAACTAGCTCAGGTTTTCGTTCGGAAGAAATATCTGTATCAATCAAGCCGAATTTATATTAATTAATGCAGAATACAGATTAATACAAATAATTTCATTTGAAATACACGTATTTACAATTTTGTCTTGTAACAATCATTGACCTATGATAACAGCGTAAAATTAGTAGCTGTCATGATTACACGAAATCCATTGCTTAAAATCTCGCGGCCTATTAAAATGTCACTATCACACAAGTATGCATCTAGCAAAACGTCAAAAAATAAGATTTCTGTCGTTGAATCATTAATTTCTGTAACGCTACAGGTAAATACCATTTTTTTGAGTTTCCAGTAAAATGGATTTAATATATTTTTTTAATGAGAACATCGATGTTATGGATTGGAGGTGGTATATTGTTCCAACATTTGGTAGCCTAATAACGAAAGCTATCTCTGAAAGCGACGGTTTTATGAGCTTGCACTGTCAAATAGGCACGACAGAATCTTCTACCATATTTATTTGACATCTGAGGAAATCTTAGTTTGTCGTAAAGATACGGGATAAAGGGAGGAATGTTGAAACAATAACGACAGCATGCATTTTGAACACGTTGTATTAAGCGCTGTGTTCTGCATAGTAAACGAGGTCCATAAACTAAATCTCAGTAATTAAGTCTGTACAAACCTAGTGATTTACACATTTTGATACGAACTTCTTCAGAAAACAGATTGTGGATTTTATATAATACTATCAGACGGTAAAAACTGTTCCTAACAACACCTACCACATGGGCCTCAAAGCGCAATTGACTATCGGAGATTATACCGAGATTTTTTGCTACCTCTACCCTATCTACAGGCTTGCATGGTGTATGGTGATAACAGGGTTCCTACATGTGATATTATGTATCACCGTCTTCGATCCAAAAAACATGCATTACGATTTAGAATGATTAAGCACGAGGGAATTCCTAACAGTCCTTTGAACAGCTCGTGAAATCATAGCAGGAGACTCAGATATATACACCTACACATCGTGGGCATAAATATGGTACTTATAGTGTCTTATTACACGCGATTGATCGGCGTCGTAAAATATAAAAAGAAGCGGTCCCAACGTGGAACCCTGTGGTACACCACGATTCACGCGTTTTGATTGGAAAAGGCAGCAAAATCCATCACTTTTCATCAGCTTTACTAGTTGTGTTCGACTATTTAAGTAACTATAAAACCAACTGATGGAGTGATGATCCAACCTATGATAGGCTAATTTTGGCAAAAAAAGAGATATGTCAATGCAGTCAAATGCACGGGAAAAATCTAGTAAAGTCAAGACAGTACTAGGTCCGTTGTCTTGTTCCGCGAGAATATTGTCAGTAATATCTAACAACGCTGTGAGTTTGCCACGGTTTCTACGAAATCCCGATTTGAATTCGGGTAGTACATATATTATTTTTTCTACATATCTCATTAATTGTATATGTACAGCTTTTCTAAAACTTTGGAGATGAAAGGCAATATGCTTATATAGCTCTCACATCTTTGCAATCCGTTGGATTATTTGTTTTAGAAACAGGAGTCACTAGGGCCTCAATCCACAATGAGGGGACGATACCAGAGAGAAGTAATCGATTTACAATTTTAGTTATAATATCAAGGGTACAAGTGAGAGTCAGTACAATCATATCTCTGCTAATACCATCCCATCTGATACCGTTCGACTTTATAGAGGTGATATAATAAAAAACTTCTTTTTCTGAAACAGGCTGCAACTAGAATTTTGAATCACTGTATCGATGATGCTCATAAAAGGCATACTCAGAAATTGGACTAGTGTTATTGATGAATATGAGACAATACATCGTTTTAACTAGGGTCTAATAGAATCTTTTCTTTTAAATTTATCCAAAAGGTTATACTGTTGTTGATCTGAGAGTTGTTGTGGCGATTAAAATATGTACGCTTCTCAGAAGCTATGCTCTTTTGAATCAACTTTTTAATATCAGAATAATATTTTTTATGTGCTTCTGTTCTCGTCTTCCGGTACATTTCATGGGCACCATTACGCATTTTAATCATTAGTTTACGGTTATCAGTTATCCAGGGTAACGAATGGTTAGACCCGATTTTATCTATCTATAATTTCACGCCAAATTCCTTACCGGGTAGGCAGAGAGAATCAAGCGCCACGTGACTCGATCCTTACATATCTCACTCGCTTCTTTAACATTAATTGCTCTTTTCATGCACGCTCGTCGGTTTCTAGGGCTCCTGACATCACCTTCTGATAGAACACGACCAATTTGATCGTGGTAGGTAAGTCTTGGCCTACCTCGGCTCCTACATCCTTCCACTTTTGCATTGTTTATCTGCTTCGCCATTCTTTGATCCTGCATTCTTTCTACACATCCGAACCAACGAAGCATGTCTCTTCTTATTTTAACACCGACGCTCTCTTTCAGACCAGCTCTGTTAGGCATTCGACACCGTCGATAATGACGTTTTACTCATGAAACTAGCACTTGCGGGCTTTACGCCGAAAACGCAGTCTTTCTTCACAAGCTACTTCAGGAATAGACGTTAATACTGGCCGGGCAAAAGTCAAGTCCATATTATACCAGATCAGGTGTGAGGCAGGTTGAGTCCAAATCAACTTTTCGCTGATGACTTAAAGTTGGTGCTGGAAAAACGAAATAGCCAAGCTACTGCTATCTGTAAAATCTAACGCTTGTGGAATCGATGGCATTTCGAGAGACATGATTCTTTTCACATTACCTCGCACATTACCTATCATTACAGCCATCGTTAACAAATCAATAATCACTGGCATTGTACCGGAACTATGGGAATCGGCTATTGTCACCCCATTACCTAAGTTAGACAATCCTACTGAGCTGAAACATTTGTGACCAATTAGCATTCTTCCATATTTGTCGAAAATTCTAGAAAAAGTGATATACGCCCAACTGTATAAATACGCTGAGGACAATGCTATCTTACCAACAAAGCAGTCTGGATTTCGCAGTGGTAGGGGCACAGTATCTGCATTGCTGGATGTTGTGGACAATATCCTCACGGCCCAAGATGATGGAACGGGCACGATTCTGTCCCTACTGGACTTTTCTCGTGCCTTTGATAGTATTAATATTCAACTACTTCTGGCGAAACTAGCGTACTATGGGCTAGACGACAAGGCCATCGCGTGTTTTGACAGTTATCTGGGTAAACGGAAACAATCTGTCAAACTTGTTAAACAAGATGGTACAATTTTGTTATCTGGCTTTTTGGACGTTAATCGTGGGGTGCCACAAGGCACGACATTAGGACCCTTACTTTTCATCATCTATGCCGCAGATCTCAGTAAGCAGATACAGTTTTGTAATTACCACCTTTTTGCTGATGATGCCCAAATTTATACATCTATTCCACGTGAAGGCGCGACGGAAGTGATAGCAAGAATTAACGAAGATCTAGATCGAATTGCCTCTTGGTCTACTAGTAATGCATTGGTTCTTAATCCCGAGAAATCTAAGTTTATGATTTTGGGCTCTAAGAAACAGATTGCATTTATCATGCGCAGTAACCCCAAAATTATAATTGCAGAGCAATTAGTCGAGCGTGTCGATAATGCTTGCGATCTTGGTATAATGATTGACAGTGAACTACGTTTTGAAGGTCATGTTAGCAGTTTAGTACGGAGTTGTTTTTATCGCCTCAAAGTTTTATATAAAATCAGGCATCTTTTGAATGAGAAAGTCCGCGTGTCACTCTGTGAATCTTTAGTTTTGTCTAAATTAAACTACGGAGATGTGGTTTATGGGCCTCGCTTGTATTCTAGGACGCGACGGTTGATACAGAGAGTGCAAAATGCGTGTTGTAGGTTCTGTTATAGCATTCCTCCCCGCGTTCACATAACACCCTATTTAAATAACACGTTAACTCTTAACATGACATCCAGAAGAAATTTGCATCTTGCGTGTCTTTTATTCGATGTCCTTAAATACCAAAAACCCGAATACCTATTCTCTAAACTACACTATAGCCCATTCCATGAAAGATATAGCACGAGGCCGACACGATACCTTTTAGCAGGACACCCTCATAAAACGGTGGCATTCGAGGGTAGTTTTCGGTACCAAGCCACTAAGTGTTGGAATAATATTCCACCACCATTACGGCTATTGAAGTCCAAAGTTACATTTAAAAATGAGTACAAAAAGTTTTTATTGATTAAACAAAATCTAGGAATACCTGATATTTACAGGCTGGATCTGTTTGTTTCGTAGCTTGCTTTCTATGTCAGATCAGATGACATATATTTTATATGATTTCGTCATGACCACAAAATATCCTCGAGTTTTTATGGACACTGAGTATATAGTTTATTATTATTATTTCATTTACATTTACATTATAATTTGCCTCGATTGTAACACTCCACATTCGACGATGTACCTATTCAATATATTACCTTAATTATGTATTATCTACTACAGTGGGCACATTACGACTTTAATGATTTATTTAATTCACGTATTCATTTACCCCCTATTTTTCGCGGTTGGTCTGCGGCTGTAGCAGAATAATCAGCGTTTTGTTCAACAGGACAAAACAAGTAGCTGAGTTACAGCCATTTTGTGTTACTGCGGCACACATATGATTTTTTTCCCCCTTTACAGTGAACATGTTTCTTTGTATTGCTTACATTTATAAGCATAATTGTAACAAATTGTTATGTGTGTGCTGGAGATACAAATAAAGAATCTATCTATCTATCTAAAATTAGAAACCAGTCGGACTGCGATAGATTGCAGTGAAATATTGATAAGGTGATACAGTGGAGCCATAAAAACCATTTATATTTTAATATTAGTAAGTGTTCGATAATGTCTTTCATATTGGCGCGACAGCCCATCAATAACCGTGCTTAGATGGCACTCATGTGCTCAGAGTGAAGGTCATGAAAGATCTCGGAGTTTACTTTACTCCTGACCTCAATTTCCGGGTACTCATAAGCAGGGTTTGCAAGAAGGCATATCGGAACTTGGGATTTATGTTGCGCCAATCAAGTGGATTCACATATTTAAACGCGGGACGTACCCTGTATGAAGCACTCGTTAAAAGTCACCTGGAGTGTAACGCGTCTATTTGGGCGCCTCACGAGGCCAAATATAAATTAATGTTAGAACGGATACAGAACAAATACATAAGATTCATGTATCTAAAATTATATGGTGTGTATCCATTTTACCCGTTAATGTGCCCCACACTGTTCGTACTCGGTATGGTAGGGTACAATACGCTAGAAGTGAGACGTGGCCTTAGTCTCGCTGCATATTTGTTCAAGTTGTTACGGGGTCGAGTATTCAACCAGGGCAATGGTGATGACGGCGCTATGCTTGCCGGACCAGTATGTGCTTCGGCGACGTCGGCCTCCTCTATTTGTATTTCCATGCGCGGGAACTAATATCATGAACCAGGCGCCATTCACGAGAGCCCTGCGGATACTTCACGTCAAATGTCCGCAGGGCTCTCGTGAATGGCGCCTGGTTGCTAATACAGTGGACGTATTTTGTTGCTCATTGACTGAGTTCACAAGGGCTACTTTATTTAACCTATGTTTTTGTACAAGTAATAATATGTTATGTTGACTACCTACATTGTTGCATTGGGGAAACCTGTAATAATAATGAATGATTGTTCTTAAATAAAAAGAAATAAAAAAACTCATCATTGCGAATACGGTCTACAAGCGTTACGCCACAAATTTTGCGCAACGTTCGCATTTCAACCGCGTTTATCCTACTTTCATGCTCTCTCTGCCATACTCAGCTCTTGCTTCCATAAGTAATCTGTAGGACCAGCGCTGCATTGTGTATAGCCAGATATGCCTTCTGGTTTAGGTTTTTACTGCCAAGAAGTTTTCCAACGCTCCATTCACACTATTTCCAGTACTCACTCGCCTTTCCACGTCTGCCGTATACCTTCCATCCCTGCTGCTGCTGCGCACCCAAGATATACAATCTCATCCACTTGTCAACACAACACTTCATCATCTACCGTAATCCTTACATTGGTTCTGGTTTCTTCTCTTTCAAATACCATTATCATTGTTTTCTTCGCATTCAATAGTAAGCCTTCCTTTATACATTCGTTTCATCATTGTGACTAGTGTTTGCTGTTCAGATGGAATTTCTGCTAATAGGACGGCATCGTCTGCATACAGCAGACAGTTCACCGCTAGGTCACCCATGCGTAATTCTACATTCGTCATCATTAATCTTATTCTCTGTAGACAACTATCTTGATACAGAATAAACGGCCTATCAGACAACATGCAACCCTGTTTGACACCAATTTTGACATCAAACCAGGGTGACTTATTGCCATCTATTTGCACACATGCTGAGCAATCCTTGTAAGTGAACTGCACAGCACGGAGCAGTGAACCGTCAATCCTATATCTCGGTAATATGCACCACAGTTACTTTCGCACAACCTACCTGCTATCTACTATCAAATGCCTTCTCAAGATCCACAAAACCGCAGAAAACCTTTTGGTCTGACCAGATGCTTCTCTAAGATATTGCGGAGCGAGAAAACTTGATCCGTACATCCCCTTCCATTTTGGAATCTCTCCTGTGCCTCCCATAGCATTTCATCAGATTTCGCCCTCATCCTCCTTTCAATTACCTTTCCACATACTTTTGCTGCTAAGCTGAACTGATGGCCATATAACTGGCGCAGTCCATGCGTGATCCCTTGCCTTTATACAAGGGTGTATTGGGACCCTTCGAGTTCTCCAGCATAGATTGCATAAGTACACCAGAAGGCGTCCCGGACGTAAGTGCCACCTAGTTTGATCATCTCGGCTGCAAACTTTGTATCGATCATTCAATCTCATCCATAGTTATACCTTCATCGGGCGCCATCAACGTGGAGTGAGCATCAGACTCACTCTCATTGCCAGCGTCCGAGGCATATTCATACATTTCTTCAAAATATTCACTCCACCGTACTAACACTTCCTGAGTGTTAGCAAGAATGACACCAGCTTTAGACTTTATCTTGTCCATACTGGATGCCAACGAACTACCCCAAACAAAGAGTTTGGTATTTGCCTCGAAGTTTTTCGTCAGCATCTCTTTCTCATTCATAATTTGTCTTTCACGCTTCTCTTTCACTAAAGCCTTGGTTTCATTCTTGCATAGACGGTACATTTCTTTCTTCTTCTTTCTCGTACTTTCATTTAAGGGCAAAGATGATACATAATCCAGCCACGCTTTCCTCTTTCTTGCTATGGAGGATTCAACCTACGCATCCCACCAGGCATCTTTTCAATGTTTTATGCCTCTTTGCGCATCCACGTTCTTCTTTTGCACTATCCACCATACTTTATTTCAGAATTCCAGCAATCATCCACATCTGAGTCAGAAAGACTTGCATTTGCAAGTCCAGATGTAGGTACATACGTTCTCCTTACGCTTCTATCTTGCAATTTTTCACTCTTATCCTTACATGATCTCCGAAAGGGATACGCACTCGCCAATGCCTCCACTTCTTGAAAAGTCCCACGTTTTCGTCTCAAGAGTAGGACCTCTAAGGGCTCTTGTATCCATTATAGTATTTCGGAGACGTCTATCAATTATAATTAAATCAATCACACTTTTTTGGTTATTCCGTCTCCATGTATACGTGTGAGTATGCTTGTGATGAAATAAATTATTCGACACGAGGAGGTTTCGTTCCATACATAAATCTAGAATCGTCTCGTTTGATAAAACAACCCGTCCATTCAAATCTCCACACATAATCACTCTTTCATTCTCTTCAGCTAAATCCATACCATCCCTCACAGACTCCTAAAACTTTTCTAGTTCTTGGGCACACGCTTAGCTTACGGGAGCATATGCAGCAAAACCAGAAATACTCGCGTGATGCCCAGTTTTGTACGAAGGCAGGGAAGTCTAGGCCCTACCAAACAGTAATCTTTCACACCAGAGGCTAAGCGAGAGGAGAATATGACACCTACACCAGCACTGGCATGATCATCCCGGTCTACCCTAGACCATAGGGCCATCATCCCATCGGGCAGATCATCGGTGTGCGCTTAGTCTTTGTCACACATAAAACATCTAAGCGTCTCACATTCATTACGTCCATCAGCTCGTTTATCTTATCACTCAATCCACCTCTCATATGCTACGTGTCTATGCAGCACTCGGCTCTCCTCGACCTGCCGGATATAGCGCTGTAAGGTGGGCGGTGACCTGCACCGCCGCATTTTAATTTTTTTTATGGGGGCATGGTCATCATATATTGCAAGTAACAGTTTGTTGAACTTATCAACTATCAAATCCCCATTATAGGCATCCATGTCCATGTCTTTGATTGGACGATATGAAACGCATTTCTGTACTGACTTTTGGTTTCTTTAGCAAAATTTCAACATTAACCATGGCGTGTCGAATAGAGCCCGTGATATTGTGAACCGACACATCCCGTACCGGAGCATTGGTGCAGACAAGGTCTATCAGGGTATTCGTAGTATAAGTTAAATGAGTAGGCACAGTGATCACCTGTTTAAAGTCAGTACAGCGTAGAAACTAGATGATTTTCCCAAAGTTGACGTTCAACACATTTAACATATTTGCATTAAAATCACCAAGTAGTATTGTATGATCATGGTTAGAATAAAACCGTGATGATTCCGTTAGAGGATCAATAAGAGTGTCAACGCTCAACCATTGTGGTCTATAGGCTGTCCCTATAGCAAGATTTACACCACTGACACGTGTCGATAGCCACATCTGTTAGACATCAGCGACAGGGTGCTTAACAATACGCACACAAACACTGTGCTTCACATAAAATGCTACCCCTCCTCCACGGCCGCCCCGCATATTTGAAGGCCAGGGAGAGTTGAGCAGTCTGTAATCGGGCACAGTGGGCGCACACACCTCCTCACCAGGTCGTAACCATGTTTCGTTTATTGCTACAATATCAGCTTCAAATCGAGTCATCGCAGTCAGAAAATCATCATGTTTGGTATTTAGTGAACCGGCATTATATAAACCAAGTTTAAAAAACTTGTTTTTTCGAGTCATCATGATTTTGTTAAGCGAATGCAGCGACGACATAGATATAGCGCATAATCTAATGCAACAAATTTTACCGAAAATAATTCATGTAATCGATGCATCAACGAAGCCAACATGCATAAGTTAATTCTGTCTTCGATGTATTTATAAATCATTAAAATATAAATAATTAAATGTAATAGAAAGCGGCATAAGCATGCATCATGAAAATAGATAAAATAATATAATGTTATGATAACATATCGCATCTCGAGCCCAGTATCTTTGAATTGCTACAACACATATCACACCTATGATACTCAAAATAAGCGGAGTGTAAATTAACCAACTAATATTAAAATTTGTTAAGAAAGCTAGATACATAATAATAGATACATACACAAACAAAATTACGTAAAATCTCAGTAGATACAACAGACAAAACAAAGAACGCCGTCCCTTATATTGAATTGAGGGTGGGGGTGGATGGTGTGAGCGAAAAGATATTAACCGATATAACCAAAGATTAAAAGATATAAACCATTCCCCACTATTAAATATCTTTTCGCTCACACCTTCCACCCCCACCTTCAATTCAATAAGGGACGGCACTGCGATGGATTTGTCATTGGTAGCATGTTATTCTCCTCTCTTACGGTTAACGTCTACAACGCCTGATGATGCCTCGTGGAGAGGCGAAACACGTGTCGCAGCGACGACCAGGCCAGTCGTGGCAGCGACGGCGGTGGTGGGGCATGCGAATTCTGTTCCAGATGGCGGACGACCGCAGCAGCCGAGACAGAGACTACCGGAGCAGCCATGGCGGCGTCCACATGTTTTTTTTTTTAATGAATTCTTGCACCCCTGCCATGGGCAAGGCTCTTTTTATGGCCAAGTACTTATCATACAAAATTTATTATTATTAATCAAATTACACAATACAATATACACGTTCATGCATCACATTCTCTTATACCACAATGCCTCTTTCATTCATCATCTTTCAGTTCTGTTTTCAAGAAAATTTTTGATTTGGCCCATTTTAGAACGCCGGTAAAACGTTTATGACTATTTCCAAATTTCCCTCCCTATACTACGTCAGTCCAGTGCAACAGGCAACAGTGAGCTTCACAGCTCCACCTAACCACCGCTCAGGCGTCCGCATGTTGCACTTACTAACAGTAGTGGGTGGGTGCCGGCCGGCGCTAGGCCGCATGAACTAATTGGTGGCGGAAGCAGACAAAGCAGGTTAGATTAAATTGCATGTAAAAATGTATAATATCAGAATCGAGGGACGTATTCTACTGCAGCGCTGCCACAGTACTAATATTTAATGCGAAATTAACAGTCACATGCGCGGTTGAGTACTAGGCGTAAGCTTTGCCGGGCGGGCAGGCGAGTGGCTAACAATGATTCACAAGCTCACCGCACTGAATCCCACAGAACTACCGTTAAATACAATGTTAATTCTTTGATTTGCACTATAATTATCGCACTTTAGAACTAGCTTCAATCACTATTAGTAAGTTTTTGGACCAAATATTATGCTGTTGCGAATTTCCAAGCGAACCATCAACAAATACCAAATAAAACGAATTAATAAGTAAGCATAAACAAACATGTCAGGTACGTTCCGAGCCGCACCCCGTACTACTCGTATTGTCTTCACCAACTGACGATATAACACTATCAATTCGTTTGCCTTTAAGTTTATTTGCAATACTTCTTTCAAAGGAATATTCAGCACCAGAGCCATAGTTAAACCTAAAACACTCACGAAATTGATTCAGTATCCCCGACGGGGGTTCAACGGCGCATAGGTCGACGCGTTTCTCCACCGGCGGCGTCGATGTGGCTTGGCCTACCGCACTTGTAACATACCACTGGGCTGCTGCTTGGTTGCGACCGACGTCCACTGCTTGTTGTAGCCACCGGGAACGATGGAATAGTGCTAATGCATGTTTCCATTAGCATATTTCATTTTAGGTAAGAAAACGCCAGAAGTTCTTGCTGGAGCTTATGACAAGTTGCGACCTCCGTTGTAAAAGCAATACGTTGCAGCCAGATGTCGATTTGAGCTAAATGTGCTATTACGGTTGACACTGCTATTTGCGCAATACTCAAATCCTTCCATCGATTTAGCATTGAAGTGACGAGATGACTAGCGTAAGCTGCTTAAACTGACCCCATGTCATACCTGTATAGGTTATTTGCTACAGCCACGTGGATGCTGAGCCTTTCAATGGTTTGCTCAATATCATAACGAGTTGGCTACGTTCCATCAATCGTCCATCGAAACAATTCCACAGTTGAGCACCATGACCTTGCATCCATCTCGTATGTGTCGGAATTTAATTCTGGCAGAACCACGTTGCTTAACTTGACGGAGTGCTCAGGGCTTGCATCTGACGATTTTGCTTTTTGTACAATAACCGCCACTGTGAGTCATTATTATCAACACTGCTACTATGAGTCTTCTGTATTCTTATTAGCACTATTTGATCCCACATCTGATATCGTATTCGTATGATTTTTCGGTCTATCCGATATTATGCGGGCGTATTGTGGGTAGTTGTGCAATGAGAATTCTAATGCAATTTGTATCACGCTATAATTTTAAATCAACCACCACCACATCAACCCTTACTCATCGCACTGCAGGGATACGGGTTTCCCTTCAACCGAAGGGGTTTAGAGCGTACTCTACCACGCTTCTCAAATGCGGATTTATTTATTTATTTATAATACAGATACTAAAGTCATTACAGGTTACTTAAATACCCAATGCGACTTATAGCTATAGTCGTAATTATAATATTACTACAAATTGGGTTAATTATATACCTACTCAAATTATACAGTGGCAAATATATATATATATATATATATATATATATAAATTATATTTAATACAATGTCCCTGTTTAATAATATAATTAAATTAACCAAAAATACATTCGTTAAATAAAATTAAAATCGCGATCAATAGTTTTCAATGAAAGTTTACATATACATAGTCAATTTATTTTACATAGTCAATCTACTTTCACTCCATCTAGGAATCTATAAACTACGTCAAGTAAACGAAATTCACTGTCTGCAAAGAGATCCAAATCATCGAATTGAGTGAGCATGTCTCCGATCAGCTGAAATGCACGGGCGGTGGGTGCCTGGGAAGCGTGTTTAGTACGGGCGTGAGACCGCTGCAGCAAGCGTGGCCGTCTACGCGGCGCTACTGCTCCCGAAATATCTTGTGGAATACGAGTGGGCACTAAAAGACATAGTTTCTCAAGTACTTGAGGGCTATCAACCCTGTAATGTAGCACAGATAGATAATGCTTGATGAGAAGCATTTGTCTCCTAAACGCTAGAGTTTCTATCTCAACCATGCCAGAAACAAAAAGCGAGGGATACAGATAAGGGTAATATCCGTAACTCTTTTTGTAAAGCCAGCGGGCATATTTACGCTGCACTTTCTCCAACATAATACTATACTTAGCCTCATACGGAGACCAGACTATAGCTCCATATTCCAGTTTACTACGAACATAAGCATTGTATAGTACCTTTGGTACGGTCGTATTATCAAATTCAGAAGCTGTTCTTATAATGAATCCTAGAGTTCTGCTGGCTTTTTTACATGTGTCTGTTACATGTTTATGGAAGTCAAGTTTATTATCCAACATTACTCCGAGGTCAAAAATATTATTAACTTTATTTATTGAGGTGCCAAATAAACTATAGGTTGTCTGTTTTGGACAACGTTTCCGAGAGAAAGTGATGCATTTGCACTTGTCAATATTAAAAGGAAGACGGTTGGTTTCGCCCCAGTCAGACACGGAATCAATATCCGCTTGCAGAGCTTCAGCATCGCTATCATTACCAACTCCAAGGAATAACTTGAGATCGTCAGCAAATAAGAGGCACTCAGCAGCCCGTACAGTTACTGGTAGGTCATTAATCATAACCAGGAAAAGTGTAGGACCCAAGGTACTTCCCTGACTTACACCGGACCTTGTGTAATAGTTCTGGGAGACATACCTGTCTACAGGCACAAACTGACGACGATTGTCAAGATAGCTTGCGAAAAATTTAAGTAGGATTGGCGAAGGCCAGTGTTTTCAAGCCTCCCGAGAGCCACTGACTTAGTTTAACGACTATCATCTACCGATAACAGCCGGGACCGAGGGCTTAACGTGCCCTCCGAAGCACGGAGAAATTCAAGATAGAAAAACCCATCCGTAGACAGGCTGCGGTCGATGTTGCCTTAACCTGCGTGTACAGTTACAATGACACGCACAACGACGTCATCGAGCTCTCTATAAACTTATAATCAATGTTCAGCAAAATACGAAACGAGAGGACAGTCCCAAGACGTCGTCACTTGCCGCCGTGTGCCCTAATTCTCCCTTTCTCCCAGTGTCGAACTCTTGATTCTGCCAAAGCTCGCCATCGTTCGCGTGCTTTCGTTTCATTTTAAACGTTCACTCATGATGCGATAAATATATACATTTTAGGACATTATTTTGTCGCAGTAATAATTAAAAGCGAAAGCACATAAGGAATACGAAACGCACCGCACCGCATAGTTGCCCTGTGTAGACAGCTGAGTTGCCTCACTTTTAATTTCTTATAATGTGGTTGCATGGTGGGTGTCGGCCTCCATCGCCACATGCATTTAATCTCATACCATCGAGGACAGCTTCTCCTACGGGGCACGTCTTAAACCGCGTGTTAGTGCGGTTTAGGTCCACAAATGCAATTCACAGATTTGTTGGATTGACAACCCTGTCAATCCAACACGAAAGTCACGCTTTTGGTATCGACCCCTATATTTATGCGCAAAGAGGCATACAATCTTGAAAGGTGATACATGGAATGTAGAGTGCAACTGGAACCGACAATTTAATGAGGTAGGACCCAGCTAGAGGTCGTTCTATACTCCAACTCCTCCGATTTTCTATCTCTTGCCAGACGGATATTTTTAGCAAGAAGTCATGCTTTGCCACCAAGCATGACTTTTTGCTAAAAATATCCATCTGGGGAAGCACCTCCACCTTACAGACGTCCGTAGCTAAATAACAACTCAGGAAACGGAAAAATAGTTTCACAGCGGCCACCCCCTCCACAACGTATGTGGACTTTTTCAACATCAGGGGTTTGCACTCGACCGTTAACGCGGTCCATCATCACCTGGAAACCTCGCGGCCGACTATCATTTTCCTCACGGAGACAGAAATATCCTCACCGGCCGACACTTCTTAATGCGCCGCTTGGCTCGTCGGATCACTGCCTCATCCGGACCCAAGTGCCTTGCACCAGACGCGATCCACCTCGGCCTGCCGGATGTTGTCGCGTATGGCACTATAGGCAGACTGGGGTGGATTGCGTGAATTCTACGCATCTTACCCGTTGAGGCAGCTGTGCTTCGAATCATACGACATTGATTCCTGCGCAACCGCAGTGGTTGCGTCGATATTGCATGGCATTAAATGCTTCATTCCCAGTTGCCTTGTAGCTACTGTGGGAGCTAAAAAGCGGCCCTGGATTAATCGGCGTTGTAAGGAAGCCAATGTTCTTAAGCAGGCTGCTTACAGTAGTTAGGCCAAGGCGCGTGCTAATGGGAATTCTAGTGTCTCTGTTTTGAAGCGTAAACTGAATGCTGCCTCGAGGTCCAGTAAAAGTATGGTTGCTAGAGAAAATTCGATTTCGTCGGCAGAGTTGGCGAGCGGTTTGCCAGCTTTCCTTCTGGGAGCCGTGCTTTCTGGTCGCTCGCTAAAGCTGCCGAGGGAAATTTCTTCTATGGAAGTTACCATCATATGGGCTGCCCGAAGGTTTGTGCAATTGGGTCGCCAGCTTTTTATCCAACAGATGCATAAAATCGTGACGGTGGATGCTTCGATAGTACGAGTATTATCGGCATTACCAGCATTGATATCCGTATGGACACCCTCCCTACGGCGTCTCTCAGGGTTCTGTACTGTCTTCGACGCTGTTTCTGCTGCATATCAACGATATGTTGTCAATAGGTGGCATTCATGGACGACAGCATCGGGGACATCTTATTATACAAGCCGTGCAAACATCCCTCGTTCTCTTGTGGAGGAAAGCCGCGATAAACTTGTGTCTGAAATGGATGGTACTTTGGCTAAAGTATCTGACTGGAGGCGGCTTAACTTGATCGAATTCAACCCCAAGAAGACACAAGTTTGCGCGTCCACCGGTAAGAAAACTCCATTTGCTATGGTTCCTAAATTCTAGAACACACCTCTTACCGTCACCAAAAGCATTAGGATGCTTGGCGTCGAGTTCTCCAGTGAAGTGCAATATCGAAATCACCTGGAGGAGGAGGTTAAGCTGGCGTCCAAAAAACTTGGTGTGTTCAATAGAGCAAAGCTGTACTTCAGCGTGGGGCAAAAACTTATTTTATATAAGTCAGACCGCACTTGGAGTACTGCAGTCTCCTTTGGGCGGGAGCACCTGGATACCAGCTTGGACCATGTTATTCGATTCAGAGATGAACTGTGAGAATTGTCGACAATCCTAAGCTTAAACACGATATTAAACCCTTAAGTTTAAGGAGAGATTTTGCCTCCCTTTGTGTGTTCTACCGATTGTACAACGGTTGTGTTCTGAAGAATTGTTCGAAATGATACCGACAGCTACTGTTTATAACCACACCGCTCGCCGACGGTGGGGAGTTCACCTGCTGTTCGCTGCGCTGTTCACACGCGCTGGAACCGCAATGGTCGCGTACAGTGAGGTTCCAGAGAAATTTTCTTCCGAGAACTCTGAAGCTGTGGAATGAGCTCCCAGCCGAGGTTTTTCCAAGGGTCTTTGAAGAGGTTTTTAGAGGGTCGGCAACGCATGGGTGACACCCTTGGTGTTGCAAATGTCTATAGGCTACGGTGACTGTTTACCATCAGGCAGGACGTATGCTTGATTACCACCTTAGTGGTATCAAAAAATCGGCCAAGTGCGAGTCGGACTCGCACACGAAGGGTTCCGTACCATTATCTATAAAAACGGCAAAAAAAACATGTTTGTTGTATGGGAGCCCCCCTTAAATATTTGTTTTATTTTAATTTAATTATTTACTCTTAAAGTAAATATATAACTAAATATTCTGTGAATATTTCAAGCAAATACCTGTTGCCATTATCAATATCGAGCAAAAGTGAGCAAAAAAATCACGTTTGTTGTATGGGAGCCCCCTTAAATATTTATTTGATTCTATTTTTTAGTATTTGTTGTTATAGCGGCAACAGAAATACATCATCTGTGAAAATTTCAATTGTCTAACTATTACGGTTCATGAGATACAGCCTGGTGACAGACGGACGGACGGACGGACGGACAACGGAGCCTCAGTAATAGGGTTCCGTTATACCCTTTGGGTACGGAACCCTAAAAAGAAAGTTTTTGTCTAGCTCGGTGGCGAAATGGTTAGTAATGCTACTATGCTCGTGAATTCGATTACTTACATAAGACAAACATTTGTATACATGAACATGTCTGTTTGTCTTGTTCTTAATGTTTTTAGGAGATTTTTAGGAGCACATTAAAGCGGCTGGTCTGTGGAAGTACCTCCACTGGAGGCTTGTGTTACTATCAGTGGGTAGTTAGCAGCAAATATATGTGCCTTGTGTGGGAACTGAATCCACGAGGCTTGATGTTAAAGTAGAATAGATTAAAGATAAGGCAACTCACTGTTATCATTAGCCGTCTATTTAACGTACACATGTTCAACGGCTCATATGAGGCAGGTTTCATTATAACCAGATACCCGAACATCTCCATTAGTGAAAGCAGCTGTTTTGTCGGCTCGGCCAACCTCATCATGTGGCATAATATCCTCCTTGTCTTCAAGTCCTAAATGAAAATAAAGCATGAAAGGGGCGACTTCAAGAGGAAATAGGAACCTTTTAAGAATGGTTTTGTAGGTTATTTCTACTACATTTTAATAAGAGACCTATATTGAAAAGTTTCTTTCGGCATTTCCTCATCGCTAATGATGATTTCAGAAGTATAGCAGTTTAAAAAATAAAAATAGTAAAATGGATAAACAAAAATTGTAACCTCACAGAATTTAATAATATACAATAAGGTGCCAATTTACGTACACGTATCATTGACATTTTTTCTGACAAAGGTTATAAATTACACAAGCGAACCTCTTGTATTATCCTGTGGCAAGGATTGATTAGGCTGACCATTACTACAGTATGCATTACAATCCATGGTCCACTGTTCAAAGAGGTTAATAGTTTATTCCGTATTCCCACTGCTGCACCTGAAAGTAATCGATTATTAAACACGAATTTGAAATGTAATTTTTCCACCACGTGTATCGTCGTACAAACATACGAGCTGCTATAAGTTTGACATGAAATTATTATTGCAGCCTACATACGCTACAGATACGTTAGTGGTGGTTAACATTGACAACCCTGCAGAGATTCCCATTGCGATGCGGTTGACTGTAATTAGCTAAAGTGAAGATATTTTTCAGTCGTCCCGCTTGAAAAAAAATTGATCAGATACCCTAAGTTCAAATATTTGAACATAATGATGCACTAGTTTTACTTATAAAATAAATTTAGTCAAAGAAACAACATTCGTGAGATTGGAGTTGGATAAGGTGCCATAACATTTTTTTTCTTGAGCAAACTATTAAGGATATCAAAAGGCATGTTAATATTGAGACTTTTTTCTTTCGAATAACTGTGTAATATATTTGTATTTTATATAAGTACAACGCCTTGAAGACACAGAAAATAAATTGTAAATCATGTTCAATTGAGTATTAAATACTAGGTACTACTTTTTTTTTATTCTGTTTTTTCTTAGGGTAGCTTACAGCTAACATAACTAAAAGTAGTATAACTAAAATTATAACCAAAACCCAATTGAAAGCCACCTCAACAGACGGTTTCATTAAGAACGTCTTATAAAATTTTATTATCGTATGCATATGAACATAAAAACAAGGAGTATACTAGGGCGTACAATCATGACCACAAGTCTCGTTTACAATGTGGTTACGAATATATCCGCCATATATGTATATTTAAAGTCAAAAGAACGACAAAAGTTTTTGACTGCATGGAAACTATTGGAAACTGTAAAGTTAAGTTTGTTTAGCAAAGGATTATTTTTATTATTATTATTTTATTATTATTATTTTATTATCAACCAAACCCTTAGCTATTCGATAACAACTTAACATCGGCTACCTTTCGTCTAGCTGCAATGGGAAATAAATGCAAGTCGCTACAACGATTTATTATACATAGTCGCAATATGGTATGTTAAACTTAAAATAGAGATAACGAATAAATTTTCGTTGGATAAGCTCAAGTGTCTAAACATAAACATTGTATTGGGGATTCCGCACCTGATAATTGTATTCCAATATACTGCGAATAAAGACAAAGTAAAGCACTTTAATAACTTTCATTTGCTTAAATGAACACGAAGGGCGCATTAAAGAACCTAGTACTTCGTGAACTTTATCGATGATATACTCAATGTGTTGATCCAATAGAAGTTTAGCAATATGCTCCTAGATCTAACTAGATCTAGATATAACTCCAAGATCTTTAACATTTTCAGATAAGTGGAAAGGATCTCTGAAACAATATTGTGAGTGATACTGATATCTCTTATCGCACCGAATTAGGCGATATACACCGATAAACCGAATTAGGCACAATACAGGTATAGCCTAAAGACCCGCTGATTTATAGTAGTGTACAGACCTTGCTCCTTCCTATTCTTGACTGTGCTGACTCTTGTTACGAGTATCTTTGCCTCACTGAAGACCAATTAAACAAACTTGAGTGCCTTCAAAATCTCTGTACACGATATATATTTGGGCTTCGCAAATATGCAGCTCCAGTGGTTCTCTGTCAATTTACGTCTGAATTTGCACATTTTTAGGGTTCCGTACCCAAAGGGTAAAACGGAACCCTATTACTGAGGCTCCGCTGTCCGTCCGTCCGTCCGTCCGTCTGTCACCAGGCTGTATCTCATGAACCGTGATAGTTAGATAGTTGAAATTTTCACAGATGATGTATTTCTGTTGCCGCTATAACAACAAATACTAAAAAATAGAATAAAATAAATATTTAAGGGGGCTCCCATACAACAAACGCGATTTTTTCGCCGTTTTTATAGATAATGGTACGGAACCCTTCGTGCGCGAGTCCGACTCGCACTTGGCCGATTTTTTTTCTCTTTTTTCTTTATTATATTCTTTTCAATCCTACTTCGCCCAGCTACGTTTACGTAGCGTTTTATTTATCTCAGTAAGGTACGGGATATCGTGGTCATGATACATACAGAGTTCATTCCCTTAGTCTATTAACGAAAACTAACTATTGGCAATATTGCGCTAAGTCGTTCTCGGTACAATCTATATACTATTTATGGAATAGTTTGCCTTTTCCTATACGCTGTGTACAATCTTTTAGACTTAAAAATCTTGTTAAGTCTCACTATCTCTCTATCTAGATATTATTGTTTATGTATATTTATGGTGTTATATATATGTGTATATTTCTCATATTCTTACGTTGGTATTTTGACGAGCTCCATGGGGCAGTGGAGCTTGTGAAAAACTTGACACCAACGCTTGTGGGTTTGATTCCCACACAGGACAAACTTTTGTGTGTCTGTTTGTCTTGGTCTGGGTGCAGCATCAAAGCAGCCCGTCTGGAGAAGTACCCCCACCTCACAGAAATCGCAGCCAAATAACAACTCCCTAGAGGATTTATGTGTTCCTGCGTGTGAGTGAGGTCTCCAGTAAACGCCTAAGGAGTTGCTGTGTTAGCAGCAGAGACGGCATCGCGCAAGTAATTGGCATAACTTATTCGAACGTAAGTGTAATTAGTTAGAACGTATGTAGTGTATATATATATATATATATATATATATATATATATATATATATATATATATATATATATATATATATATATATATACATGTATATATATATATACATGTATATAAAAATATTATAATGTCATATATATATACATTACCTACTTCTTTTTAACTATTATTTCTCTACCTTCGGTATGGTTATCCGAAAGAGATCGATTTAGCGATAAGTTCGCCTGTTGTACTCTTTTAATGTCGGATCTCTCAAATGAATTTATTACCTGTTCTGTGGTAAAAGTCCAATACATCAATTAAAAATTAGCAATCGTTAACAATGTAAGGTATTGATAGAATCTTATTAAATTGTAGATACTTACTAACATAGAAGAACATGAAATATATGAAAATAACAAAGTTCCCTAGCGTGGACAGGAGCGTAATTATCATAGATAGACCATAGTCGTTTCTCATACTGTCGAGGAAGTCGCAAAGACTACCACGCAGAATCGCTATTCTTCGTAAAGCGATGCTTGGTGATGCCTCCAGTCGAGGGTGCACAGAAACTGGAAAGTAAAAAAAAACAATCTTTCTTTGTATTGCTTGCTATATTGAAAACCATTTGAAATGAAATTTATCTCAATATAGCTGAAATCAGAATGTTGCCTTGCATTTTTAACAAAACCGAAGCACATGAAGAGGTCATGAAACTCCTTAGTGCTTCATGTACTTACCAGATCTGCGTACAATAATAGCTGGTGTTCTGTTGATTGGTGACTCATTTTCACAGATAGCACAAATATTCACTGGCTTTGGTAGAATACTTTCCACTAAAATCAAATAAACATAGTATGGCAATAATTTACATTTAAATATAAATACTTAGTCTGGCCATAAATACAGTTTCAATTAAAAATAAATAAAATATTACATTTGTATTTGGAATCTGTCATTTTCCTATGATTGTTCATTGAGTTTTCTCATTTTGGCGCCAATACATTGTACAATATTTTGCGATATTAAAATGGAGTGGGGTGATAAAGAGAACCGAATCGCTGTGATTGCATTACACAAAGTAGGTAAGGAGCCAAATGCAATTTTTAAAACTCTCCATACGCTTGGTATTAGTAAAATGTTTGTGTTTGTCGGGCTATTAATAGGTACAATGAGACCTCCTCTGTTTGTTACAGAAAAAGATCTGGCCCTCCACGTAGTGTTCGTACGAAAAAGGTGGCCAAAGCAGTAAGGGAAAGAATTCGAAGAAATCCTGTCCGAAAGCAAAAGATTTTATCTCGGGCGATGAAGATAGCACCTAGAACCATGTCGCGTATTTTAAAAGATGACTTAGGACTTGCAGCCTATAAGAGACGTACTGGTCATTTCTTAACTGATAATTTAAAAAAGAATAGGGTGGTAAAATTGTAACAACTACTGAAGCGGTACGCAAAGGGAGGTCACAGAAAAAAATTGTTTACGGATGAGAAAATTTTTACAATTGAGCAACATTTTAACAAACAAAATGACCGTATTTATTCTTAAAGCTCTAAGGAAGCTCCCCAATTAGTCGACAGAGTGCAACATGGGCGCTATCCGACTTCAGTGGTAGTTTGGTGGGGTATTAGTTATGAAGCCATACTTTTGTGAAAAAGGTATCAAAACATCGGCACAAGTGTATCAAGATACCATTCTTGAGAAGGTAGTGAAGCCCCTTAACAACATCATATTCAATAACCAAGAATGGTCCTTCCAGTAAGACTCGGCGCCGGGTCATAAAGCTCGGTCTGCGCACTCTACGCAGTCTTGTTTGGAAACGAACGTTTCGGACTTCATCAGAGCTGAAGACTGGCCGTCGTCTAGTCCCGATCTTAATCTGCTGGATTATGATTTATAGTCAGTTTTAGAGAGTACGGCTTGCTCTAAACGCCATGATAATTTGAAGTCGCTAAAACAATCCGTACGATTGGCAGTGAAGAATTTTCCCATGGAAAGAGTGCGTGCTTCTATTGATAACTGGTCTCAACGTTTAAAGGACTGTATGGCAGCCAATGGAGACCACTTCGAATAAGCTTTTTTTTATATTTTAAATTGTTTTAAATTTATGTATTAAACTAACACGCTGTAAAAGTAATAAATGTTATTTGCAATAGAATTTTTTTTCTTTGTTCCAGTATTTATGGCAAGACTAGGTATAAATACACTTTTGAATAGTATAAGTTGAATAAGTCTTGTATGTGTAATAAAAAAAGGTGTAACGTAAAAAATATGAACTATTTTTTTTGTTTATACTACGTCGGGAGGTATACAAGCATACTGTCCACTTGATGGAAAGTATCACTCGCGCGATACCACCTCTGCTGCTAGCACAGTAACTCCTTAGGAGCTTCATGGTGACCTCACTCACACACACAGGAACACAACGACCCTCCAAGGAGTTATTTGGCTGCAGTTTTTCTGTGAGTTGGAGGTATTTCTCCAGACGGGCTGCTTTGATGCGCCCTACCTCTCTTGAAAATATCCAGACCAAGACAAACAGACATGTGCCTGCACACAAATGTGGGAATGTCTGTGAATGTCTGTCCTGCGTGGGAATCGAACCCACGAGCGTTGGTGTTAACGTAACGTAACAGCGCGTTTCGCCACTGCGCCACCAAGCTCATCATGTTTGGGACATAATCGCAGTCACATAACAATTTGTTTCGTAACTGCGGTAATTTCGACAAGATATATTAGACGCGACATTTCTTAGCAAGATATACACTAGACCTCTTAGAATATATAAAAGAAAAATAAATAAATCGTATAATCAATAAAAATGAAATAGCATTGGAAAGTCACATTATTTAAAGGATAAAAATCATTTTCCTAATTTATCGCTGAACGTTCGTGGTTACATAGACATATTGTATATTTTCAAATAAAATTTCGTCTACTACTGTTCCATAAGACGAGATCCCTTACTTTCTTGACATTTATAACTCATTCTCACGCACTTCGCACGCTCACCGATTCCTAGGGCTCTCAGCAACATCTTTTAAGAAAACACGACCAATTTGGTAGTGACATTTCCACTTTCGCTCTGTATATTTATTTCGTCATGCATTCATAACACTTGACGGAACCAACGGAGCATGCTTTTTTAATCTTAACACCGACACTCTATCAGACCATATTTCTTTCTTACATCATCGTCGCAAATGCCAGTAAGCTAAACGTCATAAATTTTGCGCAATGCTCGCATCTCGATCGCATTTATTATACTCTAATGCTGGCTTTGCCATACCTAGCTTTCACTACAATAAGTTAGTGTTGGGATTAGCAGCGAGTTGTATGCAGCGAAATTTACTTTGCTGTGTTAGGTTTCGGCTGCCTAGAGATTTACCCAAGGCTTTGTAAACTGTGTCCCTACACTCACTTGTCTCTCCACATCAATAGTGTATCTTTTATCGCATGTACAATCTCATTCACTTTTTCCAACACGACATGATTAACTGTTATTCTAGTTTTCGTTCTGATCATCTCCGTTCAAATACCATTATCTTGGTTTTGTTAATTTTGTTGGTAGTATATCTGTTATTAACAAAATATCATCTGCACGAAGCAGAGAGTTTACCACTAAGTCGCCCATTCGCAATCCCACATTCATAAATCTTATGCTCTAAAGACAAATGTCCAGGATACAGGATGGAAATCCGAACTAACAACATGCAGTCCTGTCAGACACCAATACTGATACCAAACCATGTGCACAGTATGCCATTCAATCGTACATATTTTACTGTACATGTACATTCCTCATAAGTGAACAACACAGAGAAAGCAATCATTAACCCCATAATCAAAATATCCGCGAGATACTTTCACATAACCCCTTCAAATGCTTTCTATAAAAAAATACAAAATCGCTGAAAATTAAGAAATAGGCTCTTTGCGCATCCACATGCCTCATTTGTACTGTTTGCCATACTTTCTTTCAGAACTGTTGAACATTCTTCTACATCTTAGTAGGAAATGCTCGAGTTTATAAGACATACATTGATTAGTCGCACCTGTACGTACTTCTTACGCTTTGAATTTCCATTTTTTCACTTGTTACCCTTTCAGGATCCGAACGTAATACGCACACGCCAGTAACATCACTCTTTGAACGGGCCTAAAAACGGGCTTATGATTATGGGATTCTTGAAGGCTCTTGTATCTAGTATATAATATTGGAGTCGTACAACTACCAGTATTAAATCAATCACACTATTGTGGTTATTTTATCTTCATGAATATATGTAAATATACTTGTAATGAAATAACGTATTCTACGCAAGGAGATTTACATACATACGCTCCATACATAAGTCTAAATTTAAGCTACTTGCATCAATAAATCTCTTATCTTCGAATGGACCAAGCACAGCCTCGTTGCTATTTCGCTTGGTCCCAATCCATCCATTCAGATCTCCACATATAATTATCTGTTCATTCATTTGTGCCAAATCCAAAGTATTCCTTACGGTCCTAAAACTATTCGAGGCGTGTGATTATGTGTACAAAGTAAGCGCCAAGCCACTGTCTTGGCATTGTTTAATTTCTAAAATATACTATCTTTTTACGCCAACTCCCTTCAGTGTAGGCAGAAAGAAGAACCCGATTTCGAGCGAGTATTTTGACCGTGAAAAGGAAGCCTAAATGTACGAAGTGGTAAAAACGAAAGTCAATTTACGTTAAATTTAACGTGTCGAAGTAAATAACGTCAAAACATATTTACGTATATTTTATAAACAAATATCATCTCTTTACATTTCAACATTAACTTTAGAACAAATATTTAGCGAATACACTTTTGACTATTAAGGATTTCGTATCTGTACATTATACTTACATTCTACAGACCATTGAAAAGTAACTAGAGTAAGAGCTTCATTAATAGATTGAAACCGTACACGGACTGTTATGAAAATATAAGCCACCTGAAGGTACAGCGTCATCATCAAGAAATTCATTATGTGGAAAGTAGCCCGAGATAATAATCTAAAAACTGAAATGGATACAGAAACATATTAAATATATGTGTATTTTGACTGAGATATGGTATGTCTATCTTTGCGGCGAGTTTGTACCAAGTTCCTTAGCCCTTCTGTCTTAAAATTACTTTAAAAAATGCTCATGTGAATAAACTAAAATTGTTAATAGATTCAAGCGTTATTTTTCCGGCCGGCGCTAGGCCGCATGAACTAATTGGTTGGCGGAAGCACACAAAGCAGGTTAGATCAAATTGCATGTAAACTAAAATTGTTATCAGCTTTAAAATACGTCAACTACATGACTAGATTACATACATCTCAGTACATGATTATGAAGACTAGTTCAATTACTTCAAAGATTTGGGACAAAATCCAATGGATATAATACACACACATAACCATCCTCACAAATATGACTTAGCACAAGACACTTAAAATTAGAACCTCGATATTGAGACGTTTCGATGTTATAACAACTTACCTATTCTAAAATAAAATGATAACAACGTATGTGATATGTATAATGTCATGACCTTAAGAGTGCAGAATTCGTTGCTTATTATTATGCATAAACTGTGTCAATGCACAGCTGTTTAATGAATGACCTTCCTTTATGCCCCACCTTATTTCCATTTACCAGATAATAGTGAACGGAATGATTTTAGATGGGCATAATGTCAAGTAATTCATTTGAATAAATACACACAAAAATTTGTTCATGAAAATGAGTACACTAGTGCCTTAGATTTAAAGTATTAGGATAGAGAATCAAGAACCAGTAAGTAATTATAATTTCCATATTTCGTGTTTACATAATACTTACATTTAGCATGGTAACTGGTGAAAATAAAGTAGTCTCGTATGAACAAAACAATCAACAATGTTAACATAAAGAACGCTATCGCAAATATTTGGAAATCTATAGCACGGGAGTATTGTGTGCTGAGGCATTTGTCTACCTAAAACAGAAACAACGTATATATATATTTTTAATTGAAGAGATAACCCAAAATTACTGGCCGGGTTCCGGTAATATCAGCCTGCGGATCATGGATTTTTATTCTCTCGAAAAAGAAATACCAAAAGAAACTTGCCAATATAGGTTTCTTTTCACATCGTCAATTCAATTTATATTACAATAAATTTATGGCAGTATATAATGGTGACAAGTTGTACAGTTAAAGATATGTTAACACATGTGCTGAATCACATCCAGACATCTCTGTCAGGCAGATAGTCATCGATCCTGTAATAACCTTTCTTACATACATTTATTATAGAATTGAATACAATTTACAACAAAAGATCTACTCGTCTTAGAAAGCCGATGTACTGGTAAACGCAATCTATTCCTGCTTCTAAGATTTTCACAAAATTTTGAAAACGACTTTATATTTTTACGAGCATACATTATGTTCTCATAAATATACTGAGAGGTAACCGTGAGGATATTTATTTATTTCAATAGTTCTCGAAGTGATTCTCTAGATCTCATATTATAATAGAGCGGATGGCTCTCTTTTGTAATATAAAAATAGTTTCAACATCAGCTGCTCTTCCCCACAACAGTATACCATATGACATAATGCTGTGAAAAGTAACTGAAATAGACTAAACGAGCAGTAGCCACATCCGTCATAGACGATTCACGGATATGGCTAATGCTCGCTTAGATATGGCTAGTCTCCTAACGGCATAAGCGGCAGAGCTGAGCTTACTAGCCAGTTTATTTATGTGGGGGCCCCACTGCAATTTTGGGTCTATCGTAATTCCAAGAAATACAGTTTCATTAATAAATTCTAGTATATTATTATCAAAGAAAACTTCTGTATTGGCTGAAGCCACATTTGGAATACTAAATTTTATACATTTAGTTTTAGTTCAATTTAATAAAAGATTATTGCTTGTGAACTGATTTAGAATAGCAGATAGGACACTATTTACCTTGTCAATATTTTTGCACCGGCGAGTAACATTAAAAATTAAAGAAGCGTCATCGGCAAACAGTAGTATATCCGCCATTTTCTGCACCATGTAGGGCACATCATTTACATTATAAATAAAAAGTAATAACCACTATAGAGCCCTGGGGCACCCCAATATTAAAATTACTGCCTTTAAATTGGACCCCATTTATGTAAACAGTTTGTATTCTGTTGAGTAAGTTGCGATCAAATTATGGGCTTTGCTTGTAATTCCATAATTGAGCAATAATGTCCGATAGTTGACGCAATCTAAAGCTTTAGAGATAAAACAGAAGATCCCATTAGCATCCTGGAAGTTTTTAACATAATAAACACGTTCCAAGTTCAAAATAATTAAAGAGATGAAAAAAGAAAAGTTCCTATGTATTTATGGCCAAACTAGTTATATGTTTTTGGATTTATATTCAAAAACATAAATTTAGTAGTACTGGTTCACGTCCAGATTCTAATCAGGGACTGTCAGTTAATATGCTGGTTCTTTACTCACTTGGCTACCACAATTATCATAATATAAAACAATATTATTATTTACCGTAGCAATTGTATTCATATTCTTGATCAAATGTTTCATACGTGTGGGTCCGCTGATGACGGCGGCAAATGCTAAGACTGTTACTATCAGGTTCAAAAAAAGGAATGTCACATACGTCAGCTTTGACCTGTCATTCTTTGTATCCTCTTGAATTGTTTCAAATGTTTTTCCTACCAGTGCTGTCAATGCTGAAAGAAATGAATTTACTATTAACTTTAAGTATGTTAATGAACATATACGTATATTTTTCTAAAGATGGGTAAGGAAGAATAACAACAACAAGAAAAATTATTTACTCGTCGAATGAACATCCTATCCTCCCTAGGCCTATCTGCTTAAAGGAATATTTGAAGACCCTTGACATTTGATATTTTGGTTAAAAGTGTCGTTCATTTTGGGTTAAAACTATTGCTACCTAAACCAAATCTTTTTCGTGTGGTTCTAAAAGTTTTTTTCGCGTACACTTAAGTTATGGCATGATTAGTTAGTTTTTCTAATGAGCATTGGCATGAGATTCTTCAAAAAGGCCTTTTTATGCGTTGACAACGCGCAAATAATACCCCCGGTGTAATAAATACCCATAGGCGTCGGTACGTATGGGGATACTCAAGGTCGCTCTGTGTGCTATGGAAAGAACTATGCTAGAGATTTCGCTGCTTGATAAAATCAGAAATAAGAATATCCGTAGCAGAATTAAATTAAATGACAAAGTCCAATAGATAAATTTCCTAAAAAAACTTTTAGGAATGCGTCTAGTTTTTCGAAGTTAGCACATAGAAAATCAAATGACGAATAAGTATTGTTAACAAAACATACCTACCTATTATAGTTACCAGTATGTAACTATATATACACATGGGTTTCGATAGAGAGATTCTGAATCCTTTCTCGTGAGACTCAAAGCGTACAGGAGCCATGCCAAAGATACTCGATATCTAAAACAATCCATTTGACTTTTATATTAACATTTTATGCCACATCAAGTGGAAAACAAGTACATGCCTCTCCATGTGTATTTACTATCTTTAACTATCTTTAACTGCGGTTCGATAAATTATATAAAAATAAACTCTCAGTTGAGTTTTCCCAATAGGGAATTGGGCTCTTAAACGATTAAAAAGGTTTTTGATGGCAACATGCGAGAGAGTGACCCGACTTCATCCAGAGGCAGTATGCTTATTTGCTGCTTTAGTAATACAAAGAAATCACAAGGTGCTCTCGTATTACCACTCTCGCTGCTAATCCCTTGGAGATGTGGGATGCACTACAAGCAGGTAAAAGAAGTTAGGACATTACCCTGTCCTCAACGCCAGGAGAGTGACAACAAATATCCTCGTATCTACGGTACGTACGGCCCCAGACCTACCATACTGCTACAATAAGATGATTCTTGATACTGTGGAGAACATCAGAGTTGAAATAGTTGTAGACCACAGAGTAAAGTAGATTTTTTTTACCGGCCTCCTTCTTTGTGAAATAACTGGCTACTTTTTTGCCAAAGCCTGTTGTACTGATTACACGGCGAGAGCAACGCCACAAGCGCCTGCAGAAAATCTTATTCAGCTTACTATAAGTTTATAAGGTAACAAATAAGTACACGAAATTATTAACAGATGCGTACCTTAAGAACGTAAACAAAACCTCCTGTAATCACACAGTTGTCATATTCTAAAGTTCCTTCACCTTCTTTTCTTATGGGTGAACATAAAGACCGACTACTCAAACCTTTAAAATTATTGCTACCTGTAATTAGTAAAACATATTTTTAACTGGCTTACAGCTTCAAAAGACAATGTGTCTTAAAGTATCATATGTGTGTGTGTTAAAATCTTAAGTTAATAATATTCTTAACTTAATTATCGCTTAATGGTCGCTAATGATGCTGTTTTAAATAGATGACAGTGATAGACAGCGTTATTAGCGACCCCGGAACTGAGGACGAGATCGGAATCGATACTGGAACGATTATGATCATCTATCGCAAATAGACGGTACCGACGACAACGTGCTCTCTGAAGCTCGAAGAAACTCGAACAGACAAAATCTATATATAGGTAAGCTGCGATCGACAAAACTTAATTGCGTTTTCAATTAGGCTTGCACGCTCATCGACGCTACCAAGCTACCCAATTTTTTTTTTACTATGATATGATTTTTGTTAAGTATTAGCAAATGGGCAAACAGGCATTACAAATATCCATGAGCTACGAAATACTACGTCTACTTACATTGTTACGTCAGTAGTATAAAAATAGCTTACCCCGATGGTTGACAAGAAATTTAGATACATTATTGTCAGAACGCCTAAACCAATGCGACATACCAAAATGTACCTGCGTGAATAGGTATGCCTAAATAGAAGAGGTCCCAGTAACTGTTTAATAATGACGAGTCAGTTATACTGCTATCTCATGACGTCTGAAAATACATTCTGTTTAAGTACATAAGTCATATTAGGGACATTTATGTACACTTTAATATAAATAAAACATAATTAATGATGTAATGACAAGTACGTTGCCTTCTGACAGCATGTACAAATTAATGACTATTGTCATTTTTATGGTTGCCTCGTAATCAAAGGTAGTAACTTGTTTCTTTATGTTATCGACAAATCAAAAAGTTTTTCAAGATACTATTGATAGCGAACATACTGACCGTCTGACATTGTTTGATGTGCGTTTTAGGACACAAGAAAATAATTAGATAATTACTAGTAGAGATCTGAAGGAAACAGTGAGAAGTTTGTGCTTGATCACTGAGCAGTGATGCCTGATAAAATGCGGAGATTGACTTCTCTATAAAAAGGAAAACAGGGCTGAATTATGTTTTACCTATGCGCCGGAGTAATAGAGCGAAAAAGAAGAAGAGAAAAAGTGAAGTGACGTGAAGATGACATATTTAATCATATGATTAATATGAATAGAACAGAAAATCAGCTGCAGCAGAAAGACAAATTATAAAGTTGAGAAATTTGAGGCACAGGGATCTGAATATGCAAATGATAGACAAAATTATGTCGTAATCGAAGTCGAAGGAAAATATTAACAAACAAATAGTTAACAGAAAAATTGCCCAACACTTCGGTAGTTTTAGTGATATCATTTTTTGTTACTGTACTGTGCTCGTTTTCGGTTATGTTTTTGCTGGTGACTTTTCGGAGATGCAAATTTAACTTTGAATTGACTTTGGAATAGAATTGACTTGTGAATAGCTCTAGGGATGAGTATAATGTAGTACTGTCAGGTAGTGATTGTGTAGTCTAGAATTACTTTTCTGTTTGTGTAGTATGTGTAAGCTACTATGTAGCTTCGACCAACATCTTGATCGCGCTATTTATTTGCACGCGCTTCATGCAGAGTATGGCAGTGGCTACAAAGTGTTAACTGCCAATTGTGATAGACAACAGTCCGTTGGCTTAAGTTTTGACACTTTATAGTGGCACATGCCACTGTCCACTAACCGTGCTATGGCAGGTGTCAACGTAGTGGCGCTAATGCGTATATTCTGTTCCCTTTCATTGGCTTTGTTCCGAGTTGAACTAGGTACACGTCTAAAGCTTTTCAGTTTTCTTTTATGAGCACGAACGAACCGTTGGTAATAAATTAGTTTCAATCTCTATCTTTATTATCACTTGTATTGCTTTATGCTATTGGGATCCGTATTTTAGCGCATGACCAGATTCTCTGTCGGCTCATGCGATGGGGATGAGCGACTGCAAGTGTGTGGAGGAGGTAGTATGATGGGCGTGAACGTAATCGGCGTTCTATTTTTTGCACGCGATTCGTGAATGAGGTACTTCTTCGCCAACTAATGTCCAGAATCTGCAGTGAGAAGTTCACATGGACTAATAGACAATTATAATGAATTCTATACAATGCCTAACAAACCTCTATGACGAGATTTTTCCAATAGATATGCATACAAACGACAACATGGGGTACTTTAAGAAAAACGTGAAGGAATATTTACAGGGCCAGCAACGCGCGAATACAACTTCTGGCGTTACAAGCATTTATAGGCTTAACGGGACCGGTCCACCACTCATTCCTTGCCATCTTTTTTGCCATTCAGACAGTAAAGTTTCAAGTACCTCGTCAATTGGTTTGAACAATCTAAGTATTTTGTCAAGATCGCGGTGTTTTAGAAAATCAGGGTGCATGTTTTTAGAGGTGAGTAAGTTGAAGCGCAGCGTTGAATTTCTAAGTCAACTGGTAACACACCTGCCAGCACTGGTAGTGCCTCGGTGCTCACAGTTCTATACGATTTACATAAAAATATTAAAGCGAGACGCTGACTTGGCAGCAACTTACGACGCGCAGTACCTGTGGTAGCCCTATCATCCCATGCAGGTGAACCGTACGTAATATATCCTAAATATGTGGCTGTGTAAATTATTTTTAACGTTTTAAAAGTTAAGCCCCACGTCGAGGTTGAAATTCGAGTTAACGCATAAAAGTTCTTTTTGGCTTTTTCTCCAACCTACTTCATGTGTTCAATGTAATTAAAACCTTTGTCTAACACTAATCCCAAGTAACAAAGCGAGTTTTTATTTGCAACTGATACTCTATTGAAGTGTAATCGCGGCGGAACGTGCAAATTTCCGTTGAGTAAGAGCTGATATGTTTTGTGGGGTGCGAAACCGAGACGGTTACGATACCCCATGGCCAAGGCAAGCACTTATAGGCTGTGGTAAATGCTTAAATGTAAAAAGAAATACCAAAGTACATCACCTGATATTACTATTTGTTATCGCATGATATTGCACTTGTTACCCACAAGGAAACAAGTACAATATTAATTTACCAGTAATCTTTTTTAACGTTTTTTTTAATAATAGGAAATTAACTTTTCTATCCTAACCAATATACAAAGTCCATATAAAAACGCGCCTTTTAAATTTGTATAAACAATGATTTCTATGAACTAATAAGGCTATTTAGAGTAGTTATAAGAAGTATCGTCCGTGGTTAATATAATCTCCCAAGTCTAATAAAGCAATAAACTCAATCATTTATTGCTTAAGAAAACAGCTTAATTTTTATTAAATGACAATAGTCTATAATAATATTCTCTCGTTTGCTAATTGCTTGCAGAGGATTATAAGATATTTACACCATAAAATATCGCAATGTATGGATATACTAGTATTTCAAAAACCACAATAGAATCGTTGTAAACCACTTCATACATATTTAAATTTTAGGTCATCGATTATGATTCGACTATTGACAGATACTATCAAAAAGACATGGACGGAGGGAAACAAACAGAAAATTCGAATATTTGCATTTCCATCATTAATAATTATACTATCAATATGAAAGTACATATTATATGTTCGAAATATCATTTGTACCAGTACGTGAAAACAGTACTGTCTTTTGTTATCTCATCAAGCAGTAAGACTATCGTGATGATATCAAGATCTGAGTCGAATTTGTACTATATAATATAATAAAGAGAAAACCTGAAGCGCTACACTAGGAAGTAATATCGCTCTATTGGCAAAGAAACTTTTTTAAAGTACTGTAACATCAAATTAGTTTAATATTCGTGCCTAAAATCGGAAATAAAAGCTATCCATCGATAGATGACATTCAACCTGAAATTGACACAATATTAACATATAACAATAAAATAAAACTCAAGACTGACAGTTTAAGTCGATTGCTATTAGATTTTTCAATAGTACGAATAATACGATAAATGGTAAGAAGGATAATGTAGACGTTGGAACTTTCAGAATATTTGTATCCACAAACATTTACAAATATATTGAAAGTTCCAATGCCGACTGCATAAAATTTATATTCATGATCGTTCTTTGAAAATATTGCGGTGCCTTAAAAGAATATATTTGCAGCTTACGTTATGGAATTGGGTGAGATTTGTCATACTATTTATATTTCAAATTAACATACTTCTTTCAGCCTTCCTGATATTGAAATTAGGATTTATTAGTGGCAATGATTCGGGACAATGAAATATTGTAATGAATCTGGAGGACCACAATAATCTGAAAATTACTTGTAATTTTAGTTTAAGACTTCAACCAATGGTTTTGGACATGCTGCAGACTGTTTTTTTTTTATTTCGAGTAATTTACAGACGTCGTCGTAAAAAATAATTAATGTACCCGACGTTACAAATATAAACTGAATTGCAATGATTTAAGAAAAATTGCTTTACCCCTAAGAATATGGTAAAGAGAATTTCTAATTCTTCTTCTTAGCGTAATATCATTTTCTTATGAATTAGGATTGGCGAAGTCCGCTACCTAAGCCTGAGTATTTGGCGAAGGTACTGATTTTAACATGGAGCGACTGCCGTCAGACTTCCATAACCCCGAGGGAAAACCAGACCTCTCTTGGGTAACGTCACACGTCTTTCAAAATATAATTCTTGGACGAGTGGGTTTCCTCACGAGGTTTAACTTCCCCGCCGAGGACGTGATAATTACAAATCTATACAGATAAATAAAATTGGAGTGTCTGTTTGTAATAATAAAATATCCGCTTTTTATTAAATGCATATGGATGTATACACGGTACATATACCAAAAAATTTTTTTTACAATTTTTGTCTTTCTGCCTGTTTGTTCCGGCTAATCTCTGAAACGGCTGGACCGATTGACGGGACTTTCACTGGCAGATAGCTGATATAATGAGTAACTTAGGCTACTTTTATTTTAGGAATTTTATTTATTTTTATTAATTAAATAAATAATAAAAAAATAACTATTCCGCGCGGACGAAGTCGCGGGCACAGCTAGTATCTACATAAATCTGATAACATGAATTTAGTGATACGTGCCAGGATTCGAGCCGGGGATATGTTGGCCAATCGGCCGGTCCTTTGTCCACTGGATTATCACTACTAATTGAAGATATTAAAATTTATATTTGCAGTTGTGACTAATCCACCAATGAAGGAGCGGGTATCTACTTCAAATACCGTTAATAATAACACATGTGTTATCACTGGATATTATACTTACATTCTCAAGGTGCCAGATTTTTTTTTTGTATTACTTAGATGCCTAAAGAGTCTAGATCTATAACTTCACAACAAGTCCCATGTGGGGTCGTCGGCAGAAAGAACTGAACGATATGACTTAGTCCATAGACACCTCACTCAAAACATTAACATTAATATTAAAAAAAAAACGTCTAGAGACCTGAGCCACCAACCGGCCATGCAATTCTGTAAGAGCAAACGTCCTTACATCCTCGGAAACATCGGCTGTTACAGCCTTGAACACAAAATTGCAATTCTTTGGTGTCGCTTTTCATGGTTGTGCGACACTAGCGCCGCAAGGCTGCGTTTGGAATTGGAATTCTACAAGGCAAACAGCATCGCGTACGCTTACAGCCTTATAGAATATCAAATAATTTAGCCGTGATCGCAGTAGACAATGTCAAAGCTGTGACATCTGTGATCACAGAGACGCACACAGCCATTACGAGTCGCTTAGAGAATTGCATGGCTGATTGTAAAGTGGTTACCATAGTCTATGAACGTATCCATATATTAGGTATCGCTCACGATGCCTTTTACCTTTGCTGCTAACACAGCAACTGCTTTGGAGCTTACTGGTACACTCATTCTCTTGCAGGGACACAACCACCGTCCAGGGAGTTTTTATTAAGCTGCGGTTTACTGTAAGATGAAGGTACTTCAACGCACCTTACATCTCTTAAAAAAACGGGGCAAACGCAACAAATTGGAACGAATGTTCTGGTAAATCATATTACTATTTACATTGTTCTTGTAAATTTCATCGCTGATGCGATGCAGATATTTTTGCAATGTGATTGAAAACCAGTAAATATTTATTGTATGTACTCGTATGTATCTTAACATCAGGTCCCTTGAACTTGACAACCAAGCGGTCCTCACATGCCGCGCTCGCTTCTTAACTCCTATCATTTGCATAAACCTAATTGTTATAGTGATTGTTTTATAATTATTAAACAAAATGTCGTTTTCATATTTTATTTCGTGTATTAATGTCATATTTTCAACAATTTTTTGGATAGGCAGAGACAATGTGAAAGGATTACTATACATATTTATCTTTAAAAAAAACAATTAAAAACTTATGTGAATAAACAAATAATCCAGATATCAAATGAAGTCCTCCAGTGCCCGTGGCCTGGACTCTTTCACGTCATTACTGATCAAAAATATCAGGAAAGTAATTCTGGAGCCTCTGACTTACATAATCAATCTAAGTCTATCAACAGGAGTATTTCTCCACATTCGACGATGTACCTATTATATATTACCGTAATTATGTATTATCTACTACAGTGGGCACATTACGACTTTAATGATTTATTTAATTCACGTATTCATTTACCCCCTATTTTTCGCGGTTGGTCTGCGGCTGTAGCAGAATAATCAGCGTTTTGTTCAACAGGACAAAACAAGTAGCTGAGTTACAGCCATTTTGTGTTACTGCGGCACACATATGATTTTTTTCCCCCTCTACAGTGAACATGTTTCTTTGTATTGCTTACATTTATAAGCATAATTGTAACAAATTGTTATGTGTGTGCTGGAGATACAAATAAAGAATCTATCTATCTATCTATCTATTTCCGAATGATTGGAAGAAGGCTGCCGTCCTACCCATATATAAAAGTGGTGATAAAACGAAGTCCGAAAACTATAGACCCATCTCTCTCCTCAGTGTACTCTTTAAAATTTTAGAAAAAATTGTTAACAAATGTCTTATGGACTACCTTGAAACTCGAAATTTGATCAGTAGTAGACAATACGGTTCTAGACGTGGTAAAAGCACCGAAGATGCGACGGGACATGTGGTTGAATTGATTTGCGACTACTTGGGTAAAGGCCGACAATGCTTTGGGTTGTTTTTGTATCTCGCGAAGGCCTTTTATAGCATCTTGGCGCCACTTCTTGTTGCAAAACTCGAGCATTTTGGAATCAGAAACCTACCACTGAAATGGTTTCAAAGTTATCTTACTGCAAGGTACTAATGTCTAAAAATGGAAGAATCGCTTAGCGACGCTCTACCAATTGAATTTGGAGTCCCTCAAGGAAGTGTGCTCGGTCCCACTCTGTTCATCATATATATGGAAAATATACACACGGTCCCCCAGAGATCATTTGCTACGCCGACGACACTGTGGTCCTTTATAATGGAGAGAACTGGGAATCTGTTGTGAGGGATGCTGAAAGAGGTGTTAACCAGCTGAGTGACTGGCTGAGTAAGAACCTTCTGACGCTGAACGTTCTCAAAACATTTTTTTTATGTTTCCATAAAACCCGAACATCCGAATCAATGTCTCACCTATCTATTAAACTCCACTCACCTGTGTGCTCCATTCAAGCATGCCAGTGCGCAACTATAACTAGACAGCGTACCATTAAATACTTGGGTGTAGAAATTGACGAAAATCTGTCACATAATGAAAACGACATCCAGGATTAGAAAGGTCATCCACGTGATGAAGCTCCTTCGTGACTCAGCCGACCGCCGTATCTTACGTCTCGTGTGCACGTCGCTCTGTGAATCCATTCTCACTTACTGCATCACAATATGGGGTGGCGTAAATAAAACTGCAATGTTGAAAATAGAGCGGGCACAACGATCGATACTTAAAGTGATGCTCAAAAAACCCTTCAGGTATCCCACTGCGGACCTCTATAATGAAACACAACCCTTGAATGTACGACAGTTATATATTTATCGTCTAATTCTTAAGATGCATCGCAAAATTGACCCCGGTACTCACGATATCATGCTACAAAAGAGACGTCCAATGATACCCCACAATATGGTTAAAACATCTTTTGCCCTGTACTTCTCCCACTTTTTAACCCCCACGTTTACAACAGGGCCATTCAAAAGTATGACATCCTAACGTGCTCCAACTACCAAGCAAAATGGAAACTGAAAAAATGGCTTCTCTCGTTAGAATAAACCGCAACGGAATACCTAATCGCAATACAAACCTGACATCTGGTACTGCCAACTTGTCCTTCTATATTCCCCCACCTCACCTCCACACATCCCTCACTATCACATACATCTTCTCACATCACGAATGCACATTTGTGAGTAGAGCTCACTAATTCTCACTCACAGCACAGACATACATACACACACACACACAAACAAACACAAAGACGCCTAACCTAAAATTATATTACCGAAAATTCTTTGCCTAATATGTTTACCTAATTAATTTCTGTATTCACATCAAATTATTTCAAAGTCCATAAAAATACATTCCTTATTTCTCTATGCTAGTGCGCACATAGTTTTGTAAATCGGCTCTGGTGCCCCAAAGACGGGTTCGACCCATGTTGGAGACCATATTGTTGCCTTTTGTATTTATTTTGGAAATAAATAAATTTATTTATTATTTATTATTAGATCACCTGTGCCCGACGTGGTGGCTTGATACAGAACAGGTTCCGGTCACACATACCTATATGGCAGAGAACTTGTCAAATGGGTATATGGCGTCGTTGCGCGTGTCATTCTAACCGAACACGCAGGTTTAGCAGCGTCGACCGCAGCCTATATATGGATGGGTTTTCTATCTCGAGTTTCTCCGTGCTTCGGAGGGCACGTTAAGCCATCGGTCCCGGCTGTTGTCGATAGGTGACAGTCGTTAAGCTAAGTCAGTGGCCCTCGGCCGGCTTGAAAACACTGGCCTCTGCCAATTCGTATTTGAGCAGCATGGTGGAGTATGCTCTAAGCCCCTTCGGTTGAAAGAAGACCCGTGTCCCTGCAGTGGGATGAGTAAGGGTTTATGTGGTGGTGTAGTGGAAGTGCTACTTGTAAATGCGCTTGTTTACTCTGTTTACGATCGTTATAAAAAAAACGTTATATTTTCAGATCTCAAGCTACTTCGGAGCAGCTCCTTTGTATTTCGAATCTCACCACAAGGGTGTCAAAATCATTATATCGAGAACCAAGTGGATATACAGTTGTATACTGGTGACTATTGTGGGTTAGTAAGATATAGTTATATTATACATATAGACGCAACAATGGTTTTCAACTCACGTTTGTCTAATTCTACGCAGTTGAAAAACCTCGGCAAGGAGTTCATTTCACAACCTCCTGGTATATAACTGGAAGTGCACAATACTATTGCGGTTCCAGTATGTGAGGCTGAATTCGCAATTGGCGAGCCGTGCGATTATAAAAGAAGCTTTATATTATTTACCTCTTCAGAACACAACCCATCGTATAATCGGTAGAACACACCAAGGGAGGCAAAATCTTTCCTTGGACTGAAGGGCTTAATACCGTGTTTGAGCTCAGGATTATCGACAATTCTCACAGCTCGTTTTTGTACCAAATCAGAAGGCCCTAGTTGATATTCAGGTGCTCCCACCCATAGGGAGTACAGTATTCTATGTGCGGTCTTACTTGTGGCCACTATGTAACGAGAGTCTTTGTCTCGAGCTGAAACTATTGCTTGATATTCTCCCAGAGCGGACTTCGGAACTGAACTTTGCTGGAGATCTCGATACCGAGAATCGATATGCTTTTGGAGATGGCAAGAGGCATGTTGCGGAAGTTATGGACTTACAACAAATGGGGTTGTCTTCGCGGTGAACGCACAGACTTTTGTCGCTATGAGCTTGAATCCGACCAAGTTCAAGTACTTTAGTTAAAGTGCCCTCAATTTTCGATACATGTTTCCCCTAAAAGGGATGAGGAACGAGGGATGTTTAGCACGGCCTGTATAATAATTAATGGCCCTTCCGTCGGACGGCTCAGTACAGCTCCTTTGTCAACAAACTAATGGAGAAACTGTCCACCGGGCTTTTTCCCCTATATCGTGGTAATTCTCTCCCGCTTTTCGCTTTCCTTCTCTACTCTTGTCATGATAACCATGACAAGAGTAGAGAAGGAAAGCAATTAGGAATACATGGTTTTACAAAGGTGCAGTCCCCCACCACCCTGTTCAAGGATGAGTTCGCGGACATCCGCGGACTCCCCTCAAACCTTAAAACCGTCCACCAACACCTTGAGATGGTGCGGCCCGCCATGCACTTCCTGACGGAAATACAAATCCAGTATACAGCGGACACGTCCTATATCCTGTATCTCGGTTACGTGCTTGAAGAGAATTTCCTGCCAGTGTCTGCTTGTGCCTATACCGATCCCATACTGGGGACACGGAGCCGACTCGGCTCTTTAAGTACATAAGTCGGGCGGGAATAATATTAACCTCACAGAAGTCGCCAACAGGCACAAACAGGGATAATTCCAAGTTGGAGCAACAAAATTCCACACTAAATCCACCGAGGTGAAGAGGGGGAATTCACGACTCGACCGAGCGCGGATTCACACACGTCCGAAAGTCACCGTAGTTGGCGACGGAATCGAGGGGTACTCTACTATGTTTGGGGGACTTTAACTCTTACGATGACTCCTGGTTGGAGATCCTCCATAACTAACCATAAGGATCGCACACGCTTTCGCTCTTTCGCACCACCCGACATAATTAGTAGACCAACCTACCAGAATACCAGACATTGCTGATCAGGTGCCCTCTCTACTAGAACTACTGCTGACCACTCACCATGCTGGCTCCCGTGTTGAGATCAGGGCGCCACTGGGCACATCTGACTACTACCCAGTGTCCAGCATAGTATCATACACAGTTTCACTACAACGCACGGCGAATAAGCGTCGTGTTTGGCACTACTCGTCAGCAGATTGGGACGGAATGCGCGATTACTTTGCTTCCGTCCCATGGAGACAGCGCTGTTTCAGTGAGAAGGATCTCACGGTGAGTGCTGCGGCCATTGTTGACGAAATCGGCGTTGGCATCAAATACTACATTCATCACTCCGATGTCGTTGTCAAAAGCCAGGAACGCCCTTGGTTTAATCGCGGTGCGCTGAAGCTGTTAGTAACAAACAGGCGGCGTATCGCGCTAGGACCAGGGGTCGCGCCCTCAAAGATCCGAATATTATATATATTGGAGGGTAGCCGTGCTTTAGTTAACAGTGTATTTTTACTGCTCTCAATTTGAATTAATTTAAATTTTATATTGTTTGTTCAGTTCACTTATTTTATGTATACATACACTTATCTACCTATAAGCAGAGTTAATCTCCTCTCGTTACCTCCATATCACAATGGAAAACATACAAAAAAATATTACACACATGATGGACCTATTTAACAATGAAATGGCGGATTTCCAGGCTGAGTAACAAAGTGCCAATGCTATGCCTACAGTGGATTCATTTTTAGCACGATTTCACAGTTTCAAGATCTTTATCACCACTGCATTCACTAACTTGCAGCAGCAGGTTGAGCTTATTGCCCGGCAGCAGAACCAACTTGAGACGCAGAGCTGTCGAAAGTGACTTCTGCTGCATGGTGTTGTCGGAAGAAGGAGGATGCTGCAGCTGTGATTGTGAAGATTGTCAGGGAGAAGTTACAAATTACAATTTTTTCTACATCTGATATCAATCGCTGTCATCGTGTGGGAGCACGTGTATCTGGTAACAAGCCTAGACCCATATTATGCGAGTTGCGGGATAATGCTATGAAGAGGGCAATTTGGTTTACCAAGACCTGTCTCAAGGAATCGGGCATAACCATGTCGGAATTATTGACGAAGGTACGACATGACGCTTTTATGGCAGCTCGCCATCATTTCGGCATCACTAATTGTTGGACACGTGAATGTTGCGTCATAATTTGTAAGCCCGATGGGACACGGCACCGAGTCTACAGTGTCACGGAGGTCAATGGACTCGTTATCTCGTCTGAGGTTTCTGCTGCTGAACCATCGTCGGCGCTGCACGGCGGCATAACTAAGTTAAACGCTTCGCCAGCAAAAATAAGTAATCCTCAATCAATATTTTTCCTTTGATTCGTGTTTGTATTGCTGCCAAACAAACTAACATGAATAATAATAGTATGGTAAACTTCCAATCAAATTCATCTTTACTTTACCCATATCTTTCTTTAACGTTATCATTAATATTTCCATATTTGTTAGTGTAAACAGATTTATTTTCAACAATGGGTAACTTGCAAAATAATATTTTCCATATACCACGTATTTCATTTATTTTAAACATTACATTTTTACGTCAATTTGTTGATATTCATGGCAGAGTAGCAATTGCCGTGATCGTCTTCTTCTTTTTGGGCTACTGGCAAGCGGTCGTTACATGTAGCACTCCTAATTATTGAAAAATACTGTTACCTACAACTTTTAAATTTATTTAAATCATACAATTTGCATCATATTTTTACAGAGCCAACAAGAGTAACTGCTACAAGTGCTACATGTATTGATAACATATTTAGCACTGTAAAACCTTTGTATCAATCTATAATTAATAAAGTTCAGTCAGACCATTCAGGTCAGTTGGTTTCATTTCTAAATTCTTCAAAAATACAAAGAAAGCAAATAAATTATATACCATTTACTAAAAGCCGCTTAGAAAGATTTAAGTCTAATATAGCAGATAAAAATGTATTGTTGCCCTGTCACGGTACTCCGGACCACTTGTACAGTTCGTTATTTAGCTTAATTACTAATGAATTTAATACAATCTTTACTCCAAAACAACTGTCTGTAAGTGACCGTATGACATTCAGTGATTGGGCAACTCCTGGTATTTACAAAAGTCGGAATAAATTGTATGAACTTTATGAAGAAAGGACCTGTAATCACAATCCGACTTTTCAAGAACTTGTAAAAATTTATGCCAAAATATTTAAACGAGCCTGTTCCAATGCTAAGTCTATATATTTAAGAAATAAAATTAATGGTTCAACAAATATTATTAAATCTGTTTGGGATATGATAAATAATGAGACGGGTAGAGCGAAAGTACGTAGTCGAGACTTTCGATTAAAGATAAATGATATAGATATCAAAAATGATGTAGAAATTGCGACTGAGTTTGAAAAATATTTTTCTAACATTCCTCTTATTACTACGAGAAATCTTATGTCTTCTTCTATATCTGCTGAACTGGTTCTCAAACAGAGCGTGGTAGAATGCGACACAATATTTGAATTTTCAGCTGTAAGCCCAAAAGATGTTTTGAACGCTTTTAAATCAATAAATATGAAAAACACTAAAGATCTGTGGGGTCTATCTGTCAAAACCATTTCTTCTATTATTATTTCAATCGCTCCACTTTTAGCTACAATTTTCAATTGTTGTGTGGCATCTGGTGTATTTCCTGACTTGATGAAACATAGCAAAATCATTCCATTATTTAAATCTGGTGATAGTTCGGACCCTTCGAATTTTCGACCTGTTTCCATACTGCCCATTCTCAGTAAATTTTTTGAAAAACTAATGCTTAGCCAGTTGCTCAGACATTTCAATACACATAATTTGCTTCATAGGAAACAATTCGGATTTACGAGAGGTTGTTCAACTATAGACGCAGGGATTCATTTACTTAAAAGTATATTCGCGGCATGGGAGGGTTCGCAAGATGCCTTGGGATTTTTTTGTGATCTGTCTAAAGCGTTTGACTGCGTGCATCATGACACTCTTGTCAGAAAATTACACCACTACGGTATCAGGAACAAGGCTCTCGAACTTCTGTCTTCTTATCTGGGCAATAGGATACAGAAGGTCGATGTTAATGGTAAAAGATCATCGGGGTCCCCTGTAGTTATGGGAGTCCCACAGGGGTCAATTCTAGGTCCATTCTTATTTTTAGTATATATAAATGACTTACCTTATTATGTAAGGGATAAACATGAGATTGTATTGTTTGCGGATGATACCTCTTTGACATTCAAAATTAATAGACGGTTAGGTAATTATGACGAAGTTAACGATGCTCTCTCTAAAGTTATTCATTGGTTTAGTGTTAATAATCTGCTTTTAAATGATAAAAAGACTAAAGTAATTAAGTTCTCAACACCTAATGTAAGACAGGTGGCTACCAATGTACATGTTAATGGAACTAATTTAGCCCCTGTGGAGACAACTGTGTTCTCGGGTATAACAATTGACTCCAGACTACAATGGGGCCCACAAATTGAAAAATTATCAGGAAAACTAAGTTCTGCAGCCTATGCAGTGAAAACTATTAGACGGCTCACTGATGTTGATACGGCTAGAATAGAATATTATTTCAGCGACTTTCATAGTATTATGTCATACGGAATTCTTCTTTGGGGTAACTCCGCGGACATTAACACCATCTTTTTATTGCAAAAGAGAGCCATAAGAGCTATCTACAAACATGGTCCCCGGGAGAGCCTTAGAGAAAAATTCAAAGAAATAAATATTCTAACAGTCGCATCGCAATATATCTATGAAAATCTTTTGTATGTCCATAAAAACATAGACTCATTTTGTAAAAAGAGTGATACTCATAGCATAAATACTAGATATAAGCATAATCTTGTGTTACATGCAAGCCGTCTCCACAAAATAAGTAATTCTTTTATAGGGCAATGTATACGGTTCTATAACAAACTTCCCAGCAATATAAGAGAATTGTCAATTAACAAATTTAAAACTACTGTTAAAGCCAAATTGTGTAGCAGGGCATATTATAAAGTATCTGACTATATTAATGATAAAAATGCCTGGGAGTGAGTCGATCCAATTATAATGTAATTAATAAAATATGTAAATTTGTTTGGATACCAAAAGAGGGATGCCTGAGTTTTTTGGCAGTATTTTTATCAGTGCTCACCTAGTCATAAACTGCACGGTAGGGAAAAAAATTGTGATGATTCCAAACAAATGTAGCCATTTTTACGGAATAAAAAGATTTTGATTTTGACTTGACTTTATAGTTTTAAGCAATCTTTCACGTAGTTACATATAGTTTTTGATTGACAGTAAGATGCAGAATCAAGGTGCCATCATGATCCATTTTTCTTTTACACAGTTTCTTTTTTTTATTATTATTTTACATCTACAATACTGCCACCAACGTCTGCCAGAGGGCATACATAATAGCGGATGCCCAGCGGGTTACACGAGTCAGCACGAGTCGCATCCTGTTGGATCGCGTAACTACTGGCGACTAGGCAAAGCCGTGCAGGCCAACCCTTGCTGCTTCCGCTGAGATGCCCCGATGGCCGAAAGCCGATCTTATGGGTACCCTCTTTGCGGCTAACTCCCGGATCGATAACTATAGCACCCAGCCACCAACAATATCCTCCAGTAGTCCCATTATGCCTGATATCCACATCAGGTAGCGCGATGTGGGTTTTGAACTACAGGCACTCGATATCCGAAAAGCCAGTGGTCCTGATCGTATCCCAGCGTTTGTCCTAAATAAAAGGGGCAGCGGAGTTGTCCACGGTGTTGACGCGCCTCTTTCGTTTCTCGTACTAGACTGATTGTTTCCGGAGGCTTGGAGAGAGACCAATGTTCAACTGGTCCCAAAAAAGTCAGACAGTTCGGACTCATCAAATTACCCCCCCCCCCCTTTCCCCCCCCCCCCCCCCCCCATTGCTGTAACTTTGTTGTTGTGCAAAGTCATGGAACGAATCCAATCAATTGATCCTTGACAGTGAATATTTTTTTAGACCGAAACGATCAACGGGTGATCCTCTAGCGTATGTGATGCACCTCTGGGGGGAGGCAATCGATAAACATGGTGAATCTATGACAGTTAGCCTAGACATTGCCTAGGCATTTGATCGGGTTTGACACAAAGCACTTCTCACCAGACTTCCAGCATACGATTTGCCTCTCCAGCTTTGTAATTGGATTGCTGTCTTCCTACGTGAGCATAAAATCCGCGTCTTTGGAGATGGATACACGCTATTGTACAATATATAAAACATACAAAGAGAGACAAAAACTCTTCTCGAAATGCAGGTTCAGTGTAATGCGTATATTAATAACGTAAATGAAGGTATGTTAATAATGTCTTCCACCCAATGTTGAGAACAACATAATAAATGTGCGATGCGACGTAAGCTGTGTATATCAAAAGTGTTTACATCGAGCTAGAACATTGTTTTAATCTGTTGAGTATATATCTAAGAACATCAGTTTGATCTTTATATAAGAACAGAGCTTGTATATTCCTGTACATATAGTATTTTCTTTGAAGAATTATCAAATGTGCAAAAACATATCATACGAGTTTATCAATGGATCGAAAAATAAGTTGGTCGAATAGTAAGCAATAGTAGTACACCCAGTTTAAAAATAACAACTCAATTATTTTATATCCATGACTGTACACACTACATAAATGTACACACTAGATACATACTCTATTAACCTCTTACAAACATATAAAAGTATGGAACGACTCAGATGACCTTCAAACGTAAACTTAACAACATTTGATAACTCAAGTTTTATGTTTATTACGAGTATCTAATAATGTGGATGTCTTCGTTTGATAACTCAAGTTTTATGTTTATTACGAGTATCTAATAATGTGGATGTCTTCGTTTACGCTAGGAATTAATAAAATTATGTTAAAAGTATCAAATTTAATCAATATAGCAAAATTCACGTAAAAGTATGAAAGGTATAATAATCAAAGTCAATTTTAATAACTCTCACATTACTAAGGAGATTTGTCTAATCTATGTACATTAATCCATATTTTAGAGCCGAAGGTACATCTTACACATGGTGCTCTCTGTCAACTAATTAAAAATAAGGCTGTGGTGGAATAGTAGTAGGCATACCCATGTTTAATAAGTCGCCCGGGTGGGGAAGTACCTCCAATATACAGATGACTGTACATATACGAATATACGAATAAGAGCACGCAGGAGGATTAAAGTGTCCCTTTTTTTTTTTTTTTTGTGACGCGGGGAAAAATGCGTTACGCACACCACCGGTGCCTGGGTGGCCTCCGGTGGTAGTGTGGGACTCCCCGTCGGCTGTCCGACGGTATACCCACTAAACGACCCCGCGAAATGCCATCGGCCGCGTTGGTGTGGTGCCCCGGATCTGTCAGCAACAGGGCACCACTGCGACTGGCCAGCCCCTCAAAAGGGGCCGGACTTCTTCTCTCTAGGGGCCATCCCGGCAAATTGGGACAGCCCCTCCGGCGGCGGGACCATTATGGGGCCAGGTTCCCATCCTGACCCCTAATCCCACAGATTAGGGATGCGGCAGTAGGTGCGCGTAGCGCCTACGCCGCACTCCCGTCCGCCGTCTCCGGAGCGGGACAGCCAAGGGATCGTCCTCCCTGTCCCGCTCCGAGGCCTCCTTCTGGGACATGACCGTCTCACAGAAGGAGGCCATCGCCTGCCAGGCACTGTCACTCCCGAGCATGGAGCGGACCACGCTCGGGAGCGAGAGGTCCGCGCTTCCTAGCGCGGACACCAGATCGTGGCGCTGCCGAGACCACATGGGACACTGCTCCAGAGTGTGCTGGGCAGTGTCCTCGGCCGCGCCACAATCGTGGCAGCCCGGCTGCTCCTCCCGCCTCGCTACCCGGTGCAGGTACTCACCGAAGCACCCATGCCCGGTGAGCACCTGCACCATGCGGAAGGTGAGGGGTTTGCGCCTACGGCGCATCCACGACTCCAGGACCGGGCGCAGCACATCCGCGACGCGGACTCCATACCGCGGCTGCGCCAGGTCCTCCCCCCACCTCCGCATCATTTCCGTATGCCCTCGCTGGCGATACCGCCCCACCTCCTCCAACGTGGGGCGCTCGCCGAGACTCCTCCTTTCAGCAACGAAGCCGTATACCTCGGCGAGCACCTCCGCCACCAACTCCCAGGGCGGGTCGCCAGCGAGGGCGGTCGCGGCCGTCCAAGCTACCGTACGGTACCCCCTTATTGCCCTCTGCGCTATGACCCGCTGCGCTTTGCGCAGCTGAGCCCTGTTCCGAGCGCAGAGGGCGTCCGCCCATATGGGGGCACCGTACGTGGCCATACTCCGGCAGATGCCGGAGTACAGCCTTCTGCACGCGGCGCTGGGCCCGCCCAAATTGGGCAGAAGACGACCCAGCGCCGCCGCAGCTCTGATGACCTTCGGTCCCAACCGCTCGAAGTGGGGGCCGAAGGTCCATCGTCCATCAAGGGTGAGGCCCAGGTAGCTCATCTGGGCACTCACCCTTATCCTCTCTCCTCCAATTTGGAGGTGCGCTCCCGAGGGGGGGCCCCGCCTACCGGTCCCGCGGAAGAGGAGGGCTTCGGTTTTATCCAATCGGACCCGAAGCCCAAGCCTCTCTATGCGGCTGACCACCAGTCCTACTCCGACTTCGGCCAGCCGCGGCGCCTCCACGAAGGTCTTACCCCGGGATGTGACGAGGGTGTCATCTGCATAGCAGATGACACTCATCCCGGGGAGGAGACGGCCCCGCAGGACCCAGTCGTATGCGAGGTCCCACAGGATGGGGCCCAGAACGGACCCCTGTGGGACACCGCACACGACGCGTCTTCTGACCATTTGGCCCCTCGCGTCCTCGTAGCGCACCTCCCTGTCCTCCAAGTATGCCTTCAACAGTCTCCCCAAGTACGGAGGCACCCCAAAGTATTTGAGGGCCTCCAGTATGGTACTGTGGGGGAGGCTGTTGAAGGCATTGGCGATGTCTAAAGACACCGCCACCACCACATCTCCCTCGCGCTCCGCATCCTCCGTCACCGACCTTAGGCGTCTTATGGCGTCGACGGTCGACCGTCTGGCCCGGAACCCGAACTGGGCATCCGATAGGCCCGGTCCCGGGCCATCCTCCAAGTGCTGAGCGAGGCGGGAAGCGACAACCCTTTCAAGGGCTTTCCCCGCCTCGTTCAGCAGAACGACCGGTCGAACCGCCGACCCCGAGTCCGGGGGCCGGTCTCCCTTCAACAGAAGGCAGAGCCGGCCCACCCTGAAGGGTCCCGGGCAGCACCCCGACCGCAAGCAGCAGTCGAGGAGCTCCCGGAACCTGTCTCCGAGGTGCACGAGAGCCAACGCTAGCACCTTCCCGTGCACCCCGTCCAGACCCGGCGCCCTCTTCTTGCCTCGGAGGCGGTCAACGACCGCCTCCATCTCCTGGTCGGTGACGGGCAGCGGAGCGCCCTCCTCCTCTCCTCTGGAGTCCGACGATCGGGCCATCCTCGGGGGAGCGTAGCCCCGTGGGTTGTCGGGGAAGAGTTCCCCGACAACCCTCTCCAACAGGGCCGGCTTGAGGGTCTCCGTCAGTGGGGCCGACTGAGCGCGGATTTTGTTCCGCGCTCCCCTGTACGGTCGGCCCCACGGGTCCCTGTCTAGGCCCTCCAGCAGCTCCTGCCACGCTCCCTCCTTGGCCCTACTTATGACCATCTGCAAGGCTTTCTTCTTCTCCACGTAGATGCCGTGCAGATGGCCATCTCTTCCTTCGTCCCGGGGGCGGCGACGCCTGCTCCGAGTGTACGCTCTACGCGCCCCGTTGCAGGCGTCCCGGAGGTCGGCTATCTCCGCCGACCACCAGTAGACCGCCCGCCTTGGAGGCGGACGCCCAACGCTGGGCATGGCCGCCCCGCACACCGCCGTGAAGGCGTCGCAGAGACGACCAGCCCCCTGCTCCGCGCCCAAATCCTCCACTGGTGGGAGGCCCCAGCGGCCGACAATGGCCGCCTCCTCTGCCAGTTCCCGGTCGAGCCTGGTGAGTGCCCAACGCGGGAACCGGCTCCGCCACCGGGACGAAATCGCCGGACTCCCGGGGGCTCGAGACACCCCGAACCTGATGTATCGATGGTCCGAGAGTGTCTCTACCCCCGTCTCTACCCTCCAATCCTCGATACGGCGCGCGGTGGACGCGGTGGCGAAGGACAGATCCACCACCGACCCTCCATTCCACCGCACGCACGTTTGGACCGTCCCCCTATTCAAGAGGGACAGTCCCGCGGCCAGCGCCCACTCCTCCACCTTCCGCCCTTTGGCTTCCGTGGCCGGGTTGCCCCACGCCGTGGACTTGGCGTTGAAGTCCCCGGCCACGACAACCTGGGCGGGCGCTAGCCGCCTCACTGCCGACCCGAGAGCGTCGAGCAGCTGCTCCAAGGCCGGCAGGTCGCGGTTCGGTGAGAAGTACACACCGATTATTGCGTACTCTCCCCGAACCGCCGCCACGTAACCCGCTCCCCTCGCCCTCACCACGAGTGGGGGGCTGGCGCCAGGCCTCGTGACGATGGCCACGGATCCGTCCTGGTCCCCGGCCCAGTTAGGCCGGGAGGGCACGAAATATGGTTCCGCAACCACCGCCACGTCCACGTCCCACTCCGCCATGGTCTGCAGGAAAAGGTCCTGAGCCCCGGCGCAGTGGTTGACGTTGGCCTGTAGGAAGCGAGGATGTCCGGCCATTACTCGGACATCCTAGCCTCCGGCGCCTCCTGCCGCCCACTCCCGCGAGAGGTGGGGGGCATTCTCCCGCGGATGGATGGGGGGTTGCAGAGACGGCCCCCCATCACGTGACTCGCCTTCCGTCCGGCGTCGGCGCACACGGCACAGCGGGCCTGTGCCGAGCAGCCCGAGGCAATGTGCCCCGGCTGCCCGCACCTGTAACACAGGCGGCTGCGGTCCGCCTTGGAGGGGCACAACTCCGCTGTGTGCCCCTTCCCCATGCACTTAAAGCAGTGCATGGGGCGCGCCTTCAGCAGGTGGAGCTGCGCCCTGCTCCAGCCCACCCCGATACTGCCCAGCTCAAGCAGCTTCTTTGCTGCCGTGAGCGGGCAGCGCATCAGGGCGGAACTAGAGTTCCGCCAGTCCGGGCGGATTTCGCCCACCCGGACCTGCTTAGGGGTGCAGCCCCCCTCCCGCGCGACCGCAGCCTGGACCCGCTGTGCCGTAGCGGCGTCGTCCAGACCCGTGAGGCGGAACTCCGCACACTTCATGGGCCTGGACACCTCCACGACGCCGGACAAGGCGGCCGTCAACTTGGCCGCCAGGGCGTCAGCCTTTTCGTGACTGGAGGAGCCTGGTACCTCTATGAGCCTCGCTCCGGTCGCAGACTTCCGGATCCGAAGCGAGCCGATTCCCAGCTCCCCCAGATTCACCTCCCGCTCGGCTTTTAACAGGGCCGAGGCATATGATGCCCCCCCTTGGGCTGCCTCCGGCCGTAACTTTAATATTACGGCCGTGGAGCCGGGGAGCACCACCTTGGCCTTGCGGCCCTCCTCCTTGCCCGCGGGGGTAGAGGCTGACGCCTTGGCGGGCGCTGGCCCCGCAGGAGTCGCGGGGGCCGCGGTTTTCCGCGGCTTGCGGCGGACCACCTCGGTCCACGATGCCACCTTCGGGACCTCGGTGGTCCCTGCCGCTGCCGAGGGTGTCGCCGCGGCCCTAGATGCGGACGGCCCGAAGCTCGTCCACGACTCCTCGCTGGCACCAGTACGGCGGGCGGGACCCACTTTTGCGGCCCGCCTCGCCCGAGGGCGCACATCCAGCTCGGCCGGCGAGCTCGCCTTCTGCGGAGCCGGAGTCGGTCGTCCCGCTCTCTCGATGGCCGCTCTTGCGGCCTTGGCCACCCCCGACTTGTCACCCGCCAATGGCGGACGGGTGACCGCGGGGGGAGGCAACCGAGACTCCAGCTCCGCGAGACGTCCGTCAACTAGGTTGCCGACGAGCCGGGCGATATTGCTCTCCAGAGCCTCGAGATCGACCGGGCCCGTCGGCCCCTGCGCCCTCCTCTCCTTCCGGAGCTCCTCGAACTCCCGGCGGTGCGCGTGCACCTCCTCCCTGAGGGAGGCGACCTGCCTCTGCAGCCGTGCGTTATCGGCGCGGAGGCGGTGGGTCTCCTCCGCCTCCGTGCGCACCACCAGGGTCTCGAGGATCTCTCTGATCCCGCCCGCGGATTAAAGTGTCCCTGTGCAGTCTTCAGTAAACTCATGATGAGCTGCAGTGAAAAAGACAGCGATGTTCTTCGTATTGCAAACATTCATAGATTGAACCACTACACTACGTAACTGCATATCACCTGGCTGCCTCGATATTACTCGTAAGATATGGTATAATATTTTGGGTCAATGCAACTTGTGAGGACGGTAAGGACTTAGTGTTTAAATCTCAAAAACGTTCCATACGTGCTATTTGTAATCTAAAACCTGCCGACAGTTGTCAACCACACTTTAGAAGGTTAAGAATTCTCACTATGCTATCATTACACATACGAAATAGCTTTATTTATTAAAATCAATATGTCTAGATTTTCGCACGTAAGAATCGCCGCAAATGTGACAAGTTACACTTAACGAACTGTAAAACTTCTCTCGTTCAGAAAAGTATATTTGGTATGGCCTCAAAAATTTACAACAACTTGCCAAAATCTATAAGAAATACAGATAGTTATAAGAATTTCAAAAGACATTTATTTAATTTACTACTGGATAAGGCATATTATACAGTAACGGAATATTTGAATGATAAATTGTAAACATTATTTTAATAGGAATGTATACCATTATTACCATTATTTGACGAGCTCGGTGGCGCAGTGGTGAAACGCGTTGTTACACTACTTTGACACCAACGCTCGTGGGTTCGATTCCCACACAGTACAAACATTTGTGTGCATGAACATGTCTGTTTGTCTTCGTCTGGGTATTTTCTATGTATTATAAGTATGTATTTACAAAAAAAAAAATATATTTACGTATGTTTATCAGTTGTCTAGTACCCATAACACAAGCTTCGCTTACATTTTTACTATGGCTTTGACATTGTATTTTACTTAATTAATCAATAATTACTTAATTAATTAATAATCTAATTAATATGTATAATTATTTGCTTGTAATGTGCTAAATATCTTATTTAAATAGTTCAAGTGTTTATACCTTATTTTGATATTTGTACACCAATTTTATTGGTAGGATATAGTGATCAATTTAATTGTAAGTCAACACTATGTGCACCTATATTCACAAATAAACTGAAACTTTTACGCTCCGTAATTAATTGTGCTCTTTAGCCAACTTTGCTTTTTGGTACTGGATTAAATTTAATTTTCAATTTGCAGGAATGTCGTCTGTAATTACAACATTAATAGACACTTACTTCCGCTGGACAACCAATGTTTCGAAGTCGATGATACAAATAGTGTTTATCTATTTGATTTTCTCAGTAGTGCTGTTGTGTGAGCTCAGTGTCTTCGGCGCTTTTAATCGAACCATAAATATGACCAAGTACATTGAGACGATTACCATGGTATATGTAGTTACTACTTTGAAACCTTATCAAACCATTAAGATTATGATGAAATTAATCGTGCATACTACTCGTACAAATTCTTTTAAAATTACTATCGTACGTATGGAACATGCTGCGATTTGTTTTTGTATTTTACCAATATTTAGACGCCGCACTCTGTTCCACTTTAACAAAATTAGGGACATAGAGATCAAAGCCTATATTTCAAGTTAATTTTTTTTTTACGTAATCCTCTATTCCACTTTATATCTCTTTTACTGATGTCAACTTTTCGAAAAAACTTAATTATCAAGAAAAAAAATGTAAACAAATTATTAAATTATATTTTTTTGTACGGAAGAAAAGTGATTAAAAGTTTATAACTCCAAAACAGGCACGTGAATCATATTGAAACCTAGTAGGCATTAAAGAGCACATTATTCTCGCCCCTCCTGGCGGTCGTGGAGAGCTGAGTGTCGTATAGGCACATGGAATGTGAGAGGTGGTCTAAAAGATAACATGAATGAGTTGATAGATATAATGAACGTGAGATGCCAAGATGCTTTGTGTGTGTCAGAGACCAAGCGACATCGAAGTACTGCCCGATGGCATGACGGCCCTGTGGTCCGGGGTGAAACAGGACGTCCATGCCAGCGCTGGCGTAGGTGTCGTACTTGCATCTCGCTTGGCCGCCGGCGTGAAAGATTACGATTTAGTAGGTCCAAGACCTCTCTGGATTAAGATAAAGCTGGGGATTACGCGAGTGTTTCTAGTTGCATGCTCCTGTGAGCTCTGCTGATCCCCAGCAGCTCGAGAAGTTTTGGGAGACTGTGAGGGGTGTCTAGATTTGGCTAAAGCGAATAAACGGATAATTATGTGTGGTGATCTAAATGGATGGGTTGGGACCAAGCGAACCAGTTATGAGGCTGTGCTTGGTCCATGCGGAGTTAAGACAGTGAACGATGCTGATAATTTACTTTTAGACGTATGTATAGAACGAAACCTCCTTGTGTCGAACACGCTTTTCCATCACAAGGATATTCACACTTACACATGGAGATGAAATGAACAGAAAAGTGTGATTGATTTGATTTTGATAGATTGACGTCTCCGAAAGTCGATAATGGATACAAAAGCCTTCAGAGGTCCCACTCTTGAACCGAACCAATATGTGGTGGTAAGCCGGTTTGTGGGCCTTATCAAGAAGTGGAGGAAAGAATAAGAAGTGAAAAATTGGAAGTAGAAAGTGCAAGGAGTACGTATGTACGTCTAGTCAGTAAAAGACTTGCGAATGCGAGTCTTTCCGGTTCAGATGTAGACGAATGTTGGAAAGTCCTGAAAGAAAGTATGGTGGACAGTGGGAAAGAAGCATGTGTATGCGCAAAGAGATATAGAACACTGTGTGGCGATGCCTGGTGGGATGCGGAGGTTCAATCCTTCGTAGAAAAAAAGAGGAAAGCGTGGCTGGATTACATATCGTCATTGCACCAGAGTGATGGTATGAAAGAAATGAAGAAAGAAATATACCGGCGATGCAAGAATGAGACCAAAGCTTTAGTGAAAGAGAATCGTGAAGGACTACTTATGAATGAGGAAGAGAGGCTTCGATGAATTTCGAAGCAAATACCAAACTCTTCTGGTAAAGAAGTCTCGAAGTGGTTCGTCAGCATCCAGAATGGACAAGATAAAATGTAAAGCTGGTGGCATTCTTGCTAAAACTTAGGAAGTGTTAGAACGGTGGAGTGAATATTTTAGAGAAATGTATAATTATGTTTATGACGCTGGCACTGTGAATGAGTCTGTGATTGACTCGGAGTGCCAGCGTACCATGAAGACAATACCATGGATGAGATTAAATGGTCGATACGAAGTTTGGAAGATGGAAAGTCAGCGGGAATCGATATGGTAACAGCTGAGATGTTCAAGATAGGTGGTAAAAACCAGAAGGCGTCCCTAACATAGGTAACGTTAGGGACGCCTTCTGGTTTTTGAGCAAATTATGCTGGAGAACCGGAAGGGTCCCGAGCGATTGGAGACGCGCAAGTCATCGTGCCCTTGTATAAAGGCAAGGGCTCACGTGTGGACTGCGCTAACTATAGGGCCATCAGTTTGATCAGCTTAGCTGCTATAGTGTATGGAAAAAATATTGAAGTTTTAATTCTTTAGGCACGTTATGAAATAATGAGTGAAATTTTAAGATGCACGTGCATCACTTTAACACAAAAGTAACAGGTTGAAGCTGCTAAATATTTCACGGTATTACTGGTAGATGGTGCTATAGTTAAAATGTATAACATTTGTACTTGACATTTGACTTGTATGTAATACATTCCATAAACATCGCCGCTACTACTTGAAAGACGTTTTTTAATTTTACTCCAATAACCCTCCATATAAATTAAAATATTATTATTTAATATTTAAAATGAACGAGGAGAATGAGGGTGAAATCCGATGGAATGCTTTGGGAAGCACAGGGTGAATTTCGTAGCGGCAGAGGATATTCAGATCAAGTTTTTTCACTGCGCAACATCGTATCATCTAGGCTTTGGACCAAAAGGTTTTCTGCGGTTTTGTGGACTTTGAGAAAGCATTTGATTTGGTCTTGCGAAAGAATCTCTGGAACATTTTGCCCAGATATGGGGTTGATGGTGACCTACTCCGTGGTATGCAATCCACTTATGAGGATTGTAATAATCTTAACCTTATTCCATGTTCTACCATAAAAAACTATAGACATATCATCTGCATATAAGATAATTTTAGCATTACTTTTCCTCATACTACAAAGGTCATTAATGTATATTAGGAAGAGGGTCGGGCCCAGGACACTTCCCTGAGGAACTCCAAATATTACATTGGCATGTCCACTGACCATACTTTCGACCCTTATCCTTTGAGTACGTCCTTCAAGATAGCTTTTAAAAAATTCAAGTGGAGTTCCTCTGACACCAATGGCCTCTAATTTCTGCACAAGGATATAGATAGAGACCGTATCAAAAGCCTTTTTAAGATCTAAAAACACTGAAAAGCATTTACCCTTATTGTCAAGTTGATACGTAACATTAGTGGTCAAATCCTCGATGACATCCTCAGTGCTTCTACCGGTACGAAAACTTTATTGTGAGTCTGATATGATGTTAAATTTGTCTAGGTAACCAAGTAATATTTTACTTATTAACTTCTCTAAAATTTTTGATAACGCGTTCAAAACTGCGATCGGCCGGTAGTTATTGTCGTCACCTCTATCGCCACCCTTGTGCACCGGAACAATAATAGATTCTTTCAGCAATGCTGGAAATACACCACAATTAAAGCATAAGTTAGCGAGATGTGTTATAATGGGAATAATTTCATTTTTGGCACTTTGGAAACTGGTAGAGATATTATCCCAGCCAGGAGCGCTATTAGTCTTTAAGCCCATGAGAATTGCGTGCACTTCGTCTATATCAGTGTCAAACAATGTAAAAGACGAGAGCTGTGATGGGGTGGAAAAATCAAGCGAGAGCGGGGCACTATTAGTTGAAGCTATGTTATCAGCCAGATGTCTCCCAACATTGCTAAAGTAGTCATTCACGTAGTTAACTGATTCATTATGCGTTGTTTTAATATTTAGCAAGTTTGTGCTGTCCGTCTTAGGCCGTTTCGTACGTGTAATTGTTGCTATATTATTAATATAGTATGTACTAACAAAAACACAGAGCTGGGGAAATCTTTTCTGATTCATCTGTTTTTTATGATAAGTCTAGTCTATTGCGCTTGATGTGTGGTGATAGCATTATTTGGGAAAATCCTTACCCATCATCAACTTCTAATTGTAGACCGGTGATGTTTGAATTTGTAAAAGAGACTAAAGACATCATAAATTTTCAAATAGAATCAATAAATGAAGAATTGTCTACCTTAGTACCATGACAGATAGGCGATTTCAAAATATTTCATTAGCTACACATGACAATGATTGATGGGAAACAAATTCTAGTTCCAATTGCAACATTTGCGTTGCGATTCTAAAAGAGATGAACAATTGGGAAGTAATGTTATGAAAACCAGCGGCTGAAGATATGTACAATTACGAGTTATCTTCGCTTCATATGTGGATCAGATGCCTTGAATCCGTTTTGCATATTTCTTACAATTTAGATTTTAAGCAGTGGGCTGCTCGAGGGGAGCACAAGTTGCTAAAACAAAACAGAAAAAATTTATTCAAACAGAATTTCTTGAACAGATACCTCTATTGGTACATATTGTAAAGCAAGAGTTCGGCACCACCAATGATGACAATACAGCCAGAAGATTTTTCCGAGATTATAAAATGTTTACAGAAATTACTAAGGTGGACGAAAATCTTATCAAGAGATTTGTTGTAATATTGCAAGCAATTTATTCTGGTAAAAATATTAATATTTTACAGTTTAAAGATTACTGTAGAGACATTACTCAACTTTACATTTCTTTATACACGTGGTATTATATCGACGATGAAGTGTAATGACCTCCTATCTTAAAAAAGGTATTTTTAGAGGAAACGAAAATAACGTTTATATTTTGTTACACTTATTTATGAATTATTTTTATAATTGTGAATTAAGTATCATAGGAACCTTCAATTTATGACATTAGGGAATATAAGGAAATCTTATGGTATACTGAATTAAAAGTAGTTAGGAGATATTGTTTTTAAATTATGGATAGTTTTAGCTAAGTTAGGAGGTATTGCAAATTAAAACAAACAGAAATACAAAGAGAAAATAGTTATTAATAGACATTTTAACAGTTATACTTCTTTTATTTATTAACCTCTTTAAGTAACAAATAGAAACAAAGTTATTCTTCATAGTAAGTAATCAGTAAGTCAATTCACAAGATCGCTTTAATCATATCGTCGCGTATTAAAATTTTACTTTTCTGTATCATACTGTAACAAAATTTATAATTTAAAGAACATTAGGTACCTATATAATACTCGTAATAACAGTTGCTTTTCTGGTAAACTAACTTTAAAACAAAAGGAATAGCATCATAAAAAGCATGACAGTCACTAGGTAGAATTGTTTTCAATTGTTGTAGGTGATTATACTTAGTTGCTTTTTGCCAAGCTGTCTCGAAGGTCGTACTGTATCATGTTGCATTTTCTATCTCGAGGTTTTGAGTATCCAAGGTATTCTTCGCCAAGCATTCGATTTCTTTTGGCTTTGTCTCTTTTCCAAGAACTGGGTTCAGCAGAGTGGCGACGTTTCATGCTCTCGTTCATATTTCCAAAATATTCAGCATCTTCAAATTCGGAATTAGTTGCATTGTCATCATCGTCAGAATCATTAATAGGATGTTGACTATAGATTTCTGTTGTCGTATTTCTGTAGAAAGCTGTTAATATGGATAGACTATTAGAGTGAGATATAGAAACTACTAAATGAGGGGCAGATTGATATATTTTAAGATTTTGAAGGTTGTTTATGGTATCTTGAGTCAAATCCGATAATGATAACGATCTAATTTTTTGGCGAAACTGGCTGGTGTGAGATGTATCATACACGCCATCGTCAGGGCAGGCGTCTTGCTCAAGCTGGAATGTATCAGATGGAGGATAGACGCCAATATCGGAGCAGGCGTCTTGCTCAAGCTGGTAGGTGTCAGATGGATAGCACAAGCTATCGTCGAGGCAGGCGCCTTGGTCAGGCTAGTATGTGCCAGATGGAGGGCACAAACTATCGTCGAGGAAGGCGCCTTGCTCAAGCTGGTAGGTGTCAGATGTACGACATACACCATTGTTGGGGCCAGCGTATTGCTCAAGTTGGTAGGTGGTAGAGGTACGAGACACACTATCGTCGGGGCAGGCATCTTGCCTAGCCTGGTATGTGTCATATAGACGACACACGCCATCGTCGGGGCAGGCGTCTTGCTCAAACTGGTAGGTATCAGATGTACGATATACGTCATCGTCGGGGCAGGCGTTTTGCTCCGGCTGGTATGTGTCAGATGGAGGGCACACGCTATCGTCGGGCCAGGCGTTTTGCTCACGCTGGTATATGTCAGATGGTGGGCACACGCCATTGTCGGGGCAGGCGTCTTGCTCAATCTGGTAGGTGTCGGGTGGACGATCCACGTCAACATCATAGACTGAGAGTTCAGAAAAACCGATTACAGGTGGATGAGTAGTGGTTGCTCTACGAAGGGGGCTGGTTTTTGGCAGATGAAGTGTGTTAACATCGGTGTTTGACTGAAAAAGATTAATTTAAAAAGAAGAATTAACGTTTTGTATAATGCATAAATGATGCAACAAAAGTTGACAACATATATATGACAAAAATATGTGCTCTTTTATGTACATAAAAACCATTGCAGATTTGTCTAGGATAAAGATTCTTAAATTTTTACTAAAATACACAAATTCACTGTTCACTTTTGTAATATAGACAGTGTTATTAACGATTACTTACCTTAGCTAATCCAATACACATCAATTCTACACTAAAATCAATAAAAACAAGAAACATTGACACGTTTCAACTTGCTGCACGAAACTTCAACGAATAAACAAAAAATAGTAATGTCTGCCGTCCACGAGCTACCCGATAACCCCTCTCTTTCACGCCTTACAAAATAACCCATGTCTTATCGTTGCCCTCAGAACGCTGCGAGAAGCGATAGAGTAAACATCTTTGCGACGTAGTTAGGAGATATTGGCAGCAAAATTAACGCAGATGAACTTAGGAGCAATTTTCATTTTTTAATATCTCACTAAAAATTACGAAATCCAGTTTGATGGTCTTGCTAGTGCATGCAAAATCGTATTTTAAATTCAAATACATAAGAATAACAAAAATGGCAAAATGTCAATTAGGAGGTCATTACACTTCATCGTCGATATGCCATCTAGCATACATAAACTGCTTTTACATGGTGCTGAGGTATGCGAATATTTTTCATTTATTCCTGTAGGTATGTTCTCAGAAGAGGCGTCCGAAGCGCGAAATAAAGATATCAGACATTATAAGAGAAAACACTTGAAAAACATGTCTAAAAAACACAAATGAACATATTATTTATAACTTTTTAGTGAGCACATATTTCTTACCTAAAACCAAAATATTAAAAAAAAACGAACATTTTTTTGGCTGAGGTCAAACATTTACTCTCCTAGAAGAGATACGAGTAGAAAGCGACGAACATGAAACTGAAATTGTAGAAGATGAAGTTGTAGTTCATGTAGATTTGGAAACTGACTTAAGTGCAGATCACTTAAACTTCTAAATAATTATATTTATTCGCACAAAATAAATTCCGTTTTCCAAGTCAAAGCATAAATAAAATATCTTCTCAACTACAATAGATTAATATTTTATGATTAGGTATAAAAGATTGCGTCATGTCTCGGTTTATTTTATTATTTTTGCACAATTCCTTTAATTTTCCTTTGATTTCCATATACATTACCTCTTAAATAATCTAAGAACATTTTATTTATAATATTATTGCTTATGACCAAGCTCCAAAGACTGCAAGGGTGTCAAAAAATCTTAAGAACTATTGTCGAGAATAATGTGATCTTTAATGCCTACTAGGTTCCAGTATGACCCACGCGCCTGTTTTGGAGTTATAAATTAAGTAAAGTGATATAAAATGAAGAGAGGATTACGTAAAGAAACCATCTGGAAATAAATATTTTTATCTCTATGTCCCTAATTTTGTCAAAGGTCATGGCCCCTATGGTCACGGAATAGCTGAATTTTTACAATAGTGATATATTTATATTACTATAACATTCCGTGACAAGCGTAAAAGTTTTAAATTAGAACTCTTTCAAATTACATTATTTTTACCAAAAATCTCTGCTACAAATACTGAAACAATTTATCATAATTTCAGGTGGATATGTATATCGGCACACGGTTCCATGCAGTAAATGATCGTAAGCTGTTCTTTGCAAGTATATGGTACCTAGTTTTTGTGACTATCGCTAACATATATGGTACTTGGTCCCTGTCCTTAGGCCCATGTGAGTTTTGTAAAGGCGAAGATAATAAATAAATACTTACTAAATATATGCCGGACTTTATTTACCTAAATTAATGTATTATTCTTACGAAACCTTATTTCATTAATTCAATATATTTGTATATTATTTATTAAAATTTTCATTATATTTATTCATTATATTTATACTAACCTACCATGACCAAATTGGTCGTGTTTTGACCCCAGGAACAGGCGAGCGTGCATGAAAAAAGCTATGAATGTCACACAAGCAAGTGAAGTATGTAAGGACCGCGTCTTATGGCGCTCGGTTCTCTCTGCCTACTCCGCAAGGGACTTGGCGTGAAGATATACATACATACTAGTACATACATACATACATTATATTTTTTTATTTCCATTTCAGGGGCACTGTGTTTTTCTATAACATGTATGCACGTGGTTACCTACACATTGATTGCAATGAATCTTCAATTTCTATTCCTCAATCATTTAGTATCCGCGCGATTTCAAGCTCTTAATGAAACACTTAGTTCCATTGCTGAACAGTCGTCCGTGCCAAGTAAGTGATTATTAAAGATGTTCTTAGACATAAGATCTGTAATAATAATTCCACATATTTACACGATATCGTTATGTTTTCCTTTGCTATATATAATCTAAAAATTCCTTTTAATCGTAACAAACCTCCTATTAGCACCGTTAATGGCAATACTAATTTTCGAGAATATTAAAAAAGAGTAACATCACTTGATTATTTCAGTGGACACTGAAGTAGACGAGTCGTAAAAACAGATTATTCATTAGAATGTGACACCAAAATCAGAAACTTGTATTCTATTTATATTATCCTATAACGCTATGACTTCTTGTTTTAGGAAAAAATAATATATATCCATAGACATTGTATGTTTACCTGATACGTTTGTATAGTTTGTCCCAAGTGTAAGAAGTGAAGGTAACATTTATATAAAGGCTAAATTGCATATTAATATTGTTCAAATAAATAACAGGAATGTGTTAGAATTTTAGTGCGCGAGTCTTGAATTAAAAAAAATACAGAATTCGACTAGTTGATATGACGTAATTATTTTAATTACCTTTATCATATCAGCCGAAAGACGTCCACTGCTTAACATTGGCCTCCCCCTTAGACTTCCACAGCAATCGGTCTTGTGCTGCTTGCATCCAACGGCTCCCGGCTTACAAGATCGTCTGTCCATCGTGTAGGGGGCCGTCCTACGCTGCGTTTTCCGGTTCGTGGTCGCCATTCGAGAACCATTCTGCCCCAACGGCCATCTGTTCTCTGAGCTATGTAGCCTGCCCACTGCCACTTCAACTTGCTGATCCTTAGAGCCACGTCGGTAACTCCAGTTCGGCGACGGATGTGCTCATTCCTGAACCTATCTTTCAGAGAAACTCTGAGCATGTTTCTCTCCATCGCACGCTGTGCAACCTTTAGCTTTCGTATGAGGCCCATAGTGAGGGACCACGTTTCTGTGCCGTAAGTCATTACTGGCAACAGACACTGGTCGAAGGCTTTCGTCTTGAGACATTGATGTATTTAGGACGAGAAAATCTTTCGCAGTTTCCCAAACGCTGCCCATCCGAGTTGTATTCGACGAGAGACCTCTTTCTCGAAGTTGCATCTACCTAGCTGGCTGTTTGTCCTAGGTAGACATACTCCTCAACAACTTCGAGAACCGAGCTCCCAACTGAAACTGAAGTAGGTACAACGTTCGACATTCGACATAATCTTCGTTTTGTCCATGTTCATTTTAAGACCCACTCGTTGGGGCGCTCTGTCGAGATCTTCAAGCATTGTATTCAAATCCTCCAGCAATCTCGTCATGATTACTATATCATCGGTTAATCGAAGGTGAGTGATATACTCGCCGTTGATATTGATGCCGTATCCTTTCCAGTCCAGTAGCTTGAAAACATCTTCCAATGCAGCAGTGAACACTTTCGGAGAAACATCGTCTACCTGTCTCACACCTCTCTGCATTTGAATAGGTTTCGTACTCTAGGCCTGTAGTAGTCGGGTCGACATGGTCGCGTTTTCATACATACTCCTCAATACTTCGATATACCTATAATCAATGTGGCACCGCTGGAGAGACTGGAACACAGCCCAAGTCTCTATCGAATCAAAGGCCTTCTCATAGTCCACAAACGCTAAGCATAGTGGCTGGTTATACTCTTCGGTCTTCTGTACAACCTGCCGCAGCGTATGTATGTGATCTATGGTTGAAAAGCCCTTCCGGAAGCCGACTTGTTCGGGAGGTTGGAAATCATCAAACCTGTGTGCGAGACGATTCGTGATGACCCTTGAAAACAGCTTATAGACATGGCTCAGAAGAGAGATGGGTCTATAGTTCTTCAATAGAGCTTTGTCATCCTTTTTGAAAAACAACACCACCAAGCTTCTGCGCCATGCCTGTGGCGCTTTGTCCTCGAGGATGACGGAATTGAAAAGCTTCTGAAGGACTCTAAGTATTGGTTTTCCACCCGCTTTCAGAAGTTCCGATGTGATTCCGTCATCGCCTGGGGCTTTGTTGTTCTTAAGCTGTTTAAGAGCCATCCTAATCTCGTATAGGCTACAGGATATTCGGGATATCCTCGGTGTAGTGTCAGATCAATTTGGCTCTTGGGTCTGATGTCAAACCAGAAGTGGATTCTGGTGACTTGGTGTATAACTGTCCATATAAACTTTCAATCTCCCTCAAGATCTCTGGTTTGGACGAGACAATGTCGCCAATCTTGGTCTTCAGCTGCGTTAACTGGCTTCGATCAACAGACAGAAGAGACAAGTGCCGCGTCGCAAAGAGACCGAAATCTGCCTGTTTAGCTGCCTATATGAGGACGCATCCACTGAAGACTGCAACCTCATTTCTCGTCGAATTTCACATTTTCTCATTTCTCTCTAGCGATCACGGAGATGTCATTGAAGATCTGTCTTTTGCTGGTCAAGATAAAGTCTATCTCATTCCATGTGGAACCCTCAGGGCTCATCCAGGTCCACTTCCTGTGTGGTCGCTTCCTGAAGAAAGAGTTCATCATATAGATTTCCTCCTTCTCCATGAAGTACCACCACCTATAGCGCTGTAATAATTCTATGCAGATGCTACATTAAGTATCAAAAAATATGGAATTTGGATGGTCGGTATTTCAAAAAGCAAAAATGTAAGTCAAGTCAGTGAAATATAAAACCAAATTCTTGCAGACGATATCTGAACTGCAGAATAATCTATAGCAGATGGGACATAGTATGTCCTGAACAAATTACAATGATTTAATAAACATTTAAAAATACAGAAAGTAACTTTAATTATAATGGACCCGATACAAATAGACAGAATTTAGGATATTTCATATTCTAATAAATAAAACAACATAGAAAAGATTACAATAATCAAGTTTCTGCTAAACTAAACATACATTGTTTATGTTTTAATCAGACATAATTTACAACCCAATAAAACTGCTCTTTCATAATAACGCAGCTACGTTCAAACGATATAACATGTTATATCATTTCCACACAACAGAGTTTTTATTACATGAAAAATATGTGTTAGGGTACATTTGGGGTTATACCCTATAACCACTGTAAGCCATTCATTTTGTAACTAAAATATTGTAAACCAATATCCCCTCGAGCGTGTTTGGCCCGTATTCGATCATAAGGTAAAAGTGGCTGTAGTGTACTGGTCCCGTATTCGTGCGTAACGGTTAGGCCCACTTTTATTTCATTGGTTCTTCCGTATTATTCGTTTGGCTAGCTTGTAAATGTTTGTACCTTGTCTATGGTTATTTCAGTTTATAATAAGGTCGGTTTTGCCCAACCTGTTGCTCCGAAGACCAGTATAAAAATGAAATCAGAGTGAGTCGGTACATTTTTCCGTTTCGCGCCATTTTGATATTGCTGTGTGTGTAATGGATTCCGATAAAAATGTTTGTTATAAATAAACAGTCAGTGCTTTTTACATGTAATAAGCTTCAATCTTTTGGAAATTTTGTGTTCTTTCAAGTTATTCTATTACTTTTAGTGAATAACGGGATATTATTCGTGAAAAAACATTCAAAAATAGTGAAGCCGGCATTTTCGACATGTCCGTCGTACGAAATTTATTTGTAAAATGTGTTTATGTTTAATTATTATTAGGAGTGTAATAAATATTATCTTGTGGCAAATTTATCCAGGAATCTATTTCTAAAATTACTTTTTAGCGATTGTTCATTAATTTCGTGTAATAAATATCTGTTCATATCAATGGACTGAAGTGGACTGAAGTCACCTAAACTCCCCCACTAGAATGTGCTTGTTTTCATTTTTATAATAAATACATTAGACATTTGAATAGTTTCACGTGGTTATAAAAGAGTGTTCAATTGAATATATCTCCCGAAAAGTACAAAGTGAATTGGAATGCAGTGTATGAAGTAAAAATGTTCGCGGCGTCGTGACTTATAAGCTAAATGTCTCGATATATCGTACATCTAAGGAATGATAAAGGTATTTTATCTACGAGTTCTTTTTATATTAGTAGTATTGGAATATCAGCTTTCCAACGATGTATATTTCATAAAATATAATTATCAATTACTCGAGAAATTTCACTTTTTCTAACCGCGGTCGCGCATTAGTTAACGCGAGAGAATGCTTGGCCACACTATAGGCACTTTAAGTCGCCCGGGCCGCCACGCTCGAGGGGATATTTACAATTGGCAAATGGCATAGCAAAACTTATTGTAAGTTTTGCCATGTGACTTAATTTCAGTAGCATGGTTAAGAAATCGCTATTTATGAGTAAATTTAGAAATATAAATTTAAAGGGATTAGGGTACAAAAACTTGAAAACATCCGCGAAGTAGCTATAAAAACATAGTAAAAGCAGTGGTAATAAAGAAGTCTAATAAATATAATGTCAGTTAAATTATAAGTTGAAGAAATACTGTCTTAGGTTTTCGCGATTGTTACACATTGAATTAAACAATTTTTTTAACGGAAGTATCGCGTATTTTATTTATTTTGTTGAACCTGACGTTTCGAACGCTTTGCAGCGTCCGTGGTCGCAGGAAGACTAAGGTGGTATTTGTCTTACATTAGTTATTCAATTATTACATCTACCGACATGGATGGATTAATTATATATGTTCCGATTCACACAAAAATCGCTCACAGTGTCCGAACATTTTTTAGATCTTTGGGTTTGGGATTTGATTATTTTTAGGACTGGATCCCAAGCAGGTGGTACTTGCCAACCATCTTCTCTATTGAAATTGGGGTGTTTTCTTATTTCAATAGCCTCGCGCAACATTCTCGGCATGTAGCGATTCTCCTTGGCGAGGATTTGTGGTTTATCAAACCGGATGTAATGGTTGGGCTGGTCCAGTGTATGTTCACAAACTGCAGAGTTTTTATCGCGCCTATTCTTCATGTCAGCAATGTGTTCTTTCACACGAGTACCTACGCTTCTCTTTGTTTGCCCTATGTATGATAAACCACATTCGCAGTCTAATTTGTATACTCCTGCATCTTGTAAGGGGATATTAGACTTGATAGGTCTTAGAAATTGACTGTTCTTCTTATGGGGCTTGAAATAAGTTTTAATTGAAGCTCGCCGTAAGATGTTGCCAATTTTGTCTATGACTCCCTTTAAGTATGGTAAGATGGCAGGTTGACGTTCAACTGTAGGTGGCTTCGGGCGGTTTCTGTGACGCATACGAGGGAGTTTGTGGCTGTTGCTCCGCAGTACTTGTTTGACATGTTGGAGTTCCTCCTCTAGATGGAATGGATACAGTCACTATTCACCTGCCTACCTGTACAAGACTGCATAGAAATTGTGAAAAGGAAGCTTTGTGAAAATGACATGCCTGAGGAATATGGAGAACTTCTAGAACTTTGCTTGACATCTGGCTATTTTCTTTGGAATGACGAATTTTACACCCAAATCGATGGCGTAGCTATGGGCTCTCCCATTTCACCTGTTGTCGCTGACATTTTCATGGAAGACCTTGAGGAGAGAGCGCTGTCGATGGCACCGGCTGTGCCGAAGATGTACAAACGGTACGTAGATGATACTTTTGTTGTCATACCTAAAGATAAAGTGTCTATATTCCTACACCACCTTAATTCCATCAACAACAAAATCAAATTCACCATGGAATTAGAGGCAAATAATTCACTAGCATTCCTTGATATATTAATTACCGGGAAACTTGACAACTCACTTACTCACACAGTGTATAGGAAACCCACCCATACAGACAAATATCTCAATGGTAACTCACACCACCATCCATGTCAGTTAGCTACCGTAGGCAAATCTTTGTTTCAGAGAGCACAAGGCATCTGCGACGCTGAGCATCTAGAGGAGGAACTCCAACATGTCAAACAAGTACTGCGGAGCAACAGCCACAAACTCCCTCGTATGCGTCACAGAAACCGCCCGAAGCCACCTACAGTTGAACGTCAACCTGCCATCTTACCATACTTAAAGGGAGTCACAGACAAAATTGGCAACATCTTACGGCGAGCTTCAATTAAAACTTATTTCAAGCCCCATAAGAAGATCAGTCAATTTCTAAGACCTATCAAGTCTAATATCCCCTTACAAGATGCAGGAGTATACAAATTAGACTGCGAATGTGGTTTATCATACATAGGGCAAACAAAGAGAAGCGTAGGTACTCGTGTGAAAGAACACATTGCTGACATGAAGAATAGGCGCGATAAAAACTCTGCAGTTTGTGAACATACACTGGACCAGCCCAACCATTACATCCGGTTTGATAAACCACAAATCCTCGCCAAGGAGAATCGCTACATGCCGAGAATGTTGCGCGAGGCTATTGAAATAAGAAAACACCCCAATTTCAATAGAGAAGATGGTTGGCAAGTACCACCTGCTTGGGATCCAGTCCTAAAAATAATCAAATCCCAAACCCAAAGATCTAAAAAATGTTCGGACACTGTGAGCGATTTTTGTGTGAATCGGAACATATATAATTAATCCATCCATGTCGGTAGATGTAATAATTGAATAACTAATGTAAGACAAATACCACCTTAGTCTTCCTGCGACCACGGACGCTGCAAAGCGTTCGAAACGTCAGGTTCAACAAAATAAATAAAATACGCGATGTGGTAGCACAGTACAGTTAAAAGCACAGAAGGAGAATTTTATATTTATTATATATCCAAGCAAGCGTATACGAGAGCGCGCAAGCCAAGCATCAGAGAACTAAGCGGCGTGCAGTCGGCGCGATGAATAATTCTCGACTGGTATACGCGAATGCGCGGGCGCCGCGCGACCAACTACATACCTGTACAAGACCGGTTGGGACGGCACACGTTTCCATTGCGCGTCGCAGCTTAACCGACACCGACGAGTTGGTACGAGATTAATGTGTTTACGTGTGTTGTGTGGATGTATGCAAAGTACAAATATTGTAGGGTAGCCTACATCACCCCCCTCCAGAGACCGTTAAGGGCGATAAAAATCTGGAAATCTCACTCTTCGTCCAAAACGGGTGACGTAATCCTTTTGTATGTCTGGTAATTGTTCTTCGTTTTGGTCGGACAATATGAAAGCAGGTTTTAGGCGGTCTATGGAAACTGTTACTTCCCTATTGTTATGAAGGATTTTAAAAACTTTGTTCCCTCTGGTTACCACCTTATGTGGACCAGAATATGCAGGGTGAAGTGAACCACGCGATGCGTTTTCTCTGAGGAAGATATGATCACTGGTAGCGAGTTCCTTATAAATAAATGTCTTAGGAGAGCTATGCCGGGATGCGGGTCTGGGACGTAGACATTCAGCAAAACTTCTGAGACGAGCAGAAAACTCAACTATGTCTGTAGTTTCGGGTACATTTGCTTCGAAGAATTCTCCGGGAAGTCTTAATGGTTGTCCATATACCAGCTCAGCAGATGACGCTTGCAAGTCCTCCTTGACAGCTGTTCTAATGCCAAGCAGAACCCACGGCAGAGATTCAGTCCAGTGGATATTAGCATGGCATACTATTGCTGCCTTGAGCTGCCTGTGGAATCGTTCCACAAGGCCGTTGCATGCGGGGTGATAGGCTGTCGTCCGTTTATGTTCGAATCCGGCTATTTTCGATAGGCACTGAAACAGGGCCGATTCGAACTGCCGGCCACGATCAGTTGTGATGACAGTCGGACAACCAAATCGGGCTATCCAGGATGAGAGTAAGGCCTTGGCAACAGTCTCGGCCGTTATGTCTTCTAACGGTACAGCTTCTGGCCATCGCGTGAAGCGATCTATGGCAGTTAGGCAATACCGATAGCCTTGGGAGATCGGAAGTGGACCAACTAGGTCAATATGGATCTGCATGAATCGTGCTCGAGGTATGTTGAAGGTACCGAGGGGTGCAGTCACGTGCCGATTGACTTTTGCACGTTGGCACGAAATACAAGCCCGTGCCCAGTCCCTACAGTCCTTCCTGACGCCTGGCCAAACAAACCGTTCTGCAACTAGTTTAGCAGATGTGTTGGTACCAGGATGACTTAAGGAGTGCAAGCTATCAAATATTTGCTTGCGAAAGAATTTAGTCACGTAAGGCCTAGGGGTCGGAGTACTGACGTCGCAGTACAAGTGAATGTGACTTCCAGGAACGTTAAGTTTTTCGAGTTGCAATGATGAACCGTCCTCAATTAAAGTTTTTAGCTCAGAATCAGACGCTTGACTTTGTGCTAAAAGGTCAAGGCTTACTGGTGCACTCAGTTCATCGATTCGTGACAGGGTATCGGCCACAACATTTTCCTTGCCGGATATATGCCGAATATCGGTGGTGAACTGCGCGATGTAATCGAGGTGTCTATACTGCCTAGGCGAACAGTTAGTCTTCCGTTCATGGAATGCAAAACTGATCGGTTTATGGTCAGTGTAGATAATAAAATGCCTAGCCTCGAGCATGTGCCTAAAATATTTGATGGCCTCATAAATCGCGAGCAATTCTCGGTCATAAGGCGAGTATTTCTGTTGAGAAGGACTTAGTTTCCGAGAAAAGAATGCTAATGGCTCCCAGAGACCGTCTCTCAGCTGTTGCAATACTGCACCTAGAGCCTTGTCAGACGCGTCTGTTACCAACGCAAGCTTAGCAGAGCAGTCGGGGTGGGCTAGCAATGCTGCATTGGAAAGTGCATCCTTAGATGCTTCGAAGGCGATCAAGCTATCCCCTGATAAGTTGATAGCCTGGGATCCCTTTACTGGACCTGTTAGCAGTGCGTTTAAAGGGGCTTGAACTTGAGCAGCTCGGGGGAGAAACCTTCTATAAAAATTAAGCATGCCAAGGAATCTGCGAAGCTGTCGCACGTTGGTGGGTATAGGGAAGTCTCTAATTGCTTCTATTTTGGAGTCCAGTGGTCTGGTGCCGCGTTCCGAGATACTGTACCCTAGAAAGGTTACCTCTGGGGCTCCGAAGATACACTTGGACGTGTTTACTAACATGCCGTAATCTTTGAGTCTCGTAAAAACTTTGCGAAGGTGTTCTTCGTGTTGGGATTCGCTCCTAGAAAAAATTAAAAAGTCGTCAAGGTAGCAGTATACGAAATCGAGTCCTCGGGTCATCTCATCTACGAATCTTTGGAAAGTTTGACCCGCGTTCCTCAGACCAAAGGTCATAAAAGGGAACTCGTATAAACCGAATGGCGTGGTAATAGCGGTCTTTGGTATATCCTCCGGGCTGACAGGTATCTGATTATAGGCTTTCACAAGATCAAGCGTACTAAAGTATTTGCAACCTGAAATACTGTGAGAAAAGTCGTGGATATGTCTAATCGGATATCTGTCAGGCACGGTACGGGCGTTGAGCATCCTGTAGTCGCCGCAGGGGCGCCAACCGTTGTCCTTCTTAGGCGCAAGGTGCAAGGGCGATGACCAGGGGCTTTCTGAAGGGCGCGCTGTACCACTAGCTAGCATAGACTGAAATTCCTGGCGAGCTATTTTTAGTTTGTCGGGAGCTAAACGACGAGGAGAAGAAGATACTGGAGGGCCTGGAGTCGTACGAATATGGTGAACTGTATTGTGTGGTATATTATGATGTGTACCAGCTGGTCGGGTGATTTGTGGAAATTCGCTGAGGATTTTATGGTAACGTGTGTTCCCTGTTAAAACTTTTACAGAGTAGATATCTTTACAATTAGCAAAAGTAGCAATAGAAGATTTTGATGTAGTGTTATCTACAAGCTTTTTGTTGCGACAATCGACAATTAAGTTGTAAAAGTTCAGGAAATCTACACCTATAATCGGTCTAGTTACATCAGCTACTACAAATCGCCAATTAAAATTACGAAGCAAGCCAAAGTCTAACACTAAATATACATAACCATAGGTAGAAATGTTCGAACCGTTTGCTGCACATAACTCGAAATTAGTACGAGTACGACGGTCACGTAACGTCGATCGAGGGAAGACGCAGAGGTCGCTACCGGTGTCCACCAAGAACTGCAACTTCGAAGATCGATCGGTGACGAACAGGCGACCAGTAGTGAGTGATGATGGGCAATCGCCTGTCGCCATTATCGACTGCCCGCGGAGTTTCCCGCCTTAAAGTCGCAAGGCCGGATACAGTTGTTGGCTTTATCTCCAAACTTTTCATGATACCAGCAGAGCGGGTACTTGCGGTAAATGGACTGCGAACGCTGCTTCGACCGGGATCTGTTGCGAGTAGTGCGTCGCGATGATCGTCGCCGCTGTCCTATGTTTCCACCTGGCGTGAGGTTTTGAAGCTGCCGCCGTAGTTCAGATATTTCCTGTCTAAGGTCGCTGAGTTCGTTACTCGAAGCGGTCTGACTCACGGAAGCAACCCTGGGCATCGCTGTGGTGACGTCACTGACACGATCGGCCAAGTCTGCTAAATCCTCTAAAGTCGTTGTGGCTGGCTGTCCTGCTAGCACCATTTGGATTGCGTGAGGAAGACGGCTATTCCAGATGGTCTTCATGAAGTCGTCTGGGACGTCGAGTCCGGCGAGGCCTTTGAGGTGACGAAGAAACTGCGAAGGAGTACGATCGCCTAACTCTTCAGCAATAAGCAGCTGTTTCATTTTTTTTTCGTTCGATGCGGTGAGCCTCTTGATTATTTCGCTTTTGAGCTTATCGTATTTATTGCTTGCCGGAGGATGGACAATTAGGTCTTTAACTTCACGAGAGTATTTATTTTCAAGCTGACCAATAACATAGTGAAATTTAGTGGTATCGCTCGTTATGCCAGAAATTGCGAATTGCCCTTCTACTTGGGCGAACCAAATTTCTGGTTCCTCGGGCCAAAAAGGTGGTACTCGGACACTGACCTTATAAATCTCGGGTTCTGTACGAGAAATTTGTCGTCCGTCATTATTCTCGTCCAAGTTTCGTGAGTTGGAACCGTGCCCTCCATGTTGTGGGTTGTCACGAGCATCCAGAAATTCCTTATCCATTGTCGTGTTCTGTAAGGGTCACCAGTGTGGTAGCACAGTACAGTTAAAAGCACAGAAGGAGAATTTTATATTTATTATATATCCAAGCAAGCGTATACGAGAGCGCGCAAGCCAAGCATCAGAGAACTAAGCGGCGTGCAGTCGGCGCGATGAATAATTCTCGACTGGTATACGCGAATGCGCGGGCGCCGCGCGACCAACTACATACCTGTACAAGACCGGTTGGGACGGCACACGTTTCCATTGCGCGTCGCAGCTTAACCGACACCGACGAGTTGGTACGAGATTAATGTGTTTACGTGTGTTGTGTGGATGTATGCAAAGTACAAATATTGTAGGGTAGCCTACAGCGATACTTCCGTTAAAAAAATTGTTTAATTCAATGAAGAAATACTATTTTATATATGATGGCTAGTAAAATAAGTTAGTTACAGTCTGTCTAGCATAAGCACCAATTTTTTCGTCACTTGCTCTCCGGATTATCTCGTGGTGGCTCTCTAACAGGGGATAGATCTTTTTTCACGTCAAAAATAAGCCAAATACAGAGATGAATAGAGCCAACATCAGAGCTGTAATTTTTTTTAAACAATGCTGAAAGGCATTCTAGCACCCAACTGATGTAACGTGGCCATTCCTCTACTCATAAGTAAACCTCTGAGCAAATAACAATAACTATATCTATCTATCTATAACTTCATGCCAAATTCCTTGCGGGGTGGGCAGAGAAAACCGAGCGCCATATGTTTCTATCCTTACACAAGTCACTCGCTTCTTTAAAGAATAAAAAGAGCAATTAATGTTAACATTAATTGCTCTTTTTATGCACAGTCGCCAGTTTCTAAGGCTTGTGACATCACCTTCTGATAAAACACGATCAATTTAGTCTTGGTTAGTAAGTCTTGGATCCTACGTCTTTCTAATTTTATGTTGTATATTTGTTTCGTAATTATTTCTTCCTGCATTCCTTCTGCATGTCCAAACTAACTGAATATGCTACTTCTTATTTCAACACCGACGCTCTCTTTCAGACCAACTCTGTTTCTAACATCATCTTTACGAATACAGTCTACAAGCATTACGCTGCAAATTTTGAACAACGCTTGCATTTCGGCCGCGTTTATCCCACTTCTATGCTGTCTTTCCATAACCAGCTCTCGCTTCTATAAGTAATCGTTGGGACCAGCACTGCATTGAAAATAGCAAGTTGTGCCTTCTGTCTCAAGCTTTGACAGCCAAGATAAAACTTCTTGGCCTATTCACCCGTTCCATTCACACTATTCTCAGCAATCACTCGCCTTTCCACATCAACAATGTACCTGCCATCCCTGATGAGAGTGCATCCAAGATATATAATCTCATCCACTTGTTCTAACACCTCATCCCACACCACACTTCATATATTGGTTCTGGTTTCGTACTTTTCAAATACAATTATCTTTGTTTTCTTCGCATTCTTGTTTTTCATTATTATGACCACAGAATCAAACTTATGGCCATATAGATGGCGCAGTCCATGCGTGACCCCTTGCCTTAATGCAAGGGCATGATTAATCCACGTCTCCAATTCATTGGGACCCTTCCAGTTCGACAGATTGCTTAAGTACCAGATGACATCCCTGACGTAAGTGCGACCTAGGTTGATCATCTTAGCTGTGATCATATCAATTCTTGCTGACTTTCCATTTTTCAAACTTCGTATTGATCATTCGATCTCATCCATAATTGTATCTCCATCGAACGCCAGCAACGTAGACGACCTCCTGCTCCATGGATTACTAGAGATATCCGGGTTGCAATGAATAGACGCGATCGCGCGTTTCGTCTTTATAAGCGTGTCAGATCAGATCAGAACTGGGATTTGTACAAAATAGCGCGAAATAACTGTAATCGAATGGTAAGAGCAAGTAAACGACAATATTTTCACGAAAATGTTACAAATACTTCTTCTGCCAATATATGGAAATTTCTCCACTCACTTGGTTTAGGGAAATGCTCCACACCTAATAATCCCTTATTCTCTCCTAACGACTTCAATAATCATTTTTCGTCAGCATCTCTTTTAAATCATTCTATTAAATCGAACACTATCTCTAATATCTCTTCCATGACCCCACTTCGCCATGACACATTTTCATTTTCTCCTGTCTCTGAGGATGAGATACGTAAAATTGCACCTCTCCTCTCATCTGGCGTAAAGCATTAGTAATACCCCTTCCGAAAAATTCAAATCCTCAATTATTAAATCATTATAGACCCATTTCTATTCTACCCTTCCTTGCGAAAATTCTTGAAGCTGTTGCACATAAGCAGGTTTCCGCCTTTATATTTTCTAACAACTTACTTTGTCAATTTCAGTCTGGGTTTCGCTCTGGGCATAGTACTGCGACTGCCCTTCTTAAAATCTCATAGGATATTCGCATGGGTATGGAAGATGGGCTGATCACTATCATGGTTCTCATTGACTTTTCAAATGCTTTCAACATGGTAGACCATAGACATCTTACTAGCAATTCTAAAGTACATGAACTTCTCATCCTCAGCATTGGAATGGTTTTCACATTATCTTCGGGGTCGACAGCAAGCGGTTCGCATGGGCCGTGATATATCAAATTGGAATGATCTGTCAACTGGGGTTCCCCAGGGCGGTATTTTATCTCCTCTATTGTTTTCCATTTTTATAAATTTTCTTACGTTTTCGTTGAGTTGCTCTTATCATTTATACGCGGATGATCTGCAGGTTTATGTGCAAACGACATATGATACGCTGAACACGGGATTTTCTCGGTTAAATGATAGTTTGTGCCAAATAAATTCTTGGTCAAACAACTTTGGAATTCCGGTGAATCCTAATAAGTGCCAGGCTATTCTCTTAGGTAGCTCAAGGCAAATAGATAAAATTGACATCAGTTCTATGTCGTCCATTATGTTCAATAATTCTGTTATTCCACTCAGTAAGAGTGTTAAAAATCTTGGCTTGTATCTTGACTCTACTTTGACCTGGAGCACACAAGTAACTGAAGTTAGTCGCAAAGTAATATCGACATTGCGCTTTCTAAATCGATACAGAAACTTTCTGCCTATTGAAACTAAGGTCACATTAGTTCAATCCCTTATTTTTCCACTAATTGATTATTGTGATGTGTGTTATCCTGATCTTCACGAAGATTTTCTTAATAAGCTGGACCGGCTCATCAACAGCGCTATCCGATTCATTTTCTGTCTTCAGAAATATGATCATATTTCGTTCTACCGGTCAAAGCTTGGATTCGTCAGCGTCGACATTTAAGATTACTTTGCACACTTTTTACAATTATTTTTAATCCCCTTTCTCCTGAATACTTGAAATGTAAATTTCAGTACCTTTGTGATTCTCATAACCGTCAACTTCGATCAAATGACTCCCATTTACTCTTAATACCACTTTTCCGTTCGGGCTTCATGTCTAATTCCTTTACTCTACAAGCTTCACGACTCTGGAACGCGTTGCCTGAACCCATTAGAAACTCCCCAAACAAGTTTACTTTTAAAAAGAAGTTACGTGCCTATCTTTTAGAGAGTCTGTCCAAGCAGTAATCATCCAATGTGTGTTGTAAAATTAGTATATATTATATAATTTATAGAGAAAATATGTATGTATTACTAGGGTCTTGTATGTATTATTGTGATTGTGTATTATCGTAGTTATTTATGTATTTTTATATTTATGTTAGGTGACCATATAAAGAACAAATTCTTTATAGGGTCGATTATTATTATTATTTTTTTTAATTAAAACCGCAATCGCGTTTTTTCTCCACTCCCGATGGTTGACTGGTAGAGAATGCAATTAGCATTAAGTCCGCCTTTTGAACCAACTGTATTGTGGTCAATAAAGTATTAAATAAATTAAATAAATAAACATCAGACTCACTCTCAGTGTACGAAGCATATTCATACATTTCTTCAACATATTCACTCGACCATTGCAACACTTCCTGAGTGTCAGCAAGAATGTCACCAGCTTTAGATTTACCTTGTCCATTCTGAATGCCGAGGAATCACACCGAGACTTCTTTACATCTCTCCAAAAGAATTTGGTATTTGCCTCAATTGTTTTTCGTCAGGCTCTCTTCCCCGTTAATAATTTGTCTTTTACGCTTCTCTTTCACTAAAGCCTTGGTTTTATTCCTTCGTAAATTAGAGATTTTTTCCACAGTTAGTCCTTGGAAGTGGTAGTAGTATATCATTGGCCCGCCGTAACATTCTACTACTAATTTGCTTCTTCCTTGTCAAAGTTATTTAATGTGTATGTCCTTGTTTAAGATTTTTCGAATTAATATGCATGTGTTATACGTCTATATCTCTGTTCTGTTTAATATTTAATAGTTTAGTTTCAGATTATAGGTTTGAATAGAAAAGGGATTTTACTATTTTGTTTTGTGCCATTAGTATTGCTTTGAGATTACTTTTGGTAGCTGTGCCACAGACTTCAATCAAATACTCCAGATGTGGCTTCACTAACGAGTTATAAATTGTGTATCAATGCTCCTGTTAGACAAGTTATCTTTAATTTGACTATTTCAAGGTGAGGTCTCCAAGTAAGATGATTATCTAGAGTAAGGTCTAAGTATTTTTCTTCCTTTACTCTATTTGTTGTTTATTTTTAAGTTAATATTGACTTTGATTTTTTTTAAATTTTTGCGGGGAATATTATGTAATGAGTTTTTTTTGTATTAATAGTCAATAGATTACTTAAAAGCCACACGTTAAGTAGATACAAGTTTTTTTGTGCTTCAGAAATAACTGCATCTAGTTATCTAAGCATTGTACAAAAAATTGTTAGTGTTTCACGTTGTTGTAAGCGAAAATCGAAACATCCCCTCCTCTAAAATTTATTCTAACGTTCTACATACATACGAGTACAAATATCTGAATGGTAACTCACACCACCATCCATGTCAGTTCGCACAGCACACGGTTTGTCAGAGCACACGGCATCTGCGACGCTGAGCAACTAGAGGAGGAACTCCAACATGTCAAACAAGTACTGCGGAGCAATAGTCACAAACTCCCTCGCATGCATCATAGAAGCTGCCCGAAGTCACCTACAGTTGAACGTCAACCTGCTATCTTACCATACTTAAAGGGAGTCACAGACAAAATTGGCAACATCTTACGGCGAGCATCAATTAAAACTTATTTCAAGCCCCATTAGAAGATCAATCAATTTCTAAGACCTATCAAGTGTAATATCCCGCTACAAGATGCAGGAGTATACAAATTAGACTGCGGATGTGGTTTATCATACATAGGGCAAACAAAGAGAAGCATAGGTACTCGAGTGAAAGAACACATTGCTGACATGAAGAATAGGCGTGATAAAAACTCTGCAGTATATAAACATACACTGGACCAGCCAAACCATTACATACGGTTCGATAAACCACAAATCTCTGCCAAGGAGAATCGCTACATGCCTAGAATGCTACGCAAGGCTATTGAATTAAGAAAACACCCCAATTTCAATAGAGAAGATGGTTGGCAAGTACCACCTGCTTGGGATCCAGTTCTAAAAATAATCTAGACACAAACCCAGAGATCTACTCAAAAACATTCGGACACCGTGAACGATTTTTGTGTGAATCGGAACGTTTATAATTAATCCATCCATGTCGGTAGATGTAATAATTGAATAACCAATGTAAGACAAATGTCACCTTAGTCTTCTTGCGACCACGGACGCTGCAAAGCATTCGAAACTTCAGGTTCAACAAAATAAATACACGCGATACTTCCGTTAAAAATTGTTTAATTCAATGTACTATAACAATCGTGAAACCTAAGACTATATATTATTATCTGTATGTATGCTGTATGCTGTAATACTTGCTTCTTCTCACTACTCTGACCTTTTGAGGTGTCGAACCTTTAGACCAACGGGCCTCTCGGTACGAACTACCTTTGCTCAAAGACTGCCGGGATTTATGCTCCCACACATTTACAAAAAAATTTTGAAATCTCTGGATCTGAAGTGCTGTACTGTTTACCAAGCCAAGCAGAAGTTAATTAAATGGCTTTTCACGGTACCACATGGTGAAACAGAAAAGTTATTAAAAACGCTGAAGTAATCCGGTCATGTCCGGTACTGACTATGTCAGTGTTTTTTTTTTCTTTTTCTTTTTTTCTTATAAATTAATGTCTTGTAAATCAATAATTGTGCTGTCTTCTTAACAGATTTTATGCAAACAGCTTCATTACATACTTTCACGCACACATGACGAAATCACAATCATCACTCTTACACAAACTCTTTAACAATCCACCATTTTGTCATACAAACACACGAGTAATTTTGATAGCAAGTGGCCTAGGATTACGCAAGTTGGGACGAGCATAACTACATGTCACTTCAACTTATTATCAGACCAGGATGAGTGCATGACCACTCACTCATTGAGTATACTAAACCACTGTGTTTTGCTCATTCTATGTTGAGATAAGTTTACGTGGGTAATCACGTAACTTGTGGTATCTGCCCCAATTGTATAAGTTGCTTAGTCTTTTAAAAATTGTTTCGTATTTATATAGAAATCTTATGGTCGCTTATTCTTAAGATCTGAATTGAACTTGTGAGCTTTTATGATATGGGAATTGTTTTAATTTTGTAACTTATAACCACGGACAGTGCGACTTAGCTACTGTTTCTTTTTTCTAGCTGGCCTCATCACTGTAGCCAAGACTGTTTGTTTTATACCCATAAATATGACTATTTTAAATGTTAACTTGGTCCAAAGGCCCCCACGAGACAGGCTTGACCTAGTGTGGGGACCGCCAGCAAATCTGTAAAATGTAATGTTCTTTCTGTGAAATAAATTTATTCTTATTCTATTCTTATTCTTATCTTGATTAATCAATTGCTGCCACAGAGTATACTACAATTTTTTTTTAATACTTTCCAGCTGCTGGTGTACCTCTGCTAGTTGTATCACCAAGCGCAGCCATACACAAAATTGCATTTTTACATAGCAGACTTTGTAAAATAGTACACAGTATTGACGAAGGCCATGGTCTAACGAACATAATCTCGCTCATAACATCGATAGGGAATATAACTGTAATGTTATACTTAACTATTACTCGTTTACGTAAGTATCAAAACAGACTTCAGGTGATGTAGTAGTTAGTAGCAATATCGAATGGACGGACACATGGTTGGTTTCCTTACATTTAATCATCTGTGAGGCTATGAACGATTACGTTATTTTATAAGCTCATTGCAGTTAACTATGATATGAAGCTAAAACAATGTGTAGAGGAGAGAATGGCTGAATGATCACAGACACGCATTACTCAGTCCATCGGAACATTACTGCATGAATATCTCATAATGTATTTGTTATTATGTTTCTCCACTATTTAACAGAGGTGTTTCCACTGTTCTGATAACTTCTTCAGATATACAATGTCCCACGATGTTCATATATCGCACGGCCAGATTAAAACTCAGGCAACTCAAATTCGTGTCTTTTTTGTAATGTTGTATTAGAAATAATATTGAGATAATACGCAAGTAACTGTAAAAGTCCTCAATTCAGGAACACTGACATTAATTTCAAATTAATGAACTAAAATTTAGTTATCATAATGTAATAATTAAACTAAAACCACATTTTCTTCACTTACGGACTAAGAGATTAATATTTTTGAGTTGTCCGAGATTTAATATAGGGGTGCGATATAATTCTGATCACACAATTTTGCAAATATTTATAAGTAAATAAAATTGCCACAACCAAAAGAAAGATCTATCTCATCCAAATGAAAGATATATCATGACCAGAAATTCGAGTCACATCATTATTATTATCATAGAGATGAAACGTCTCTATTATGTCATTTAATAATATCAAGATATGACTATTATAAGAAGATTCTAGTTCGAAGATTAAAAAATATATTAAATACATCATTTATATCATAATGTCTTCTACAGGAGCCATTTTTCGTAATTGTAACAAAACATTTTTAAATTTGTATTAATTTATTTATGTTTCAGGAGAATCAATAGAACTTGAAAAGATACGCCGTTCAATAAGCAACTTCCTATTTCTGGCGGTACATCTATCACAAATATTATTCGTGGTAGAACCTTGCCACTATACTATTCGAGAGGTTCGCAATATTAAGTTTTATAATCTTATTTTAAATAATAATTAAATTTTATTTGCCATTTCCGGTATAGATCTTAAAATCAATAGGAAGTAGTGGCATAAATTTCATCTACATTGTATGGTTGGTATCGAACGAGGTGAAATTAGGCACGGTAGACTATATTTATTACAAGTTTTTGTTATACACTTATTTATTTCAAGAAACAAAGGGATAAAAGATATTAAGGAATAGGAGTAAATTTCTTAATGATTTAGTTAATATCTGAAGGGATTCCAATTTTTTTATACTTATTCATATCTAACTGTAACTGTTGAGGTATACCGGTTTCTCTTTTGTCCCAGAGTAAAAAGATAAAAGGCATATTAAGCCAAATGATGGTATCAACTCCAACGAAAGGCACGATGCTCTCTCTACTGGAGCTGTTCTCTCATCAGGTGATGCTGCGGCCTGCTTCATATGAGCCTATGGGCATGTGTACATTGAACAGATCGATGGTAGTAGCGGTGAGTTATTTTAACCATAGATATGATTACATGATATTTAACATACTGATCGATCATTATTAAGAAAACTTTTTAACAAAACTAGCACTATAATTTGAATAAATTGGATTGTATTTTTTTTGATTACTGGACATTCCATTATCGTTTTAAGTATAGACATATTCAATATATTTGTTTGAATTAGCAGTCATAAAGCATTACTCTTTTACATGAATATATCAGAATCGTAAAAAAATGTGATCAATTTCTAAGCCGTATCCATCAAAAATTTAGGGGTTGCTAGTTTGATAACCTCTTTTTTCATGGGATGTCTACTATTTGAGATGTTTGATCTACCACCTCATCACATTATTATAGTCTCTATAATCACATTCACATACGGAATATGGTGTCTCTTCTGATTTCTGTGACTAAATCCCAAGTTATATGAAGAAATGATTTTCTAATTTTTAGTCTCGAGATTCACTGGATGCCATGTATTATCTCTCATACAAAATATTTTGCGATTTTGGGTATAGAGAAAGATATTTTAAAATTGCTTATATTTTCCGTTTGCAGCTTTTTGGAGGAGTCACTACATGCCTAGTGATATTGATAAAGTATTAAGACAAAATAGAAGCATTATAATAAATATTAATTTACATATACAAATTCATATTTTTACTACAAATAGTCTACTACAGTACCAAACAGCCTGCAATGTTTTACGCAACGAAGTTCTACAATCGACTAATGAGTGTAATATAGAATAAAAAGATAAAAATAAATATTTTTCATTTTATTTGTTTATCGTAAAGCAAGTATTATTAAGCATTGCACGTAAAATTAATTTGTTACACAAATTCATATGTTTACGACAAATAGTCTACTACAGTACCAAACAGCCTGCAATGTTTTACACAACGAAGTTCTACAATCGACTAATTAGTGTAATATAGAATAAATAGATAAAAAAAAAAAAAAAAATATTTGTTCATCGTAGAGCAAGTATTATTAAGCATTGCACGTAAAATTAATTTGTTACATTTAACCTATATACCATTAGTATAGTGCTTATTTCACCGTAGTCGCTAATATAATATCTTTTTTATTAGTATCTAGTTGTTTAGACAAATCAGACAGATGGCTACATCTAGTGCTTAACTATAAACACCTTTATTGTATAGGTGGCAGTGTTTCTTTTAATCATTGTTATTTCACCGGTAGATAAAGCAATACAATCAGTCTCAAATGCTCTAGAAAGTGTCGCTTTGAAATGCATACACTTAAAGCTATTTTTCATGGTAGTGTTTAGTCCGAAAAAGTTGACATAACCCGTAGGGCCGTGTGTAAGGGTATTTATGAGACTTCACCACCTCTCTCCTATCGGGTCTCAGAGGTTGACCCTGAGAAGAATGACTAAGGTAATGTTTCGGTAGCTTAGTTCTGTGGGTCGTGTTAAACGTTGGGCATAAAAAAAAATCATTTTTTATGAATCAGAATAGCCATAGTTCGGTCTGTTTGTGTTGTTCCATCGAAACTCGTGTAGCGTTCCATGCTTTCTGCAATAATGAGATTAACATAATCACTAAATGATATTTTAATGTCATTCAATGGAAAACTCATCCTATTGACATGAATTGAAACTATCTTTCTACCAACATTATTCGGAGGCGACGTTTCAGCAGCTGAAGCCGACCTCTTCTCACTACCGGTATATAAAGGTGGATTATCAATCTCTGATCCGTATAATAAAAAAAAATGTACATTTTATGACCTCCAAAATTGGAAACAAAATACTTATTGACTCGTTATTAAATGGCTCACAAATCGACCTAGACCGACATCATTTATCTCTTAAAGAAGCGAAAAGGGAAGGACATAAACTGAAAGATAAATATGAATGACCTACAACATGGAACCTGGATACAACTTTAACTAAATTTCCACCAGCCACCAGAGAGCAATTGAGAGATCAATTGTATGCAAAATGAAAGTAAAAAATTCTACTTGGTTATCCACCATACCAAGAAAGAAAGATCACTTCGACCTAACTCCACTTGAATTCAGAGATGCACTCACAATTCGATATAACCGAAAGCCCATCTCCATGCCACATTCATGCGATGGATGTGGAAACAGAAATTTCGATATTGACCATGCTCTCTGCTGCAAAACTGGTGGCCTCATAACGAGACGACATAATGAAATAAGAGACCTTTTCTGCGAACTATGCGAACGTGCCTGGGGTAATGTAGTCAAAGTCTTTTTTTGGTCGCTGGCAACACTGGAGGCTATTTGTCAAAATTGTTACTCCGTATTTATTAAATTATAATTATTCGTTTAGGAAGTGTAAATTTGTAATTGAAGTGCATATTAGCAATATTCGTGCATAAAACTCGCGTGTCAGTGTTCGTGATAGCATTACTCGCGTATTTGTTAAGATTTGAGGTATTGTCACTTCGAAATTAGGTTAACGGCCATCAGCTGATTTGAAATCATTGGACAAAGGTACTGCTTACACCAATTTTCTTTACTGTACTATCATATAAATGCTTGTATTCTATCTCCACTATAAAATTATAGTAGAAACTAGGGCTCAGCTTTAGATTAAGTAACACCTGATATCAGCACCATATTTTTTTTATGAATAGCTTTACTAAAGAAGATTAAATCACTACAATTTTAAGGCACGGAGATGCATAGTTTTTACGCTAAAATTTATTGAAATTTACAATGTTTTTTCAAAGAATCGTAATAAAATCGCCATGTTTGATATAAATTATCAAAACGTTTCATTATAAGCATTAGAAACGTCAAACTCAACGTAACAATATAGATGTCAAGTGCATTTGTAACTGAAAATACAAGAATAAACAGTGAAATGGAAATAAACATCGTATTTGTCAAGTCAATATCGCTCGTCCGCCATTTTGTTTCATTTGGTAGAATTATTGTTAAGATGATTATTATAATGACACAAAACGTTTGGGTATTTAATAAAAATTTTATAATAAGTATAGCAACAGAACTCTCAGTTGGTTAGGTTAGGTTAGAGTATGACAAACAACGCACGAGCCGAGCGAGCGAAGCGAGCGTGCCGCGGCAGCGGCCGGCGAAGTGCCAGAAGCGAATCTTTACCATTTTGAAAAGTGTCATTATAAAAAGTAGAGCAAACATACAGTTGGCAACTGTAAGGTTGGGAAATAAAACAAAATTATACGAAAAGTTGGCAAATGATTATTCAAAGTGATTGTTTAAATTTGAAAGAATGTAGGTGACATAACCTCAAAAAATTAGAATGTTAATAACTTTAAAACTATGCGTTTCCGTGTTATAGTTCCCTCCTCTGGGGGTTCCTCTCCCCCCCCCCCCTGCCTCTCCCCACTCCCCACCCCTTTTACGGTGTTACTTAATCTAAAGTGCTTCCGAAACTAGAGTACGTAACATAATTATTGACAAATTCGTACCTACGTAACAGCTATCACGAATCGCTGTTATAGTAACTTCAAACTGTCACTTTACTTATTAATAGGATTAGTAATAAAGATCTTGGAGAACTGGGCACTAGGGCTAGTCGAATATTGCTTCGAAATCAGTGTGCTCCCCGCCCTTCGGAAACGTATCGAAGAGTCTGGTAAGCAACTTCACTGTTATTTGGGTATTGTTCGACTGTCAAAGTTATCTCAAAGTGTAAAATATAAATATAAAACACAGTCATCCACTTATTTAAACAATTAAACACTTAGAATCATAGTCCTCTTATTTTGTTGTTGCTCTTGCTGGTATTTTCTATTCGCAATTATTGCATTCTCTTCATCCATGCAGTAGTTGTTCTCTTTTATTTACCTTGGCACAGTAGGTACCTAAAATGGCAACAATCGCTACCCGCGCTGTTACTAGCCGTCAAATAGAAATGAAATTAACTAAGGCCTTACAAGAACTTAAGGCATCGAAAGAGCTTAACTAACAATTATTGCATGAGAGAGAAGAGAGTGAAGAGGAAGTCATGAAGGTTTTAAAAAAAAATACCGAACTCAAAAATGAGCTTGCAGAATTAGATATTAACTATCATGATGTCCTCGATCAGCATGACCAACTTCAAAAAACCATTGATACTTTTCACCAATATAATGAAACTCATGAGCAAGCTCTCAAGCGTATCACCACTTTAGAAGCAGAGTTAAGAGAGGCATATAAGCTGATAATCAACATCATCATGAAACAGTGACAGTTATGAATTTATATGACGAACTAGTTAACAAGGCTTCTACGTCTGCTTCAACAGGCAATCTGCATGAAACAAAATGTCTGACTAGCTCTCACAATAAAATAAAGAAATATTTCAAAGTTAAGAAATCTGTGACAAAATTAGAGAAAATGTTAAAAAGTAAATATCACAACATTTCTAAAAGTAAGAAAACATCCATCATTAATGTAAAACTTCATTCAGAGCTTAACTTATGTCAAAAACAACTGGTGGATAGAGAACATATGTATGATGCTGACACAAAGTACCTGCAATGTAAAATTGAAAACTTGGCTAAGTCGCTTCACGACTTAGCGGCTAAATACAATTTATCACAGTGCCAAATAAACGAACATATTTTGACACTAGATGAACTAATTGACATCAGTAAGTACAATTCAGATCGGTTTGAGTCACTGAGTAATCGCTGCACTTGTAGTAACACAAATATATCCACTATAAGTGACACTCGGACCATTTCAGTGAGTTATTCAACTAAAAAATTTAATAATCTTAATTCAGGTACTTGTGGCAGCAAATCAGCTTCTAAGAGTAAAACCATAATTTTTTCTGATAAAATAGGTTGTAACCTAGACTCACTAATGTATAACCATCTAAAAGGCACTATTGTCAATTGTTTTATGCCAAATGCAACCTACAGCCAAATAATAGGAAAAATTATGAATACATAGGTGGATGACAATACCACTATTGTTCTTTTGATAGGAAATAGTTTAGAAATCCAAAAAAAGGATATAATTCATTCATTAGATGAATTGTACCAATTAAATGTTAATAAGATTTTATTATGCGCACTTCCGTATGTTAGTTGCCAGTCACCAAAAATAAATACTAACATATACAATATTAACAATTTATTTCATCTGACATGTTGTCACAATGACAAATTTGTATTTTTTGACACTAATAATTTTATTAGTGACTTTTATTTGACGAAGGATATACTATATCTTTCAAAGAAATCTAGAAATAAGATAGCCACTTTAGTGGCTTATAACATTAATAGTATTAACCGTTTACAATGTAAACTACAAAGTAATTGTGTAGATTTGACTGCAGATTTAAACTGCTGAAAAAGACAAAAGGAAAGCAAAACCTAAACTTTGTACATCAAAATATTCAAGGCTTTCCTGGCTGTAAAGAAATAGTAGAATTATTTTTAGGAAAATATAATATTGATATACTATGTTTAACGGAACATTGGCTAAAGAAAAGTGAAATATTACTTGGTATCAATAATTATAAAATAGTTAGTATCTTTAATAGAGAGTCTTCGATTAGAGGCGGTTCAATGATTATTATAAAAAAATGCCATAAAGCCAAAGAACGTAAGGACATTGTTAGGCTCTCTGTTGAATGCACTATTGAGATTTCATGTGTTAAACTAGATAACTACATAATTATTTGTGTATACAGACCTCCTAGCAGTGATTTTACACAATTTGAGCAGGTAATGGAGGATACTAAAAGTTTTTATAGGCAAAAAAAGCATAATAGTATATGGTGATTTCAACGTAGACATATTAGTAAACACAGAAACAACACTTAGATTTTTAAATAGATTAGATTCAGGCGTTATTTTGCGAAAGTCAAACTTACATGCAATTTGATCCAACCTGCTTTGTGTGGTTCCGCCACCAATTAGTTCATGCGGCCTAGCGCCGGCCGGCCGGCACCCACCCACTACTGTTAGTACGTGCTACATGGCGACGCTGCCATGGCTGCTCTGGTAGACTCTGCCTCGGCTGCTGCGGTCGTCCGCCATCTGGAACAGAATCCGCATGCCCCCACCACCACCGTCGCTGCCACGACTGGCCTGGTCGTCGCTGCGACACGTGTTTAGCCTCTCCACGAGGCATCATCAGGCGCTGCAGACGTTAATCGTAAGAATAACATGCTACAAGTGACAAATCCATCGCAGTGCCGTCCCTTATATTGAATTGAGGGTGGGGGTGGATGGTGTGAGCGAAAAGATATTTAATAGTGGGGAATGGTTTACGTCAGTCTGTTTGTACATGAGAGTAATTTTAGAATTTTTATGTTTATTAATTTCTAATTGTTCCCTAATATTTAGTTTTAAACCTTTATCTATGGTGTGTAAAATTTGATATGTATTAGTGGGGGATAAGCTATGTCCTTTGTCTATAAGATGCTCGGCGAAGTGTGACCTTTCTGGGCGATTGTTTTTATACGCCGATACGTGTTTGTGAAATCGTGTTATAAAGTTACGACCCGTTTGACCGATATAAACGTGTTCACATTCATCGCAGAACAGCTTATAGACGCCGGATTTTTTATTGGGCGGTATTTTATCTTTAGTGTTACAAAGCGATTTGAGTGAATTATGGGATTTGAGAGCAACATGTATGTTATTTTTTCTAAATATGTGAACTATTTTGTCAGTGATTTTTCCCAGGTATGACAAACTCGCAGTGTATTTATTTGTCGAAATATATGGAACAGCGTACAATAGTCTGTTAACCATACTACTCGTCTTTTTACGCAATAATTTATCGATGGTAGATTTGGAATAACCGTTCGACTTCACGATCTGATATATTACATCAAGTTCTTTGTTGTAACTATCCTTACTTAATGGAACGCTCATCAAACAGTGTATCATAGTTTTATACGCTGCGAGCTTGTGTTGCCAAGGATGGCTGGATGACGCGGGAATCGTGGTATCGGTATGTGGGTTTACGATATATCGAAAATTGATGGAGGGATTGATTTTTAGTTTTGGTTAAATCTAAAAAGTGAAGTGTACTATTTTGTTCTATTTCTAAAGTGAATTTAATTTTAGGGTGGAATTTGGAAACAAAGAAATCCAATTGACGATTGGTACCTGTCCAGCATATGAGAATATCGTCGTCATATCTATAGTAATAGAATATGTGTGGTTTACCGATTATGTGTTCGCGTTCGTAATTATCCATATATAAGTCAGCCATCAATGGACTAAGAGGGGACCCCATTGCTAACCCTTCTTTTGGAAAATAGTATTTATTATCAAACTGAAAATAATCTTGAGACATGCATAGTTTTGTCAGTCGTAATATGTCATCTGTCTCGCCAGGATGAATGAATTTATTTTCTAAAGAGGACTTGAGGATTTTTAGACAATCCTCGTAAGGTACGTTAGTAAATAAACTTTCAACGTCGAGTGAAATTAATTTGGAGGGAGTAGTGTTAAGTTTTTTATACTATCTTTTAAGTGTAAACTATTTTTAAGACTGTGTTTTGGCTCAAAAGATATCCTTTCACGGATATGTACATTAATAAATTTTGCCAACTTATAGGTGGGAGCTCCAATGTACGACACAACTGGCCTTATTAGAATATTGATTTTATGTAATTTTGGTAAACCATAAAGCATAGGAGAATGGGGATTCATGGGAATAATTTTGAATTTTGAATATGAATTATCCGGAAAGATATATTTCGAGCCGTTAACAGTTAACTTTAATTGGGCCAAATATTTGTTGGTGGGATCTTGACTTACCGTCAAAAAGCTGTCTGTCTTTAAAACTTCACTGACTTTGGAGTTATACTCATTACGGTCCATGATGACTAACGTATTTCCTTTATCCGCTTTAGATAAAACAATATTATCACTTCAAAAAAAAATCTATTTCTTAACACTTCAACTTTTGATTCACGAAATACTTTTAACCCCCCATCACACCCGTTAAGTAGTGGAATTTTTGGAAACGCTGAAATTACTTTTTTGGTGTCTTGATTGAGATTATATTTAGAAAGACTAAAGTAGCACACTTTAAAAAAAACAATTTCTTAATAGCTTTTTCCCGCGGCTGCGGACGCGTAGTTTTTCGAATTTCGGCAGTTTTACTTATTTTTATTTAACTTCATATTTTTAGGTACAGTCAGCAATAAATAACTAGTAAAAGTACCAAACATCCTTATTTGTGTAGTAATGAAGATATGTCACGACCTGTTTGATTTTCATTAACTATTTGATGTTAACTGTATACACTCAAAGCACCTTTATACGCAACATTGCCTATTTTAAAAACATAAAAGTTTTAAATCACTAATTTAAAAAGAAAAATTGTTAACCTTTCTTATCTCTAATATGCAAAAGAAACCTCTTGATGAGTAAGTGAATTAGTCAGGAACTCCATTTTTATTAATATAGATTAATTACTACACAACACATTGATTGATGATCGATAATAATACTAACTGACGAAACCATCACTAATTTAAATAAATGCGAATGTACTATTGATTTACCCAAAATTTTATTGTTTTAAATTCAGTTTTTAGAAACCGTGAAAATATTCGTTTAAATAAGCCATAATAAAGCAATAATTTCTCGGTCAAGTGTATCAGAAATCGTCAACAATTGTACTGCAAAATCATTGTCCAATTTGTATACATCGAAGCTTTTAAGGGCAAAGAATTAAAGGAGAAAGAATTTAAGGGCAGCTTGTTTTACTGAGAATAAGCATCTTTTACCAACAGATGTCTACTATTTTAGACCAGATCATAATATCAATATATAATCGCTACAATTTATACTCATTACAGAAATTAGGTCTCTTCTAATTTCTATTACCAATACCTAAGTCAATATACCCACCTATTGTACTTTTGCAATAACATGTCACCTAAATTTTGTTGTAATCAAGTGTATTCTTTTCTATTCTAAGTTATACGAATAAATTCTTCCCTAATACTTAGTCTGTATGCCCACTTGAAACGCCATGAACAAAGTGTCGTACACAAAGTTCATAATGAACAGTGACAGCCCAGTGGATAAGGAACCAGCCAATTAACCAACTGATCCCCGGATCGAATCCTGGCGGGGGCATATACACTAAATTCATATTTTCAGATTTATATAACAGGCAACAACATGGATGAAGGCCCTTCTAAGGAAACCGTGTATCGTTGGTATGATGAATCCAAGCGCGGTCGACTAACTTTGGGGGATGAAGAAAGAAGTGGTCGCCCTTTGACGGCTGTTACGGAAGAAAACGTGCTAGCAGTGAAATAATTTAATTCAAGACAATAGGCGAGTTACGTATCAGGAGATTCAGCACATACTGCATATTGAATCGGGAAGCCTTCACGAGATTCTACACTTGCATCTTCGCGTGAAGAAAATAGTTTCATGTTAGGTGCCGCACAACGTCACCGTTGCTCAGAAGCAGGCCCGGGTGGAATGGTGCCGTGATATGATAAACAAATTTGAAGCAGGCTGGTCTCAGTGTATTTACGACATCATTACTGGTCCTGGTTTTATCATTACAGGTCCTGGATGAGTCCTGGATTTATCGATACATTCCAGAAACGAAGCGCCAGTTGACGGTTTGGGAGTTTCAAAACGAATCATCTCCTACCAAAGTGAAGCGATCTAGAAGCGGGGCAAGATTTTGATCGCAAGCTTTTTCAATTTGACTAGCTACCTGGTGTCTATTCCTTTACAGAACCAAAGAAGCATAAACGCCGAATGGTATATACTAAATGCTTGGCAGAAGTTTTCTCTGTTGTGAGCTGAGGAAGATGCGCTGTCAGCGTTCGAGCAGGCTGTAAATGAGGTGTCTGTGGCGGATTGGAAAAAGTGTTTCGAAAATTGGTTCAGACGCATGAAACTTTGTATAGATGCTAGTGGAGAGTACTTTGAAAAGTTTTAATAAAAAAATATTTACCTAAAGACCACTTTTTTTATTTTCGCAAAACTTTCTGATTGTCCCACCTATTTATCACTTGCGCTCAGCGGTGAAAGAAAACATCGTGAAAGAAAACCAACACGTCCAAGTAATTATATTTCAAAAGACGTGTGACCTAACCTAAAATAGACCAGGTTTTCTCTGCGTGTTGTGTAAAAATCTGTTTCTTCGCCAAATTGTTAGGTTTGTGTAGAGGATCCCTTCAATCCTAATAAATTAGGAAACAGGATAACGCAATGAAGAAAGTCCATCAGCATTCTGGGTGTGAATATATTTTAAAATGACTAATCTCTTACCGTTTGCAGCTTTCTGGAGCAGTCACTACGTGTCTAGTGATATTAATAAAGTAGTGAGATTCGATTGAACAGCAGCATTATATATTGTACAACAATACTAGGATACTAGGAATATCGTTATATAATTTATATTTTTGGTTACATAGAGTCTACTACAGTAACAAGTAGTCTACAATGATGTTTTCGACGAAATTCTATATTCATCTAATGTCTGTAATAGAGAAGATAAAGAGAAATGTACCAAATTATTATATATTATATTCATTGACTGTAAAACTAGTTTTATTAGCATTACACGCAAGATTAATTTAAATTTACAATATCAGGTTGATTATAAACCAGGACCACGTTTTATGCCGCTCAGTTCTTGGCGTGAATATATAGATAGATATACTCGTAGATATATTATGTGCAAAACAAGAATTATAAAACGTTAATTGTCGCGACTGCCGCTATAATACGTCTTCTATTATTTTATTACTTAATAAATGTTTCTCCAGAAAAATCACGGATAAAACCATACTATTAACTAACTGATCATCACACAGTGCGGTCGAAGGCCTTTCTCTCTTTGTCTCATTCTCCTTCTTTCTGGTTTCATACATATGTAGTTCTCACTTTCTCTTGCGAAGTTTTCTCGTGTACCTTTTCTTTGTTACTATTGGATAATTTTATTTATACTAAATAAATTTACTAAAACGATCATTTTTCAAATTTTCACATTTTTTTCACTGTATAGGCTCCCCCTCTTCTTTTCTTTTCTATCTTTGTCTCATAACTTCTTCTTTCTAGTTTTATACATATGTAGTTCCCACTTTCTCTTTCAATGCTTTTTTCTTTCTTTTTATCTATTCATTTTAGTGTTATTCACAAAATATTTAGTTATATATCCACTTTAAAAATAAATAATTAAATTAAAACAAAACAAATATTTAAGAAGGGCTCCCATACAACAAACATGTTTTTTTTGCCGTTGTTATAGATAATGGTACGGAACCCTTCGTGTGCGAGTCCGACTCGCACTTGGCCGGTTTCTTTTTTAATGGATTACTCTATTCTCCATTAAAATATGGAGTGGTCGATGAAGGAAGATAGAGTCGCGGTTATCGCGTTGCACCGCTGTGGTTACGCGCCAAAAGAGATTTTCAACATTCTGCATAAATTGAAAATATCACTACGGTTTATTTAATCGCACTATCAAACGATATACTAAAGTTTCAAGCTTCGAAAATCGCAAGAGGAGCGGCCTGTACCTCACACTGTTAGAACACCAGCGGTCATCAAAGCAGCGAAGGCGCGAATCCAAAGAAATCTCGTGCGTAAACAAAAAATCTTAGCTCTTCAGATGGGATTAAACAAGCACTGTCAAAAGAGTGTTAAATGAAGACCCGTGACTACGAGCTTATCGTAAAAAACCCGATCATTTTTTTAACGAGCGTTTAAAAAATATTAGCATGGAAAGATCCCGCGCTTTGTTACGGCGGTTCGCAGGAAAAAAATACCGCAAAATGTTGCTTTCGGATGAAAAAGTTTTTGCCATCGAAGAAAGTTACAACAAACAAAATGGTAAGGTGTATGCCTACAGTTGTAAAGAAGCGAGCGCGCGTATTCTGAGGGCCCAGCGAGGGCATTATTCTTCATCAATCATGGTTTGACTTGGAGTCTCGTATTCAGGCTTAACTGAGATGTTTTTCTGTGAAAAAGGTGTCAAAACCAGTGCCGTGATTTACCAAAATACCATCCTAACAAACATAGTAGAACGTCTTTCTCAAACAATGTTAAAAAACAGAAACTGGATATTCCAACAGGACTCTGCACCAGCTATAATGCACGACGCACTCAAAACTGGTTAACCGCCCGTGGAATTGACTTCATCGGGCATGAAGACTGACCCTCTTTTAGTCCAAATTTAAACACACTGGACTATAAGATATGGCAACATTTGAAGGAGAAAATCTGCGCTAAACCTCATCAGAATTTGGAGTCTCTCCGAGCATCTCTAGTTAAAGCAGCGGCAGAAATAGATATAAATGTGGTGCGTGCTGCGGTCGATGACTGGCCGCGTTGATTAAGAGCATGTATTCAAAATGGAGGAGGGCATTTCGAATAATGTAAATAAAATTTTATTGTACATTTAATTACCTTTCATTTCATATATATAACATGATTATCAAAAAGCGTATCATTAATTACATCAAAAGTTTTTGACAGAACTTATGACCAGACTAGATATGAATACTAAAAAACAATACAGGTGTTTACATGCCTATTTCAATATTAGATTTTCTTAAAGAGTAAATAAAAACCGATGTAAACAATGAATTCGGACCCTTTGTTTGTAGTTCCATCATTAATATTTTTTATCGATAACAATTTTCGAGCGATGGGTATAGAAACTAAACTATTATATTACTGTAACATCATATTGGTTTTCGTGGCTGAAACTAACTCAAGTAGAAATTATTGACCTTTCTGATATTAAAATTGTCGCTCTCATATTCGTCGGTTTGCTGATGGGAATAATTCGGAGTGCTGAAATATTCTAAAGACTCCGATTATTATTAAGTCCAGATCAATATCTTATCTGGTTGTACTCTTACATAAAAAGTCGTAAGTATAAACAGAATACATTTTTCCGTATTGCACTTTCGAACTGAAAAGATAAAAACTTACCATATCTTATGCCCATTTCACATGTATGTGCTGTATGTTTACAGGTGTAAGTAATTCACCAATGAATGAGCCGGTATCTCCTTTAAACACTCATAACACCTGCGTCATAACTGGATATTATGCTTACATTATTAAGGTGCTGGATATTTTTTTATTTCTTTTATACCACTAAGATAGTAAACAAATATACGGTCCACCTGATGGTAAGCAGTTTTCGAAACCTATGGACACTTGCAATATTAGGGGCATTACTCGTGTGTTGTTAACCCTATGAGACCCACTTCACGCCTTCCTTGAAGAACGGCATGCTGTAATCCGTATAGAAAACCTCGACAGGGAGTTGTAATAGGTCACTATGAAATTACATTGTTACCGTCAAAAAAAAAATAACCTTGTATTCATAAGGAAGACGAATTATGTTATGGTTAAATTAATAAGCCACATAGGGATAACCTTTGTAGTAATTTTAAGACAACCAAATATTGGACAGACAACTGAGATGTTTTCAAGTTCTTTATATCAACTATTGATTAAACAAATCTGGCAAATTTTCGTGCGGTCGGGTTGAGCCCAAATACACACATCAAAAGTGTCTAGGGATCAACATATATTTTGCAATAACTTTTCTCCTGATTGATATTAATTAAAATTTTCTTTAAGGATTCATCAAATAAAGTGTTTTCGTTTGTCTACAGTAACGATAAACCAAGTCACCTTTGCATTAATAAAGAAATTTGCCATTTTCATAATAAAGGGATTTTTGACATTTGAACCACTAACATTAAAGTTCGAAAAAAAGACTGAAATAACAGTTTTCTTTAAAATTTTATTGGGTAACTTAAACAATTAATAATCCGTGTTTCTACCGCGAACACTAACAACACAAGAACATCGGTTTGGCATACTCAAAATGAGTTCATCCAAATCACGCTGTGGAATGGCCGCCCATGTTCGTTGCAACAACAAAAAAAGGTCTTCTTGCGACTGGATACCCTCCATATTCGGCAGAGCTCTTCTCTGTAGCATATCCCATGCATGCTCAATCGGGTTCAAGTCTGGCGACTGAGCATGCCAGGGCATGACATTGATGTTAGCTGCGGCGAGAGTCTGTCTTACAACTCTTGCGGTGTGCGGTCGTGCATTATCATGCATTAACTGAAATAAGGGACCGATTTGCACTTGTAGAGGAACGATGACGTCTGATACAATCGTCTCAGCATAAATTTGAGCGTTGAGGTTGCCTCTGATCCAAATCAACTCAGTTCTTCCGCCGATCCAAATACCCGCCCATACCATGATGGTTCCACCACTATAAGGATGGACTTCCTGGCAGGATTTTAATCGCTGTTGGCGTCCAGGGGTTCTCCAGTGTCGTATACGTCTTGTATCCGGTCTCATACCAAAACGAGACTCATCAGAAAAGCACACGAAACGCCATTGTTCTTCTGCCCAATTTCTGTGTTCAAGAGCCCATTGATATCGAATCCTACGATTGTGCATTGCTATAGGTGGTACCCTTAGCGGTCTTCGGGAATGAAGGTTCACTTCATGCAAGCGGTTTCTGACTGTTTGGTCGCTAATTAAGTTCCCTGAAGAGCGATGAAGCGTCACGGCTAACATCATGGCGGTTATTGTTGGAGCTCTTCGAGTTGTGTGGTGCAGCGATACCGTCCTCCATGGCGCTCAGCCACGGTACCAGTGCTTCGGTAACGTGTCCAAAGTCGACTGATACTGACATGGGCGGCCATTCCACAGCGTGATTTGGATGAACTCATTTTGAGTATGCCAAACCGATGTTCTTGTGTTGTTAGTGTTCGCGGTAGAAACACGGATTATTAATTGTTTAAGTCACCCAATAAAATTTTAAAGAAAACTGTTATTTCAGTCTTTTTTTCGAACTTTAATGTTAGTGGTTCAAATGTCAAAAATCCCTTTATTATGAAAATGGCAAATTTCTTTATTAATGCAAAGGTGACTTGGTTTATCGTTACTGTAGACAAACGAAAACACTTTATTTGATGAATCCTTAAAGAAAATTTTAATTAATATCAATCAGGAGAAAAGTTATTGCAAAAATATATGTTGATCCCTAGACACTTTTGATGTGTGTAGTTAGGGCAATATCCTGAAGTAATACGCTGTAAATTGCCGTATGAGCAAAAAACCTCATTTAATATAATAATTCTTTATCATTTAGATAAGTAACATAAACAATAAGTTGTCTAAAAGATGTAAGACGTATCTAAGTTGCCGTAAGAGCCCAATAACATGTAAATGATTCTTATTTTGTTAACAAAAAGGGGGTAGTCAAATCTTTAGTTTGTCCATTCAGCCATGAAAAGAGACGTTGCTAAGTCTCGTGAGGAGAAGGCAAAGTATGTTGGATGTTTGAAACCGTAACCGCGGAAGTGCGGGGTTATCTTGCCTCGCAGACTCACAATAACCTACAGCCTAAACTTGAGATTAAAATTTAATATAATTATGTGTCAATTGTACTAGCGGTATCTCTGATATTTTGTTGAAAAATATGATTTTCTCCTACAAAATTCGTGCCATTGTCACTGTACATGTCACGTCTCGTTCCTCGTCTGGTACATAATAGTTTGAAAGCTAATATCCTTAGTCGCCAAGCATATGAATATAGCAACGTAACCCCGTAATGTTCTCATGCCGCGGCCTTTACTCGCTTTAATTTCTATTCCTCCTGTGTAATCGTCTACTGAAAATGAGAAGCAGTATGATATTTTCACGCGTGGTTCTAGCAGCAGAGCTACGATTTGTTGCTGAGAGGCGGCATCGTGTCTTCGACGTGTAACGCACTTATGTAACACTCTCTTAACGACGCGATATCCTCTAACAATACAATATTTTTGTCGCAAGTGTGTTAGTGTCAATTTAGGACCTCTATGCAGTATATGGTGATGAGCTCGTTACATAATGAGGTCTGTCAATTTGCTGTTGTGTGGCAGAAGTATTGGATTTTTGGCGTACTCGTTAAGCTGTGAATTCTGGAATCTGCTACCCATATGCACCAAGTCTTCGTCGTCCAAAAATGAATTGAGACTTAAAACTTTGCTTTTCCAGTGTTTTGCAGCACCTTTAAAAGCACCATTTGATGCTAATTTTCCAATTTCTTTCTTAGATGTGTAACCCTATGTCTGTTTTATTATCAATTTTTCAGCCAAATATCCGGTTGGTGAGTCATATTTGTGTAGCAATGTTTTATGGAATTGCAGAATCCAGACCAATATAGTCGTAATATGAGAAAATTAAATTCACTTTAATCTACACACAATAAAACTAAGACTAAATTACATCTAAAATTTAATAAATCTTCATGCAAGCGTCTACTAGCGTTGTTTCGCCAACCCATCTCTTCTTTAATTTGTCAACGTTAACATTATTTCCCATTAAAAAAAATTAATAAATACAATTTTCTTCCTTTTTTTTTGTTTATTGTTGATTTATTATGTTGGATTGTTTAAAAATTCAATTCAATAATATGAGTAATGTTATTGTTCGCATCTAATAAGTCTAGTATAATTATAGATGAATCGGATTGCACAATACAAGCTTGTAATTGTATTTGTTTAGACTCACAGCCTGTCAATATGATAGGTGTTTGATCTGCTGTATTTTATTTGATAGTTTTGTAACCATTTAGGACCTTGCCACCATAAGCCTTCGGATTTGACGTATCTCCAGTGTTATTTGGGAATTATGACATGTATTTGTCGAACTCTATTACTCACAAAACTCATTTGCAGACCAAATTAACTTTCACTTTTCTTTTATTCGATGAAGTACCAATTCCTCTTATTCTTGTATCTAATCGTTCCCTCGTTAATCCTAACGTTTAGGTTTCATTTTCTGCCCGTAATTTATCCTGAGATCATTGGTCTACAACATTAAAAAAAAATCTTTCCATCAAATATATATATATATATAATAGATAGAACAGTTAGAAGTAGAAGTATATAAGAGTAGTATAGAGTAATAATAGTTTATTCCACTACTTAAATGCAGAACTGCAAAATATGTGCGCATTGGGGTTCCAGTATGTGAGGATGAATTCTCAGCCGACATCATATCGAATAACCCCTCATAACACAACACATTGTACAATCGGTAGAATACAAATAGAGGCAAAGTCTCTCCTTAAACTGAAGGGCTCAATCACACCAACCCTTACTCATCCCACTACAGTGTCTCCCTTCAACCGAAGGGGTATAGAGCATACTATATCACGCTGCTCAAATGCGGATTGGCGGAGGCCAGTGTTTTCAAGCCGCCTGAAGGCCACTAACTTAGCTTAACGACTGTCATCTGTCGACAACTGCCGGGACCGACGGCCAATGCATTATGTAAACTCAAGGTAATCTACAATTTTCACAGCTCGTCTTTGCACCGACTTACACGGCCCTGTCTGGTATCCAGATAGTCCCGCCTATAGGTAGTTACAGTAGTCCATGTACAGTCTGACTGTTCTAGCACTTCAGCACATCAAGTTTTTGGATGCCAGCTTGACATTCCTCTCAAGTGACTTTGCAACTGCAATTAGCTGGAGATCTTGAAACCAAGAATAGCTATGCTCTGAGCGGGGAATGTTCGCACGGCCTGTATTATAAGTATCTCCGGTATTATCATTCACATAACAAAGAATGCCATCACTTGATAACAGTTAAACAGCATCGGATATGGCACAGGCCTTGTGGGACACCAGTATACATACGCATGGGTATCGGAGCAGTAACCATCAACGACGGCTGGTATGCACTGGCTAGATAAAAAGCTGACAATCCATGTGCAATTAACCTCAGGTAGCCCGTACGATGGCACCTTAGATAGAAGATCCCGATAACATACCAGGTCGCACGCCTTCACCATTATCGTGAATGATAGCTAATACCTTACCTTGAGTCTTAATCGCCAAATGGCCCATATTGATACACTAGAATGTCACCCTACAAGAACAGGTGTACAGACTGTGTTTGATGGTAAGCAGTTACATTAGCCCATGGATACTTTCAACAACATGGTTCTCGCTGGTGCTTTTTCGGCCCTGTAAAAGTCTTTTACAGACACCAACGCGACAACCGGCTGGTCCCTGGTTCGAATCATGGTGGAGGCATGTACTACCAAACTCGTGTTGTCGGATTTATATCAATCCGAATAATAATAACTACAAATATGTCATTTTAGTGATAAATAGATATTTGTAAATGGTTCACTGGTTCGACCGTGAAGGAAGTCATAGTGAGGAAAACAGCACATTCAAAAAAATTATTGGAAATACGTGTGATAAATTCAGGAAAGGGCTGTTTTCCTCTCAGGTTTATGGAGGTCTGTCGGCAGTCGCTTCATTTCACAATCAGTATCGTCAAATCCTTAGACTTAAGTAAAGGACCTCATCATCAATAGTGGATTAGGAAACGGGACAATGTTAGGGAGAAAAAGGCAATCACAAAGGATTGACATTCGGTTTGGAATAATTTGTAGTACAAGTCAAATTCATAATTTTTTTTTTTATTTATTATTATCAGATTTCGAGCTACTTTGGTATAGCCCCTCTAGTTTTCGAAACCCACCAGGAGGGTATCAAAATAATTCTATCGAAAACTAAATGGATATGCAGTTGTATACTGGTTACTATTGTTGGTAAGTAAGATATTATTATATTTGAATCAAAATCTTCGCTGAGACTGGGAACAGAGCGCAACATGACTCGTGACCTTATTAACCTCGTTAGCTCCTTTGACAATGATAACTGTTTTCCTTCTTTTTCTGACACCACTTTCTGATAACACACGATCAATTTGGTCATAGTGGCTTGCCTTGGCTTTCCTCGACACCTACATCCTTCCGCTTTTGCGTTGCATAAATATAGTTAATGCATATTTAGATAAAACTATTTATTACTTCATATGTGTATTATGCTCCGTAGCTAAGCATATGTTCATCTTTAATGTAAGGTCATCTTTGTAAATTATACAAACTTTAATCAAATAATAATATCCTGTACGGACTTATTCAAATCGTATTCCTCACACATTAAAACCGCAATGGTCACGTACAGTTTTAAGAACTCTTAAACCGTGAATTCTTGAGTCGTGGAATCAACTTCTTGACAATATATTCCCTAGCGACTAGAAAGTGAGGACTACAATGTCGTATTGTCCGAATACTTTTTTTCCACCTAAGTGATAAAAAGAAATCTACATATTAGATACCACTACTACCACTAATAATTTACTCCTAATTGTTAAGTTGAAAAAGTTACCATTTTAAAAGGTATAATTACTTCCTTTGTTTAAACCACTCAAAACCTAATGGTTTAAACAGGTTAGTCGTTTTATATCGTACACAGACATTATACTTGCTGGATAGCCAGGATAATGTCGGCAGAAATTTTCATTCCATTATTCATTCTGCTCACATGGTCTGCTGCCCAATTCTTTACTTGTTTGTATTAAATTAATTTCTATTTCTTATTTGCAGGATTGATCTCTTTAATTACTGTAACAATAGATACTTACTTTCGCTGGAATACTTCTGGCCGCAACGCGGTGTTACAGATAGTTTTCATTTATTTGATCTACTCAATGGTACTATTAACTGAGATCATTGTTTTGGGCGCTTTTCGTCGGATCACAAATATACTCAAATACATTAATACGATTACCCTGGTAAATGCATTTAAAAATCTATATTTATTTTTTTCTCTGTATCATGTTTTTAAGAATGTAATAAGATTTATATAGCCAGCAAAAAGTGAAATAATTTCTCACAATTTCAGGTGGATGTGAGTATCGGCACACGGTTCCCTCCAGCAAATGATCGTAAGCTGTACATAGCGAGCATATGGTACCTTGTCCTTATGACAGCGGTTACTATATACGGCACTTATACCCTCATTTCAAGCACATGTGAGTTTTTTAAAATCAAAATAACGAAAATATACCTACACGATATTATTTTTGAGAAACATTATTTCATTAATGTTAAAAATATATATATTATATATAAAACATATAAATTATATATAAAATATATAAAAAATTGAAATACTATTATAATAAAATATAATATTATAATAGTACGTACCTATTATAGTATTATATTTGATTATCAAAACATTCTTCATTTCCATTTCAGGGCTATTGTGGTTCTCTATTACATGCATGCACTTGGTATCGTACACATTAAATGCAATGAATATTCAATTTTCACTACTCAATCATTTAGTTTCCACGCGATTTCAAGCTATCAATGAAACACTAAGTTTCATTGCTGACCAGCCATCTGTACCATGTAAGTTATAATTATGAATATACCAAGTCGTATATAAAGACAAAAATTAAAAATATATCTTTGCCATTCGGCCCTCGCGACTTAGACTCGTCCTATTTTTTTTAATAAAAAAAGCTAAATATGAAAATACTTCATTTGCCATTGAGCCCTCGCGGGCACTTGACCATTTTTTGAAATATAATCTTATTGTATCTAAATCAATTATCTTCTTTTTTACTTTTTTAATCTGCTAGCATTTCGGAAATGACCATTGGCGAATGATAAATTCCAAAAAAACAAATCTTCAATTAAATATAACATTAAATTTTTGTCAGCGTATTGATACAGCAATAATGGTGTCAAACGGTAGAATTGAAGATTAGTATAAAAGGATTGCATGTGCAGAATTATTTCCATACATATTTGTTAGTTACAAATTCATCAATTCTAATCCTATATCCTTCCTTCCTCTTTACAAATAGTATTTTTGATATACACGTTGAACATCTTGTCAGGAAAGAACCGAATTATTACAGGCAATATATTATAGAATCGAATACAATTTACAAGAAAAAATCTTTCATCCTGCATTCTTTCTCATGTCCGAACCAACGGAGCATGCCTTTTCTTATCTTAATACCGACACTCTCTTTCAGACCAACTCTCTTTCTTACGTCATCATTACGAACGCGGTCAGCAAGCGTTACGCCACAAAATTTGCGCAATGCTCTCATTTCGATCGCATTGATTCTACTTTCTGCTCTCTTTGCCATACCGAGCTTTCACTTATATTATTATAAATTAGCGTGTGTACAGCGGCTGTGCCTTCTGGCTTAGATTTCAGCTGCCTAGAAGTTTACCCAACGCTTCATTCACGCTGTTCCCTGCACACATTCGCCTCTGCACATCAGCGGTGTATCTTCCATTGTTGCTAAAAGCGCTTCCAAGATATACCACCTAATCCACTTGCTCCAACACTACATCATCAACCGTTAACCTAGTGCTCGTTCTGGTTGTCTCTCTTTCAAATACCATTATGTTGGTTTTCTTCGCATTTAATTGTAAACCTATCTTCATACAAAAATCTTTCATTACTGTAACTAGTGTTTGCAGTTCGGATGATGATTTTGCTATTAATACCGCGTCGTCTGCATAAAGCAGACAGTTGACCACTGAGTCACCCATTCCCATTCCCACATTTATATTTCTTATTCTCTGAAGACAACTGTCCACATATAGGATGAATAGCCGAGGCGATAGCACGCATCCCTGTCTGACACTAATGTTGGTATCAAACCAGGGTGATATGCTGCCGTCCACCCGCACACATGCTGTACAATCTTCATACATGAATTGCACAGCACGGAGCAAGTCACTGTCAACCCCTTATCTGGGCAAAATGTTCCAGAGATTCTTTCGCACGACCCTATCAAATGCTTTCTCAAGGTCCACAAAACCGCAGAAAACTCTCTGGTGCATAGACAGATGTTTCTCCACGATATTGCGAAGTGAAAAACTTGATCCGTATATCCTCTGTTGCTTCGAACTCAACCCTCATTCTCCTTTCAACGATTTTTAATACACTTTAACTGCTAAGCTGATCAAACTGATGGCCCTGTAGTTGGCACAGTCCATACGTACACCCTTACCTTTATATAAGGGCACGATGACTGTGCGTCTCCAATCGGTCGGGACCCTTCCGGTTCTCCAGCATAAGTTGCTCAAAAACCAGAAGGCGTCCCTAACGTAGGTGCCACCTAGTTTGATCATCTCAGCTGTAACCATATCGATTCCCGCTGACTTCCCATCTTTCAAACTTCATATCGACCATTCAATCTCATCCATGGTAATGTCTTCATAGTACGCTGGCACTGCCGAGTCAGTCACAGATTCTGTCATAGTACCAGCGCCGTAGACATAATCATACATTTCTCTAAAATATTCATTCCACCGTTCTAACACTTCCTGAGTGTTAGCAAGAATGCCACCAGCTTTACATATTATATTGTTCATTCTAGATGCTGACGAACTACCGCGAGACTTCTGTACCACTCTCCAGAAGTGTTTGGTATTAGCCTTGAAGTTTTTCGTCAGCCTCTCTTCCTCATTCATAAGTAGTCTTTCGCGCTTCTCTTTCACTAAAGCTTTGGCTTCATTCTTGTATCGACGGTATATTTCTATCACATCAAGGGCAGATCAGAGCTGCGGGATTATGAATATTCTATAAAATATATCAATCGAAGTATATCAAATGTCGAGCAAGTGGTGGCGCGCCACAATATTTGCTTACTCCATTTGATCGCATACAACATAGATCGAACTGATTCGAATCGTCGGCGACCCAGTGATCTCCGCTCGCTTTGTATTCGAATAGAGGTTGCTTCTTTGTGTACAAAGTACAAAATGTATAATGGGGAGAGTCCGGAGGAGCTGTTCAACTTAATACCAGTCGCTGACTTCCACTATCGTACCACTCGCCACAAACTTAAATTTCACCCTCACCATCTTGATGAGAGGTAATCCACACCAGTACGCTTTTTGAGGCATTTTCTACCTAGTACGGTGAAATTGTGTAATAAATTATCCTCATATATAGATATGGGTGCCTTCAAGAAAAGAGCCTACGTTTCCCTAAAAAGGCTGGCAAAGGATCAGTGACCCTTTGGTGCTGCTGATGTCTACAGGCGGTAGTGACGACTTACCATCAGGTGACCCACATGCTTTTTTGCACCCCTCTAATATTAAAAAAAAGAAACAAAACTTAAAGTATAGGAAATATCAATTAACATATTTTATTGTATTATAGAGGCTCTACGCCACTATTCATTATTTTTATTTTTAATTATTCATTTATTTTTAATCTGTGTATAGGCATTGGTATCTTTAATGTACTCGTATAGATATACCAACCATTAATTACTGATTCAAGTCAGGGGAAAATGTAATGTTAATATTGGATTGCCGCAGTGATCAATTTTGAGTTACATTTTTACTCAAAATTGATTAGTTTTTTTTTTATTTTCAAAGCATGTGAACGATGTGTACTACATGGTATAGGAAACGGAGGACAGAGTACTATTTGCTGATGATACCTATTTAATTTTTAATATTGCTCGCCGGTATGAAAATATGGACAACATAAATGGTGTTCTAACTACCATTCTAAACTGGTTCATGTTTAATAATCACTTGTTAAACTCTGCTAAAACCAATCAAATTTAGTTTTCTAAATGTGAATTTTCCAAATAGAGAAGTTTTCATTAAGAGAATAAAATAAATTTTGTTAATAATACTGTGTTTCTTGGAATTACATAGGACTTCAAATTGCAATGTGGGCTCCACCTGAATAAACTTAGCGGTAAACTCACTCGTAGCTCCGCCTAATATGCAGTTAAGGAAATCAGACAATTGATGGGCATGGCTACAGTGCGCTTAATCTATTTTAGTTGCTTTCACAGCATTATGTTGTATGTATACCACACTACATAATGTTGTGAAAGGATTGTTATGGCGAACAGCGACTGACATCTATATCTTGCAAAAAAGTCATTCGCTCTATTTACAATATGAGTTGTAGAGAATAACTCAGGGAACTCTTCAAATAAATAAATATCCTCAATGTTACATCTTTTCAGCATCTTGAAGAAAACATTATCCACGCTCGCAAAAACATGAAGAGGTTTTCAATGTTCAGTGAAAATCTTATAAGCAGAAATAACTTGCGTATGCCAGTACTTTGGCTTATTATGACTGGTAGTTCCGTCTTGTAACTTGTATTTGAATCTGTAACAAATTGCCCGAAACAGGTCTGTACTTTCCTGATGTCTTCGAAAGGCACATCAAAATACTTTCCGTAAAATGGCTTATTTTGGAACTGACGAAAATGTAACTGACAGTTACAAATGTGTACATAAATATGAAAACACGAATTTAGTGGTACATGCCAGGATTCGAACCGGGGACCTGTTGTTCACTAGGCCGATTCTTTATCCCAATGGGCACTTACTGCTCATCCATGTAACTGACAAAGATATTTGGACATCATTCAGCACAGATAGCCATATACCTAAATTCTACCACTTGACATTATTAATATTATAGTACTAATATGCTGACATAAATTTATTGTAAAATTAAATTGACAACTTGAAAAGAGATCTGTAGTTGTGAGTTCTTTCAGCGTTTCTTGTTCGCCAATGGTCATTTCTGAAATGTTAGTAAACCAGAAAAGAAAAATAATAACTAAGAGAATTGAATAAGATACAATAACATTACATATATATCATATAATTTAACATACATACATACATATATAACATAAAATGTGTCTAAGTGCACGAGAGGGCCGAATGGCAACTAAAACAAAATTATCTTAATTTTTAACTATGTACATCACTCATTTTGGAGGCTAAAATATTGTCATTTCCTATACATTTTATAAATGGCAAAATTTACAATATCCATGCAATGTACAAAATACAAAAGAATTGATATTAAATCATTGCTTTCACATCTTAGTTTGGCTAATCAATATTTTCATCATGTCAATAATAATAATAATGAAGAAGCTTCCAGAAAGATTAAAAACGTTAACGGATAACAAATTTATTAATGCCTAAAATATATTTATTATCCATTACTAAAGGTCTTAATAGCTCTATTATATAATTACTGTATTGATATGACAATCCCTTAGCTGGTTTTTTTTTTTTATTTACTTTTATTATTTTTCCAATTTAATTGACAAATATATTTAATTGAAAAGGCGTGTGCTATCATATTAACTTATTAGTTATGTATGATTAAAGATAGGTAGATATTTGCCTCTCATTAAGTGATACGTCTTTTGTTTAATTTCGATTTGGTACTTTTTAGATGATCACACCAAATTATCAAATATGTCTGCTTTTCGGGATTCAAGATCCAGCATGACACAAGTAGTGGTTACAAGAAAGTCTGGTAAATATAATATCAGCTAAATCGTAAGCAGAGAAATACTATATTAAACATAACTAAAATATAATATATAACATAAATTCGTGGTCGTTATTTAACCAGGGTTTGGATAGGATAGGATGTTTTAAGAGAGGTAGGGCGCATCAAAGCAGTCCGTCTGGGAAAGTACCTCCACCTCATAGAAAACCGCAGCTATATAACAACTCGCTAGAGGGTTGTTGTGTTACTGCGTATGAGGTCACCAGTAAGCTCCCAAGGAGCATATAAAAAAAAGAGTACTAGATGACATTAAATTGGTCACTAAATCAGAAATTTATCTAATGCAGACTCACCACAGCCGCTAATCATGCCGACCTATAAATAGTCACGACCACTCTATCAAGAGTAAACAAACTTCTGAGCAGATTCTGTAGATAAATTTTCATTGATAAAGCTACCTTTTATTTTGGTTTGCATTAAATATATATAGGGGGTCATCTGCCAGAAGCGTGCTCGCTCGCGACCCCTGCCAATCAATCAGATTGCAATTCTGGACCAAGAGCGCATCGATGTGCGGATTAGGGCGTCCCCCGGAGGCGACACGCACCGATCCACCCCCGTCGGTGCGAATGTAGCTGCATACGGCGGTGGGGGGCGCCACCCACCAAGCAGCGCCAATTCTGGCAGGTCGAGGAGAGCCGAGTGCTGCATAGGCACGTGGAATGTGAGAGGTGGGTTGAATGATAAGTGAACGAACTGATAGACGTAATGAATGAAAGACGTTTAGATGCTTTGTGCGTGACAGAGACTATGCATAAAGAGAGCGACACCGATGATCTGCCTGATGATGGAATGATGGCCAGGATGATCATGCCAGTGCTGGTGCAGGTATCGTACTCTACCCTCGCTTACTACTCGCGTACTCGCTATCGCCACTGGTGTAAAAGATTACTATTTGGTACGGCCTAGACTTCTCTAGGTTCGTATAAAACTGGGAATCTCGCAAGTATTTCTGGTTGCAGCATACGCTCCCGTAAGCTCAGCATGTGCTCAAGAACTTGAGAAATTCTGGGAGTCTGTGAGGAATGTTCTGGGTTTAACTAAAGGAAATGAAAGCGTGATTATATCTGGAGATTTAAATGGATGGATTGGGACCAAGCGAGACAGCTATGAAGCCAATTCTATATTTATCTATGGAACGGAGAGCTCGATGGCGCCGTTGCACGTGTCATTCTAACTGAACACGCAGGTTAAGCGACGTCGACTACTGCTGATTCGGCACTCACGGTGCGTAAAATAGTGGAACTCTCGGATAGTAAATACGTTTTAGGTATTTTCTTAGACATTTCAGGTGCCTTTGATAATACATGGTGGTCAATGTCGCTGAAACTAAAGGCGAGAGGTTGCCATAGCAACATAAATACTCCCTAATTCGATCGTCTTTTTTCAAAATTAAAACTTGACTATTATGCTGCTTCGAAGGTGCCTACGCAGGGCTGTCCTCAGGGTTCAGTATTGGGGCCGTATCTTTTGAATACTGGTTTTGACGACTTTCTTAGCCTACCCTTACCAGAAGGGTGCTCGTTAACTGGCTACGCTAATGACGGCCTCTTATTAATAAAAGCTAATTCCAGATCAAGTATATATCACTTTTTTTCTATGTGGGTAGTCGTGGAGGTTAGACATAAAAATCACAGCTCTGTTATTTCATTTAATTAAAATTATTATTCACTATACAAATTCACTCTAATTAATGTATTAACTTACATTAGTGCTTGGTCTACCCGTGTGCAGTAAATTTCCTTTCACTCTCTCACTACAATGGAAAATATCACAGAAAATCTGGCAGACTTAATTACCTACTTTGACAGCAAAATGGCTGATTTTCAAGCAGACCTCAAGAAAGCCAATGTGACTCCTACAGTGACTTCATTGTCTGCGGACTTCATTGAATTTAAATCTTTCATCACCACAGCCCTTAGTAACCTGCAGCGGCAAGTCGAGATCATCGCTAAGCAGGTAGATAATGTTGAGATGCGCAGCAGACGCAAAATTCTTCTCTTTCATGGTGTTCGTGAGCAGAAGAGTGAGGATGTTACCGTTGAGGTGGTCAAGATCGTGACAAGCCAACTCAAAATGACAGATTTTTCAGCAAGCTGCATTAGTCGTTGTCACAGAATGGGCCGCTCTACTGACGGCAAAACTAGACCCATACTAATTAAATTTGGAGACATTGGTGTCAGGGATAAAATTTGGTTTGCTAAAACAAATCTTAAGGACTCCGGTGTAATGCTGTCTGAATTTTTGACGAAAGTCAGACATGACGCGTTCATGGCAGCACGACAGCAGTTTGGAGTGTCAAAATGCTGGACAAGTGGCGGCAGGGTGATTATCTCAAGACCGGACGGAACTAAGATATGCGTCTTCAATATGTCTGAAGTCAACCGCCTCTTAGCCTCATCGACAGCTGGTTCTACAGGTGCTCCATTGAGAAGTGTAGTCGGGAACGATGTGGTTTTGCAGACTCGTTCCAAACGCATCAACAAAAAGTAAGCGCGTCTCTCTGACCTTAATGTATAAGCATAAAGCAATACTCAAGCATATAATGTAGCTTTAGCCACTGGGTGTACAACTTTATTGTAAATCCATGACTGCGTAACACCTTTTATTTTGTTGCAGTTACTGTGTTCTTAATTCCATACTAGTCAATACTGATTGTATGCTTCCAACTAGTGCTAAACTACGGTACATCTAGATAAATATTTGTTCACTTTGACTTCATGTAATATAACTTTCATTTTATTTCACAGACGGTACAAATAATATGTTTCGTGTCACAATAACTTAATGCTTTCCTTGTCCGTCTTGACGTTTACTGTCAGTCAAATTTGTAAAGGCCGTGTTACACTTTACGTATCGTATTAAGGGAATATGAAATAGTTAATATTGTATTTTTATCTCTTTCCTACTGCTGGCGGGTAGGCATTTTATGTCATTTGTATTTATTTATTTTTTTTATTATTTTATAAGTTATATTGATTAATAAATTTGTTATTTATTTATATATTATATCACAATATTTATACATATATATTGATGGGCGATTTGCAGAGTGATGAATATCTATCTATGTCTTCATCTTCGACTAGTGGAAGTTTTCATAGTATTCGGGTATCTCTTAATGAGTCTTTGCAGGTTGAGTTCTCCGATGTTCCTAAAAATTTCAATGTAGTGCATATTAATGCCCAGAGCATTCCAGCACACTTCACGGACATGCTTGAGACGTTTGATGTCAAAAATATACACGCGATCCTCGTCTCCGAATCCTGGCTCAAGCCATGTCTCTCTTCCACCTCTTACGCTTTGCCTGGGTTTCAACTGATTCGAAACGACCGTACTGGTAGAGTTGGTGGTGGTGTTGCCATTTACTTGCGAGCACATATCCCATTTAAATTAATTTCTCCTTCTACTATGACTAACTCTATAAATGAGAGTGCTGAACATCTGTTTGTCGAAATTTCACTTTCTCATACACGCATACTTCTTGGCGTTCTGTATAGTCCCTCTTCCACAGTCGATTACTTCTCTGCTCTAGAAAAATTTCTCGAAGATACAGTACCTTCTTTCAGTCATACCATTATTATGGGTGACTTCAATACTTGTCTTCTCAAAAATGATCATCGTTCCCGCGCTCTTAAAGCACTCTCTAATGCCTGTAATTTGTCCATTCTGCCTTTAAATGCCACGCACTTTTTTCCAAATTGCAGACCACATCTTCTCGACCTCATTATTGTGTCATCTCCCGATCATGTCGCTAAGCATGGACAATGTACAGCAGATGCTTTTTCCTTCCATGACCTTATATTCCTTTCCTACAAAGTTCGTCCTCCTAAAGCCAGACCGAAAATCCTTTTTCAGTGCAATTTTGGTGACATGAATATTGACCATCTACGCGATGATGCGCTTAATACTGACTGGTCAGTAGTTGAGCTAGCATCCACTGTCGATGAACAAGTTGACCTGTTCAATTCAAAATTAATCGCACTTTATGACCGTCATGCTCCTGTTCGTCCAGTTCGAATGCGGCATTTCCCTGCGCCCTGGTTAACAGACGAAATTCGGGCTCTTATTTTAAAGAAAAACAGGGCAAAAACTAAATTTAAGTTGAACCCTAATAGATACAGGGATAATTATGTCCGCGCACGTAATATCTGCAACAGAATGTGTAGGGATGCTCAAAGACGCCACATTCATGAATCTGTTGAGAATGGAGATCCAGCTAAGGTATGGAAATTTCTTAAGTCACTCGGAGTTGGAAAAAATAACAATAATAGTCCTAACAACGTTGATATTGATAGCCTTAATAGGCATTTCTCTTCGTCGGCTGCATTTGATAGCAGCATTAAAAATAATACCCTTGATTATCTTTCATCACTTCCGACTCCCGACTATCCTCCATTTGTCTTTACTCAATTTACCAATTGTGATGTTGAGAAGCACATACGTTCGGTGGCGTCAAGTGCTGTGGGTGATGATTGCATTAGTCGTGTTATGATCCTACCAATCCTTGACATTATCCTTCCTATTATCACTCTAATCCTTAATAATTCCATAACAAAGGGTGTTTTTCCATCAGCTTGGAAAAATGCTTTTGTCATCCCTTTGCCTAAGATAGCCCACCCGTTGTCCTTTTCTGACTACCGACCCATCTCCATTCTCCCTTTCCTTTCCAAAGTTCTTGAACGCCTTGTTCAACAACAATTGAGCAGTTTCTTGAACAAAAACAATATCCTCAGTTCTTTTCAATCGGGTTTCCGTCCAGGTCATAGCACGACTACTGCTCTTGTAAAAATTTCGGACGATATTCGTTTCGCTATGGATCGATCACATCTCACGGTTCTGACGCTATTGGATTTCAGCAATGCTTTCTGTACTGTTGATTTTGATATTCTTTTGAAGCAATTGCGTTCTCTCAACATTTCTCCAATGGTCATTGAGGGGTTTCGTTCGTATCTGTACGGGCGCCAGCAGCGTGTACGCATTGAGGATTCGTTATCTTCTTGGTGTTCTATAGCTGCAGGTGTGCCGCAGGGTGGCGTGCTGTCTCCGATTTTATTTGCTGTATTCATTAACTCCATCACTTATAAACTTCGCTCCTCTTACCATCTGTATGCAGACGACTTACAAATTTATAATCATTCTTCTCTGGAACTAATGTCTAACGCAATTTTTAGTATGATCGAAGATCTTAAACTCATATCGGAATGGAGCAAATCGTATGGACTAATCGTTAATCCAACTAAGACGCAGTCTATTGTCATAGGTAGTTCCCGAATGATATCGAAAATTGACTGGCCTAATTTTCCCTCCATTACTTTTAATGGGACTTTTATTAAGTACAGTGATACTGTCAAGAATCTTGGTGTGATTCTTGATAAAACCTTTTCCTGGACAGGTCAGCTTGCTTCAGTTAGTAGGAAGATGTTCTCTGCGGTTGGCTCTCTAAGAAGACTGCAATATTTTCTACCGACTGACACCAAAGTTGCGTTAGCACATTCATTGCTCCTTCCGCTTCTTGATTACGCCGATTCTTCGTATCTCGATCTTACTGAAGAACAATTGAATAAACTTGAGCGCCTCCAAAATCTTTGCATCCGGTTCATATTTGGACTTCGCAAATATGACCATGTTTCTCAATTTCGCTGCCAGCTCAAGTGGCTTCCTATTAGACTTCGCCGTAACGGGCACATCCTGTCTCTTCTATACTCCATCTTGTTTAATCCTTCAACTCCAACCTATCTAAAGGAGCGCTTCACATTCCACACTGGAGTACAAGGTCGTAGCTTGCGATATACACTGTCCCTCCGGCTGTCCACGCCATCACACTCTACCAATTATTACTCGAAGTCTTTTACGGTACAAGCTGTACGCCTCTGGAATGCTCTGCCATTATATATCCGACGTGCTCAAACCCTGTCGACATTCAAAAACCTTGTAAAAGCTCACTATCTCTCTCTTGACTCTGTTTAACTTTACCTATCTATAATCATTCTGTATTCATTTCTGTTATGACGCCTGATTACGTGATAACTTTTATTAGATTATGCTTACGAATATTCTTTTATATATTTATACATGTTTATGTGTGTATTTATGTATGTATGTATGAATATATATATATATGTATATATGTGTGTGCATGTATGGGTGTATGTATATACTTGTATATGTAGTGAATATGTAAGTAGTTTATGCGCCTCCTACCTGTTCCATGTCATTATCGTTTCCTCTACCTCAAGGTTGTCTGGAAGAGATCGCTTTGCGATAAGACCGCCTTTTGTGTTTTAATGTTTTACTTCATGTATATTTGTTTTATTTGGTGCAATAAAGTGTATTGTATTGTATAGAAAAACTAGCCTGTATCAGTTGCAAATGAAAACTCGATTTGTTACTTGGGATTTCTGTTAGACAAAGGTTTTAATTACATTGCACACATGAAGAAGATTGAAGAAAAAGCCAAAAATAACTTTTATGTGTTAACTCGAATTTCCTCCTCGACGTGGGGCTTAACTTTGGCGGGTAGGCCTAAAATAATACAGACATATTAAAAAGTGCTCCTAATAACTTTAATTTTAAAAATAGTTTTATATAATATTTTTCACTAAAAGTACTATAAATGTTCTAATAATACCTGGTACTATAACGCTAGCTAATATTCACAAATAATATTCACAATTTGACAAAATATTAATTCATTCACTATGGACCCAATATCACACTTAAAACAGAAAATGGATGAGATGTCCGACATGTTTACCAACAAAATGTCAACAATTGAAGACTCCCTCAGCGGCTACTCTGGGTCTCCGGACATAGCTACCCAGGCTGGTGAGTTCCAGCTTTTTAAAACTTTTATCTGGAAGGCAGTAACTGCACTAAAATCACAGATGGAACTAGTTTTGCAAACATTGGACACATTTGAGATGCAGTCGCGGTCGAATCTACTTTTGCTGCATGGACTTCCTGAGCAACCAAATGAAGCCCTCATAGAAAACGTGCATAAACTTTGTAGGGAGTCACTGGAGTTGGACATTTCACGGCACTCAATTATTTCTAGTTCACGATTAGGCAGTAACACTGAATCGGAGCGACCACGACCTATCCTTATCCGATTTGCCTTATACCAGTACAGACAACAAGTATGGATGGCTAAAAAGAAACTAAAAGGGAGCGGTCTAGTAATATCAGAATTCTTGACTAGTGCTTGTCATGCAGTATTTGTACAGGCACGCAGGCTGTTGGGTGTGAAAAGCTGCTGGACAAGCAACGGGAACATTATCGTGAACTGTCCGGACGGTTCTCGCCAGAAAATAGCTTCGTTGCCGGAATTGACTGCTATCATGGGAGGCAATCAAGAACTCGCTGCTCCGAGGGCTGCGCAGTCGAAATCGCAGGCACAAGTCGAACAGACAGCGCGGCTGCCCATCAAGACTCGTAGCGCCGCAGCCAGGAGCCAGGAGAAACAAAGCAGCATAAATAATCGGTGTGCATTCTGTGTAGAGATCTTGCTGATCGGTGTTGCAGATACACTTGTGAGCTGATTGTAATGGACTGCAGCGCGACCCGCCTACCTACTTATCTATTGCCTCTACCTACTCCGATGAGACCCGACCTGACGATCTGAACTAAGGCCACGCCATCCACTAAGTAATGAGACCAACAGCCTCTTATAGCTGCAAGCCACACTACGCCCTACCTAACTAACTAACTACACCTACTGCTACTGCAGAACCTTACCTAATATTATTGCTATTTTGTTATTACTATCTTACCTAACGAACTAAACGTTTCTGCCTTGCTAAGTCCTACAAATCCTCCTACCTAGTATCCTAAATTCCCTACTTATGTGCCTAACCTATATCTCCTTTATGTACCTGTTCTAAGATCTACTTATGTGTTTAGTGTTAAAACCTACCTAGATAACCTAACTATTGTCTTATGCCCTACTTGTGTGTCTAATATTGGACGTACCTAGACAAACTAACTGCTGTCTTATGTCCTACTTATGTGTTTCGTGATAAACCTACCTTTTTTTTTTTTTTTTGTGACGCGGGGAAAAATGCGTTACGCACACCACCGGTGCCTGGGTGGCCTCCGGTGGTAGTGTGGGACTCCCCGTCGGCTGTCCGACGGTATACCCACTAAACAACCCCGCGAAATGCCATCGGCCGCGTTGGTGTGGTGCCCCGGATCTGTCAGCAACAGGGCACCACTGCGACTGGCCAGCCCCTCAGAAGGGGCCGGACTTCTTCTCTCTAGGCGCCATCCCGGCAAATTGGGACAGCCCCTCCGGCGGCGGGACCATTATGGGGCCAGGTTCCCATCCTGACCCCTAGTCCCACAGGTTAGGGAGGCGGCAGTAGGTGCGCGTAGCGCCTACGCCGCACTCCCGTCCGCCGTCTCCGGAGCGGGACAGCCTCCGGATCGTCCTCCCTGTCCCGCTCCGAGGCCTCCTTCTGGGACATGACCGTCTCACAGAAGGAGGCCATCGCCTGCCAGGCACTGTCACTCCCGAGCATGGAGCGGACCACGCTCGGGAGCGAGAGGTCCGCGCTTCCTAGCGCGGACACCAGATCATGGCGCTGCCGAGACCACCTGGGACACCGCTCCAGAGTGTGCTGAGCGGTGTCCTCGGCCGCGCCACAATCGTGGCAGCCTGGCTGATCCTCCCGCCTCGCGACCCGGTGCAGGTACTCACCGAAGCACCCATGTCCGGTGAGTCTGCACCATGCGGAAGGTGAGGGGTTTGCGCCTTCGGCGCATCCACGCCTCCAGGACCGGGCGCAGCGCATCCGCAACGCGGACTCCGTACCGCGGCTGCGCCAGGTCCTCCCCCCACCTCCGCATCATCTCTGCCTGCCCTCGCTGGCGATACCGCCCCACCTCTTCCAATGTGGGGCGCTCGCCGAGGTTCCTCCTTTCCGCAACAAACACGTACACCTCGGCGAGCACCTACGCCGCCGACTCCCAGGGCGGCTCGCCAGCAAGGGCGGTCGCGGCCGTCCACGCCACCGTCCGGTACCCCCTTATCGCCCTCTGCGCTATGACCCGCTGCGCTCTGCGCAGCTGAGCCCTATTCCGAGCGCAGAGGGCGTCCGCCCATATGAGGGCACCGTACGTTGCCATACTCCGACAGACGCCGGAGTACAGCCGTCTGCACGCGGCGCTGGGCCCACCCAAATTGGGCAGGAGGCGACCCAGCGCCGCCGCAGCTCTGATGACCTTCGACCCCAACCGCTCGAAGTGGGGGCCGAAGGTCCATCTCCCGTCCAGGGTGAGGCCCAGGTAGCTCATCTGGGCACTCACCCTTACTCGCTCTCCTCCTATTTGGAAGTGCGCTCCCGAGGGGGGGCCCCGCCTGCCGGTCCCGCGGAAGAGGAGGGCCTCGGTTTTATCCAAACGGACCCGAAGCCCAAGCCTCTCTATGCGGCTGACCACCAGTCCTACACTGACTTCGGCCAGCCGCGCCGCCTCCACGAAGGTCTTACCCCGGGATGTGACGAGGGTGTCATCTGCATAGCAAATGACACTCATCCCGGGGAGGAGACGGCCCTGCAGGACCCAGTCGTATGCGAGGTCCCACAAGATGGGGCCCAGAACGGACCCCTGTGGGACACCGCACACGACCCGCCTTCTTACCATCTGGCCTCTCGCGTCCTCGTAGCGCACCTCCCTGTCCTCCAAGTACGCCTTCAACAGTCTCCCCAAGTACGGAGGCACCCCAAAGTATTTGAGGGCCTCCAGTATGGTACTGTGGGGGAGGCTGTTGAAGGCGTTGGCGATGTCTAACGACACCGCCACCACCACCTTAACCTCGCGCTCCGCATCCTCCGTCACCGACCTTAGGCGCCTTATGGCGTCGACGGTCGACCGTCTGGCCCGGAACCCGAACTGGGCATCCGAGAGGCCCGGTCCCGGGCCATCCTCCAAATGCTGAGCGAGGCGGGAGGCGACAACCCTTTCCAGGGCTTTGCCCGCCTCGTTCAGCAGAACGACCGGTCGAACCGTCGACCCCGAGTCCGGGGGCCGGTCTCCCTTCAACAGTAGGCAGAGCCGGCCCACCCTGAAGGGTCCCGGGCAGCACCCCGACCGCAACCAGCAGTCGAGGAGCTCCCGGAACCTGTCTCCGAGGTGCACGAGAGCCAACGCTAGCACCTTCCCGTGCACCCCGTCCGGACCCGGCGCCCTCTTCTTGCCTCGGAGGCGGTCAACGACCGCCTCCTTCTCCTGGTCGGTGACGGGCGGCGGAGCTCCCTCCTCCTCTCCTCTGGAGTCCGACGATCGGGCCATCCTCGGGGGAGCGTAGCCCCGTGGGTTGTCGGGGAAGAGTTCCCCGACAACCCTCTCCAACAGGGCCGGCTGGAGGGTCTCCGTCAGTGGGGCCGACTGAGCGCGGATTTTGTTCCGCGCTCCCCTGTACGGTCGGCCCCACGGGTCCCTGTCTAGGCCCTCCAGCAGCTCCTGCCACGCTCCCTCCTTGGCCCTACTTATGGCCATCTGCAAGGCTCTCTTCTTCTCCACGTAGATGCCGTGCAGATATCCATCTCTTCCTTCGTCCCGGGGGCGGCGACGCCTGCTCCGAGTGTACGCCCTGCGCGCCCCGTTGCAGGCGTCCCGGAGGTCGGCTATCTCCGCCGACCACCAGTATACCGCCCGCCTTGGAGGCGGACACCCAACGCTGGGCATGGCCGCCCTGCACACCGCCGTGAAGGCGTCGCAGAGACGACCAGCCCCCTTCTCGGCGTCCAGATCCTCCATTGGCGGGAGGCCCCAGCGGCCGACAATGGCCGCCTCCTCTGCCAGTTCCCGGTCGAGCCTAGTGAGCGCCCAACGCGGGAACCGGCTCCGCGACCGGGACGAAGTCGTCGGACTCCCGGGGGCTGGAGACACCTCGAACCTGATATAACGATGGTCCGAGAGTGTCTCCACCCCCGTCTCCACCCTCCAACCATCCACTCGGCGTGCGGTGGACGCGGTGGCGAAGGACAGATCCACCACCGACCCTCCGTTCCACCGCACGCACGTGTGGACTGTCCCCCTATTCAAGAGGGACAGTCCCGCGGCCAGCGCCCACTCCTCCACCATCCGCCCTTTGGCTTCCGTGGCCGGGTTCCCCCACGCCGTGGACTTGGCGTTAAAGTCACCGGCCACGACAACCTGGGCGGGCGCTAGCCGCCTCACTGCCGACCCGAGAGCGTCGAGCAGCCGCTCCAGGGCCGGCAGGTCGCGGTTCGGGGAGAAGTACACACCGATTATTGCGTACTCTCCCCGAACCGCCGCCACGTACCCCGCTCCCCTCCCCCACACCACAATGGGGGGCTGGCGCCAGGCCTCGTGACGATGGCCACAGAACCGTCCAGATCTCCGGCCCAGTTAGGCCGGGAGGGCACGGAATATAGTTCCGCAACCACCACCACGTCCACGTCCCACTCCGCCATGGTCTGCAGGAAAAGGTCCTGAGCCCCAGCGGAGTGGTTGACGTTGGCCTGCAGGAAGCGAGGATGTCCGGCCATTACTCGGACATCCTAGCCTCCGGCGCTGTCTGCCGCCCACTCCTGCGAGAGATGGGGGGCGTTCTCCCGCGGACGGATGGGGGGTTGCAAAGACGGCCCTCATCACGTGCGTCGCTTTCCGCCCGGCGTCTGCGCATACGGCACAGCGGGCCTGGGCCGAGCAGGCCGAGGCGATGTGCCCCGGCTGCCCGCACCGGTAACAAAGCCGGCTGCGGTCCTCCTTGGAGGGGCACAGCTCGGCTGTGTGCCCCTTCCCCATGCACTTAAAACAATGCATGGGGCGCGCCTCCAGCAGGTGGAGCTGCACCCGGCTCCAGCCCACCCCGATACTGCCCAGCTCGAGCAGCTTCTTCGCTGCCGTCACCGGGCAGCGCATCAGGGCGGAGCTGGAGCTCCGCCAGTCCGGGCGGATTTCGCCCACCCGGACCTGCTCGGGGGTGCAGCCCCCCTCGCGCGCGACCGCAGCCTTGACCCGCTCCGCCGTAGCGGCGTCGTCCAGACCCGTTAGGCGGAACTCCGCACACTTCACGGGCCTGGACACCTCAGCAACGCCGGACAGGGCAGCCGACAACCTGGCTGCCAAGGCGTCAGCCTTCTCGTGACTGGACGAGCCGGGGACTTCGATGAGCCTCGCTCCGGTCGCAGACTTGCGAATCCGGAGCGAGCCGATTCCCAGCTTGCCCAGGTTTACCTCCCGCTCGGCCTTTAATAGGGCCGAGGCATACGATGCCCCGCCTTGGGCTGCCTCCGGCCGTAACTTAAGAATTACGGCCGTGGAGCCGGGGAGCACCACTTTGGCCTTTCGGTCCTCCTCCTTGCCTGCGGGAGCTTTGGCTGACGCCTTGGAAGGCGTGGGTGCCACAGGAGTCGCGGGGGCCGCGGTTGTCCGCGGCCTGCGGCGGACCACGTCGGTCCACGACGCCACCTCCGGGACCTCGGCGGTCCCTGCCGCTGCCGACGTCACCGCGGCCGGCTTCGCCCTCGATGTGGACGGGCCGAAGCTTGTCCACGACTCCTGCCGGGCACCACTGCGGGCGGGACCCGCTCCGGTGGCCGATCGCGTCTGAGATCGCGTCTGAGGGCGCACCTCGAGCTCTGCCGGCGCACTCGCCTTCTGCGACTTAGGCGCCGGCCTTCGCGCACTCTCGATGGCCGCCCTCGCGGCTTTCGCCACCACGGAGCTGTCGCCCGCTAATGGCGGACGGGCGACAGTTGGAGGAGGCAGGCGCGACTCCAGATCGGCGAGCCGCCCATCCACCAAGTTGCCGACGAGCCGGGCGATATTGCTCTCCAGAGCCTGTATGTCGCCCGGGCTCATCGGTCCCTGTGCCCTCCTCTCGCTCCGGAGCTCCTGGAACTCCCGGCGGTGCGCCTTGACCTCCTCCCTCAGGGAGGCCACCTCCCGTTGGAGACGGGCGTTGTCGGCTCGGAGGCGGTGGGTCTCCTCCACCTCCGTGCGTACCACCAGGGCCCCCAGGATCTCTCGGATCCTGCTCGCAGCCCTCGCAATTTTTGAGGCGTAGCCCCCCTTGAGGCTCGCCGACTTCCCCGTGAGGTCGAGGATCACTCCCAACATCTCCTCGCCCCTCACCATGAGGTCGCCGGCGCCCCTCTCGAGTGGGCCGGCCGCTTCCCCCTCAGGGCTTCTCCCTTAGGGGCTTTTCTCCACCGCCTCGGGGCTCACCCCCTCGGCGCTTCCGGCCACTGCCTTCCCGCTCGTTTGGGCCCGCTTCTTTAGGAACGCCTGGAAGGCCGCCTCCTTGGCATCCTCCTCCTGCTCCTTAAGCAGCCGGCGGGCCCTGGCAAGGCTGGGAGCGATGCCGCCCCTCTTCCCCCGCCTGGCAGTGGCCACCTTCGCCCGCTCGTCGGGCGTTTCCGTCTCTGAGCCGGAGAAGAGACGCTTCCGCCCCAGCTCCGACTCTGAAAGGGTGGGGACCGACATACTGTCTGTCTCCTCCCCTACGCTACACATAATTTCCACCTCCACCAGTGGCTCTTTCGGGAGGCCACTCTCCCCGGGACCATCAGACCCCAACATCGTCGCGCTCCCCGGGAGCACCGGGACTCGGCTGCCCAGGTTCGTCACCGAAACCCAGACAACTCACACCCAACGAAAAACACAAAACACCACAAAAACACAACAAAAACAACCAACAAACAAAATGGTTCCCGTGGGAAATTGCAAAAATTTCCACGGGACACGCTCACACCACCAGAACACAAAACACCGTAAATCCAGATCCTCCTCTCGCCCACAAGTATCGTTTTCTAGATTTGGTCACCACTCACCGGCCACTGCGTTACCGCGCACCAGGTGAGATGGGTCCAGGGCAGACTATGTGGAAGTACTAGAAAACACTTGGGGCCTGCCCCGTGATAAACCTACCTACGTTATCTAAATACTGTCTTATGTGTTCTATATACAACTAAAACCCTATCTCCCAATCCTGTGCACAGTTGAATTTGCACTTCTATATCGATTTGTTGATGTATATATATATCTATTGATATAAGATATTTATTTGTAAAGTGTACGGTACCCAACCATATCAGTCGAGTGAATAACCGTCTGATATCAATAAATATGCTTTCAGACTGGTTACAGGCCCGACGGATCCGCCACAGACCAAAATTAATTAGTGTTCGAAATCACGGGATCTAACACGAATTAATCTCTACCGCACACCATGATGTTACATTTACTGATATAAATATATCCTTTTTTTTTCTTCCAAATAAAATAAAAATGAGAGCGTTATATAAACAAGATCGCGAGGTTCTTATACTAAACATCCACCTTATCATAAACATCCAAACTCATGCAAAACAAGCACTTATTTATAGCTTAGTCGATAATGGATTCTATACGGAACCTTACAACTTTAATCCTCTAATCTTGACCCTGATTATCTAACTGACTTCGTTAATCCGCGACTATTTAGCTGAATACCCACCGCGAATTTGGCGAAACAAGACACGGGTATGACCTAACGCCCTAATGCGAGTGTGTCTATGAACATTGTGTATAGATATTTGTGTTATAAAATATATATATGTGTATATAACTTTGTGTAGACAACTAGCGAACGTGTGTGTCTATGTATGGCCTAATCCTTACGGTCCACTAATTACGAATATGCAATTATCGCAGACTCACGATAATTCATACATGCTTAACTGAGAAGTTAAACCAGTATGCGAGATTATAGTCGCCTCGACATTCCGTGATGTATGTATACACTTCACGAGCACTTTATTTCGCGCTAGAGACGTGTTTCCCTAGTGTTCTGTGAAGAGATTCAGTACGACTTACCTAACCGTACTAAATCGTGTACTTGATTCTAAACACTCAAACTTCGCTCAGTTGTCACAGTCAGTTTACCACGGAGTTTGAAATGTATCAATGTTGCTTAATAACAAGCCACTTTAAACAAACTATCGCGAATTTAAAGAAAAACTATAAGAATTGGTTAACAATTCTTATAGCCAAATAGCCCAAACGAATACTGATTACTTAAGTTACAAAAATGCAAAGTTTAAGAATTCACGAGCTACACCTCGTCTCACAAGTCAGTATCGGCTAAAGTGTCCCGACTCCTCCATTCCCATTGTATTTAAAGGCCATGACAATTCCGCCATCCCCCGCGCTTCACAACTCCGCGCTTCACCCCCGTAAAACCGTCACGCCGATCAGTGTTTAGAAGCAAGGTTCCGTACACATTATCCACTCCAGACTAGGTCTTACAACTAACTTAATTTATCGAATAATGCATAATTCACACATGCTAATTAACCGTGATTAGTACCAAATTTAGATCTTATTCTAAATACCCGAATAGACTCCAGACTGAGTCTGCCTGTCACACCTAAGAGCTGCCTCTTAGGGCAGGGATACATCGATCCACTTGTAATCCCATTTTATTCTCAAACCTCTATTACTTGTTATAATTATTTCCAACCGATCGTTTAGATCTTGTATTCATTGTCAATTTTCGAATTTCACCAAGAGATCGACATATCTTCCGTGGTTTCTCCTCCCTCACACGGACCCCTGATTCGCTTGCATAGAATCGGCGAGCTCGGCGCCAACCTCAAAAAAAAAACATAATGGGTTGCACATGTGAGCCCAGCCACGTTGCATCCGACCATACATTCAATTTTGAATAATATTACACAATCTTATTATCGATAAGATTTGCTGGTATCATTACATGATGAGTCTGATATTTGGCCGATGCCGGGTGTTGACCATTTCATTTCAATATTATATGTAGGTACTTGTTTTCTATATAATATATCTTTCTTGCTGAACTTAGCTTTTACAAATTAAAGTGGGTAACTACCGAAGAAGTAGGTACAATGCAAAATTTAAAATACTTGTAACCTTATAAATCTCATTATAAATGGTATTGGAAACAGTAACTGACAGTCAATAATGACAATGACACTATTTTCATTTGACAGCTAGGGTTCGTTCGGAAATCATTAAAGTCTACTGTGTAATTGCGATTAGGATATCGATTTTATTACAAACGCCCCTAAATTATAATCCAGCTCATTTGTTTCTGTACACAATTTAAATTTGTAGTATTTCTCTGCAACACTGTTATGCATTAGTTTTTTTTTTCATGAGCATGCATTTTTGTTGCTTCTGTTTTTTTTTGTTTAGAGTCTCTTATACATGAGTATGTTTCTGGGTATCAATTAATTTTGTACTGTCAAACCAATAGTGAAAAGCTGGCGAGTATCTGAATGAACTTGATTGTTGCAAGCACCGGTGCGAGATTACTGAATTAATTTATTATCTATTTATTAGTTAACTACATAATACTGTTTATTATTGTTTATATATTATAGGTACTTAAGCTTAATGTACGATGCGCAAGGGTACCATGTAGATGATGATTATTTCTCACTGTCTTCCGCATCTGATAGTTTTGGCACCGCCGATAGTAGTAGACGTACCCTCACTAGCCGATAATTTGACGTGCACGTTCACTTCAGTCGGGAAGAACTTTAATGTAGTGCATATCAATGCTCAAAGTATTGCAACGCACTACGCAGATTTACTAGCTTCTTTCACAAATCAGCATATTTACGCGATTCTGATCTCCGAGACCTTCCTTAAACCGTCGTTACCCTCTACTTTATACCCAATCCCAGGATTCAGGTTAATTAGAAATGACAGAACTTGTACACACCCGACCGAATCTTCCAAAATGGTGGGCTATGGTGGTGTAGCAATCTATTTACGCAGTGACATAATGTGTAGTGTGATCTCACAGTCCCCTCCTGTGTATAAATCACCCGAGTATCTTTTTCTCGAAGTCAACCTACATCATTCGAAAGTCCTACTCGGGGTTTACTATTCTCCTTCATTGCACATCAGTTTCTTCGATTCCTTGAAATCCACTCTCACAGATCTCCGATCTCAGTATGATCACGTAGTGCTAATGGGCGACTTTAATACGTGCCTTATTAAAAATGATAGTCGGTCAAAAAGATTAACCGATATGCTTCAATCGTTAGATTTACATCTCTTGCCGCTTGGCCCCACTCACTTCCCACATAATGGTCCACCGTCGTTGCTTGATCTAATTATCACATCTTCTCCTGATTTAGTCGCGTGTCACGGACAGTTCTCGCCCGCATTCTCTGCTCACGACCTTATTTTCGCCTCTCTAAAATTACGAGCACCAAAAAGGAAACATAAGGTCCTTATGCTGCGGAACTACAAGGCTGTTGATCGTGACGCGTTGCGGAAGGACTTCATGAAGGCTGACTGGAGCTCCGTTTTCTCTGCTACAGACCCGGATTCTAAGCTTACTGCTTTTAACTACATTTTTCTGACAATTTACGACATACACGCTCCGGTACGGCCAGTCAAAGTAAAACATTTCCCTGCGCCATGGCTTACTGAGGACATTAGGCGTTTGATGGCCAACAGAGATAGGGCCAAGATGAAATGGAGAAGGGACCCTTCTAACATCAACCACCTTAATTACGTCTCACTGCGCAATGGCTGCAATAAGCGTTGTAGGGAGGCAAGGAGAAAATTCATCCATAGTTCAGTAGAAAACTGTTCCCCGGATAAGTTATGGAGGTTTTTAAATAAAATAGGTGTAGGCAAAATGGGGTTGAATAAAGATCACAGACTAGATATAAAGGCTCTCAACACACACTTCAGTACAGCTACATCTAATGCATCTACTCAATCTAAATCGGCAACGTTGAGTCGTTTAAGCGCTTCTGGTAGATTAAGTCACGACCCTTTTGAGCTAGGATTAATTACGGCGGATGAGGTAAGGAAATATATTGGCTCCATCAAATCTAAGTCCGTGGGTAGTGATGACATAGGTCTGTCAATGGTCGAGCCAATTACGAGTACTAATACAAAATACAAATACAAAAAAATTCCTCTTCCTAAAAAATCCAATCCTTCCTCCTTCGGTGATTTTCGACCTATTACTATCCTACTGTTTCTTTCTAAAGTCTTGGAGCACTTTGTGCACCAACGACTTTCTAGATACCTTGCTCTAAATAATCTATTGAGTCAGCATCAATCTGGATTTCGTACCGGTCACAGCACCGTTTCAGCACTTATCAATATCACCGACGATATTCGTAAAAATATTGACAATAAACTTCTTACTCTTCTCGTATTACTTGACTTCTCTAATGCTTTCAATATGGTCGATCATGATATTTTGCTGGCGGCACTTCGTCAATTAAATTTCTCATCTGCTTCTCTCTCTTGGTTTCAATCTTATCTCTCTGATCGTCTTCAATTGGTAAAGTTGAATGAAAGCATGTCCGACTGGTGCGAGGTCAGGGCTGGGGTCTCTCAGGGTAGTGTACTTTCACCTGTCCTTTTCTCCATCTTCATCAACGGTATCACGTCATGTCCTCTTCGTTTCATCTGTACGCAGATGACGTAGAAATATACGCTGCTGCCTCTCTTCAAAACTTCATGAATGCTATTAATGTTATTAATTCTGACCTTCGAGCAATTAGCGAGTGGGCTGAGAACTTTGGCTTAAAAGTCAACGCAGGTAGTCCCTACTTTATTTCATTGTTTCAATCTGGTGCATTTCCTAAGGTCGTTTGCAGTGGCACAGTAATACCTTATTGCTCTACGGTAAGGAACCTGGGAATTGTCATGGACCAGACACTCTCATGGGGGCCTCACATCAATGAAATAAGTCGCAAAATTTTCACCTCGCTACATTCATTGAGACGCCTTCAAAACTTTCTTCCTGTGGAGACCAAAGCGATGCTGGCTCGTTCCCTTCTCCTACCCCTTATTGACTATGCCAACGTAGCCTTTCTTGACCCTTCTGAAGAATTACTGGATAAATTAGACAGACTTCAAAATCAGGCAATTCGATATGTTTTTGCTCTTCGTAAATATGATCATATCTCTCAGTTTCGGCAGCAGCTTTACTGGCTACCTATAAGGCAACGTCGCAACATACACATTCTCACCTCTCTATACAATACCCTTTCCAATTCCTCTTCTCCAATATACTCGTATCTCCGGGAGAGGTTTCATTTTCGGAAAGTACTCGTAGACGAACGCTTACGACGTAGCGGAAATCCATTACTGAAGGTCCCGGTCACACTTACAAATACTTTTTGGTACTCATATACGGTACAAGCTGCACGCATGCGGAATGCACTTCCTCTGGAAATCAGGCTTTCCCAGACTGTGAGCTCCTTTAAAATTAAATTAAACAAGCTCTATGGTACTCCCGCACCGAATTGAGGTTGGGTAGGTTGTAATTATGTAGTTATTGTTTATTTATGTGTACCAGTATTATATATATAATATTATTTATATAATGTGTGTATTCGTTATTTATTTTATTCATTTTTTTTTGTTTTGTTTTATACAATAAGGTTGATTATTGTATGAAATGTCTTATTAATCGATCGATCTCTTCGATCTCTTTTTCTCACCGCCGTTCATTGCTCCATTCAGGAACTCTAAAGCAATGGTTGGCTGGAAGAGATTCCTTGAAGGAATAAGCCCGCCTTTGCAAATCATGTAATTCTTACACTTGTAATTATAATTGTAAATAATGCAATAATGCGTTTTAAAAGTTATATATATACACAAACTTTTAAAACGTGAAAAATTATTTACACAGCCACATATTTAGGATGTATTATGTACGATTCACCTACATGGGCTGATAGGGCTGCCATAGGTGCTGCGCGTTGTAAGTTGCTGCAAAGCCAGCGTTTCGCTTTCATATTCTTATGTAAATCGTATAGAACTGTGAGCACCGAGGCACTGCACTTGCCAGTTGACTTAGAAATACAACGCCGCGCTTCAATGTACTACATCTGTAAAAACGTGCACCTTGACTCAAACTCAAACTCGTTTATTGCATAGTTGCATAGTTAGTTTAGTATATTATGTTAAATTTAATAATTAAAACGCTACAACTTGCCATTTTGGCGTACAATATTCTTGCAGACTAAAATAATAAATGAAAATGTCAAAATGTTACACCGTTAAGATTACATTAAATCAAGCAATATTTGGATATTATGTCAAAATTGATTACAAATTCAGTATGTCAAATTTAGTGTCAGTCTTTACATTTAAATTGTCAATTTTACAATGTAATAGCTTAATTTATTACATTTATTAGTGATTACAATTTATCTTTATTTATTTGAGAAGTTTTTTTTTAAGTTGGCCTTGAACTCATTTAAGTTATTCAGTTCTCTTATAGTCAAAGTCAAAATCTTTTTATTCCGTAAAAATGGTTACATTTGTTTGGAATCGTCACAATTTTTTTCCCTACCGTGCAGTTCATGACTAGGTGAGCACTGATAAAAATACTGCCAAAAAACTCAGGCATCCCTCTTTTGGTATCCAAACAAATTTACATAATTTATTAAATACATTATAATTGGATCGACTCAATTCCAGGCATTTTTATCATTAATATAGTCAGATATTTTTTAATATGCCCTGCTACACAATTTGGCTTTAATAGTAGTTTTAAATTTGTTTATTGACAATTCTCGTATATTGCTGGGAAGTTTGTTATAGAACCGTATACATTGCCCCATAAAAGAATTACTTATTTTGTGGAGACGGCTTGGATGTAACACAAGATTATGCTTATATCTAGTATTTATGTTATGAGTATCACTCTTTTTACAAAATGAGTCTATGTTTTTATGGACATACAAAAGATTTTCATAGATATATTGCGATGCGACTGTTAGAATATTTATTTCTTTGAATTTTTCTCTTAGGCTCTCCCGGGGACCCAGTTTGTAGATAGCTCTTATGGCTCTCTTTTGCAATAAAAAGATGGTGTTAATGTCCGCGGAGTTACCCCAAAGGAGAATTCCGTATGACATAATACTATGAAAGTAGCTGAAATAAACTATTCTAGCCGTATCAACATCATATAGTTTTAGGTAGCTTATTATAAATATTAGGACTCATCCCGAAGATACTCCGAGAAAACATTTCATATGTTGCATATTACGAGTACATATTTAGTCATTGTGTCTTTTAGACTTTCTAGATTCAATTAGATTTAGATGGCATTTTACCTAAAAAGCAGCCACCTCTTAAATGTACAATCCTTAGAGGGTTAAGATTAGATGTGGTTGGTACACATGAATCTGTACTCCGAAGTTTGCAGATTCCGCGAATGCATCTTTTCTGGGCCTTTCGGATACTTTATCCTTTCCACTTGCATTCCCCCAAAATATTATACCATATCTCAGGGCTGATCCAACGTATCCGTGATAAGCTGTTGTCACGGCGCTTTTGACTTTCTAAAACACCGCGATCATGACAAAATACTTGGATTGTTCAAACCATTTGACGAGGTACTTGAATTTTTGCTGTTTGAGTGGCAAGAAAGATGGGAAACTTGTAGAAGTTTCCCATCTTTAGTAGTAGTAAAGGATGCCACTTGTATCTGTCCTTTCAAACAGTGCGAGACAGAGTTTATATGAGTGTTCTACGACAAATCATGAATTCGAGCAAACAGCACATCATGTTCCGGCGCCCGGAGCGGGGCGATACGTTAAATTGCAAAAACAAGAGAGAATTACCAGGCGTTAAGGCGGTTCTGCAATCTATATTATTGGAATAGATGTGTTAGGAAACAATTCACAATTTAGGTGTCCAATAGTGTTGAATATTTGATAAACCGTGATGCACGGCAGTTGAGTTTCACTTGACTAGCCATCTCTTGAAGGTTTTTAAATGCCTTATTTGTCATATTGCTGCCTCTCACTTTGCCAAGAGAGGAAGTCAATTCCAAAACTTCCTACTCCTACAAATTTCTTCCAAGGCAGCTGTAGTTTTAACCCCCGGGACAGCAATGGACTTCACTATTCATTGCCTTTTTTGGTGGTCGCCGGTGTTAATTCTGGCTACACTGGAGACGTACTACTACAGTGGTGGGAATGAGTGGTGGGACTGCTCCGTGCTGTGCAGTCCACATACAAGGATTGCTCAGCATGTGTGCGGATAGATGGTAGCATGTCACCTTGGTTTGATGTCAAAAGTTGTGTCAAACAGGGTTTTTTTTATTATTTTATATACTTGCACCCCTGCACTGCCATGGGCAAGGCACAAATTTCTTTTCTTATGGCTAAGTTATTATTATTTAAAAATAAAATATAAATACACACATTCATACATCATACTCTTTTATTCCTCAGTTTATTCTTTCATGCATTATCTTTTATTGCCTAAAATATTAGTTTTGCCCATTTTTCAACGCCGGTGAAACTATCCTATCTGTTTCCAAACTTCCCTCCCCATACTGCATCAGTCCAACCACGGGCGACAGAGAGCTTCATAGCTCCACCTAGCCACCGCGATCCCATCGGCTATACAAAATATAGCCGAGGTATACTGCATTAGTCCTAGGCGGAGCTGCTCTGTTTGTTGCGGTCTATGACAGCCGTGGCTAGACTCACGCAATATTTTAAAAAAATTGTTCTCTTTTTCCCCACCACTATTTCGGAGACTGTAGTTTCGGTGACCCGCATTCCCAACTCCTGCTCCAAATCGTACCTCTATTTGGAGAATGCGGGACACCGAAACAATATGTGCTGCACTGTCTGGTCCACGCCGGGCTCGCAAAAGCACGATGGGTCATCCGCGCACTTGAATATGTGCAAGTACGTGTCAAACAGGGTTGCATACTATCTACTAAGGTGTTTAATTAGTCTCTCGTTAGTTATTAGTCTGCAAAGTATAAGGCCAATGAATGTAGGAATGCGCATGTGTGACCAAGTGGTGAACTGTCTGCTGTATGTAGACGATGCCGTGATATTAACAGGAACATCATCTGAACTGTAGACACTGGTCACTAGAATGAAAGACGATTGTATGGAGAAAGGCTTACTAATGAATGCGAAGAATACAAAGATAATAGCATTTCAAAAAGAAGAAAGTAGAACCAATGTAAGGATTACGGTTGGTGATGAAGTGTTGGAACAAGTGGATGAGATTGTATACCTTGGATGCGCTTCAGCAGGGACGGAAGGTACACCGCTGATGTGGAAAGGCGAATGAGTGGTGGGATTAGTGTAAATGGAGCGCTGGGAAAACTTTTTGGCAGTAAAAACTTGACCTGAAGGCGTAGCTCGCTATACACAATGCAGCGCTAGTCCCAACGCTTACTTATGGAAGCGGGAGCTGGGTATGGAGAGAGGGCATGTAAGTAGGATAAACGCGGTCGAAATACGAGTATTGCGCAAAATTTGTGTCGTAACGCTTGTAGACCGTATTCGCAATGATGATGTTTGAAACAGAGTTGATCTGAAAGAGAGCGTCGGTGTTAAAATAAGAAGATGCATGCTCCGTTCGTTCGGGCGTGTATAAAGAATGCAGCAGATATACTATAGCGTTTCCGAGATATACAATCTCATCCACTTGCTCCATCATAACATCATCAACTGTAATCCTAGTGTTCGTTCTTGTTGTGTCTCTTTCAAATACCATTATCTTGGTTTTCATCGCATTCAATTGTAAACCTTTTTTCACACAATTATCTATTTAATTTCAGAACTTGATATCTACGAGTATGATGCCAGCGCCCTGCTCATTAGCTGCGCCATACTTTTGCCGCCGTAGTAGCCGTTGGCTGTGTTCTATAATTGTCCATAATATACTGAGAAGGACGATGTAACTCGACGTTGTTACCTTAAGACTAAAGGAATTAATAATTCGAAGACCTGTTTCAAAATTCGTTATGCTGGCTGTAACTTCATAGTATATTATGTATATTATGTGGCTTTAAATGTTATGTCAGTAGGCGACAAATAATAATCTTAAATGAAATAATATCCTTTGTCTATAAGATGTTCGGCGAAGTGTGACATTTCTGGGCGACTATCTTTATATATTGATATGTTTTCATTAAATTTGTTTTTGAAAATTACGCCCAGATTGACCGATATAAACATGATCATCATCATTCAACATTCAACACAAAAATCTCACAGACGCCGGATTTTTTATTCGGCGAAATTTTATCTTTACAAATGGATTTGAGAAAGTTACGTGTTTTGAGTGTAACGTACATGTTATTTTTTTTAAATATGATAACTATTTTGTCAGTGTTTTTTGCTTGGTCTGACAGGTTTATTTATTATTATTTTATATATTTCCTGGGATCCTAAAGGACCTGAAAGGATGATTGAAGCCTTATTGTCTAAGGGCTTGCTGCCTGAAGCAGTAGCAGTGTGGTAGTAAGATAGGCATTCGTTGGCTTTGGCCGTAGATCTTAGAGGACGAGGCTTGAGAGGCCTAGATAGCTTGAATGACTGGGATCGGGAGCATTCCTTAATCTGTCACTTATCAGCTGCCGTGCATTCGCACAAATAGTGCTTTGACGGCAACTAATAGGAGTATATTACTTCTTTTACTATGATTAAATTTAGTTTGAGGTTTGTAAGGATCGAGTCATGCGGCACTCGGTACTCTCTGCATACCCCGCTAGGGATTTGGGGTGAAGTTATAGTAATAGTAGTAGTAGTAGATTTAGTTAAAACTTGTTGTTATTGTAATAGACAATACGGGTATTACTTTTTCTGATATTTTGTATAACAATTTCCGAGTCAGACTGCAGTAACTCAGTAAATGACTATATCTTGATCTATAAATTGACTAAATACTTTTCAGTTACTGCTGAACTTAATCTAGTTGTTTCACCAAGCACAGCCGTAAAAAGGATTGCCTTTCTACGTAGCAGACTATGCAACATGGTACACGGTATTGACGAAGACTATGGTCTCCCAAACGTAGTTTCGCTCATAACAGCGATAGGGAATCTGACTGTATTATTATACTTGACTATTAGTAGTTTACGTAAGTATTAAAACTGGGTTATGTTTAGTTTAGTAGTTTTATTTCTTATATTTTATTGTTTATAAGAAACTTTCATCTATAAACACTTTCATTATTTGGTAATATTATACCTTTTCTTCTTATACCGTTTCCTAATCCATTACGATTGATTGGGTCCGCTACCTAAGAATTTGACCAAGATACTGATTAATACATTGAGCGATTACCGTCAGACCTTTTTCGTCACACATCTTTCGAAATATAATTCCTTGTATTTGCAGATTTCCTCACGATGTTTTCCTTCACCGCCGAGCTAGTCATAATGACAAATATGTACATAAATCCGAAACCACGAATTTAGTGGTACATGCCCGAATTCGAACCGGGGACCAGATAGACAATAGGCCGGTTCTTTATCCACTGGGCTATCACTGCTCTCTGGTTTTGTTAATATGTATAATATTAACAAAAACTTGTAACCTAACAAAATAATGTAATATTGGTGGAATCATTGGCTTAATAGTCGCAAGACGCGTTTCCATACGAAGTCCATATTAGTACATATTTATTTAGTGGATTTTCCACAGTTTCCTGTTGCGTGTAATTTCGTGTGTAATTCATAACATTTCAACCAACTGTCTACTTTGCACTTTGATCTTAAAAGTCTCATGGCATTGCAGAAACAAAGTGTATGACAGTACAGACAGCTGTCACGAAGCCTATGGTATTTGTGTTTTGACGTTTTGTTCTTGATCGTAATTATTTTCCATTAAACATCGTGGCACCTACTTAGAACGTCTCTTTTGCCGAGAACACCAAGATCGCCACAAGTAGCAACTGAGAACGTCTCTTAATTTTAATCCAACAAAACGTTAGCCATCCCTCCGGGTAATATAAACATCGACAATTTTGGTAATTCGAACCGAAGTTTTGAAGAATCTGTTGATGGAATATTGGAAATACAATTTTCGAGAGTGCCATACCGTGTCGACCGCGTGGGTCCGCGCGATTGCGCATTGGTAATAGTTGGACTTTCTTCTTTGTAAGTTTCATTTTCCACGCTTATTTGCATTGCCGGAGAATGGCAGAAGACGAGAAACAAAGCCTAATCAATTCACGGCGATATTTGAGGTTAAGATGACATCTCTGTCCTCACGTTGCTTGCGGAACTTCAGGTGGCCTGCGACAGATTGGCTGATGGCTTATGGCTGCGTAGTCCAGCATCGTGTAATGCCAGAATACAAAAGAGTGCATATACAAGCTACAAGAATAGCCATCAAAGATAAATTTGGATATATAAATATGGATATAGTAGTGTAGTGCCCCTCGAAATACAAAATATGTGACAAATTGTTTTCAGATTTTTTCCAAACATTTGGGAATAGGTTTATTGCTGGTGGTGATTGGAATTCCAAACATGTATACTGGACTGATAAGTACAAGGGGTAGACAGTTGAAATTGAGCACAGAGACAAATAAGATTGAAACAATTTCCACTTGTGAACTTACATACTGGCCAATAGATCTAAACAAATTACCGGATCTTCTACATTTCTACATTACCAAAGGGTTATGTAAACATTACCAAAAACCAGAATCATGCTATGACAGTTCAACGGATCATACACCAGTACTGTTGACTGCAAGTACGCTGCTAATAGTGTAACAGTTAGAATAGTGCATGCTGATATGATAGGCAGAGCATGTGTGGGTTCGGGATGTTTTGCAGGCCAGAACCAGTATATTAGTAATCTAGTCTGTATCAAATACTATAGATAAGAGAAAGAAAGGGCGCCACCTGATAAATTTAAACCCATCAGAAAGGTATAACAGAGTAATATACAAACTGATGTTAAGAGAATGTAATCGTATATTTAATCTTTACAGTCGCTTCCAGACACAAATAATAGTAAACTAAGTTAACTTTCAGATGTCCATGTTCTACATAGCACATTCTAATATAATTAAAAAGTAAACAAATTTCCTTTCATACGAACAGCATATATTTAAATATTTATATATCTATCTAGTTTGGGTTATAATGCCTTCATGTGTCTACCTACTACATTAGGGCTATGCATGAAATTATGTATCCTATAAAACAGGTGTACATTTGTACAGATCTACTTACTTTTGAGTGCAATATTGGGTCAAAATGTTTATCTTAAGAAAAAGGGAAAGAGAGTTAACACTTTACAGAAAATTCCGAAACATTATGATTGTTCACCTGATGTAAACGGGGCGTCGGGCGTTATGACAAGTAGAAACCAGCGTTGCCTTTCATATTGTATGTAGCTGGACGACCATCAACTGCAGGCTATGAGATTCTTTGGAGCGCGCGGCCATTATAACCTTGAATTTAGACGATGCTTGCGACCGAACCTTACAGTCTGCAACAAACAAAGAAAATAACTATTAGATTCTCGATATCAAATTACCGGGAATGAAAATATCCTCCGCTTCACAAAAAGCAAACTATTCAGATTCACTTACCCGGTATTGAAAATTGAAAGGGCAAAGCTAATTTCGTCTTTTAAATCTTCAGAATTAGAACAATGTGTTAACTTATTCATGTAAACAATAAATTGATGTTTTTTCATCTTTCACAAAATTAAAGAGGCTCCCAAAGAAAAACATGGACTCTGCCAAGCCGGAACTTGTCTGTCAAACCAAATCTACCAATTGGCGGCTGAGTGTTGCATCATGAATCTTTTTCTTAACAGATGACGCTGGCAGTACTGATATTCGCAATTAACATAAAAATCGGGTTTGCACCGTTACAATAGAATCCAATACACCGAAAATACTCTATGATAAGGAAACTGATTGGGAAATATTTAGAGAATTCATCGATAAACATATTGACCTGAAAATACCTCTCAAAGCAACTGACGATATTGAAAATGCAGCCAAATATATCACGGTCCTAATTCAGGAAGCATATTGGCTTAAGAACTAGAACTATCCTGTTCAAATCAAGGAAGCTGTACTTTGTAGAAGAAGATTAAGAAAAATTTGCTACCAAAGTAGACTTCAAGAAGACAATGTGAAATTCACCTGAGAGCCCAGGAAACTTATACAAATATTACAAACATGGCGTAATGATACCCTAGAAGCACAATTAGGAAGCCTTTCGCAACTGAATCAACCATTTACTCATTGTGAAAAATAACGAAAAATGTTGATAGACCACAGTTAGTCATACCTTCTATCAGAAACATTTTAGTACACCCTTAACGTACATTTTCAATCAATGCCTCAAACAAGGAATCTTCCCTTCAGGCCTCAAAAAAGCAGTAGTCAATTCATAAGGATGGGAATCGAGACCGTATTGGTAATTGCAGGCCCATATCTCTGCTACCTTTGTTGTCAAAAATTTTGGAAAAACTAATAAATATTCGACTGATAATTTTTTTGAATAAAAATAAAATACTCTCGGAGAAGCAATTCGGTTTTAGACAAGGCAAATCAACGGCAGAAGCCGTACATTTGCTCACAGATTATATTTCAGAAAAACTAGACATGGGAAAAAAGTGTCTAGCGATATTTTTAGACCTTGCTAAAGCCTTCGACATGGTCTCTGTCCCAATTCTTAAAAAAAAACTGAAATCCATAGGTGTGAGAGATAGACAGCTCCTACTCTTTAAGAGCTACTTGACTGATCGGTACCAGAGGGTAAAGGTGGGTGAGTATGTGAGTGAGGATCTTGCTATTGTCCATGGAGATCCACATGGAAGTGTCTTGGGGCCTACGCTATTTCTAGTATATTTGAATGATCTCTGCTGCACCTCGCTCAACCAGGACCAACTGCTGATGATACTGCTTTAGTATTTGCTGCTGACACTTGGAGAGAGGTGCATGAAGTAGCTCAACAAGGACTAAATGAGGTTATAGCTTTCCTAAGGAATAACTGTCTAGCGCTATACGTCAAGAAAAGCTAAATACATTACCTTTAGCAGTCATGGAGAAGTACCGGTAAATGATCACAAACTAACTGCACACAACTGTACTGATGTGGCTAGCTGTGATTGCTTGATAGTTGAACAATCCTCTCAAATAAAATATCTAGGAGTGATCATCGATAAAAAGCTAAAGTTTAAGCAACACATAACGGCGCTCAACAGCAGGGTACGAAAACTCATAGCAGTTTTCAAAAAACTCCGACATGCTGCATCACCTCAACTGATAAAAAATACTTATATTGCCTTATGCCAATTAATATGCACTTATTGTACCACAGTTTGGGGAGGTGCTTCAAAAACCACTATCAAGTCGCTGGAGATCGCGCAGAGAGGTTTACTCAAAGTGTCAACTTTCCGCCCGCTTCTATATCCCACGGCGCTCTTGTATCAAAATTGTGAGGTTTTATCAATTCGACAATTCTACGTATTACATACCATCCTCAAGCAACAAGAATAATCGTCAGTCACACAACGTTTGTACCCAAAAGGTTATTTTTAATACAGCCTTGGCACACAGGTTCTATCCTTTTACAGGCGCCTACCTATACAATAAAGTTAATAAAAAAATACACATTTATCCACTTACCAAATTCCAATGCAAGAAAAAAGTCTAAGCATGGCTTAGCACGCAGACATACGACTAAACGGAAGATTTGCTTATTGTATTAAAATAAAATAACACAAATAGCTCAATAACAATATAAAAATTATAACATGTAACATCATTTAACATATAAATTTAATTACTTATCATTGTTTTAATTATAAATTATATAAAACACGTAAATTATAAGTATATATTACACACAATTTATGAAGTTGCAGTACTTGATCAGACCCAATTTTTGCATGAATAGGTAATCAACTTTCTTACTCGTATCTTGATTTGGCATTGCATCTCACAAACTCATTTTTTTATTCCTTTTCAAAAGTACTTGACAAACTGTGTAACCGGGAGGGATCCTGGAGCTCCGTAATACAGGCTTTATGCCTAGCATGGACTCCAGACTCTCGCAATGTGAGTTCAAAATAAACAATGTAACTGTTACTTAAGAAATTGGAACCTTTGTGAGAAGTGAATAAATTATTATTATTATTTCATTTATTTAACCGGGAGAGATCCTGGAGCTCCGTAATACAGGCTTTATGCCTAGCATGGACTCCAGACTCTCGCAAGGTGAGTTCAAAATAAACAATGTAACTGTTACTTAAGAAATTGGAACCTTTGTGAGAAGTGAATAAATTATTATTATTATTTCATTTATTTAACCGGGAGAGATCCTGGAGCTCCGTAATACAGGCTTTATGCCTAGCATGGACTCCAGACTCTCGCAAGGTGAGTTCAAAATAAACAATGTAACTGTTACTTAAGAAATTGGAACCTTTGTGAGAAGTGAATAAATTATTATTATTATTTCATTTATTTAACTATTGTCTTATTATTTACATTTTTAAATATAAAATTATGAAACATACATTAAAAAATATAAAAATAGCAATAGCGATAGCGGGAACAAGGTCAAGGTCACAGAGACAGAAACCTCCTCACAATACGTGCCGTGCTAAGGAGGACTGCTTTCTGCATCTGACCCTTAATCCAGGTTCCCAACGTGAGCCTCTTAAGATGTTTATCGAGGCTCTTAGCTATTAAGCCGTTGACTGACACAACGATCGGAGCAATAATTGTTGAATCAACATCCCAGAAGTCGGTAATTTCGTGAGCTAAATCAAGATATTTTGTATGTTAATCTTTTTCAGCTTTCACAAGATTAACGTCGCCGATCAACAATTACTGCTTGGCGCGTTGATCGATCTATTAATACAATGTCAGGCTTATTGGCTACAATAGTCCTGCCAGTGATAATAGATCGATCCCAGTATAATGTGGCATGGTCATTTTCGAGAACAGCTTCGGGCATATACCTGTAATATGGCACCTCATCTGCCATAAGACTGTATCGCAAAGCAAGCTGCTGGTGGATAAACCTGGCTACTTAGCTATGTCTGTGTAAGTACTCGCCGTTAGCAGGATAAGAACAACCGGAAACTACATGCCTGAGTGAGTGCCCAGGAATATGACACGCTCAACAGATGTCTAGCGTGCCATCCTTCATGATATATTTCCGGTAGTTATTCGTCTTAATAACTTCATCCATAATTCCACAGACAAAACCTTCGGTTTTCCCAAAAACGTCCCCGAAACGTAACTAGGATACGGAAGCCAACGTGTCTACATCAGGCCCATATATTGGCCTTGTAGAAATGACCATGTAGCTCCTTGCTTTGCCATACATCCATGCGATCATCAGTGTTTAATATTACAGGTTTATGCCAGTTCTCTTTAGCCAAAGACAAAGGGGTTAGTCCACGATCCACACTAACTACATCCTTATTATTATTTTTTCTTATTTCACGTTTATTTATATCCCGGTCATTTGATAGGCGTGCGCGGGGATATGAATCCAACACGTAGAGGCCCCTTCGAAAAGAATGATGTAATGTATTATACCTGCTGTGATCTGCTCTAAGGGATATCAATGGGAGTATATACCCACGAACAGGTCACTGCAGGTATTGGAACTATTGCAAATGTGTTGGAAATAATTGAGCCATTGAAATGAGGTCTGGAGGGATTATTAGTACTGGGCTATTACAGAAGAGAGACGGACACCTGCCATAACTATCCTATCATATCTGATATCTGAAATGCCAGGGAAAGTCGGCCGAGGGCAATACCGATGTAAGTGACTCAGGGGTGTCGAGAGGTGGGCTGCGCTTTCTTCGAAGTTACTCGCGGCGTTATGCCCTTTAACACTTCCATCCCTGGAGCATATCACCTGCTAGCGCAATATACTCTATCGAATCCTCTCTGGACGGCCAATGAAGGCAAGCCAGAGCTGAGAGTCCTGCGGGCCTTCTTAACTTTTCACTCCGACCGATGAAGACACGCCGGAGACGAAGGCCCTGATCGAGTCTTTGGAGCACTCGGGTACCCGTGATGTCGTTACGCACCAACAGCTTGCCACAAGCTGCCCTGCGGGGTTATTATTATATTATTAGAAAGAATAGTACCTGGGCCCGAACTCCCCAAGAAAATACAGATACATTTGCTGAATATCTTGCAAGCATATTCTGCCCCAATGCTACCACTGATAGGGAATCCGAGATTGAAGTTGATTGAAGTGGAACATCCTAAACTAAGACGTCCAGATATCACCTCCATTAGCAGCAGCATCGGTACGAGAAGTTTGGTGGATCACTTTAAAGATAAAAAAGCCTTTGTACTTGATCTAATAACAAAAGATGTACTGATGCAGTTACTAAGAACGGCAGTTGTGTTCCTCACGATGCAATATAACGGTATCATAAGGGTGCAGTAGTACCCATATTTGTGGAAGGTATCACAAATCCTAATGATCCATAAAACGGGTAAACAAATGAGGTAGCTTCATACAGACCAATTAGTTTGCTACCTATATTATCAAAAGGTTTTGACAAGCAATTGTCCACTCAAGGCCCGTTATATACACGTTTCCATGTTATTCGCCATAAGCGACTGGTCATATATGACCACGCGGTGCCCGAGTGGTTAATAGAATCTTGCCCATCTTGGAGTAATCCAATATAATACAAAATCATCAGTTTGGCTTCCGCCAGCAACATCCAGCTATTGAGCAAGTTCACAGAGTGGTTAATAGAATAAGAAACACAGAAGAAAAAGAGTACTACTCATCTGTATTATTAGTTATATAACAGGCTTTTGACCGAGTCTGGCATAAAGGACTTCTCTCAAAAATTCAATCCGTGCGGCGGCAATTTTATCCGTGCGGTGACGAAGAAAGAATACTAACAATCAGCGCCCTCTTTATTCCCCTGGATATCGTAAGAGGCGACTAGGCGACTAAGGGATTTCTTGAGATTCCAGTATCTCAGCCGGTGGTAGGGTAAATACCCGCCTGGTTGGCTCCAACCGTACACACGGCGAAACACCCGTGAAATGGCGTACCTATGAGTACGTCGCGTTTCGGGATCAGCTGGTGTATAACCAGTGCTCGGGGGATTGTTGATGCGATATTGGGGAACAGTGGTGGATTCTGTCTATCCATTGTCAAGAGGACTGAGCTGGTCCGTTGGCCAGGGAAACCGTTGTTCCGCTGGCCGCCCGCGATCTAGTACAGGGGCCCAATTAAGTCTAACCACGTTGAGAGGCTGCCCTTTCATACCGCGCATAATCTCGGGGTAGATCGTCGTGCCGGTTGGTAACCAGATGGTGGGGACCCGGCGACTACCTACGGGGGGGTTCGGGGCCCCTTTCGTCCGACGGATCAGTACAGCTTCTCTGTCGGCAAACTAATGGAGAAACAGTCCACCGTACATCTTCTGCAATATCGTGGCAATTCTCTCCCGCTTCACGCTTCCATTCTCTACCCTTACGTCACATATAGGAAAAGACGGTTTTACAGCGGTGCACTTCCCCAGTACCCTGTTCAAGGTTGAGTTCGCTAACATCCGCTGACTCCACTCAAACCTCAATGCCGTCCACCAACACCTTGAGACGGTACGGCCCGCCATGCTCTTCCTGACGGAGACACAAATCCAGCGGACACGTCCTACCTCTTGTACCCCGGTTACGTGTTTGAGGAAAATTTCCTCGCGAAAGCCGGGTTCTGTCTATTTGTACGCTCGGATGTATGTTGTCGCCGTCGCCGCTGCCTAGAGGATTGGTCCTTTCCTATCCTCTGGGTGCATGTAAACCTGGGCCTTCAGAGCCGTATTTACATGTGCCTATACCGACCCCATAATAGGGACATGGAGACAACTCGGCTCTTCGAGTACTTGAGCCGGGCGGTAGATCAAGCGCAGGAGCGGAACCCTACTGCTGAGATGGTATATTTGGGGGACTTTAACTCTCACCACGACTCCTTTTTTCTTTTTTTTTTTACCCACTAAACAACCCCGCGAATTGCCATCGGCCGCGTTGGTGTGGTGCCCCGGATCTGTCAGCAACAGGGCACCACTGCGACTGGCCAGCCCCTAGGTGCGCATAGCGCCTACGCTGCACTCCCGTCCGCCGTCTCCGGAGCGGGACAGCCTCGGGATCGTCCTCCCTGTCCCGCTCCGAGGCCTCCTTCTGGGACATGACCGTCTCACAGAAGGAGGCCATCGCCTGCCAGGCACTGTCGCTCCCGAGCATGAAGCGGACCACGCTCGGGAGCCAGAGGTCCGCGCTTCCAAGCGCGGACACCAGATCGTGGCGCTGCCGAGACCACCTAGGAAACTGCTCCAGCGTGTGTTGGGCAGTGTCCCTCACCACGACTCCTGGTTGGGATCCTCCATAACTAATCATGCAGGAAGGACCGACCGCCCACGCGTTCGCTCTTTCGTACAGCCTGACGCAACTGGCTGACCAACCTACCAGAATTCCAGATGTCGCTGGTGAGGAGCCCTCTCTACTAGACCTACTGCTGACCTCCCACCCTGCTGGCTTCCGGGTTGAGGTTAGGGCGCCCTTGAGCACATCTGACCACTGCCTAGTATCCAGCACAGTGCCAAGCACGGCGCTACCATAACCCACTGCGGTTAAGCGTCGTGTCTGGCACTAATCGTCAGCAGATTGGGATGGCATGCGCGATTACTTTGCTTCCGTCCCATGGGGGCAGCACTGTTTCAGTAAGAAAGATCTTACGGCGAGTGCTGCGGCTATTGTTGACGAGATCAAAGTTGGAATGGATTACTACATTCCTCACTCCGATGTCTTCATCAAAAGCCGGAGATGCCCTTGGTTTAATCGCTAGTGCGCTGAAGCTGTTAGTAACAAGCAGGCGGCGTATCGCGCTTGGTCGGGGTCTCAAAGATCCGAATATTAACTTGCTAAAATCAGCCTATAACACCGACACTAAGGTCTGCACGAGGGCATACATAATAACGGATGCCCAGCGGGTTACACGAGTCGGCACGGAACTAGTGGCACACCCTACTGGGTCGCGTAATTACTGGCGACTAGCTAAAGTCATGCAGGCCAACTTCTGCCAGTCCTCGCTGCCTCCGCTGAGATGCCCTAATGGCTCACTGGCACATCAGCCGCAGGAGAAAGCCGATCTTATGGCCAGTCTCTTTACGACTAACTCCCGGATCGATGACTGTAGCACGCAACCACCATCGATTCCCTCCTGTGGTTCCGTTATGCCAGAAATTCACATCAGACAGCGTGATGTCCGTTTTGAGCTACAGTCACTCGATGTCCGTAAAGCCAGTGGTCCTGATGGTATCCCAGCGATTGTTCTGAAAAAATGTGCAGCGGAGTTGTCCCCGGTATTGACGCGCCTCTTTCGTCTCTCGTACTCGACCGGTTGTATTCCGGAGGCTTGGAGGGAGGCTAATGTGCAGCTGGTGCCCAAAAAGGGAGACCGTTCGGATCCATCAAATTACCGCCCCATTGCCGTAACTTCAGTGTTGTGCAAAGTCATGAAACGGACCCTTAACAATCAGTTGATCCGTTACCTAGAAGATCACTCCTTAATGAATGATCGTCAAGATGGCTTTAGACAGAAACGATCGACGGGTGATCTTCTAGCGTATGTGATGCACCTCTGGGGGGAGGCAATTGATAAACATAGATATCGCCAAGGCATTTGTCAAGGCACTTCTCTCCAAACTTCCGGCATACGATCTGCCCCTCCAGCTTTGTAAGTGGATAGCTGGCTTCCTGCATGAGCGTAGAATCCGCGTCCTTGCTGATGGATGAGCTTCGCGATGTCAGTGAATGCCGGTGTCCCACAGGGCTCCGTCCTGTCGCCCACCCTCTTTCTTCTTCATATCAATGACATGCTGCCACTTGGTAATATTCATTGCTATGCAGATGACAGTATGGTCCATGGGCGATATTTCGGGCGGCCTAGTGCTGGTCGGGCAGAAACCGGTGAGAGGCGTGAGAGGCGTTAATCGGATTTTGGACCTCATTAGTAAATGGGATTCCAATAACCTGGTTGAGTTTACCAAGAGTTGCCAAGAAAACTCAGGTGTGCGCGTTCACAACAAAAATGTCCGCATTTCACCCCACTCCCAGTCTTCAGGGTGCTACCCTAAATATGTGCGATAGCCTGAATATGCTGGGCATGGATATTCGTTGCGACCTAAACCAACGAAATTCCATCGAGAGCCTCATTTTAATAGCTTCAAAGAAACTCGGAGTCCTGAACAGGGTGCGCCGGTTCTTCACGCCGGACCAACTTTGTCTTCTTTAAAAGACTCAAGTTCGGGCCGGCGTGGAGTATTGCTCGCATCTCTGGGACGGCTCCGCACAGTATCTTCTCGAGGCTCTCGACAGGTTGCAGCGACGGGCTATCTGCATAATCGACGACGAAGAGGTCATAAAATACCTAGAACCTCTGCAACTTCGTAGGGACATAAGCTCCCTAAGTACATTTTACCGCCTGTACCATGGTGAGTGCTCTGAAGAACTATTTTCCCTTATCCCACCCTCTCCCTTCCGTCATAGAACCTCACGTGCACGCTTGCAATGTCATTATTCCACTGTTGAGTAGATTTGTTCTCGTACTAAAAAGTTCGGCAACTCCTATCTCTGTCGAACTATTAAAAAGTGGAACGCCTTGCCTGCGCATGTGTTTCCTCCTTCCTAGAACATGGGATCCTTGAAACGAAGCGTGAAGGACACTGTAGTCCTTTGTCAGTTGCCGCCTGCAATTTGGGCTCCTCTTTTCGCTTACCAACAGGCGAAGAGGAGCCACTATGCTGAGCCAATATAAAGAAAACCAGTCTCCCTCATAGTTTATATATGCTGCTCAACTCATACATCTTAGAAGGACTATTCTAACTAAAACAATCTAAAGCAACATCAAAATTCTTTGATATAAAAGCTGGTGTACCGCAGGACTCCGTCCTAGGGCCTATTCTCTATACCCTGTAAACAGCATACTTACCGCAAGCATAAAATGTCACTGTTGCTATTTTTGCTGATGATACTGCTCTGTTAACAAGCAGCAAGAACCGGACCATGGCAATGTTGCTGTACAAAGAGCATTAGACGAGATTACAAAATGGCTAAAGCGCTGTAGGATAAAAACAAGTGCCTTCAAATCTGTGCAAGTCACATTTACACTTAGAAATCAAAATTGCCCTCCAGTACAACTTGGAAATGCAACACTCCCACACTAAGATAATAACGTCTCACCTGGAACCATCATATAAAAAAAGAGAGATGAACTTGCTATCCGCTACGAACATTATGTCTGGATAATGGGTAGAAATAGTAATCTGTTTGTTGACAACCAGCTCCTGATTTGTAAATCCGTCTTTAAACCCATTTGGATGTATGGAATAGAGCTGCGGGGGACAGCTTGTCATTCCAATATTTCCGGATTCCAAGATTCCCAAAATTGAGTTTTGCACTTTCTGTAAGTGCAAAACTCAATTTTGGGATCAATAAGTAAAGTGCCATGGCTCATAACTGACAAAGAGATCCATAAAAATCTGGATATGAAAACTGTCATGGAGGAAATTCATATTGCCGCTCAGAGATACCGAGGACGGGTACCAAGACATCCAAATGAACTTGCTGTGAAACTAGGAACAAGAAATTACGAAAAATGTCTAAAAAGAAAAGACGTGCTATTATTGTAGACCCAAGGCAAACCTATAAGTAGATGCCCTCACTAGAAGGCACACTTAACTGCCATGAAACATAACAGATCTGTTTGTAGCATAATGCTGATTGTAGATGAAAATGAAAAAAAATATATTCCTCTATCAATATCAAAACATAACTAACATCTTAGATTCTTGTCCGCATCCACGGCTAATATATATGATGCATAGATATAGATTTTATTCTGTTGCCTATTAGTAGCTTTTTGCTTACATCAGATGAAGTTAGTATAATTCAGCTTCATCTGGTGTATGCAAGAAGCTATTTATAGGCATTAAATATATGTTGTACACATACATTTATATACAACACAAGGATTATTGTTTGTTTATTGCCTACGTAAACCTAATTCCGCAGCCCGAATTCATATTGGGCAGGTCACTGAATTCTAATTGAAATATACGCACAGTACCATTGCTATTTCAAATGAACACATCTTTATACCTTACTTTAAAGATTTTTTTTCCAACCCTAAGGTCAATAATTATTTCTTTTGTAATATCTGCCCAAAGAGCGTTGTTTCCTTACATATACAAAACTTTTTAAAATTGATTTATATTTCAGGTGATTTAAGACAACAAGCAAACATACTTTATTTCATATGCAACCTTCTCTACCTTGTGGTGCATCTATCACAGATATTCTTCGTCGTAGAACCTTGTCACTACACCATTCGAGAGGTCCGCCATATTAAGTTTTAATATTTTATTTCATAAATTTTGATGAAACAGATATACAATGCGAAAGTGGAAGGATGTAGGAGCCGAGGAAGACCAAGACTAACCTACCATGACCAAATTGGTCGTGTTTTATCAGAAGGTGATGTCAGGAGCCTTAGGAACCGGCAAGCGTGCATGAAAAGAGCTATGAATGTGAAAGAAGCGAGTGAAGTGTGTAAGGACCGCGTCTTATGGCGCTCGGTTCTCTCTGCCTACCCCGCAAGGGACCCGGCGTGAAGATATACATACATTTTCATAAATCAGGTCCATTTAAATTCCCACTAAAATTGCCATTTGCGTGAAAACCTCAATCTCACACTCTCTCTGGACATGAATGCCATAGCAGAGAGTTGTAGCATAAAATCTCACTTCGTATGGTTGTGGTTGAAACCATACAATATGGATGAAATTGGGTGTAATTAGCGAGGCAAAAAAGACCCTTAGTAAATTTTATTTTTTATTATTTATACAGATAAATAAAATTGGATTGTGTCTGTTTGTAATATTAGAATAACCGCTTTTTACTAAATGCATATGGATGTATACACGGTACATATACCAAAATATATTTTTTTAAATTTTTGTCTGTCTGTCTGTTTTTCCGGTTAATCTCAGAAACGACTGGACCGATTTTGACGGGACTTTCACTGGCAGATAGTAGTATAGTGATGTAATAAGGAGTAACTTAGGCTACATTAATTTTAGGAATTTTATTCATTTTTATTAATATAAATAAAAAATAAAAAAATAATTATTCCGCTCAATAAGTTATTTCATTTCAAGAAATATAAGAATAGAAGATTTCTTGGAATACAAATATTACGAAATGACATATATTCATATACATACATATCATCACGCTTGTCTCCCATTGGGGTAGGCATAGACTATAGAACACCAGGTGCACCGATCCAAACATACCGCTCTCGCTTCGTCTACACTCATCAACCTCTTCATGCATGCTCTTCGGTTTTGGGTACTTTTGATTTGGCCCTTTTTCAACACATCACCAATTTGATCTATATGTGTTCGTCTAGGGCGGCCCCTCCCGACATCACCGTTAACTCTTGCTTGATACACTTCTTTCGTAACTATTTTGTCATTCATTCTTTCTAAATGACCAAACCATCTCAGCATACCCTTTTTAATTTTTGTCACTACATAAACTTTCATTCCACAAAGTTCTACTATCGTGCTATTTTTTATTTTATCAACCATTCTCACTCCACACATACTCCTCAGCGCTCTCATTTCTACGGCGTTCACCCTGCTTTCATGCTTCTGCCATACCCATGTATCACTACCGTACATCAATGTTGGCGTTAATACACCCTGAATAATATCAAGGCGAGCTTTGCTCGATATGTTATCGCTTGTTACCACGGAGTACAACGCACCGTTGATACGGTTTCCTGCTTTCACTCTTCGTTCAATATCGCTCTCAAATTTTCCATCTCTCGTAAACATAGAACCTAAGTACACGAATTCATTCACTTGTTCATCTTAAATTATTATCAGACAATCTGTAACACTTTCATTCCTTTCAAACACCATCGCTTTCGTCTTCGTTACATTTATTTTCATACCTTTCCTTTTAAAGGCCTCATTCATTACAGTAACCATTTGTTGTAGTTCTTCCGCCGAAGATGCAAGGAGAACCTGATCATCCGCGTACAACAGGGTTTTAAATATTGACTCATTCATTTTTATACCGCAGTCATACTCTTTCAAGTCTGTCTAACAACTGTCCATGAATAAGTTGAACAGTCAAGGGGACGCTACACAGCCCTGCCTCATTCAATGCTGAACCAGCCTGTACAGACCCCATTTACCGTGACACAGGCACTCGATCCTTATACAAGGACTCGAGTGCCCGCATCAAAATACTATCCACCTCATACATGGAGAGCGTAGTACAAAGTTCATCCCTCGCCACTCTGTCATAAGCTTTTTCCAAGTCAATGAACACGCAGAAAACCTTTTTGTGTTTTGCTAAGGCTTTCACCGTTATATACTTTAAGGAAAAGACTTAATCCACACATCCCATCCCCTTTCGAAATCCCGCTTGCACATACCAAATTTTCGATTCATCGACATCACTCTTGCAATCAGAACCTTTGCATATTCATATGTCATTTCGTTATATCTGGATTATTTGTTATCTGGATTATTTCGTTAAGATCTGGAGGAATTCAAACTTTATAACCATTCATTTATTCTATTTCCACTGTCAATGTAGTAATTTCTCAAGAATCTCTCAATGACATGATTCACTAATCGTGTACCAAAGATAAATGGTTACTGTAAGAGGATAAATCATTTTTTTATTATTGATTGTCTTTATTCTGATTAGATAACCGTAATTCTTGAGAATTATTATTTTTATTTTGTCCTAGAGTAAAAAGATAAAAGGCATATTAAGCCGAATGATGGTATCAACTCCAACAAACAGTACGATGCATCCTCTGCTGGAGCTGTTCTGTCACCAGGTGATGCTTCAGCCTGCCTCATTTGAGCCTAAGGGCATGTGTACATTGAATAGACCGATGGTTGTAACGGTAAGTTGCCGTATCTATGGATATGATTATCTAAAACTTTTATCGATAGTTATGAGAGGAATCAGGAATTAGGTGAGAATTCAGGAACGAGGAAGGAAAACGGGAATACGAAGGGTAGGTTCAGTGACAACTCTTTATTTTGTACAAATATATGAAAACATCATAAAAAAGTAACATAAAAAAATACTATGTACATAGGTAATACAAAAGAGGTCCACTTCGGCACAAATACATTGATCGGTGGATAACAATAAAACTAATTGACAAAACCCGAGATTGAATATACATTTTTTAGGAATGTTGAAAATTTATTTCAACAAGCTGTCCGAAAATATTAATATCTGGAACAATTATATCTGAATAATCAACAATTAAATATTTATAGACAAATACATCGAAAATTGAGGGGTCGCTACTACTATTGACAATTAACTTCTTATACCAAAACATCATATAGTCATTATATTTATGTCCATTATACAAGATATATTTTCCGATTCTGGGACTAGTTACTAAGTCTTTTCAGGAGTTAGAGAAGTTATGCATTGTCTATTGCATAGAAAGTCCATTACGATCCCGGTTATCATTGAAGATATTTTAAAAATGTTTGCCTACATACATGCTATAAATACTCTATAAAGCATTCTGATGCCGTTAGTTAATTACCTACATTAAATGAACTAATGTCATACTAACCATAATGTGATACTGACTATTTCTCAACACTTTTTTTTTGTGACGCGAGGAAAAATGCGTTACGCACACCACCGGTGCCTGGGTGGCCTTCGGTGAGAGTGTGGGACTCCCCGATGGCCGCCCAACGGTATACCCACTAAACGAACCCTGCGAATGGCCATCGGCCGCTTTGGTGGGGTGCCCCGAATCTATCAGCGACAGGGCACCACTGCGACTGGCCAGCCCCTCAGAAGGGGCCGGACGTCTTCACTCTAGGGGGCATCCCGGCACATTGGGACGGCCTCTCCGGCAGCGGGACCACTCTGGGGCCAGGTTCCCATTCTGACCCCTGGTCCCACAAGTTAGGGAGGCGGCAATAGGTGCGCGTAGAGCTTACGCCGCACTCCCGTCCGCCGTGTCCGGAGCGGGACAGCCTCGGGATCATCCTCCCTGTCCCGCTCCGAGGCCTCCTTCTGGGACATGACCGTCTATTTCTCAACACTTGCCAGCACATGGTGCTAGTTATCCTCATCTGTTAAGGAGATTACTGCTAAACGAAACATGCCTAAACCCAGGCTTAAAGTCTCCTTCGGAAATCAGTCTTTAATAATATAGTAAATTGCGTAATGTCTGCAATAGGATGTGCAGTGATGAAAGTATCACTATATTCACTCCTCTATTGAAAATATCCCACCGTCACATATGTGGAAATTCTGACGATCACTGTGTGTAGATCAACCACATGAAAATATTACTGACAGTCTTTATCTTAACTCCCTATATAAACATTTTTCTACTCCTCCGATACAGTGAAAAAATCTATCACTTTACATACTATTTCCCAACATTCTTGAAATTCATTTATTTATTGCAATGTCACAGAGAAAGAAGTCAAGAAAAACATTGTTTCTATTTGTACAAAAACTGTAGGCATGGAAAAAGGCTTGAGTGGCGACATACTTACATTTATCATTGGCCTTTTTGTCTGGTACATATACACAAATAATATTTTATTCTCCCACTCACAACGTGTTTCCGAACTTGGAAAATGTCTCAAGTTATCCTCCTTCCTAAGACGTCTAATCCGTCTTTTTCTCAATGTCATCCTATTTCTATTCTTCCTTTACTCTCTAAAGTTTTCGAAAGTGCTGTTCATAAATAATTTCACATATCTCTTTCTCACAGCAATCTTCGAAACCCTTACCAAACAGTAGCAGGCTTTTGTCCTAATCATAGTACTTAGTAATAGTAGTATCTTCGTGGTCACTGGCAATGTATCAAACTTAATGAAAGATCATCAGAATGGATTGATCTAGTAGTAGGTATGCCACAAGGCGGTATCTTGTCTCCAACGTTGTTTTCATTTTTACGAATGATATATGCAAAGTCCTCTCTTCTTCCTAAAAATACGCAGACGATTTATAACTATTTTTTTAATTTCCGAAGCCTGTAAATCTATCTAGCTGAAAACTATGGTCTTCCAGTTATAAACTACGAGTAATAAAGTCTCAGGCTGTAGTTGTAATCAGTTACGTAGTAGGCTCATTTTTTATAACTTACCTAAGGAGTACAATAGTCTACAGATTCCCTTTGTGGATGAAACAAAAAAACTCGGAATTACCATTGACAGTACACTGCCCTGGACTGTACATATAAATAACATCACTAAGTTTTGAAGTCGCTTGAGAGAGTGAAATGTATAGTGCATGCTATTATTATACATTTCACACTCTCAAGGTCAAAACTTTTTGCCTTTTAAAACTAATGTTACATTTACTCAATCTCTCTTACTTAACTATGCTAGTCTGCTACTTCGATGCAAGTGATGAACTACTCAACAAGCTGGAAAGATTGTAAAGTCTGGCTATCCGTTTTATATTCGGTCTACGGAAGTACGACCATGTATTGGAGTTTCATGTACAGTTGAAGTGGCTCTCGATTTCGCAGATGTGCACACGCTATCCTCTTTTTTCAAACTAATTACCAATCCTAATTCTTCTCAATATATTTGTTCTCGTTTTCCATTACTTCCACCCCCAAATCGATCCTAACGTTCCTGTCATATAAAAACTTTAGACTTCCTCTACTCTACCATTCGCACTACTTGTCTTTGGAATAAACGACCACTGCGAGAGAATCCTTCTATGTTTACTTTCAAGACAAAAATAAAGGAACACTATCTCAGTACATTGTCATCTAGCGAAAAATAACATGTGGCTATCTATGTATATTTACATAGATATTTAATTCGTATGTTATCCTCATATATTGTTATTTTTATTGTGAATATTCATTACTGATATTATTCCCGCTTATTGGCACATATATTTATTTGTAGCCCTTGTACAATTTGTTTCTTCATCATTAGGATTAGCTGGAAGAGATATTGTGAAGAGATAAGCTCACCTTTGTAGACTGACTTCATGTGTATTTATGTACAACAAAAAAATATTTTTTATAATTTTCATGAAGGCACGTTTTACCGCCACAGCGCCAGAATTTTTTAAAGAGGAAAGAAATTAATATGAACATAATTTTTCCAAGCTCGGTGGCCCAGTGGCTAACAACGCTGCTTGAACACCCGGGCTCGTGGGTTCGATTCCCACATGGTACAAACATTTGTATGCATGAGCATGTCGGTTTATCTTGACTGACTGGGCGTTCTTGATAGAGGTAGGGCGCATCAAAGCTACCCATCTGTAGGTAGGTAGTACCTCCACCTCATAGAAATCCGCACCCTTATAACAACTCCCTGCAACCAGTTAAACTGCTAAGGAGAGCTAGCAGCAGAGATAGCATCGCGCGAGCGATACTTGATGTATTGCAAGCGTTCATAGGCTACGGTAATCACTGTACATCAGGTGGGCCGTATGCGTGTATGCCTCCCGAAGTTGTATAAAAAAATAGGTATTAGAACACTCGTGCGATGCTGTTAGCACTCTCGACTCGACACTTCGTGTGGTACATACGTCTTTTAATACCTCTCATTATACAACAGTTCCATTAATAACTATTAAATCATTTACAGCTTTTTGGAGCAGTCACTACGTGTCTAGTGGTATTGATAAAGTATTAAGATCATCAAGAGAAATCAATAGAAGCATTATCATAAGTATTAATTTGTATAACAACACAACTAGTATTGTTAATTAAATTCATAGTTTTGATCACAAGTGCCTACTTAAGTAACAAGCAGTCTACAATGTACTATGGAACGAAATTTTACAATTACCTAATTATTGTATTAAAGAAGAAAAGATAAACATTATACATTCCTTGATCGTAAAACTAGTTTTCTTAAACATTACATGAATGACCCATTTATAACATACACAACACAAAGGCGATCTTACATTGTAACAGTAAGTCATCATAGGACAACCTGCCAGCAACAGAAGTAGGTAGATTGTGCGTGGGTCAATGAAAACGCAATTAAAAAAAGTGGGTGCGTGTACTTATGTACGCGCGTGAGAACTTATACTTCTCTGGCATCATTAAATAAATATTTAACATTAATAACTTTAAAATATTTAGTATTAAAATATTATTATTTAATATAATTAATATTAAATAATAATATTTTAATTTTAACTATAGCGCCATCTACCGGTAATACCGTGAAACATTTAGCAGTTTTAACCTGTTGCACGTTTTTAACTATAGCGCCATCTACCGGTAATATCGTGAAATATTTAGCAGCTTCAACCTGTACTTTTGTGTTAGAGTGCCACGCATTCACTCTCGCTCTGTCTCTTTCTATTCCCCCTCCATGGTAGCGTTAAACGTTTAACGCAACCTTTTTGCAAGTCGCATTAGAAGTATAACTTCAATAATATAATATCCGTTCCCAATAGCACGGGTAATATAAAACAGACCACTGTATAAAGTAACTAAAGATTCACTGGTCTGATAGAGAGTGGGTGAAATCGTGCGTACGCTTCACGGATCTTCAGCCATTAACGAAGCAAATCCCCAGTGGAATTTAAATTCCGTCACTTTTGTAAATAATACGTATATTCGTAACATTTTGAATTCTGCCAACGGTTATAAGGTAATAAAGAGCGGCACGAGTAATACGTTCAACAGCTCAAGGCAGTGTGAGACGTGTAGGCTTGGGTAAAAAATATCTATATATCGAAATATCGGTATATATTGTCGATATATTTAATCTCGAACTATCGATATTCGATATATATTTCGAAGTATCGACTTTGTATCAAATTCACCATATATATAACCACTCGAACGTCCGAGCTACTAGAGTCGCCTAAAAATAATTCCTGTATGAAATTTTAATCTAATAGAGCTTTCGAAACTTTATCCCAGATGGTTTTGTAATGAACAATAGGTATAGTGTGACCGAAGAGAACACCCTTGGCAACCCCAAAAGGTCAAAAAAGAAAGTTTTAAGCGTCATTGTTGAAGTGATCACAGGCGGTCCACTTAGGTTGTTTACGATGTAGTATATTATTATGTTTGTGTATTAGTGTTGTATATCAAAGTAGTCCTCAAAATTAATACTATACGAATATTAATAAACATCATAAGTTTAAAATAAATCGATAAATCGTCATGAAAATAATACACTGCCTAATTTTAACATTTTTTAAAGTACTGTGTATTAATAGAAATTATTTGCACACACACCAATTCAGTGTAGTTTCAGCTGCTCAATAGTGTTTAATCTAGTATTGACTTACCTGCTTCGTTCACTCTCTTATCTCCATACGGACCAAGAACAGCTTCATAGCTGTATCGCTTGGTCCCAATCTATCTATTCATATCTCCACACATAATCACTCTTTCATTCCCTTCAGCTAAGTCCAGAACATCCCTCACAGACTCCCAAAACTTCTCTAGTTCATGAGCACACGTTGAGCTTACGGGAGCGCATGCTGCAACCAGAAACACTCGCGTGATGCCCAGTTTTAATACGAACACAGAGAAGTCTAGGCCCTACCAAACAGTAATCTCTTACACCAGTGGCTAAGCGAGAGGAGAGTACGACACCTACACCAGCACTGGCATGATCGTCCTCGTCTACCCCAGACGATAGGGCCATCATCCTATCGAGCAGATCATCGGTGGCGCTCCCCTTGCGCTTAGTCTCTGTCACACACAATGCATCCAAACGTCTATCATTCATTACATCTATCAGTTCGTTCATCTTATCATTCAATCCACCTTTCACATTCCACGTGCCTATGCGGCTCTCGGCTCCCCTCGTCCCACCGGAATTGGCGCTGCGTGGTGGGTGCTCAATCAGCTACACCTAATAGCATGTGGGATCAGGCAAAAGATATCCTCAAAACAGGTGTCGGTGCATCAAAAATACCTGCCCAAGTCCGCAAACGGCAACATTGCATGAGTGATGCTACTTTGGCCCTGGTAAAAGAGAAAAGAACAATGAAAGCATCGGGAGTTGATGTAAAAAGCGTAAATGACAAATCTGCTCGCATACAAGAGGCATATAGGCGTGACCACAATGCTCACTTCACAAGATCTACGCCGAAATTGAAGTCTACGCCGACAAACATGAGATGAGGGACTTAAAACAAAAAATTACTTAATAACCAAAAGTTTATCCAGTAGTACATGGGCTATTGAGAATTCTCGAAGTAAAACTCTAACTGAGATTGAGGCAATATCCGAGATATGGAAACAGTATTGCCAGTCTTTATTCGAAGACTCCTCGTCACGCAGCTACGTTTCATTTTACATTTTTACAGAACCCGAGGAAATAGAGACTAAGCCAGACATCCTTAGGAACCTTAGCCGCTATTGGATACCTTAAAAACGAGAAAGCCACAGGTAGAGACGCCTTACTGATTGAAGCCGTCAAAGCGTCCCAAGAGTACGGTGTCGATATCTTTCTCACCCTAAGTAATAAACTCTGGCAGACGGGAAAGTGGCTCAGGAATGGACCCCCACTGCCTTTGTTCGTCTTCATAAAAAGGCTGCATAAAATTAATTACCGTCTTGTCGCTCTCATATCCTACGTAAGCAAAATATTACTGCATATATTTAACGAGAGGGTCAAATGTAACCTCTCGAAAGAAATCGCTCCTGAATAAGCTTTGTAAAAGAAAAGGTACCCCATGAGTAAATTCTAACAGTACGTCAAATTATAGAAAAGGCTCTGGAATTCAACAAACCAACATACATTTGTTTTGTTAATTTATCAAAGGCATTTGATTCTGTAAAATGGCCGAAGCTCTGGGGAACTCTTCTAGTACCAAAACATCTAGTTCATCTTCTGTGGCAACATTACGAAAGTGGAACTGGTTCCGTCTGGACAGACGACGTTCTATCCAGTCCCTCCTCAGTGCTGGAGTTCGTCAGAGGTGCATTATATCGCCATTGTTATTTAATATGTACACCGAACTTATTATGCGGTTCAGTTGTCAAGACAACTGGTCAGACGGAATCAACATTGGAGATCTCAAAATCTCTGTCCTACGGTATACCGATGATACCACCTTATTTGCGACACTTGGAAACTTTGAGCAAGATGGAATGGAACGTGTTAGTCTCGAATTCGGTCTAAAGATCAACCGCAGCAAGACCAAGGTGATGATTGTCAACCGCGTCAATAACAACTTACCATCGCCATCAAGACGCGTCTTTCCTCCACAGTACAGGCTCGAATTTTCATCTTTTTTTGCCATGTCTCACGTCAAGGAGATGTGTCTGTGGAGCGCCTTGTGGTACAGGGAAAGGTGGAAGGCACGTCCACGTGGAAGATCAATGATGCGCTGGACCGACCGAAGTGCAAGCTGCCATTAACAGGATTCTATATGAGTGTTCGAGGAAAGCAGCAGATCTAAAAGAGTGGCGACGGATCGTGAAACGTGCTGCCAATCTTCAACCGACAACCACGACCACTCTCACTCAAGAGTGTAGACTTAGAAGAGAATAAAACTAAAAATGTATGGAACCTGTACTTTGGGTTGACTCATTTAGGCGGACAAAAAAACAATAATAGTAAATGGTGGTTAATAGTTTTTACTCTCTATTTTTAAAATATTATCTATTCAACGGTATTAACAAAATTACATACCTGTTTCAATTTTAGATTCTCTTGAAGAGATAATAAAAATCGATGTCAACAAATAGTTTGGACCGCTGTTTGTAGTTCCATCATTAATATTTTTTATCGATAACAATGTACATATTTAATGTTCGAAATATCATTTGTACCGGTATTTGAAAACAGTATACTTACTATTGTTATCTCATCGAGCAGTAAGACTATTGACATGTTATCGAAATAAGAATATGTGCATAATGTGATAAAGATAAAACATACAGCAAAAAAGTAACAGTCAATTGGTATAGAAAGGAACTAAATAATTATATTACTATAACATCACATTGGCTTTCGTGACTGAAACTAACTCAAATCGAAAATATTTAATTAATTAATAAGTTTTAGCTTTCTGATATTAAAATTGTCGCTGCTGAAATATTTTAAAGTCTCTTATCGTTACTAATACTAAAACAATTTCTTAATTGGCTGTAAGCCTTACATAAAGAGTCGTAAGTATAAACTGAATACATTTTTCTGGATTGCGCGAAACTCTAAGGAAATAATCTAAGCCAATGTCACGGGTATAAGCTGATAATAAAATATCTGTTCACAGGTGCAACTTATTCACCAATGAATGAGCCGGCATCTCCTTCAAGTACTCATGACATCTGTCTGATTACTGGATATTATGCTAACATTATTAAGGTGCTAGATATTTTTTTATTTTTTTATACTACTAAGATGACAAGCAAGCATACGGTCTACCTGATACCAGTTAGCGTCAATCTGATTTAATTAATATTTGATCTGTTTACAATAATTATCAAAAAAATACAATAGTAAATTTTCAGATATCGAGCTACTTAGGCGTAGCTCCCCTAGATTTCGAAGCTCACCAGAAGGGTATCAAAATCACTACATCGAGAACTAAATGGATATGCAGTTGTATACTGGTGACTATTGTTGGTAAGTAAGAGATTATCATCTCTCTATCAATGTCTCTATCAACTCCTAATTCATTGCGGGCAGACTGAGGGAACCGAGCGTATCATGAGTCGTTCCTTATACACCTCGCTAGCTTATTTAACAATGATAACTATTTTAATCAATGTATAGATATGGGTGTATTCCCAGACTTGATTAAATTTAGTAAATAAGACATTAGTAAATTCTGGTGAAAAAAGTGAACAGGGGCATTACAGACCTATAACTATATTACCAGTATTGACTAAAGTATTTGAAAGGATAATACTTGATCAATTGCAACTCTATGGCAGTGGTGTACCTCAAGGTAGCATTTTGGGACCACTGCTATTCCTTATGTACATTAATGACCTACCAACTGTTGCTAACCATAAATGTATTTTGTACGCTGACGACACTACATTATTAATTGAAAAAAGAAAGGACATCGATTTCGGAATGGACATTAACAACACTTTGAAAAATATAATTACGTGGCTCAATCAAAATAATTTAAGCATAAACATGACGAAAACAAAAATAATCCATTTTAAAACCAAAGTTAATCAAACTATAGTACCATTAAATATTACATATGATAGTATTAAATTAGAAGAAGTGCAATCTACGGTATTCTTGGGAGTGACTATAGACAGTCTTTGTAACTGGAAAGCTCATATAGACACACTTTGTACTAAACTGGATAGATTTGTTTATGTGTTGGGAAGAGTAAGAAGCATAGCATCAGAGCAAGCTGCTCTCATGGCATACAATGGATATGTGTCATCCATCTTAAGATATGGTCTAATATTATGGGGCAACTCTGTTGACCTCACTAAAGCGTTCATATGGCAAAAAAAATGTATACGAGCAATAAGCAATGCGGAATTACTGGACAGTTGTAAACCTTTGTTCAAAAGGTACTCAATTTTACCTCTCCCATGCTTGTATATTTTTGAACTGTGTCTCTTTGTACAAAAGAACCAAAATATATTCAATACTTATGGACAAAATGTAAATTCGAGGACAAGACACAAAAATAGACTGGTGACACCTATAATATGACTGGCATAATTTCAAAAAAATGTTTACTGTATGACTATAAAAATATACAATCATCTACCTGACAGTCTTAAAGAGCCCAGGTTACAAATTTTCAAAAAGAAATTGCATGCCATATTGTTAAATAAATGCTATTATTCAATTGACGAATACTTACGCAATAAACTGTAAATTCACACGCCCAAAATTGGGTAGAATAAGAGCAACATGACATATTAATGTAACATCTGTATAACCTTATTTTAGTGAATAAATGAATCTTTATCTTTATCTAGTTTACGACCAATGAAATTTTTCATAATTCACAATACAGATTTACAGTAGGTAAATCCACTATAGATGCATGTATAGCATTGGTCAAGCATGTTCTCAGCGCCGGATGATGGATATTGGGGTCTTCTGTGATGTCTATCATCGAACATTATTGCTGAAGTTGTGTCATTATGGAGTTTGAGGTGAAGCCCATACTTTGATTGCAACTTTCTTAAATAGCAGAATACGGACTGTTGATTGTAATTATATGTGAATGATCTGCCCTACATGGAGCAGAAACTGGCAGATATACTACAGTTCGCTTCTTAAATTTTTAATATTACTCACTTGTGCGAATCTGCCGTTCTAAATTGGTTCATATGTAATAATCTTTTATTAATAACTAGCTGTGCCCGCGACTTCGTCCGCGTACAATATTATTTATTTATATTAATAAAAATAAATAAAATTTCTAAAATAAAAGTAGCGTAAGTTAATCATTATTACATCGACTATCTGCCAGTGAAAGTCCCGTCAAAATCGGTCCAGCCGTTTCAGAGCCGGAACAAACAGACAGACAGACAAAAATTGTAAAAATATTCATTTTGGTATATGTACCGTGTATACATCCATATGCATTTAGTAAAAAGCGGTTATTTCAATACGTAATGGTTTAAACAAGTTAGTCCTATTTATATCATAAACAGAGATTATCCACAGGAAAACTTTGTGCAATAGTCGTCTGCGTGGGTACCTCTGTCTCACCTATTTCTACCGCCAAGCAGCTATATTTATAAAGCTATGTTCGGTTTGATGGGTGAGATATGGTGGAGAAATTACTGGGTACTGTGACAAAACAGCCTTAGGTCACAAGATTGGCAGCGCGCGTGTAACGTCCCCGTGGTGTTACGAGCGTCAATAGGCTGCGATGACCGGTTACCATCTAACGCATACTTGTTTGCCAATCTACTCGTAGTTGTATAAAAAAAATATCCTTGCTGGATATCCAGAATAATGCCGGCAGAATTTTCATTCCGTTATTAATTCTGCTCACCTGCTCTGCCGTTCTTTACTCTTTTGGATTCGTTTAATTTCTAATTTTTATTTGCAGGATTGAGCTCTGTAATTACTATAACAATATATACTTACCTTCACTGGAATATTGCTTCTGTCGCCGACATGATGTTACAAATAGTGTTTATTTATTTGATCTTCTCAGCGGTACTATTGTCTGAGATCATTGTTTTCGGCGGTTTTAAACGGACCACAAATATGCTGAAGTACATTAATACGATTACCATGGTAAATGTATTTGAAAATCTTTATTTTTTATTACCCTATATCACGTTTTGAAAAATGTAATAAGATTATATTGCCTGCCTGAAAATCTTTCAAAATCGCTGCTATATTTACTGAAGCTAGACACCATGGCCACGAGACGACTTAATATTTACAAAAAAGATATAAACGGCCATGAAAGTGGTAAATTAAAACTCGTCCAAGGTACATTACTTTTTTACCTGAACGACTGCAGCAAAAACTGAAACAATTAATCACAATTTCAGGTGGATGTGAGTATCGGCACACCGTTTCCTCCAGCAAACGATCGTATGCTGTACATAGCAAGCATATGGTACACAGTCTGTGTGACTGTGTTCACCATATACTGCACTTGGGTCCTCACATCAAGCTCATGTGAGTATTAAAAGCAAAACAACGAAAAATATCTAACAACTACACAAGATATTATTTTTGCGAAACATCATATCATTATTGATGTGTCATTACAATTATATATTTGATTATCAAAACATTTATTATGTCCATTTCAGGGCTATTGTGTTTCTCCGGTACATGCATGCACTTGGTATCGTACACATTAAATGCAATGAATATTCAATTTTCACTACTCAATCATTTAGTTTGCACGCGAATTCAAGCTATCAATGAAACACTAAGTTTCATTGCTGACCAGCCATCTGTACCATGTAAGTGATAATTATAAATGTACCAAGTGATACATACATACAAAAATAGAAAATTTTATTTACCATTCGGCCCTCGCGACCTAGACTCATCCTATTTTTCTTTTTTAATCCGCTAGCATTTCGGAAATTACTAGCATTGACGAAGAAGAAATTTCGAAAGAACTTTTCTCAAAGGTCTCATTTTAAATCATCAATTAAATGTTACATTAATTTTTTGTCAGCATATTTCTTCAACAATAATGGTGTGAAGTGGTAGAATTGAAGATTATTAAAAGAGGATTGCATGTGCTGAATTATTTCCAGACACATTTGTTAGCTACATATTCATCAATTCTATAATAGGCCTTTTCAAAATAGTATTTTTGATGTTCATGTTGAATATCTTAGGCAGTTTATTATAGAATCGAATACAATTTACAAGAAAAGACCGATCAGTCTTAAGCCAATGTTATGTTAATTTTCAAATTAGTTTATACGAAACATTAGATCAATAAATAGTTAATAGATTTATTGATCGAACATGCCTTGTGTGCTTCTGCCACCAATTGGTGGCACACAAGGCAGATTAGATCAAATTGCATGTAAATTATATTAGCTTAAATTTAGGAGATACAAAGTATTACTTCAATTATACTGGACAATATACAATTAGAAAAAATACGTTTCAATAAATTCGTTACAATTTAAAAAAAACATTACATAGAAAATAACTACATTAAACAGATATGTCTCTGTTTTGCTTTGTTAAATTTCAACCCAAATAACCGCTCCTTCAGTATATTATGGTTGAGTGGAATCAATATGAGATGTTAATGTGAAATATATGTCTGCGTCAACAAATATTCAGCTCAGTGATACTGAAAACTTAATTAACTCGCATATTTAAATAAAAAAGAAATAGTCTCAAAGAGAGTGTCGGTGTTTAGATAAGAAAAGGCATGCTCCGTTGGTTCGGACATGTAGAAAGAATGCAGGACGAAAAAATGATGAAACAGATATACAATGCAAAAGTGGAAGGATGTAGGAGCCGAGTAAGGCGAAGGATGACCAAATTGATTGTGTTCTATCGAATTGATATGATATGATCACAACTGAGTTGATCAAACGTCCGGGACGCTTTCTGTCACTTAAGCAATCTGTGCTGGCGAACTGGAATTCCAATGGACTGAAAACGCGCAGTCAAACCTCTTGTTTAAAGGCCACGCATTGACTGCGCCAGCTATAAGGTCATCAGTTTCATCAGCTTAGCCGCAAAAGTATATGGAAAAGTAATTGAAAGGAGAATGAGGGTGAAATCGGATGGAATGGATGTTTTTTGTGGATCTTGAGAAAGCATTTGATAGGGTTATGCGAAAGAAACTGTGGGACATATTGGCGAGATATGGGATCAACGGTTCGCTACTCCATGCTGTGCAGTCCAGTTACAAGGATTCCTCAGCATGTATGCGGATATACTCTTTCCCATCAGTAGTGTACCTTTCGTCCCTGCTGAAAGCGCATCCAAGATATACACTTCATTATCAACCGTAATCCGTTGGTTCTGGTTTCAAATACCATTATCTTTGTTTTCTTCGCATGCAATAGTAAGTCATTTTCCATACAATTATCTTTCATTATTGTGGCCAGTGTTTGCAGTTCAGATGGTATTTCTGCTGATAACACGGCATAGTCTGCATACAGCAGACAGTTCACTACTAGGTCACGCATACGCTATCCAACATTCGTTGACCTTATTCTCTGCAGACAACTATCGAGATACAGAATAAACAGCCTGGCGGATAGCATACAACCCTGTTTGATACCCATTTGGACATCAAACCAGGGTTAAAGGAGATAATGAAAGAATAATGAGTGAAAAATTGGAAGAAGAAAGTGTAAGGAGTCTTTATATAGTATGTACGTCTAGTCATTGAAAGACTTGCGAATGCGAGTCTTTCCGACTCAGATGTAGACGAATGTTGGAAAGGTCTGAAAGAAAGTATGGTGGACAGTGTGAAAGAAGCATGTGGATGCGCAAAAAGACGTAGAACACTGAAGGGAGATGCCTGGTGGGATGCGGACGTTCAATCCTCCGTGGAAAAAAAGAGGAAAGCATGGCTGGATTACGTATCATCTTTGCACTAGAGTGATGGTATGAAAGAAATGAAGATAGAAATATACCGTTGATACAAGAATGACACCAAAGCTTTAGTGAAAGAGAAGCGTGAAAGACTACTTATGAGTGGGGAAGAGAGGCTGACGAAGAACTTCGAGGCAAATACCAAACTCTTCTGGAGAGAGGTAAAGAACTCTCGAAGTGGTTCGTCAGCATCCAGAATAGACAAGATAAGATGTAAAGCTGGTGGCATTCTTGCTAACACTCAGGAAGTGTTAGAACGGTGGAGTGAATATTTTAGAGAAATGTATGATTATGTCCATGACGCTGGCATTGCTAATGAGTCTGTGATTGACTCAGCAGTGCCAGCATACCATGAAGACATCAGCCTGAATGAGATTGAATGGTCGATACGAAGTTTGAAAGATAGAAAGTCAGCGGGAATCGATATGGTAACAGCCGAGATGATCAAATCAAATCAAATCATTTTATTTGCAGGCAAACACGGTAGCATACATTACATATACAGATCTTATGTAACATTGATCGAGCATGTTGCGCCAACAATTGGCATGCAAAAAATAAAATAAAAATGTATTAGTTAAAATTAGTAAAAAACAATAATGTAACAATGCTCAATGTCATAGATGCTGTTCCTACTAAGTAGCTTATACAATGCCCTCTGGAAGGTATTCATGGGTAGATCCTTCAAATGCTGCGGTAATATGTTAAATAATTTGTTAGACACATTGTAACTATTTCTTGCAAAACACGTAGTCTTATGATAGGGTCCAACTAAACGATTAGAGTATCTGGTATTAAATGTCAAAATTTCATTATTTTTTGTGTATAGGTGCAAGTTTTTTTTTACAAACCTACACATGTCAAAAATGTACATAGCTGGTAAAGTTAAAATATTTAATTTCTTAACCTTCAAGCAGGCGCGCGGTGTCGAATAGACCGCACTAAACACATTTTCGTTAATAATATTATTATTACTCGTCACATGCATTTCTAATCCCTAGTAACCTCTCATATTGTCATTGTGTGCGAAACAAACAGTTTACCTGCGCCCTCCGCGCTCTCCCCACCCCATAGATAGCTTTTGTTTTAGTCGCGGCGCAGGCGACGAAAGCATGTCACGCGCCTGTCATCGAAAACGTTACGCGCGACGTTCAACGAGATATATTACTTCATCAGTTGTCAATCAATTTTATTGACTTTATCGTGTATCAGTGTTTTTTCTTATAAAATGAGTCGTCGACCGCTAACACAAAGTGCAATACTTGATACAAAGAGAAGATGAAGAAACTGAATCAGAGCTTAGTGACCAAGGTTCAGAGACTTTCGACCACATCGTTTCAGAGGAAAGTCAATCCTTCGAGGAATCGAGCAGCTCGGATTCAGATGAGGAGAATTTATAAAATAAATAAATAAATAAATAAATATTGTCGGACAAATTACACAGAGCCATCTAGCCCCAAAGTAAGCGATGCTTGTGTTATGGGTACTAGACAACTTATAAACATACGTAAATACATAATACAATACATTTTTTTGTAAATACATACTTATTATACATAGAAAATACCCAGACCAAGACAAACAGACATGTTCATGTACACAAATGTTTGTACTGTGTGGGAATCGAACCCACGAGCGTTGGTGTTAAAGTGGCGTAACAACGCGTTTCACCACTGCTCCACCGAGCTCGTCAAATTTACCTCTTTCACAATCAAGCCGGTGTTTTATAGGGCGTGATAAGGTGTGTGAGGCAAAAATCAAATAACAACCGGGTGAGGCGTCAAGTTCAAATTATTCTGACTGAATATTCAGGTACTCGTAGAAATGGCGTGGGGATGGCAACATTTGTACAAGCCTGGAATTTAATCATTACGGAGAACATTATTGAAAAAATTTGTATACATACCAACGAATTCATACAAAAAAAGGTGCCAACGTATGACAGACCACGTGATTGCAAACCAACAGATGCTGAAGAAATTCGAGCACTTTTCGGAATATTGTACATAGCAGGAACCTTGAGGATGTCACATGCAAATTTGGAGGATTTGTACTCAACTGATGGAACAGGTGTGGTGTTGATTTTTCCTACAACTATGTCACTGAAAAGAACAAAACTTTTACTCAATTCATTGCGGTTTGATGATGCTGCCACACGAACGTCTCGTCGTGCCTTGGACAAAGCTGCACCAATAAGAGATATTTTAGAAATGTTTACACAAAACTGCCTTTTACCATTGGGGCAAGATGTAGTCATTGATGAGATGATGGCAGGTTTTCGAGGAAAATGTCCTTTCCGACAATATTTAAAATCTAAACCCGACAAATCTATATCTATCTATATACTATATTATTATAAAGAGGAAAGATTTGTATGTATGTAATGAATAAACTCAAAAACTACTGGACCGATTTCAAATTTTTTTTTACCATTAGAATGCTACAATATAAATGATTAACATAGGCTATAGAATATTTTGAAAATAGTTAGGGATCCGTATGAAATCTTCGATAATGTGTGAAAAAGATACCAAAAATCCTTATACCGCGTACGCTGCTGAAACTATTGACAATAGAGCAAAGTAATGTACTACAATTTTATATAGGACATCAATATCTACAAAAAAGTCCGCGATACCATATGTCTAACTATTACAGTTACGTCACAATAACCTGCTTTTTCATGTTAAAATATGCTATAGTAACGCCGGTACAAACTAGGCCACATTATTCGTACCTTGGTATTAATCCTTATCCAAATAAATCATTTCGTATTCAAGACTGTTTCAATGCCTGTAGGTTACTCTTTGAATTAATGAAATTGGACATTCCATTCCAAAGATATTACGGATTTTGTTCTGTGTTTCAAATATGCTATAGTAACGCCGGTACAAACTAGACCACATTATTCGTACCTTGGTTATTAATCCTTATCCAAATAAATCATTTGGTATTCAAGACTGTTTCAATGCCTGTAGGTTACTCTTTGAATTAATGAAATGGGACATTCCATTCCAAAGATATTACGGATTTTGTTCTGTGTTTCAATCCCTTGCTTGCGACACCGGCGGCCACAGCGCGTGGCAGCGGGCGGCCGCGGCGCGGCGCACATCTATGAGATAGGTACCCGCGCGGCTCATTCGCGCGCTACCGATATTGAATGGTTTGACTTTTTCATACCACATTTTTTCTGTTCCAGTTAAAAAGTTCTTTTCAGAAAAGAGTACCTCAAATCATCACCTTTGTGGCAATCAATTGAAACACTCAATTTGCGCACGAATATGAGAGCCCATTTAAGTAATGACGGCAACGACAATTTCTCACAAAAATTACTTAAACTTGGAAACGGAAAATTACTATCTCCAATTGCACATAGCCTCCAAGTATTATTGGATAATGAATTGACTCAAACTGTTCACAGTCTAGAAATCCTTATAGAGACAATCTATCCCGACATCGAACACCTTACAGAAAGAAATTTCGATTGGCTCTATTCGAGGGCGATCGTCTCATCGAAAAACAGCTCAGTAAATGAAATAAACAAAATGATCATTGAAAAAAGTATAAGTTTTTTTTTTTATACCTTAGTGGTATTAAAAAAAAAAAGTACCAGGTGTTTTTAAATGTTACAAATCTATTGATAACGTGTGCAACACCGAAGATACAGTGCACTATCCACAAGAATTTTTAAATTCTCTTGCCACCACACGAACTGAAATTAAAAGTAGGTACCCCCATTATGCTGTTGAGAAATTTAAACCCTCCCAATATGTGTAATGGCACAAGGCTTTTGATAAAGGAATTACGAGACAATCTGATTGTAGCAACAATCATCACCGGTCCCACGGCCGGACAGCTAGCTCACATTCCGCGGATCCCGATGATACCAACGGATGTGCCCATGTCTTTTAAAAGGTTACAGTTTCCTGTAAATGTATCGTTTGCCCTTATAATAAATAAATCCCAGGGACAAACTTTCTCGATGTTTGGCATCGACGTAAGAGAAGAATGCTTTTCTCATGGCCAATTATATGTTGCACTTTCTCGAGTAGGATCTCCTAAAAATCAATATATTTTGTTGCCATCTACGAATATCACAGCCAATATAGTAGTATACAGTGAAGCCTTAAGGTAGACATATTGGAAACTAAAAAGTAAACCCTATTAAATTAATATAAAGTCTCGAAATATATGTTATATATATTAAAATAAATGTAAAAAAAGAAATGTAAAAATAAAACTAAATACAATATAAATAAATAAAAAATAAACTTTCCGATTGTAATTAGGGTTATGGATAAAAACTAATAAAAAATTAAACACCACTACACTTAAAGTAATTTGTCTGAAAAAAAAAGCTACTTAAGAAAAACTATTTAAAAAACTCTCTAAAGATACATTTACTCTACGTTTATCCCAAAATGTTTAAAAAATAAACGACGCTACCTACTACGTTTTATGTTCTCAACATTGAACTTTATGCAGGTAAGCAGCCTGACGGCCCATACCAGGTGAGTAATGCTGCAGCAGATGTTGTGAAGAGACTAATTACACCAATATCTGGTACTGGAAGAAATTTAACTAACTACAATTGGTACACCAGTGTGCCCTTGGTGGACGATTTGGCCAAAAATCATAAAATTTCTGATGTGGGTACCATGCGCAAAAACAAAAAGGAAATTCCTCCTTGCTTTACTGATAAAAAACAACCTGAATATTCAAGTAAATTTGGCTTTTCTGGCACAGCTACACTGGTGTCGTACGTGCCTAAAAAGAAGAGATCGGTAATTCTAATATCATCGCTTCATAGTGCTGCTGAAATTGATGAAAGTATGAATGAAAAGCGCAAACCCAGTGTTATAACTTTTTATAATAAAACAAAAGGCGGTGTCGATGAAGTAGATAAAAAAGTTAAGATGTATTCGACATCAAGGAAGAATAATAGATGGCCGTTGACACTCTTCTTTCGTCTTCTGGATATTGCTGGAATAAATGCCATGGATTGAGAGCAAATAACGTGGTTATACAAAAAAGGCGAATGTATTTACGTACTTTGGTCATTGAACTGACAAAAGAGTATGTCCAAAGAAGAGCAACGATGGTAAACCTTCCAAGATAAATTAAGAGAAACAAAAGAGAACATTTGAATATGGATGTTGAAGATGTTGCTGATAATGAAGCAAGCACTAGTTCCAGCACATGCAGAGGAAGCTGCAAAATATGTCCTGCAAAAAAAAGAAGGCAATCGAAGACACAATGCACATCTTGTCGGAGAAATATTTGCAGAAGCCACACTAAATTCATTTGCAATGAATGTTATCTTGATGAAGAAAACGATCCTGACGAACACTAGGTTTATTTTTCTTATTTTGTCATTTTAATTGTTTTTACTAGTCTGAAGTACTTACACTAATAGATTTTGAGTTCGTAAATGGCTGTTTAATCCACAGAATGTTTGAGTTATGTTATTTGATTTAATAATTGTTTTTATCTGATTTTAAGTTAATTGTTTTGTATAATTTGTGATTAACCATAAAAATAATCCATCTGAGTACAAAAAAATAAATGGTTATTGATTAATTATTATTTTATTCCTCTAATATATCCCATAGCTCTTTTCGATTACGCGCGACCGTTACCGTTACAAACAACCGCGCGCCCGCTTGAAGGTTAAATAAAGGTCGACATGACTCCAGAGGTTCAGACCCATATATGGCACGCACGCACCTTTCTGGATATACAATGCACGACTCATGTCAACCGAATTACCCCAGATTATCAGTCCATACCTCAGGTTTGAACAAACATAGCCGTGGTAAGCTATGAGGGCTGTTTTTTGGTCACAAATTTTTCCTAACCGTTGCAAAGCAAAAACAAATCTACTAATCTTCTTGAAAACTGTATCTACGTGTTCTTTCCACGTCAATTGTGAATCTAAGACAATACCTAAAAACTTCTCTGAGGAAGATTCATCGATGGGGATATTGTTGTAGCACACATTCAAATTTAAAGGTTTAGAATTTTTATTGTAAAACTGAATAAATTTTGTCTTTTTAATATTGACACATAAATTATTTTGCTCCATCCACTTAATTACATTTTCTATAGTGATATTTATTTATTATTCCGCCTCATAATTTGTATTAGGTTTTTTTGTGAACGATAATAGACACATCATCGGCAAATAAAGTACATGAATAATCAGTTACTTCTGGGAGATCATTAATGTAGATTAAAAACAATAACGGACCCAAAACACTACCTTGGGGCACGCCGAAATTATTTTGTATGAATTTTGACCTATATGATTTTTTTTCCAATGAATTATTTATTTTATCTATCTCTACACATTGAATTCTTCCTTCAAGATAGTTTTTAATCCAATCATATGCATGTCCTCTAATTCCTATTGTTTCCAGTTTCGTTAAAAGTTTTTCATGACAAACAAAGCCAAAAGCTTTTGCCATATCAAATAGTACTGCCGATACAGGAACTTTCCTATCCATATGCTGGGACATTTCTTTTACCAATGAAAAACATGCTTGCGTTGCTGATAGGTCCCTCTGGAAGCCATGTTGATCTAGTCTTATTAATTTGTATTTTAACAGAAAGCAAGCTAGGCGGTACCTACGTTAGGGATGCCTAACGAGTCAAGTATGTAAGGACCGCGTCTTATAGCGCTCGGTTCCCTCTGCCTACCCCGCAAGGGACTTGGCGTGAAGATATATATACATAATAATTTGCCTAAAATAGTTCTGTACTTACATGTCTTCCAGAAAGACTCAAAACGTTAACGGGTAACAAATTTATAAATAGTTAATAGATTCAGGCGTTATTTTGCGAAAGTCAATTTACATGCAATTTGATCTAACCTGCTTTGTGTGCTTCCGCCACCAATTAGTTCATGCGGCCAAGCGCAGGCCGGCACCCACCCACTACTTTTAGTGCGTGCTACATGCCGACGCTGCCGTGGCTGCTCCGGTAGTCTCTGCCTCGGCTGCTGCGGTCGTCCGCCATCTGGAACAGAATCCGCATGCCCCCACCACCACCGACGCTGTCACGACTGGCCTGGTCGTCGCTGCGACACGTGTTTCGCCTCTCCACGAGGCATCATCAGGCGTTGTAGACGTTAATCGTAAGAATAACATGCTACAAGTGACAAATCCATCGCAGTGCCTATGGTGTGTAATACATATCAAATTTTACACACCATAGACAAAGGTTTAAAACTAAATACATATCAAATTTTACACACCATAGACAAAGGTTTAAAACTAAATATTAGGGAACAATTAGAAATTAAAAAACATAAAAATTCTAAAATTACTCTCATGAACAAACAGACTGACGTAAACCATTCCCCACTATTAAATATCTTTTCGCTCACACCATCCACCCCCACCCTCAATTCAATATAAGGGACGGCACTGCGATGGATGTGTCGTGTCGCAGCGACGACCAGGCCAGTCGTGGCAGCGACGGTGGTGGTGGGGGCATGCGGATTCTGTTCCAGATGGCGGACGACCGCAGCAGCCGAGGCAGACACTACCGGAGCAGCCATGGCAGCGTCGGCATGTAGCACGCAAAAACATTAGTGGGTGGGTGCCGGCCGGCGCTAGGCCGCATGAACTAATTGGTGGCGAAAGCACACAAAGCATGTTAGATTAAATTGCATGTAAATTTATAAATGCCTAAAATTTTTATCCAGTAAAAACGATCTCAATGGCTCTATTATATAATTACTGTATTGAATTGACAATGTGCTAACTGGATTTTTTTTATTTTTTTTATATTAATTTATTAACAATATATGATTTTTGGCTCCTATTAAGTGATACGTCTTTTCAAACACATTCTTTAATATCGATTTGGTATTTTTAGATTATCACACCAAATTATCAAATATGGCTGCTTTTTGGGATTCAAGATCCAGCATGACACAAGTAGTGGTTACAAGAAAGTCTGGTAAATATAGTATCAGTTAAATCGTAAGCAGAAAAATTCTATATTATAAATAACTGGGTTAAATAAGTTTGTACGTCACTCGCTCTCCAAAAGAATTCGTGGTCGTTTTTAACCGGAGGTGTACAGCACAACCACCATTCATGTAAACCCACAAATAAACACGACTACTCAAGAGTAAACAAAACTAAGCAGATTCTGCAGATAAATTTTCATTGATAAAACCACCCTTTGTTGTTGTATAAAACTTTATTGTGCAATAACAAACATTACAACGTACATACTTGTAGTTGAAACAAGCATAATTAATATGGCGGACTTCTTTTCCTGTCAACCATAGAGAAACTGAAAGGACATAGAAGCTTGGCGAGAGTTTTAACAATGTGAAATGTGCGAATGTTGGAACAATGTGAGTAGATACTGAGACTGAAAAATAGGTACGAATATTCGTACACACATAATTCACACATAAAAAAAATATTAGATAATATACCATCTTTTATTTTAACAATTATTATATCATTGATCTTTCCCAAATGTAAAGATACTAGGAATGACATCGGTAAACTATCGACAAACTTTCGTTAAAGGCACTATTTCCACCACATATTTTTTTTTTTAAGATTTTGAGAAAAAGCGGATATGCCTCCTTCATACGCCAACGTCAGAACCATTCACTCAGCGTTAGCCGCTCTCTGTAGCCTATCTGATATGTTGGATTGACTTTTTTCGAAGTATAGAGTATCGTATCGTCGGCGACCGGGCCTAACTCTACACAGGGATATAGCAAAAACACAATCACATAAGTGACATCGCTCGTGTTGCGAGTGTCTATAAACTACGCTAACTGCTTACCATTAAACAAGCGTAATGCCTGCCCTAAACTTGTTTGCTACCTTGGTGGTAAGGAACAACATAGCAAAAAAAATATAATGAACCAACACACCACATACGAAACCCTAAAAAGCATAACCCTCCATGATTACACGACTTACACCACCGGTGTTGCAAGTATCCATAGGCTACAATAACTGCTTACCTTCAAAAAAGCGTACAGCCTGCCCTGTGCTTGTTTGCCACCTTAGTGATAACAAACAACGACAAAATAAAATATATCACATACATACTATATACGGAACCGTACAAAAACAAAAACATATAATTACGACTCATATAACTTCACTCTGTGAATATAAAAATATTGTATTCCAAAGACGCAACATTTTATTGAAAATAAATTGAACTAAATCTGCCGTTGCCTGTATCTGAGTACTATGAATTTTATTAGTGATATGCACCAAGGTCAAAAAAACACATGTTGTGAAAATATTAACGTTTTCACGAAAACTAATGAATGAAATGCTTTTGCGAGTAAATTTACGACAAACTTATCAAATTTCCATCAAAAATACAACACAATAAGAAAAATATGAGATGAAGAAAAATATTGCTTCATTAAAAGTTATTACGACTTTTCGTCATGAACTTGTAAATGTCAACTAAAACCAAATAAAATACCTGAAATACACTGTACACTTCATTAGCTTTATTTTGATATAATCTATATAATGAAATACTCACTGTTGGAATTGTTTAGACATTTTTTCTTTCTATGGTCAGACTATGGCTGAAACCTATGCATTTGGTGCAGTCGAGTAGGATATTCGAGTCAGTGCGCGATCGGTCAAAAGGCTCCATAATTCGCTTGAGTTGAGTTTTTAAGCCTTCGTCGAATGTCACAACCACGAAGCCTGCATCCACGAGAAGAATCCAAACATCAATTCAGAGAAAAGCCAAAATTATGCACATGTAAGTACACTTGAATTGTTCTCGTGTTGCTTCCTTTTTCTTAGTCCTTCCTATATCAAAGATTTTTCTTCTTAAAAATATTGGACCTAGCAATTCTGCACCACAGAATCAGAATCAGAATCATTTATTCACAAGATAAGTGTACAATTTGATCTTTCATATTATGCATAACAATGTGCCTTCCCCTATCTTACCGACCGCTTGGCGTGTGAATATATCAATTTACAATCGTCATGGTTTGAATTGTTACATAAATTTATAAATAATAAATGACATTTTAATTAGACAGTTCAACAAAATAATTACGTCAAAATGTATAATAACTACGAAGTCAACATTATTAATATTAAATTAAAAGAATTAATGTCAATTAGAAAATAATAATGTCATTTTCAATTTAATTTGTCCTCGAGAAATTCATTGATAGTGTAGTAACATTTATCTATTAATAAGGAAAACAGTGATTTCTTAAATCGTCTTAAGTTTAAGGTATAATAAATGTCAGGCAAGTGATTATAAATTTTAATAGACATACAGTAGGCGTTATTTTGATAAACTGCCAGTCTTTGAGGTGGAATCCACAGTTTATTTTTATATCTGGTTCTAGAGCCCTCTATGTCCTTATTCTGTTTGTAGATAGATGAATGTTTAGCCACAAAAATACACATTTCATAGATGTACAGACTTGGCAGTGGAAGTATTTTAAGTTGTTGGAAGAGAGGTTTGCAACTGTCACGGTAGCCAGCGCCACATAATATTCTCACAAACTTCTTTTGTAATTTAAACACCCTATCAACCATCACGGAGTTTCCCCATAGAACAATGCCATAACGAAGTACCGAGGAGACATAGCCATGATAAGCAATCAAAGCTGTTTCTGTATTTGATGTTTGCCGCAGACGTTTAACAGCGTAAACAAATTTATCTAATTTGTATATTATACGGTCAATATGCGTGTCCCATCTGCAATATTTATCGATTTCAATACCTAAGAAAGTGGCGTGATCTACAGTTTCTATGGTATTATTTCCATGTTTGATATTTAAGGCTGGCGGTATACTATTATATGTCTGGAATTGTAGTACTTTCGTCTTAGAAATGTTAATTTTCAAATTATTTTGCTTTAACCATTGTACTACCTGTTCTAATGTGCCATTAATCTCCTTATTATAATCAATCATTACATTAATTTTAAATAGTAAAGTAGTGTCATCTGCAAACAGTATACATTGATTTTTTATAATATCAGGCAGATCATTTATATATAGTATGAATAGCAGTGGACTCAAGATTCCTCCTTGCGGAACACCGTAATTATTATTTCGGTATACTGAACGGTGAGCCACTTTACTATTTTTGTATGTTCTTACTATTTCAACACATTGTTTTCTCTCGCGTAAATAACTTTTCAACCATTTATTGGCTTGTCCTCTGATTCCATATCTATATAATTTATTCAACAATGTTTTGTGACATACAAAATCGAAGGCCTTGCTCATATCTAACAAGATGGATACTACAGGTATTTTGTCATTCAAGTTTTCTGTTACATATTTTATAAGCGAAAAACAAGCCAAAGTAGTTGAACTATGTTTTTTAAAACCAATTTGTTCTTTTTTTAGTATATCAGATTTCAACACAAATCTATATAGTTTATCGCGCATGATACTCTCAAAAACCTTAGACAATACAGGTATCAATGTGATCGGTCTATAGTTATTTAAATCCGTAATTGATCCTTTTTTATGAAGCGGTTTGACAGTTGAATATCTAAGCCTCTCAGGAAAGCCTCCTTCTGTGAAGGATAAGTTTAATATATGGCTAAGTGGTTTAGATAAAAACGCGGCACATTTTTTTAGTATAGATGTGTTTATGTAGTCATAACCAACCGAAGCAGTATTTTTTAATGACATTATTACTTTGTATATATCATTTTCTGATACTGGGGTCAAAAATATAGTTTTTTCATTATTAGGAATATGCATTTCAGGGTTGGGTGTAGTTTGTTTATTGTCATGTGACAGTTTTATAAAGTGTTTATTAAATATCTCTGCAATGTCGATAGGTTCTGTATATAAAATGTCATTATGTATTATAGATTTAATTTCATTACGGTTTATATTGTGTATTCCTCCTTTTATTACTTGCCATGATGCTCGACAATAATTTTTAGATTTAGCTATGTAGCGGGCATTATTTATGTTTTGTGCTTTAAATATACATTTTTTTAAGATCTTTGCATATGTGTCATATTTCACTTTGTTTCTTTGTTTGTTCGTAGTCGATAGTTGATATTGTCTGTATAATTGTCGTTTTTTATAACAGCATTTTTTAAGATTTTTTGTTAGCCATTTGTTTTTCATTGGTTTGTTAACTTTTTTAATAACAATTGTCGGAAAACACAAATTGTAGAAAAGTGTTAGATCGTCATGAAAATTATTAAAGGCTTTATCTGTATCAGTTTCTGAATACACGTTTTGGAAAGATAAGCTAGTCATGCATTCAACAAACTTACGTATATTGTCATCGCTATAGTCTCTTTTGCTCTCAAACCATGTACTACTTTGGATGTTGGTTTCTTTCGTTTTATTTAAATTCATTTGCAGACTTTGCCCGGTTTCGTGATCTGATAGCGCTAAGTAGTGTAACCTTGTTTTCACCTCATCACTGTTGGTCACGATTAAATCTAAACAAGCTTTTCCCCGGGTTGGTGTAGTAATGTGATTATTTAGGTTGTTATTTAAAAGTATTGAGGTTAGTTCTTTAGAGTATTTATTTACTTTCATCATGTCTATATTCCAATCCCCGCACATTACAATCTTTTTATTTGTATACTTACGCTTGGATAATTTATCTGCGAGAACTTCGAGTTCTTTCAAAAAAGTATCGGGTTTTGTTACGGGACTTCTATAGATACAAATTAGGATTAGATTATAATTAATTATCTCTACTGCACAGATTTCGAAATGATAATCAATCGGAATACTTAAGTCTAAGACTTTGAAATCGAGGTCACGTTTTAAAAGAATACATGAACCGCCGCGTGACTCTTCTGATCGCGAATAGAAGGCCGCTAGTTTGTATCCACGTAAATTTAAATTCGACTCGCGACCATTTTTCATAAATGTTTCAGTTAGGCAAATTGCGTGAACTTTCATAGTTTCCTCCAATCCAGATATAGCTATTTCAAACTCATCTTGTTTGCCCAATAAACCTGCAATGTTTTGGTGAAGTATTGTTACCAATGTCATTTCACTGTGGTTTACCTTATCAGTCACGAAATAAATCGGAATGAGCATTTCGTGTTATATTGTTTGCTTTTTCTTTAATTTTTGCAAATAGAAATGGAATGGTCCCTTTAATTTGGATCGGTGCTACTAAGCTTTTTTCAGTCGCTGTCAATAATTGTTTACAGGTTTTAGTCATTTTAATATTGTTTAGCATTATGTCATGAGAATTAATGAACTGGTTTTTATATTGCATATAATCTATATTTATGTTTACTTTAAATGCTATTTGATTTAACATTTCAGAATGCAAATATTTGTAATTATTAGATTGTAATGTTTCTATAAATTCGCAATTTGTATAGTTATTTACCAATAATTTAATATTATAATTGAGACGTGTTTTATTTAGATATGGATTATGTGTTATATTTATTATAAATACCTTGTTATGTCCAAGCTTATAGAGTGTATTACATAGTTCCGAGAATAGTAGATAAGGGTTTCTATCATTCTTTCCTACTGCAATAATAACAATGTCTTCTGTGCATAACTCATTTTTAACATATCTATACATGTTGCGTGACGTTTAATCATTGCCGTGACTTGATACTGGTTATTCCACTTATTATTCCTTGAACTAATTATTTTTTTAGAAAGACCTTGTACTTGTTCATCACCTATTATAACTATTTTTGCTTTTTTTGTCTCGTCTTTGTTTTTATTTTCTCCCTGCATTGTAGATGTTCGCTGTTTATTGTAATCTGCGTCTCCAGGTGATGTAGATATGTTTTGAGGTGTTCGGTTGACAATTTCTTCTGCATCTTTATCTCCTAAAAATAGTTTTCGTCCACTTGTTACAGTTTTTGCCGTAGATGGTGTTGTTATCAGCTGAGTAGAATTCGCTTGTGTCTTCCTTCTGTTTTTATTCGGTTTTTTCTTAGTTGTTGTACAAATGTGTGTCAGTTGATTGATTTTTAACTCGTATTCCTTGATCTGTTTCGAGAGTGTGCGATTTTCAAGTGATAAGTTTTCTATTTCGTTTTCAGCTATTTGTAGTTTTTCTTCTAGTCTATAGAGCTTTTCATTCATCTCCTTCAATTTCTCGTTATCATTTATATGTAATTCTGGGTAACTTCTATTTAAATCCTGTGTTGACACATGTGTTAGTAATGAGATTTCGTTGTCTTCGTCTGACAGGGTATCAAACGAGTTTTCTATAGGAATATTGATTTTATGCTTATCCCGTGTCGTTATATTATCTGGTGTTTTATGTGAAGGTATTGCGTTTGTTAAATTTAACTGATCTAATTTGGCTAGACATACATGACATCGGTAGTCTTTCTTTTTGCTTTGTGTCATTAAATAAAATTGCTCGATTAATATATTAGAACAAGATACATGAAAGTGCTTATCACATAGTATACACGTAAGGAATTGTTTGTTTGCAATATTGTTATTACATTTTACGCACTTTGCTATCTTGTAGATTTATATAGAACTATAGCGATGTTAGTAGGTGTTCAAATACAAGTATTTTATACTGATACGTAAAATTATATTTCGTTTAAAAAGATTCATTCACCCGCTGGGGTTTGAACTTACGAACAATGCAGTAAACATATTTCGTCACAAGTGTTCTATACCAATGAGCCAATGTCAACTGTGTAATATAGATGAAAATATTAATCTCATTCGTCAGGAATATTTCTAATGACGGTTTGATAATTTTATTTTTATGCTCTGTGTAAATATGCACCGTCACGTTTTTTTTTGCGATTACCCTGTTTGTCACTTTCACATTGTGTTCACTGGTTTATTTCTTGTTTTACAAAATTTACACTCTTAATACTGTTTTTATACAGTTCGGTGTATATTTCTATTGGTTGTTATTGTTTTCCTTTTTATCACTTCACTGTTTTATTACACTGTCGTCCTATTTATTACAATTTGTATTGTTACGATTTTGTTTTTCTATTTTATTATTTACACTTTTCACTTACACAGTAATAGGATTTACACTTATTTATTTAAAGTTTTAAATGGTTTTTTGTTTGGTTATATGGAAATTTTATGGAACTGGATATTTAAATAATATTTTTTAAACGGAGGCGATGTAAGCGTGTCGCGCCATCTAGCGTGCCCACATCGGCAGTCTCGCAGGAAATAAATAGATTCACGTAGAGGCAGTTTTAGTAGTATAGATAGTTCATCAAACGAGTCCGACATGGTCAAACTCAAATCCCACAAGTAGATCAGAGCTCGATCAACCCGGACACCATATATAATATAAGGCTTTACGTGGCCGAGTTCGATGGAAATCCGAACGTACTCATTAGGCTCGTGAGATTTTGTGATCAAATGGACATACAGTATATGAGAGATACACCAGGTAGTGAATTAGACAATTTATGTTTGTTAAACGGTATCTTTAATAAGGTCAATGCACCTGCAGCCCGCACAATCAATTCCAATGAAGTACCTAATAATTGGATATGGATAGGAATACCCTTATCAATAACTTCTCGGACCAAACGTGACGAGACGGAGCATTACAACAACCTCTCTCTAGCAACGCAAGGTAACAGTAGTCTGCAAGAGTTTTATGACCACTGTCAGGCGCTATTTTGCACGACAATGACCTATGTCTTGCTTCACAAGGACCTAGGCACCACTATAGAAGCCAACCTGTAGAAAAAACTAACACACCAAGCGTTTGTGCGTGGATTAAACGAACCTCTCGGTTCGCATATTAGATGCATGCAGCCTCCTACTATAGAAAAGGCCTTAGAATACATACAAGAGGAATTAAATGCTCTCTATTTATAACAACGTAACGACAGTGTTCTTAAGACGCATAGTAGTGCTACGCATTTTAGCATGCCGACTGAAAATGTATCGTTACGAGTACCTAAGCCAATGCTCGCCCAACCAACTATACCTAATCTGAACATAATCTCCGCGCAGCGTTTCGCTTCACAGTTACCACAACATCAAATAGCTCAGCTTTTAGATTCAACCTTCCGAGTCAACCTCAATACCAAATGCCAAACCTGATCAAAGCAAATATTTAAGGCTCTCCCACCTAATTATAATCCCAAAAGTAACGTATTCAGTATAAACCAGAATTATTCTCAAAACTCACAGCCATCTACCCCAAGACCAATGAGTGGAATCCAAATCTATGCCACTAAAACGTTGCCCCCTACCATCCCCGACTACGATTGGCGAAGATACGGTAATCCACCACCTAACAATTATTTTAAAACCCGCGAAATGAATGTCAGCGAATGCTTCGATTATGAAACTTATTATTTAGATAGTTATGTGATTAGTATATCATCGCGAACTAGTATATTACTATACAGATTACGTGGACTTAGAGCATTTGTGCGAATCTAACTTCAAGATGCGATACAACTTGACAAATCGGAATTCCTAAAATTAGAGACTGACTACCTAGAACACATAATCACTCGAGATGGTATAAAACCTAATCCCGATAAAATGTCTGCAATTTCCAAATAACAGAAAATTCATTCCCGAGTTTGCCCGCATTACTAAGCCCATGACCCAATATCTAAAGAAAGGTAGGAATATTATATTTGACCCTGACTGTCAAGTGTCTCGAAAACTGTAAAACCATTCTAGTTAACGATCATATATTGCAGTATCCGGACTTCAATCGAGAGTTCATATTAATGACAGATGTCTTTAATTATATAGGCTACACTATCACAAGGTTCCATAGTATGAGATAAACCTGTATCCAATGCTTCCCGCACTCTCAATGATAGCGAGTTAAACTATAACATCATTGAGAAAGTCAAAGTCAAAATCTTTTTATTCCGTAAAAATGGCTACATTTGTTTGGAATCGTCACAATTTTTTCCCCTATCGTGCAGTTTATGACTAGGTGAGCACTGATAAAAATACTGCCAAAAAACTCAGGCATCCCTCTTTTGATATCTAAACAAATTTACATAATTTATTAATTATATTATAATTGGATCGACTCAATCCCATGCATTTTTATCATTAATATAGTCAGATACTTTATAATATGCCCTGCTACACAATTTGGCACACAATTAGTATTTTTATATTATATTATATATATTATATTATATTACACAATTAGTAGTTTTAAATTTGTTTATTGACAATTCTCTTATATTGCTGGGAAGTTTATTATAGAACCGTATACATCGCCCCATAAAAGAATTACTTATTTTGTGGAGACGGCTTGCATGTAACACAAAATTATGCCTATATCTAGTATTTATATTATGAGTATCACTCTTTTTACAAAATGAGTCTATGTTTTTATGGACATACAAAAGATTTTCATAGATATATTGCGATGCGACTGTTAAAATATTTATTTCTTTGAAATTTTCTCTAAGGCTCTCCCGGGGACCAAGTTTGTAGATAGCTCTTATGGCTCTCTTTTGCAACAAAAAGATGGTGTTAATGTCCGCGGAGTTACCCCAAAGAAGAATTCCGTATGACATAATACTATAAAAGTAGCTGAAATAAACTATTCTAGCCGTATCAACATCAGTGAGACGTCTAATAGTTTTCACTGCATAGGCTGCAGAACTTAGTTTTCCTGATAATTTTTCAATTTGTGGGCTCCATTGTAGTCTGGAGTCAATTGTTATACCCAAGAACACAATTGTCTCCACAGGGGCTAAATTAGTTCCATTAACATGTACATTGGTAGTCACCTGTCTTACATTAGGTGTTGAGAACTTAATTACTTTAGAGTCTTTTTATCATTTAAAAGCATATTATTAACACTAAACCAATGAATAACTTTTGAGAGAGCATCATTAACTTCGTCATAATTACCTAACTGGCTATTAATTTTGAATGTCAAAGAGGTATCATCCGCAAACAATACAATCTCATGTTTATCCCTTACATAATAAGGTAAGTCATTAAATATACTAAAAATAAGAATGGACCTAGAATTGACCCCTGTGGGACTCCCATAACTTCTTGCCATAGTATAGGCCACAAAGTACTTTAGACCATACTTATTCGGCCGTAAATGTCAAATTGTGACTGACCACAAACCCCGGCTATGGATGATGAGTATGAAAGAAGCCAATTCTCGTTTAACTAGATGGAGGTTGAAGCTCAGTGAATATGACTTCAATGAGTAACCTACAAAAAAGGACCTACAAACCTAATTACTCATTATCACGTCTTCCTACAACATTTTAGACTTGTCGGTATAGGCGACCAGCTTAATGAACTACAGGCACAGACACAGACCTTTAAACCCAGTTTAAAAGTTTAGAACCCCGCCGGGCTAAGAGAGGCCTCGTTGATCGCCTAGGATCCGTTATAAGGGGTATAACCGGAAATTTAGATTACTCCGACGTAATGCGCTGCGATCAAGCCTTAACCCTTCGAAACCCGGGTGGTCATATACGACCGCGAAATGTATGGGAAAACGTATATAACGGGTTCTGACTGCTCAAAAGGTCTTCAATCTAGCCAAAATAAAATAGTCTCCGAATTTAGCAGTCACTTAACTCATAATAACGGGGATAAATAGTCATGCTAAAATTTTGTCACAGTTAGTAGAAAATCAAAATCAGATATAGCCCTACATGATTTATTAGATAAAGAACGCGATAGAGGCTACAGAGTAAAATATGCTAAGTTTGCGTAGTTACAGTTACTATCCATAATTATTGAGAATGTGGACGATTTGTTGACCCAGCTATTCAATGTAGAGAATAACTTAGCTTTTATATGTACCACAAGCACTCATCACTGTATGATAAGTATAGTCAATTTAAGTAACATGTTAGATAAGATCAGAGATACATATGGTAAAAAACCATATTTTAGACTTAGAACTACGGTAATACTTCGACATTGTCAAACTAGGATCTTACTGTACTGTAGATAAGCAGATAGTTATGGTTTTTAGATTTCCCATTGTATCCCTGGATTCATTTGATCTTTATAAACTGTCCCTCGTACCCAATAAAGCTCACGAAAATAACGATTATTTCCCCATGTCCTTTTATTGCAACTAACGAAAACTCATTCGTGTACATAGAGACAGAATGTCCGAAGTTCAGTAAGGGTAATCTCTGTGCATAGATATTTCACCACCATGTACGTATCCAACCTGATTGCGTACACCAACTAGACTCGAAACAATGACTGGGGAGATCTGCAAAGTCACTACCGTCACTCAAACTAAAGAGGCAATGGAGAAAATCGACGACCACCACTACATTGTCTCACTATTGCATCCCATAAGATCGCAACTTACCTATGGATGTAAAGATTATATGGAGCTCCAAGGCATCTATCTCGTTATAATTCATGTAAACTGCATCCTGAGGCCAGCTGAATACACCAATGGCGAGATAAGAGCCAAGCTGCTTAAAATCATGAAAATACCCGACATCAAGATGGCACTCGTTGAGACATTGCATATCCTACTAAATTCGATAAATATAGAAGATCTTCACAGCATCCAGTCGGATCTACACATAAGCAAAAATTATATATCACACTACTGCGCCTTTCCATGGAACCTCAACCACAACCATAGTCATAATATAATTATCATCCGCCGATAGCTACATCGGAGATTCTAAAGAAACTGAAACGAGTAACAATGAAGAACCAACGTATGCGGAACCTCCCAAAAGAACTCAGCATCAAGCACTAGCAATATTTTGTCTATACGTCCTCAAATAGTTGTTGAACTACGGGGGAAGGTGTTACGGAACCGTTCCAATAGAAGGTCACTGAGTCACCATAGTGACCATAATATTGCACACGGCACTATTCACGTTGATAAATTGTGCAATGACGCGGTCCTTAAACACTTCACTCGCTTCTCTAACATTCCTAGCTTTTTTCATCCATGCTTGCCGGTTCCAGGGTCTCCTGACATCACCTTCGTATAAAACATGACCAATTTGGTCATAGTAGGTTAGTCTAGGTCTTACTCGGCTCATACATCCTTCCACTTTCGCATTGAATATCTGTTGTCGTCATTCTTTCATCCTGCATTCTTTCTACATGTCTGAAACAACGGAGCATGCCTTTTCTTATCTTAACACCGTCATTCTCTTACAAACCAACTCTATGTCTTACGTCATCATTACGAACGCAGTCAGCAAGCGATATCCCACAAATTTTGCGCAATTCTCTCAGCTCGACCACATTCATTATACTTTCATGCTCTCTCTGCCATACCCAGCTTTCACTTCCATACGTTAGCGTTGTGATTAGCACCGCGTTGTGTACAGCGTGCTGTGCCTTCTGGCTTAGATTTCGGCTACCTAGAAGTTTACTAAACGATCAATTCAAGTCATTTCCTGCACACAATCCTCTCTCCACATCAGCAGTGTACCTTCCATCGCTGCTAAAAGCGCTTATAGTAGTAATAATAAAAAATCTTTCAATTTAATTTAGCAGAGATCCCAAAGTCTTACCCAAAGTCCCGAATCCTAAAGTCTGGCTATATAGAGTACCAATGTGTTCTGTGAAGTGGAGGACCCCAGACGGACTGCTTTGATGCGCCCTACCTCTCTTAAAACATCCAGACACAGACAAACAGACATGTTCATGCACACAAATGTTTGCCTTGTGTGGGAATCGAACCCACGAGCGTTGGTGTCAAAGTCGCGTCATTCACAACTGAGCCACCGAGCTCGACGAACTATGACTACATTTAGTTTAAACTTATTATTTTTGTAATATATAATACAAGTTTTGTTTTGCTAATATTTGGTAAACAGCTCCTGAGTCAGAGTGTAGTATCTCAGTAAATGGCTACTTTGATCTATAAATTGACCATAAATTCTTTACAGTTACTGCTGAACTTCATCTAGTTGTATCACCAAGCACAGCCGTAAAAAGGGTTGCATTTCTACGTAGCAGACTATGTAACGTGGTACATGGTATTGACGAAGACTATGGTTTCCCGAACATAATATCGCTCATAATATCGATAGGGAACTTGACTGTAATATTATACTTAACTATTAATCGTTTACGTAAGTATTAAAACCGGCTTATGTTTGAGTTATTAAGTTCCTTATATATTATTGAAGTTATACTTCTAATGCGACTTGCAAAAAGGTTGCGTTAAACGCTACCATAAACGAGGGGGAATAGAAAGAGACAGAGTGAAAGTGAATGCGTGGCACTCGAATACAAAAGTACAGGTTGAAGCTGCTAAATGTTTCACGATATTACCGGTAGATTGCGCTATAGTTAAAAATGTATATCATTTGTATTTTACATTTGACTTGTATGTAATACATTCCATAAACATCGCCGCTACTACTTGATAGACTTTTTTTAATTTAAGTTATTAATGTTAAATATTTATTTAATGATGCCAGAGAAGTAACTTCTCACGCGCGTACATAAGTACACGCACCCATTTTTTTGTTAATGAGAGACTTTCATCTATGAACGCGTTGATTATTTAATGAGCTAACTATTATACACAATATAGCAAATACGAGCTATCTTGTATATATTATTAATAATAATATATAACGTATCATTGGTAATAATATTCCTCTTCTTAACGTTACCTTGTATCCTTCAATACGATTCACTCGGCCCGCTACCTAAGCCTAAGGATTTGGCCAAGATACTAATTTGTACATAGAGCGACGGCCGTCAGTCCTTCACAAGCCAGAGAGAAATCCAGATCTTTTATCTTGGCTGCGTAAATTGATATACATCTTCAAATCTCTCAAACAAATAGCTGATCCCAGGATAATAAAGTTAGTATACAATGCACTAGGACAATCTCAGATTAACTATTTATTAGCATATTGTTATTTGGGGTTTAATCTATTTAATTCAATCTCTCATTCAACCTATTAACTATATTTATTTTGTAACTTCCCCAAGAGCGTTGTTTCCTTACATATACAAATGTTTTTATTTTTCCTTACATATACAATTATTTTATATTTCAGGTGAGTTAAAACAAAATGCACAAATAGGACATTTGATACTCGACTTACTCTACCTTGTGGTGCATCTATCACAGATATTCTTCGTGGTAGAACCTTGCCACCACACCATTCGAGAGGTCCGCCATATTAAGTTTTAATATTTTATTTTTAAAAATCAGGTCAATGCCATTCTAGATATGAATGCCATAGCAAAGAGTAGTAGCATAAAATTCACTCGCATTGTATTTTCTGTTTGAAACCATACAATGTGAGTGAAATTATGTGAATGCAAAAAAGGCCCTCAGTAAATTTTATTTATTACACTTTTTTGTTATAAACTTATTTAATTTCAAGAAATATGAGAACAGAAGACTTCAAGGAATAGAACACTTATTTCTCAAGAATCTCTCGATGACTTGGTTCACAAGTCAAAAAAATCGTGCAACAAGTCGAAATAATGATTATTTATTGATTGCCTTTTTTTTCTTTTTTTTTTTTATATATAGAAATCACATCCACAGGCTCTTTGGCCCTTTTTTTGTTTGTTACGTTTTGTTAGTTTAATTTATTGTTCTAATATAAAAAAAAAAAAATATTGATTGCCTTTATTCTAATAAGGTAACCGTAACTCTTGAGAATTATTGTTTTTATTTTGTCCTAGAGTAATAAGATAAAAGCCATATTGAGCCGAATGATAGTATCAACTCCAACGAGCGGTACGATGCTCTCTCTGCTGGAGCTGTTCTCTCACCAGGTGATGCTGCAGCCTGCCTCATTTGAGCCTAAGGGCATGTGTACATTGAATAGACCGATGGTAGTAACGGTGAGTTGTTGTATCTATGGATGTGATTATCTAATACATTGATCGGTGGGTAACAATACAACTAGTTGAGAAAACCAGCACTGTAACCGAATAAATGGGATTGTTTTATGCATTTTGTTATCGTAAATCATTTTTTAGGAATGTTAAAAATCTGTTTTAATAAGCCGTCATAAAATATTCACACCTAGGATAAGTATGTCTGAATAATCATCAATTGTACTTCTAGATAAATACATCGAAAATTGAGCGGTCGCTAATTCCATTGACAATAAACATCTTTAACCAAGAGATGTCTACTATCTTAGACCAAAACTTCCTATCGTAATACTGATTATATTTATATCCATAATAGAACATATCTCTTCAGATTTGGGACTTGTTTCAAAGATTTTTTTAGGAATTGGAGATGCCATGCATTATTTATCGTACAGAAAGTCCAATACGATCCCGGTTATAATTAAAGATATTTTAAAAACGTTCGTCTACATACATGCAATAAATACTTGTATCGGACCACAATGAAATTACATTGTTGCCATCACAAATAAAAATAACCTTGCATTCATATGGATATATGTGGTCGAATTATGTATAAATTAACGAATAGGAATGTAGACGCATCGCTCACTACTCTGATTAATGGGTCATTTTCGTACATTCTCGGGTTCAAGGGACGTATCTGGTGGTGTACCATTCTCACTGCCTGCCTCGCGGAGGAACGGGCGTGATAATATAGTACTTACTGAAGATTTCAAAGCAGAGAAAAAGAATAACTTATTTGAGGATAGGCGAATATTGGAAGCCATGGCGTGATTTCTGGGAAAATTACATCGTCGTGCGGTTGTTAAGGCGACACATCGAAAAATTAGACCAACTTTCATCGAATAGTATAGGCTAATGACTAAACTGACGGATCTAAGATTTTAATATAAATAACTTCATTTCTTTATCTTGAATTTGCTTGCTCAAATACGCGATTGTGTAAAATTGATTCGATAATAATTACTTTCGAAAACACCTCCTGAAATTCATTATTTTTGAAATTACAACGAAGTTGTTCTGTTTATACGCTTCAAAATTACTTAAATCTATTAGTATTATCTATGTTTATAATATGGTTGCTGCATATTTTGATAAGTGAAACATGAAATTTTTTAAAAATATTTTAAGTTTCTGACAATTTCTAAGCGATCACATTCGTCTTGGGTGCTACGTGTTTTCGACCTTATTGTGCGGTAATGAGGATTATAAACGCGTTGACTAACTACATCCAGCCAGTCCGGCTGCAGCCCGCTTCGAGGTGAGACCTATGTCGACTGTCTGCTCGAGCTCGCTCCATTTACATCGCGACACCGAAGTTTTTATAATTAATAGTTGTAAATATTCAATATTATAGTATTTAGCGTAAGTGTATTATTATTAGATATAAGTAGTAAATAATATTATAGGTTTATATATATTTATTATACTGTTGTAATAATGGGGAACACTAAAAAGAAAATATATAGAATAAAAATACAAAGAAAATGTTCGTAGAATGGCGGAGGCGAACAAGACAAGGTATTTATTTTTTTTAATTATTATATTCATTAAACATATTATAATAACATTGTGTAGACATATTTCTAGTTTTTAGAACAGTTCCTAGGTATGGTTGGCCCAAGCTATTTAATTCCTCTTCAAACTTTTTTTTAATTTTGCTTACTTAATAACTCTATATAAAACTGCATTAATTAAATAAGAGTTATTTTTTGCAGGAATAAACAGTAACATTTGATAATTGGTATACATTATCCACAGGCTGACCGCGTACCTATATAGGACGTCAAACTCCTATTATATCCATTATAATCTGACCGACCTCCGACTTAGAAGTTGTACGTCGGTGGAGGTCAGGTTACGTTGGAAATTTATACCAATAAGGTTCGCGCTCTCAGCACATAGCAACCAGTGGAGATTCTTTATTTCTTTGTATTAAAATAAAAACTTATAAAATAGAATATTTTTGCTGTTTTGTTTTTTAGGAGAAACTTACTAAATAAACATATTCCACTAGAAGAATCACTACTCGATTTATATGCTACTTTAACGTAAGTGTCATACGGGACGACAAACTCATAGTAACCATTATAAGCTCACCGAACTCCGACTTAGACATTGTACGTAGGTGAAGGTTAGTTTACGTTGGAAATTTATCCAATCAGAATATAGAAAACCAGTGGAGGTTTTTTTTTTTTTTTTGTATTAAAATAGTTACTAGTAAAATAGTATATTTTGATAGTTTTTTTAAAAAACTCGGTATGTTTCATGTTAAAGAAGCGAGCGAGGTGTGTAAGTACCGAGTCATGTGGCGCTCACGAGGGATTTAGCGTGAAGATATAGATAGATAGTATACTTATACCCATGGTACTCGTGAAAACGAATAATATTTACTATGAACCAACACTGAAAACACAAAAAAATCATCTATTCTATACATTGTGGTTAGTATTGAACTATTGTACGGATTAGATTTATTTTGCAACATCAGAGATGGTCCTGGTTCTTTCTTCTTGAGAGTTTAATAAATAACAAGGAAACGTACAACAATACAAAACACAGAGTATACATAAGTAAAATACAATAAATGTCATTTTACTGAAGTTAAAGTTATGAAACAGCAAGAAAATCATTTGTCACATGTTTTTTTTAAATATGAATAGATTATAAAATCTATTTGTATATATGTATATTAGGGTGTCCCTTATTTTTCAAAGTTTTTATTTTCTAACGCATATGTCTTAGTTTTGTTCATTTGCTTTTAAAACACTCGGAAATTAATTTTTAACTTATTTGGATTACGATAATCCGTGCCGAATTACATCGAAACATGTTCATACAAGTTGCGCGGCAGTGCCGCACGTACTCGCGGTATTCATTTGTTCAAATTCAAAGTCAAAATCTTTTTATTCCGTAAAAATGGCTACATTTGTTTGGAATCGTCACATTTTTTTCCCCTACCGTGCAGTTTATGACTAGGTGAGCACTGATAAAATACTGCCAAAAAACTCAGGCATCCCTCTTTTGGTATCCAAACAAATTTACATATTTTATTAATTACATTATAATTGGATCGACTCACTCCCAGGCATTTTTATCATTAATATAGTCAGATACTTTATAATATGCCCTGCTACACAATTTGGCTTGAATAGTAGTTTTAAATTTGTTTATTGACAAATCTCTTATATTGCTGGGAAGTTTGTTATAGAACCGTATACATTGCCCCATAAAATAATTACTTGTTTTGTGGAGACGGCTTGTATATAACACAAGATTATGCTTATATCTAGTATTTATGCTATGAGTATCACTCTTTTTACAAAATGAGTCTATGTTTTTATGGACATACAAAAGATTTTCATAGATATATTGCGATGCGACTGTTAAAATATTTATTTCTTTGAATTTTTCTCTAAGGCTCTCCCGGGGACCAAGTTTGTAGATAGCTCTTATGGCTCTCTTTTGCAATAAAAAGATTGTGTTAATATCCGCGGAGTTACCCCAAAGAAGAATTCCATATGACATAATACTATGAAAGTAGCTGAAATAAACTATTCTAGCCGTATCAATATCAGTGAGCCGTCTAATAGTTTTCACTGCATAAGCTGCAGAACTTAGTTTTCCTGATAATTTTTCAATTTGTGGGCCCCTTTGTAGTCTGGAGTCAATTGTTATACCCAAGAACACAGTTGTCTCCACAGAGGCTAAATTAGTTCCATTAACATGTACATTGGTAGCCACCTGTCTTACATTAGGTGTTGAGAACTTAATTACTTTAGTCTTTTTATCATTTAAAAGCAGATTATTAACACTAAACCAAAGAATAACTTTAGTGAGAGCATCGTTAACTTCGTCATAATTACCTAACCGTCTATTAATTTTGAATGTCAGTTATTCTCGTGATTAATACGTAATGTTTTAACTTTTGTAAGATGGCACTGGAATTGAGAAGCAATAAATCAAGTATTTTCTTAGTTGGAGACGTAAATTATCAAATAATAGGCGCAAAATTACAGTCTAACCGTCATGTTCTTCCTGTACTTTTTTATAAAATTCGTGAAGTTAAATTGACTGTTAGTGAAAGCGCATACCTAGTCATTCGAGAGTGTATTATATTTAGGGAAAAAGCTAGGATCCCTACCAGAGCTATACCTAACTGTGTAAAATAACTTATGAATCTTCACCAGGAGGGAGTTGCAAAAAAATTCCAATTTTCTATTTCAATTTCAATCTAATTCAATCTGATAATTTTATTTCTCTTATTTATTCGAAATAAAAAAATCCTGTGTTTACTCGGCGCTATCAGCCATTATGACACTCGAACATCTATAACTTCAAGCCAAATCCCTTGCGGGGTAGGCAGAGAGAGCCGAGCGCCACGTGACTCGATCCTTACATATCTCACTCGCTTCTTTAACATTCATTGCTCTTCTCATGCACGCACGCCGGTTTCTAGGGCTCCTGACATCACCTTCTGATAGAACATGACCAATTTGGTCATGGTAGGTAAGTCTTGGCCTTCCCCGGCTCCTACATCCTTCCACTTTTGCATTGTATATCTGCTTCGTCATTCTTTCATCTTGCATTCTTTCTACATGCCCGAACCATCGGAGCATGCCTCTTCTTATTTTAACACCGACGCTCTCTTTCAGACCAACTCTATTTCTAACATCATCATTACGAATACGGTCTACAAGCCTTACGCCACAAATTTTGCGCAGCGCTCGCATTTCAACCGCGTTTATTCTACTTTCATGCTCTTTCTGCCATACCCAACTCTCGCTTCCATAAGTTAGCGTTGGGACCAACACTGCATTGTGTATAGCGAGTTGTGCCTTCTGGCTCAGGATTTTACTGCCAAGAAGTTTTCCCAACGCTCCATTCACACTATTCCCAGCACTCACTCGCCTTTCCACATCTGCGGTGTACCTTCCATCCCTGCTGAAAGCGCATCCAAGATATACAAACTCATCCACTTGTTCCAACACTTCATCATCAATCGTAATCCTTACATTAGTTCTGGATTCTTCTCTTTCAAATACCATTATCTTTGTTTTCTTCGCATTCAGTAGTAAGCCTTTCTCCATACAGTCGTCTTTCATCGCTGTGACCAGTGTTTGCAGTTTAGATGGTGTATCTGCTAACTAAACATATGTGTCCGAATCAACAAATGGCCCGCTTTAGCCTCTCGATAAACAATGTTGTATTATGTAGCTGGTGTTTCATTCTTCTTAAGGGGGATACATGCCGTCCAGTGGCGCCTCAAGGAATAAAATATCGTATCTTAGCGTGGAAGATAAACATTATAAAGTCATGTGTTGCGTGTGTTACAAATACAATAACGTACTTTTACGTCATTAAACCAACAATTGAAATGTTTTGCTTTCGTTGTTATAGGCATAATTGCCAAAAAACGGCCTCTTTTAGCACTTTTGCTTATAACAACGATAGTGGAATATTTTGAGTGTTGGTTTAATGACGTAAAAATACTTTACTATCTTCGTAATAAATGCAACATAAGATTTCATAATGTTTATCTTCTATGCTATAATATGTTTTTTTATTCAATGAGGGCGCCACTGGACGAGACCTAAGTAGGAACAACATAGATACCAAGACATGTTAACTTGTAGAGATATAAACATAAAACGATGTCATTGATTTCTCTTTCAATAAACTTTTAAAAGTGAATACGTTTCTGTAGTTTTTTATTACTATTATTACTATTGTTTTCCGTCTAGCTTAAATAAATATGTTTGGTTCAGTATGTATAAAGCTAAATAATAATTAAATCAATAATTTTTATTAAATATTGATATTATAAATTTTATTTAAGTGTGACGCGACTCTGTAGCTTTTCTGTTCGTTTGCATTGACTATACGTTGACCCCAGGTTACCTATTAGGCGCTAATTTCAAATTTTGCAAATCGAGCGTCGAGTGTCAATTGAGGGGCGCGGGGTGATTGGGCGGAGCCATTTTAAAGCTTCACGATCGAGGTGTCGCCTTAACTGGAAATAAAAATCGGCCAAGTTGCGAGTCGGACTCGCGCACGAAGGGTTCCGTACCATTATCTATAAAAACGGCAAAAAAATCACGTTTGTTGTATGGGAGCCCCCTTAAATATTTATTATATTCTATTTTTTAGTATTTGTTGTTATAGCGGCAACAAAAATAAATCATCTGTGAAAATTTCAACTGTCTAACTATCACGGTTCAAGAGATACAGCCTGGTGACAGACGGACGGACGGACGGACGGACGGACGGACGGACGGACGGACGGACGGACGGACGGACAGCGGAGCCTCAGTAATAGGGTTCCGTTTTACCCTTTGGGTACGGAACCCTAAAAACCGGCCAAGTGCGAGTCGGACTCGCGCACGAAGGGTTCCGTATCATTATCTATAAAAACGGCAAAAAATCACGTTTGTTGTATGGGAGCCCCCTTAAATAATTATTTTATTCTGTTTTTTGTTGTTTATTTGTTGTTAAAGTGGCAACAGAAATACATCATCTGTGAAAATTTCAACTGTCCAATTATCACGGTTCATGAGATAGGTACAGCCTGATGACAGACTGACGGACGGACTGACAGCGGAGTCTCAGCAATAGGCGATTTGTAAACTGGAGAAGTTACTTTAAGTTGAACGAAATAGAATAGAATATTAAATGACGAAACACTGTCAAACATTCTCGATATTCCTTGGATATCCAACAGAAATACTATGGGAGTTAAAGCTTTAGAGTATAGGTGTTAGGGGCGAAAATTGAGTATGAAAGAGTAATCCTTCATTGGAATATTTTTGTATAAAAGCAGGCAGAACGATTTCTCGACGCTTCTTTAGGTGTGATTTCTCGAGGTAATAGGACGTATCTCTGTTTGTTATCGAGATACAGAACAAACAGCCTAGCAGACAACATGGAACCCTTGTTGACAACAATTTTTTTGCCATCTATCCGCATAATTGCTGAGCAATTCATGTAGGTAGATTGCACAGCACGGAACACTGCACCGTCAATCCCATATCTCGGCAAAATGCCCCACAGATCCTTTTGCATAACCCTATCAAATGCTTTCTCACGATCCACAAAACCACAGAAAACCTTCTGGTCTATGGCCAGATGCTTCTCAATAATATTGCGAAACGAGACTTGATCCGTACACCGCCTTCATTATTTCATCAGATTTCAACCTCATTCTCCTTTCAGTTATTGTTCCATACATTTTGCTGGTAAACTAATCAAATTGATGGCCCTATAGCAGGCGTAACTAAAAATGTATAAAACAATAAAATTTCTTCTCTTTTCTCACGATCCACAAAACCACAGAAAACCTTCTGGTCTATGGCCAGATGCTTCTCCATACTATTGCGAAACGAGACTTGATCCGTACACCGCCTTCATTATTTCATCAGATTTCAACCTCATTCTCCTTTCAGTTATTGTTCCATACATTTTGCTGCTAAACTAATCAAATTGATGGCCCTATAGCAGGCGTAACTAAAAATGTATAAATCAATAAAATTCCACGCTAATCTGCCACACATTCAAAATACAAAATGGCATTGTATAAGTAACAAATGCTACATCAAAATCTGGTGGCTGATTTGACCCGGTGGCGGGACCACCTCATAGCCCTTTGTACTCTCGCGTTTTTAAATCAAAAATATTATTACTTATACATAAAAAACACAACATGGAAACACAATAACAAATTTTTTAATTAAGAATAATATTGCATAATCAAAAGTTATTATGACTTTTCGTCATGAAATTACAAATTTCAGCTAAAAAAAATATTTTGAAATACACTGTACACTTCATTATCTTTATTTTCATATATAATACATAATGAAATACTCACTGTGGAAATTGTTTACACATTGTTCCTTTCTATGGTCGTCAAACTTGCGCTGACGCATGAAATTGTAAATGGCGGCGAATAATTTTTTGCCATCTATCCGCATAATTGCTGAGCAATTCATGTAGGTAGATTGCACAGCACGGAACACTGCACCGTCAATCCCATATCTCGGCAAAATGCCCCACAGATCCTTTTGCACAACCCTATCAAATGCTTTCTCACGATCCACAAAACCACAGAAAACCTTCTGGTCTATGGCCAGATGCTTCTCCATAATATTGCGAAACGAGACTTGATCCGTACACCGCCTTCATTATTTCATCAGATTTCAACCTCATTCTCCTTTCAGTTATTGTTCCATACATTTTGCTGCTAAACTAATCAAATTGATGGCCCTATGCAGGCGTAACTAAAAATGTATAAAACAATAAAATTTCTTCTCTTTTCTCACGATCCACAAAACCACAGAAAACCTTCTGGTCTATGGCCAGATGCTGCTCCATACTATTGCGAAACGAGACTTGATCCGTACACCGCCTTCATTATTTCATCAGATTTCAACCTCATTCTCCTTTCAGTTATTGTTCCATACATTTTGCTGCTAAACTAATCAAATTGATGGCCCTATAGCAGGCGTAACTAAAAATGTATAAAACAATAAAATTCCACGCTAATCTGCCACACATTCAAAATACAAAATGGCATTGTATAAGTAACAAATGCTACATCAAAATCTGGTGGCTGATTTGAACCGGTGGCGGGACCACCTCATAGCCCTTTGTACTCTCGCGTTTTTAAATCAAAAATATTATTACTTATACATAAAAAACACAACATGGAAACACAATAACAAATTTTTTCATTAAGAAAAATATTGCATAATCAAAAGTTATTATGACTTTTCGTCATGAAATTACAAATTTCAGCTAAAAAAAATATTTTGAAATACACTGTACACTTCATTATCTTTATTTTCATATATAATACATAATGAAATACTCACTGTGGAAATTGTTTACACATTTTTCCTTTCTATGGTCAAACTTGCGCTGACGCATGAAATTGTAAAATGGCGGACACGCACCGCGCAACCCCGAGTATTCTCCAAATCTTTTGTTAATTGTGATAAATAATGCATTCTCATTGATAACAAAATTTAAATGGCACAAAGGGTAGTTCTGATTGGGGCTTATCTAGTTTTAAAACAAGCCAATCAAAATGTAGGAATATAAAAAAAATGCAAAAATAAACGAATTAATCATAAATAGTAGTCTTAGGCTGGATATGGGACGCTGTGAGTACATTTCTTTTAAATCCGTCTACAGGACGCGTCAGGGAACATCGAACGGCAAATTAAAAAGTAGGATCAAAGCAGCTCATATGGGGAAGAACCTACTACCTACGTTACAGAAAACGGCACCCAAATAACAACTCCCTGAAAGATTGTTGTGTTACTGCGAGTGAGTGAGGTTACCAGTCAAACTTTTGAGGAGCACTAGCAGCAGAGGTGGCATCGCGCAGCGATGCTTAATGCATTGCAAGCGTTAATATACTACAGCAACAACTTTATATCAGACGGGCAGTATCCTTGCATGGCACCCGAAGTTGTATTAAAAACATAGGTATTAAAACACTCGTATGATACTATAAAAGACGTATGTGGCACACTCGGCTACGCTTCGTGTGATACATACGTCTTTTAATATTACATTATATAACAGTTGCATTAATAACTATTATACTGTTTGCAGCTTTTTGGAGCAGTCACTACGTGTCTAGTGATATTGATAAAGTATTAAGGAAAAGTATAAATAAAGGATTAATAGAGAATAGAGGTATTTTCATGAATATTAATTTGTTTAACAATACTACATGTATTGATGTACAAAGGAATGAACAAAGGAATTTTGATTACAAGTACCTACTTCAGTACCAAGCAGTCCACAATTTCCTACGGGATAAAATTTTACAATTGTCTTGAAGAAGGAAATCAAAATATAGTTATTATACAATTTTAGTTGATCGTAAAACTAGTTTTATTAAACATTACACGTAGTACCCTTTTGTTACACATGGAACACAAAGATGACAACCCACCAGCTACAGAAATAGGCAGGTTGTGCGTAGAAATAATGTCCGTTCCGAATAGCACGACTAATATAAAAAAGAGCACTGTATAAATTAGCTAAAGGTTTACTGGCCTGACAGGGAATGCCGTGCGTTCCCGCGCACACTTCACGGATCTTCAGTTATTGCTGTCTCTGCTATACCCAGCTTTCACTTCCATAATTTAGCGTTGGGATAAGCACGCACATCACATGTTCGTTCTGGATTCTCTTTCAAATACCGTTATCTTGGTTTTCTTCGTATTTAAATGTAAGCCTTTCTTCATACAATCATCTTTCATTGTTGTAACTAGTGTTTGCAGTTCGAGTGATTCTTCTACTAATACCTCGTCCTCTGGATAAAGCAGGCTCTATGTCCACATTCATATTTCTTTTATACAGTCTTCATTCATGGATATCACACACACGGAGCTGGTCACCGTCAACCCCATATCTGGGTAAAATGTTCCAGAGATTCTTTCGCACGACCCTATCAAATGCTTTCTCAAGGTTCACAAAACCGCAGAAGGCCTTCTGGTCCATAGCTAGATGCTTCTTAACGATGTTGCAGAGTGAAAAACCTTGATCAGTACATCCTCTGCCGTTTGGAAATCCACTCTGTGCTTCCAAAAGCATTCCATCGGATTTCACCCTCATTCTCCTTTCAATAATTTTTCCATACACTTTAGCTGCTAAGCTGATCAAACTGATGGCCCTATAGTTGACACAGTTCATACGTGAACTCTTACCTTTATTCAGGGACACAATGACTGCGCGTCTCCAATCGGTCGGGACCCTTCCCGTTCTCCTGCATAATTTGCTCAAAAACTAAAAGGCTTCCTTAACGTAGGTGCCTTCAAACTATGAACATCTCAGCTGTAACCATATAGATTCGCGCTGACTTTCCATTTTTCTAACATCGTATCGGCCATTTAATTTCATCCTGGTATTGTCTTCTTGGTACGCTGGCAGTGCCGAGTCAATCAGTCTTTATTGTAAAATAATTAACATTGAAACAGTAATCTCAAAAAAAAGTACTTAAACTAAACATTATACAATAGCGAATTATTCCCAGTAGGGATCTCTTCCAGTTTACCATAAAATTCGTGAAGAGGACATTTCATCGGTTTGGTCAGTTACGTACTATCACGTAATTGCACTAAACCGACGAAATTCCTCCTCACACTTCACTTCTTCCTAGCGTTATTCCCGTTTCCTAATCCATTGGGATTGGCGGGGTCCGCTACCTATCACACACGTCACACGTCTGTAACGTAGAGAGACTGCCGTCAGACGTCCACGATCGGAAATTAATGAAATCTAGGCCTTTCTGAGATTACATCACATGTCTTCCGAAATACAATTCATGGCATGTGAGTGTTGCCTTCCGATATTTTCCACTCCGCCAAGCAAGTGATGGTCACAAATATGTACATAAATACGAAAATACAAATTTATTTCAGGATTTGAACCAGGGACCAACCAAGTAAGGCGGGTCCTTTATCCATTGGTCTTTCACTGCTTCCCAACAATATGATAACATGCGACGTTATGAGACCAAATAAGTTTATCATTTCTGACTTTTTTTCATAATGAGACAAAAATATTAATGTTTACAAATTAAATGCGAAATAAAGAAGTTAAATGCAAAGAAAATCAAGATAATGATATTTGAAAGTGAGGAAACCAGAAAGAACACGGGAATCACGGTTGATGATGTAGTCTAGCAACAAGTGAATCTCCCTCCCATTACGCTTCTAAGGTATACAATCGTATATCTTAGAAGCGATTTTATCAGTGATGGAAGGTACACCGCTGATGTAGAGAGATAAGTCAGTGCAGGGAACAGTAAGAGCGTTGGATAAACTTCTAGGCAGACGAAATCTAAGTGTATACTGAATTCAAATTTATGTAAATATTTATAATTATAACTTGCTCGGTGATAAACGAAAATATCGTGGGGAAACTCGCACATCCAAGAAATTATATACCGAAAGACGTGTGACCCAAGAAAATGTTGATTTCCCCCTGGGTAGTGGATGTCTGACGGCACTCGCTTCATGTCAAAATCAGTATGTGCGTCAAATCTTTATGCTGAGGAAACGGAATAACGCTAAAAAGGTCATGTTTATAGAACAAATAGGATCCATCCCGAACCCTTACTTGGGCACTATGAACTATATGACGTCAATACACGCATTACTGATAGAATGAAATTAAAGAAAAATCCCCATGCTGTCCCTGAAATTTGTGAATTAAAGTAGAAAATATCAATAACGTACATAATTAATGATGTACATGATAAATTTATGGACACATATATTTTATAATTTACATCATTAATTACAATTATCAATCTCAAAGCAAACACGTCAAAAGCACAAATGTTTATAGAACTTGTAACGTAACTTTGTTCGGTCTGAACATTACGCTGACGTGCAGGATTTAATCAACTTCAAACCAAGGGTAAATAAATTGGGTAAGTTGTGAGTGTTGTGACGTTTGTAGCCATACTCTTATGGAATATTGTCGACGCCAATATAAATTTGGTACTGACGTAGTATGTCACGCAATGCCACGTGCAAAGTTTATTTTCGTAGTGCTAGTCTACTTCCGCCACTAGAATTCCTAAATATTATTAAAATAAAATCAATAATGCTTCGCTTAATAATAATAATAATAAATATAATAGTAAATAATAATAATAATAGTAAACATAAACGTAAGTACAACTCAGGATAATGAGCCATTGAGGAGAGCATTGAATGATGCGATTCTTGAATATAGGTCTATCCCGATTAACCTAAGGCCACGTCTACCTCGTTTACCCATTCATAAACGAAATATGGCGCTTATGGGGGCTCTAGATTGCTTACTAGAACCTTATTTGGGATCTAGTCAAGATCTAGCTGATACCCACTCGATTCTCTACTGCGCTGCCATAGCGGCTTGTCGTGTAGCTCAAGTCAAGTTTCCGAATAGTGATCGAGCTGCACGACCAGCTGTCAATATACCAGCATGGCAGGCGAGAATCGAGCGGCGTATCAGTGCAGCTAGGACCCTTATCGGCAAGCTAATCTGTTTCAGGTCGGGTAATAATCGCCCAAGAGTTATGCGCTTTGTGCACCAAGCATTTTCTGGGACTAATATTAGGACTCAGGATTATATGCAGTGGGTCACAGAGCGCATAGACTTCCTGAAGCAGAAAGTTTATGCATGGGCAAACCGTATTCGACGGTACAGGGAACGGATCGACAGATTTCATCAGAATCGTATCTTCCAATGTGATCAAAGGAAGGTATACCGAAATTGGGAGAGACCCAGTTGTTGTGTGGTTGATAGGCAGCAGCCAAATGCTGACGCTATATTACAATTCTGGCGAAGCATTTGGTCGGTGCCTGCCAACCACATGGAGGGAGAATGGATGGACGGTGTCGGGAGGGCATGTGAATCGATAGGAACCATGGAAGCTGTAAATATTAGTCCTCAGGACATTAGTTGTGCAATCCGTCAGGCACATAACTGGAAAACTCCAGGACCAGATGGATTGCACAACTTCTGGATTAAATGGTTCCGTCATTCACATGCACTTTTGGCATCGCAATTCCAGGACGCCCTCAACGCTGGATCTCTACCTACTTTCATGACCACCGGTATAACCTTCCTGCTCTATAAGGATGGTAGTATCACGGAAGCAAAGAACTACCGACCCATCACATGTTTGCCAACGATGTACAAACTCCTTACATCCATTCTGAAAACTAAAATTACTAAGCACATTGATGCACAAAATATTTTGGCCATTGCTCAGAATGGATGTAGGGCGGGGTCCCGTGGTACGAAAGAGCTTCTCCTCATTGATACTACTGTTTGCCAACAGGTCCGTAGGAACAGGAAAAGCCTTTCCGCTGCCTGGATTGATTACAAGAAGGCCTTTGATTCGGTGCCCCATTCATGGCTGAGACGGGTGTTGGAGTTGTATAAAGTAGATGCAACTCTACGCTCCTTTCTCAGTTCATGCATGGGGCAGTGGACCACAGTACTTTGTCAGCCAGAGGGCGGGGGTTCTCTTGGGTCTGCGGATCCGATAAGGATTGAACGTGGCATCTTCCAGGGCGACAGTCTGAGCCCGGTATGGTTCTGCCTAGCTCTGAACCCACTTAGCACTTTGTTAAGGGACTCAGGGCTGGGTTTCCGACTTCGCAGCGGGGGTGAGGTCATTTCTCACCTGCTATACATGGATGACCTCAAGTTGTTCGCACCAAAGAAACCAGATTTATTGAAGTTGCTAAAAGTAACGGAAACTTTCAGCAACTCCATAGGTATGGAATTTGGTGTTGACAAATGTGCGGTCGTACATGTAAATCAGGGTAGAGTTGTAAATTCCGATAGTTTACAACTCTCAGAGACCATGTCCCTCAGATCTCTCTCTGAAGTCGGAACATATAAATACCTTGGTATGTCGGAATCCTTAGGTATAGCTGACAGGGACATAAAGCAATCGGTGACGGAACGATTCTTTGGTCGCCTGACAAAAGTACTGAAAAGTCTCTTGTCGGGCGGAAACAAGGTTCGGGCCTTCAACGGTTGGGTTATGCCACTGTTAATATACACTTTCGGCGTACTAAGGTGGACTCAGGCTGAGTTAGATGCCCTGGATGGAAAGGTCCGAAAATTGCTAACAACGTATCGCATGCATCACCCACGATCGTCGGTGATGAGACTGTACATCCCACGGAAAGATGGGGGTCGTGGCTTTTTAAATGTCAAGACCTTACATAACCGTGAGGTGTGCAAACTCAGGGACTATTTCCTGCACTGTGAAAGTGGGGTGCACCGCGACGTTGTTGCAGTCGACAAGGGCCTTACGCCACTATCCCTGGCGAACGAGAACTGGCGCAAACCACTGGTGCTCACTACTCAAAACCGCAAGGAAGTATGGAAGAGCAAGGAGTTACACGGGAGATTCTACCGAGCTCTTAATGGGGCTGATGTAGACTCTCTCGCGTCGGTGGCCTGGCTACGTTTCGGTGACCTCTTTGGGGAAACTGAAGGTTTTGTCTGTGCAATTATGGACGAAGTTATCAAGACGAACAACTACCGGAAATATATCCTGAAGGACGGTACGGTCGACATTTGTCGAGCATGCCACCGTCCTGGTGAATCACTCAGGCATATAGTTTCCGGTTGTTCTCATCTTGCTAACGGCGAGTACTTACATAGACACAATCAAGTAGCTAGGATCATTCACCAGCAACTTGCTCTTAAATACGGCCTTGTGAGTACCGAGCTTCCATTTTATAAATATGCACCAGCGCCAGTTCTCGAGAACGGTAGTATCACGCTCTACTGGGACCGGTCAATTATCACAGACAGGACTATTGTCGCTAATAGGCTCGATATTGTGATAATAGATCGGGAGACACGCCGTGCAGTTCTCGTTGACGTTACCATTCCTCATGACGAAAACCTCGTGAAAGCTGAGAAAGAGAAACTTTCTAAGTACTTGGACTTGGCTCATGAGGTTACCGCCATGTGGCGTGTGGACTCGACGATAATTGTTCCAATAGTCGTGACAGTAAACGGGCTTATAGCGAAGAGCCTCGACCGATATCTTGAGAGGCTCTCGCTTGGCAGTTGGGTCAAGAACCAGATTCAGAAGGCGGTTCTTTTGGACACGGCCCGTATTGTGAGAAGGTTCCTCACTCTGGAGCCCTGACCACCGGTAGCTTGGGTCTTCGCTTCGCTACCGGCGGGTACCCCCTTTTTATATTTTTAAATGTATTTATTTTTATATAAAATCTTTATATTTAAAAATGTATCTAAAGTGTATAAATAAAATAATAATAATATCAAATAAGCTTGTAGCGAGCTGTTGGTGAGTAACAACACAGTGGGTACCCGAGTGCTCCAGAGAGTCGATCATGGCCTTAGACTAGGGCGTGTCTTTATCGACTGGAGTGCAAACCCAAAAGGGCTCGCTGAAGTCTAAGCTTTGTTTTGCCTTAACCATATAGAGAGGAGTCGAATATTTGCTCCAAGAGTGGAAGTGTTAAAGGGCTTAACGCCGAGAGTAACTTAGGAGAAAGATCAGCACACCTCTCGTCCCCCGACTCAGTTACACACGCCGGTGTTGCCCCCGGACGACTTTCTCTTGTATTTCTAGGGTCTATTTACTCGTAGTGAGTTGCAAGCCACCGCCATGAGAATAGAGATATCTCATGGCGAAATTGCTAGAGGAACTTAGCGCTATGCTCAATAAACTCAATAGTGTTTCCAACCAGGTAGATCTCATGATGAACGTGGACAAGACTAAGATCATATCGAATGTCCAAGTTACACCTATGGCGGTCACAGTTGGAAGCACTTGTTGACATATATGTTTACCTAGGACAGATTATCCAGTTAGGTAAGTCCAACTTGACCGAGAGGTCAACAGATGGATCCAACTCGGCTGGGCAGGGTTCGGGAAACTTCAACACATCTTCTCGTCTAAAATACCTCAACGCCTGAAGAGTAAGGTCTTCGAACAGTGTGTGTTGCTAATGATGACATACGGAACTGAAACGTGGCCCTTCACTGCGAGCCGTATGGGGAAACTCAAGGTCGCTCAGCGTGCTATAGAACGAGCTATGCTCGGGGTATCTCTGCGTGATAGAATCAGAAATAAAGATATCCGCAATATAACTATGGTATACGACAGGGCTATGTCGTTAGCAGGATAAGCAAGCTGAAGTGGCAGTGGCCTGCCCACATAGATCGTAGAACCGTCAACCGCTGGGGAAGAATGGTTCTCGAATGGCCACTAGATGCACCGACGACCTCAAGAGGTTGTTGTTGTTGTAATCTCTTTATTGTACAAATATACTTAACATATACAGTTACAAATCTTTAGCATGTACAAAGGCGGACTTATCTCTGTAAGAGATCTCTTCCAGCCAACCTTTATAAGCTTAACAGGAATAAGTAATACATATAGGCAGAGAAACTATCTGTACCTTCTTTAACACAAATATCATGGACTAATAACATGAGTCATTGCAACAGTAAAAACAGATACATAAATATAACACAAAGAAAATAATAATAAAAAAAAATGATAAAAAAAAAAAAAAATAAAAGAAAAATCATACATAATATAAGTACCTAAGCAAAAACAGATTCAACCTAGGGGCGAATGTAGTGAAACCGGGTGCATTGCTCTAGAAAAACATTATTCTATAGCGTCCGTGTCTATACTGAAGAATCCAAGGCAACGAGATTTGAATAACTCATAAGAGGGCGTCAATCTTATATTCAATGGGAGTGAATTCCACAGTTTAGCCGATTTGACAGTAAAGGAGTTGGAGTAAGTTTTCGACATATGGGTTTGTATGTTAAGGATTGGAACACTACTCGAACGCAGACGGTCGTCACCATGTCGAAATTGCATTCGTTCACAAAGGTAATTAGGAGCATATTTGCAGTACAAGATATTATATAGTTGTGAGAGTAAGTGGACGTTCCTGCGAACTCTAATCGGTGGCCACTCAAGACGCTGGCGATACTCTGATATATGGTCGAATTTACGGAGCCCGTAGACAAATCTGACACATTGGTTCTGCAGACGTTCCATCTTATCGAGTAACTCCTCAGTGAGATCAAGGTATACAACATCTGAATAATCCAATAATGGGAGCAGCAAAGAGCGAGCTAGCATTATCTTAGTTGATAAAGGAAGGAAATATTGCAGACGCTTCAGAGAATGTAGTGAAGCGAAAATCTTTCGACTAACTGCATTAACTTGTGGAGCCCACGAAAGTGTCTGATCGATGACGATGCCCAAATCCTTAACAGTAGAAGAGAAAGGAATGATATTACCATCAAACATGATATTGGGCTGCACATAGTTCTGAAGTTTAGATATAAAATGTGGGCTTCCAACAATAATAGATTGAGATTTAGCTGCATTAATTTTTAGCCCGAAATTATGAGACCATTCTGCGATAGCCGCAAGGTCTTTATTGATGACACCGATAGCGTGAGAAATATTGGAAAGTGGAGCAGCTGTATAAATCTGTAAGTCGTCTGCATATAGGTGATAGCATGAGGAAAGAGAATGTACAATATTATTAATGAATAATGAGAATAGAATTGGGGACAGCACTCCCCCTTGAGGCACCCCTGCATGGAGCTGGCACCATTCCGATCGAGACCCATCCACCTTTATCAGTTGCTGACGCCCGGTGACATAAGACCTAAACCAGGTGAGTGCTGATGGCGATAAGTTAAGGGACCCCAGAACTCCAAGCAAAATATCGAAATCTACTGTGTTAAACGCATTAGTAAAACCGAGTAGGACTAAGACGGTTAACAACTTATTCTCAACATTCCAACGGATGTCATCAGTAATTTTGATCAGAGCTATAGTGGTACTGTGACCATTTCGAAAACCAGACTGATGCTGGCATAGAAGATTATGCTCCACCAGGTAATCGGACAAGCGTTGATGCACAAAATATTCTAATACTTTCGAAAGCAAAGGAAGAATTGATATAGGACGAAAATGGGAAGGATCAGATGGATTAGATTTCTTGGGCAGTGGAATCACAAGAGCGTCTTTCCACAATGAAGGGAAAATACCAGACGAAAGGGAACAATTCAGAATATCTGAAATAATAGGAGCAATTAGGTTTAAAATTGGAGTAATCATAGGTAGACAAATATCATCAGCTCCTGCTGCTCGCGACTTTATTCTGCGCACAATCCTTACTACCTCATCTGCCGATATCAGCCCGAGATCCAAAGCAGAGCCCTGATGAGTAGACTTTAAAAGATGGGATAAAGTAGCCTGTTTAATCTTTGGATTCATTGTCACCGGTGACGTACAAAAGTATCTATTGAGTTCATTTAGATCTAGATCACATGAGTTACTTAGTCTACTCCTACCAACACCCATTCCATTGAGATACTTCCACAATTTAGTAGGTGGACAATGTTCCACAGAAGCGTGGATATATTGCCGTCTGGCGTCCCTACACATCCGATTACATTTGTTGCGCAGAGCGACATACTCAATGCGGTTGCTACCAGATGGATCGTGTCTAAGTCTGACTTTGGCCTGATCTCTTTTAGTCATGAGCTTTTTGATGTCGGGCGTTAGCCAAGGTGCAGGGTAATGTTTAACTCGTATTGGCCTAAGAGGAGCATGTGTTTCATACAATGCAAGAAGAATCGAATTAAAGGCGGCAACTTTAGAGTCGACATCATTTATGGAAAGTACAGGTTGCCAGTCAATCTTAGAGAAATCATCACGCAGAGCATCTAAATCTATTGAGTCATAGTTACGCAATGACACTACTCTATGTCTACGCTTTGGTGGTCGTATCTTGAATGATGCAAAAATCAGATCATGCGCAGAAAAAGCCGTAGCATTGTGTTGGCCCACAGTTGACACCAAATCAGGTGACGAAGTAATAATCAGATCCAGTAGTGATGGAGGACCATTATGGGGAAAATGTGTTGCGCCTGCAGAGAGACAGTCTAAGTTTAAAGATTGTAAGAGACTCCTCAGTCTTTCGGATCGATGGTCGTTTTTAATTAGGCAAGTGTTGAGATCACCCATAATAATAGTATAATCAAACTGGGGTTGTATTTCATTCAATAGAACTTCAAATGATTGAAAATAGTCTACGCGCAAGGAAGGACTGTAATAGACGCCTAACAGTACTTTCGAGTGATGAAGTGTGACTGCTAAAAAGAGGATTGAGAAACTACTTGACATGGTATGTCACTACGCAGATAAATAGCGACACCTCCATATCCCACCATTCTGTTAACCCCGTCTTGAGTTCTTAAACAAGTACGATCGTTACGAATCAATCTAAATCCCGGCAATGGATACAAAGTGGAAGGTAGACTCGGCTTTAAAAAACTTTCCGAAATTAAAATCGCATGAATATTACTGTCCTCAAACGCGAAAAGCAAGTCTGCATAGTGGGCAGCTATACTTTGGGCATTAATATGTACAACGTTAAAATTTTTAAAATGAGGTATGAGGAGGTAAACGTAGCCCTAAGATTATCGCGCAGAGAAGACTCCTCAGCAAGACTTACAAAACTACTATCCGAAGAACATGAAAAGTATTCATTACCCGAATCATGCATCGATTCCACTGACATAACGCCTAAACATAGATAATGCAAATTATAAAAATGATTTCTCAGGTACCTCAAAACACTCAACTAGTCAATAAAGTACTAGTTGTTTGTATATTCACAAGTTACTTACTACTACTACTACCCGCACCAGGTTTGTAGGGAGTCGATGGATGCAGGCGGCACAGGATCTAGGTGAGTGGCACGCTATACGGGAGGCCTATGTTCAGCAGTGAACAAATGCAGGTTGAAATGATGATGATGATGAAGCCACCGCCTTCCAAAAGTAGCAATTAGATGTGATAGTTATGACAGCCGCTTCTGTAAGAGCTCTGTAAATATGATCCATCCAGATCTCAATAAAATAGTCAAAAAAAACCCACAATCACAATAGGCCCAATACCCGCCGAGACCTGTTGTTCATGGGTAAACTGTTCCATTGATATCCCTCACAGTCGATTACGGCGGGTTTACTACATTACATCAATACTTCGGATTTCCAACCTAAGAAGGGTCTAGTTTTACCTCTGGTTTGAGGAGATCTGACGGCAGCCGCTCCATGTAAAAATCTGTATCTTCGCCAAATTCTTAATCTTCGGTAGCAGATCCCGGCAATTCGGATTAGCAAATGAGATAACGCTTAGTAAAAAAGATCTCTTCTTTCATGCGGGTGTAAAGAAATACAATTTTAGTCGCATGAGAAATAAATAAATATAAATATTATCGGACTAATTACACAGCGCCATCTAGCCCCAAAGTAAGCGAAGCTTGTACTTTTTTTATGGTGTGGTGGTTTTGTAAATACATACTTATTATACATAGAAAATACCCAGACCAAGACAAACAGACATGTTCTATCTATCTATAACTTCACGCCAAATCCCTTACGGGGTAGGCAGAGAGAACCGAGCGCCACGCGACTCGATCCTTACATACCTCACTCGCTTCTTTCACGTTCATTGCTCTTTTCATGCACGCTCGCCGGTTTCTAGGGCTCCTGACATCACCTTCTGATAGAACACGACCAATCTGATCATGATAGGTAAGTCTTGGCCTTCCTCGGCTCCTACATCCTTCCACTTTTGCATTGTATATCTGCTTCGTCATTCTTTCATCCTGCATTCTTTCTACATGTCCGAACCAACGGAGCATGCCTCTTCTTATTTTAACACCGACGCTCTCTTTCAGACCAACTCTGCTTCTAACCTCATCATTGCGGATACGGTCTGCAAGCGTTACACCACAGATTTTGCGCAACGCTCGCATTTCAACCGCGTTTATCCTACTTTCATGCTCTCTCTGCCATACCCAGCTCTCGCTTCCATAAGTAAGCGTTGGGACCAGCACTGCATTGTGTATAGCCAGCTGCGCCTTCTGGCTCAGGTTTTTACTGCCAAGAAGTTTTCCCAACGCTCCATTCACAATATTCCCAGCACTCACTCGCCTTTCCACATCTGCGGTGTACCTTCCATCCCTGCTGAAAGCGCATCCAAGATATACAAACTCATTCACTTGTTCCAACACTTCATCATCTACCGTAATTCTTACATTGGTTCTGGTTTCTTCTCTTTCAAATACCATAATCTTTGTTTTCTTCGCATTCAATAGTAAGCCTTCCTTCATACATTCGTCTTTCATCATTGTGACTAGTGTTTGCAGCTCAGATGGTGTTTCTGCTAACAGGACAGCATCATCTGCATACAGCAGACAGTTCACCACTAGGTCACCCATGCGTAATCCTACATTCGTCGATCTTATTCTCTGTAGACAACTATCGAGATACAGAATAAACAGCCTAGCAGACAACATGCAACCCTGTTTGACACCAATTTTGACATCAAACCAGGGTGACATGTTGCCATCTATTCGCACACATGCTGAGCAATCCTTGTAGGTGGACTGCACAGCACGCAGCAGTGAGCCGTCAATCCCATATCTCGGCAATATGCACCACAGTTCGCACAACCCTATCAAATGTCTTCTCAAGATCCACAAAACCGCAGAAAACCTTCTGGTCTGTGGCCAGATGCTTCTCTACGATATTGCGGAGCGAGAAAACTTGATCCGTACATCCCCTTCCATTTCGGAATCCTCCTTGTGCCTCCCACAGCATTTCGTCAGATTTCACCCTCATTCTCCTTTCAATTATCTTTCCATATACTTTTGCTGCTAAGCTGATCAAACTGATGGCCCTATAGTTGGCGCAGTCCATGCGTGATCCCTTGCCTTTATACAAGGGTACGATGACTGCGCGTCCCCAGTCCATTGGGACCCTTCCAGTTCTCCAGCAAAGGTTGCATAAGTACCAGAAGGCGTCCCGGACGTAAGTGCCACCTAGTTTGATCATCTCAGCTGTAATCATATCAATTCCCGCAGACTTTCCATTTTTCAAACTTCGTATCGACCATTCTATCTCATCCATAGTTATACCTTCATCGGACGCCGTCAACGCGGAGTGAGCATCAGACTCACTCACATTGTCAGCGTCCGAGGTATATTCGTACATTTCTTCAAAATATTCACTCCACCGTTCTAACACTTCCTGAGTGTTTGCAAGAATGATACCAGCTTTAGACTTAATCTTGTTCATACTGGATGCCGACGAACCACCCCGAGACTTCTTTACCTCTCTCCAAAAGAGTTTGGTATTTGCCTCGAAGTTTCTCGTCAGCCTCTCTTCCTCATTCATAATTTGTCTTTCACGCTTCTCTTTCACTAAAGCCTTGGTTTCATTCTTGCATTGACGGTATATTTCTTTCTTCTTCTCTCTCATACTTTCATTTAAGGGCAAAGATGATACATAATCCAGCTACGCTTTCCTCTTTCTTGCTACGGAGGATTCAACCTCCGCATCCCACCAGGCATCCCCTTTCAATGTTTTATGCCTCTTTGCGCATCCACATGCTTCTTTTGCACTATCCACCATACTTTCTTTCAGAACTTTCCAGCAATCATCCACATCTGTGCCGGAAAGACTTGCATTTGCAAGTCTTTCGCTTACCAGATGTACATACATTCTCCTTACACTTTCATCTTGCAATTTTTCACTCCTTATCCTTTCATGATCTCCGAAAGGGATACGCACTCGCCAATGCCTCCACTTCTTGAAAAGTCCCACAAACCGGCTTACCACCAGGTAGTGGTCCGTTTCAAGAGTGGGACCTCTAAAGGCTCTTGTATCCATTATAGTATTTCGGAGACGTCTATCAATTATAATCAAATCAATCACACTTTTTTGGTCATTCCGTCTCCATGTATACGTGTGAATATCCTTGTGACGAAATAAAGTATTCGACACGAGGAGGTTTCGTTCCATACATAAATCTAGAATCGACTTACCTGCTTCGTTCACTCTCTTATCTCCATAGGGACCAAGAGCAGCTTCATAGCCGTCTCGTTTGGTCCCAACCCATCCATTCAAATCTCCACACATAATCACTCTTTCATTCCCTTCAGCTAAATCCAGAACATCCCTCACAGACTCCCAAAACTTCTCTAGTTCTTGGGCACACGCTGAGCTTACGGGAGCGTATGCTGCAACCAGAAATACTCGCGTGATGCCCAGTTTTATACGAACCCAGAGAAGTCTAGGCCCTACCAAACAGTAATCTTTCACACCAGGGGCTAAGCGAGAGGAGAGTATGACACCTACACCAGCACTGGCATGATCGTCCCGGTCTACACCAGACCATAGGGCCATCATCCCATCGGGCAGATCATCGGTGTCGCTCCCCTTGCGCTTAGTCTCTGTCACACACAAAGCATCTAAGCGTCTCTCATTCATTACGTCCATCAGCTCATTCATCTTATCACTCAGTCCACCTCTCACATTCCACGTGCCTATGCAGCACTCGGCTCTCTTCGACCCGCCGGAATTGGCGCTGCGTGGTGGGTGGCGGCCCCCACCGCCGCATGCACCTATGTTCGCACCGACGGGGGCGGATCGGTGCGCGTCGCCTCCGGGGGACGCCCTAATCCGCACATCGGTGCGTTTTCGGTCCAGAATTGCAATCTACTCGATTGGCAGGGGTCGCGAACGAGCACGCTTCTGGCACATGACCCCCAGACATGTTCATGCACACAAGTGTTTGTACTGTGTGGGAATCGAACCCACGAGCATTAGTGTCAAAGTAGCGTAACAGCGCGTTTCACCACTGCGCCATCGAGCTCGTCAACCTAAGAAATTATTTTTAAACCAACGCATTTTTCTCTAAACCCCCAATTGATTTACTAACTTTCCTATCAGTAGATCGATCTACTAATAACCCAGAGCCATGTTAGATTAAAGGGTTAAATTTAGATTTATGGCTTCAAACTATTTGTTCTTGTCCTTCGCCGTTTGTTTGTACGTTTCAGACTTAATTACTATTAACACCGCAGTGGAGCGTATACTATTGTATATTATACTTGCTACGATTAACCCCATATCAAATATTAATTACATTTCTCACACTGTCGCCAGTAGTGTTATACTTGTAGCTAATTTCATTGACAATCAACGTTGGAAGTTTTGAGTAATATTTTGTAATTTCTACCATAATTTGGTCAGTATGAGATTGCATTCATCCATAGCACCAGACTAGGTCGACCATCAGTATCAGACTAATTTGGACTACTATTGTGATTTAAGAGTTTAATTGCAATTCATGTAGCAGTTTTAAGATTTAAGCACTACGGTAGGTCTGCATTTGATTTCACTTCCAGTTATTACTTCGTACTGTTATTACTTCGTACTGTTACATACGCTGTGCTATTGATTCTTTTAAATTTTTCTAGAATGATAAGTAGGCAGAGAAAACCGAACGCCACAAGACACGGTTCTTACACATTTGGCTTGCTTCTTTAACATTTGTAGCTGTTTTCATGCACGCTCGCCGATTCCTGATGTTACCTTCTGATAAAACTCGACCAATTTGATCATGGTCGATCGATGTACAAATCTAATAAGGCCAAGACTTACCTAAGTCTAGGCCTTCCTTGACTGTAGGAGTTTATCTTTCCATTTTTGAATCGTCAGTTCAGCCCAAATAAAAGAAAAATACCATGTATTTTCTTAAGAACTTCAGTTTTATACTTTCTAAATGATTTTGTAACTAACTTGCAGTATTTAGCGTACGGTATAATGTTTATTTTTAGTTTTCAGATATGGCATCTTCAAAACAACGAAGTGGACGCCAGTCCTCGACTGATGACTCTTGTATAATTGGTGGATCATTTGCTTATATTCTCATGGTAGGGTGAATTTTGCAGACCACCATTGTAACTCTCTATTTTAACTCTTTAGTCTCGACTAACTCGCAGTTGAGCAGTTTAATTTATTCGATTAAATAGAGACCCATATATGTGCAGTGAGAGGAATAAGGTTTGATGTGGTAGTATGGTGGTTTGTTACTGTAACTGTCAAAAATAACCTACTTAAGAGATGAGAGCTTTCGCCTATGTATGATGTCTATGTAATTATTTTGTAGAAGATTTGTACATATGTATTTGTATTATAAATAGGAATACTGAACATATGTCTACAATTCTTAAAAGGAAACTGAAATTTGCAGATAACGAGCGTTTTCGGAATGGCGCCATTGAGATTTAAATCTCATGAGAAAGGTTTCAAGATTTCTTTATCAAAACCAATGTGTGTATACAGTTACATACTGGCTTTCTCCCTTGGTATGTATATGAGACAAGTAAGTTATTTATAGATAAAGCTGAAGGATGAGTAACATTATATACAACATTATTCATTTCGTCGAATCTTATTCTTTCCTTTTCCTATCTTATTCTAGTTTCCTCTTTTCCAAATATCATCGTTTTCTTCGTACTTAATCTTTGTACTTTCATACGAGTGTTTGCACACGAGTTGGTACTTCTGCATCATCTACATAAACAATACAACTCTATCATCCCTTAAACTAAGCAAGAGGAAAATGTGATATAATCTACCCCACCCATCCACTCACACATATCATAGTTTCACCATCCGACCTCTAGAAAGATCATCTATGACTCTTTCATTTCATTTAGTCATCGTTATAAACAAATCACCTAGGCAACTCTCGTTTTCCAGCAGCTCAACAGACGAGGTCGGATTAGTGGTCGTCACTTTCAAAGGGGTTTCGTTCGGTCGTCCGCTCGACTTATTTGTGTAAATAATCTAAACGTAATCTTTTATTCTAAGATTAATTTCAACGTGGAAATGTTTAGAGGTTATGCAAAAATTTCAATGTATTTTTGAAAGAAGAATAATTTAATATTGTAATATATATAACATATTAATTACGCTATATTCATATCATATATATCAGTTTCATAATTCAGGATCAGCAGCTCTATTTGGAAAATTCACACAAATCATCATGGAAGTCGATATGACGATAGAGGGTAATGCAAAGCTGACGCAAGTGGTACTCCTTTATTTTCACTTCATTATAACAATATCAGGCGTATCTGGCGTTATAGGAGGGCCCACGCGCATGAAAAATTTGATCATGTATTTGAATAAAATTGCAAAGGTAAATTGTATTTATTTTGTAGAATAAGTAAACAGAGCAATAGAAATCAGCCTATTAACCTTCGATCTCCGGTTCTAAAGCTGGCGTGGACATACCACTAAAAAGTTCTTTCGGATTTATGTACATATTTGTATACATCACTTGCTCGACAATGAAGGAAAACATCGTGAGGAAAACCGCCCATCCAAGAAGTTGTATTTCAAAATCAGTGTGACCTAAGAGTTATTCGTCCAAAAAAAGTGTGTAAAGTTTTTACAGGATCTACAAATTGCACAAAAGAGGTCGCACGAGGCGCTGCGATGTTTACGCAAGCTTCATGCGCAACGTTTAACAGCAGATGACTCTTATCCACCAAATACCTTACTCATCCCACTGCAGGGATACGGGTCCCTTCAACCGAAGGGGTTTAGTACATACTACATCCACCACGCTTCTCAAATGCGTATTGGTGGAGGCCAGTTTTTTCAAGTCGCCCGAGGGCCACTAACTTAACTTAACGACTGTCATCTATCGACAACAGCCGGGACCGACGGCTTAACGTGCCCTCCGAGTACGGATAGATAGATAGATAAACCCAACCATAGACAGGATGCGGTCTACGTGACTTAACCGGCGTGTTCGGTTAAAATGACACGCGCAACTACTCTATCTCTACACTTATCACTTGAGGAATATCAATATTTAAAAACCTATCATAATGTGAAATTAATTTATAAAATAGAATTAAAAATAATGATCTTGCAATAAAAAATATATATATTATTACAAAAAGTTCTTAAATTAAACGAATTGTCGAAATACTATAAAATACGATAATATTTTCAAAAAACATATTATTGCCTGTAAATAAAATGATAACATTAAATTGGTGAAAAAGAAATTAACGACAAATGAAAATCAGTGAATCATTACTGAAAATTAAATTAGTAATAGGACAGTTGATAAAACAATATCAAAGCCAATGGAAATAGCCACTGCGATTCATTCATTCATTCAGTTCATAGATTCAGGTGATATTTTGATAAAGTCAAATTTGCAGGCAATTTGATCTAAAGTACTTTGTGTGCTGCCGTCGTTCTGCACACAAAGTAGTTTAGATCAAATTGCCTACAGCCACTGCTTTCAATGATAACTTTATAGCTCCGATATAAAACTCAATACACAGTTAAAAGTTGAAACATCTATAGATAAAATACAATTCTAGAGTAAATACGATATGTTAAAGACCCATTGTCATCAAATGACTACACGCGCCATTCACTCACTACTAAAAGTAACATTGAATAAAATAAAGAGATTTATTCTTTTAATGTCTTGAAGATGTTTCCTGAATTTCTTCGTTGCGCATTACATATAATTGCAAAAACAATCGTAATCAGAGGACCAATGCTATGGTTATCACCAAATATAAAAAAGAGATAACATAGCGTTACAATTCTATCTTCGTAGCCTATTCTTGATATAAAAGCAACAAACAAGGCATTCTACAAGATATTACGACTGATTCCATTAGTCTTATATATTAGAGACATTATTAATATTACGAATCAAAAATTTATGAAATCTCCTGATGATATAAGAGATCTCTTATTGTGAAATGTGATAAAAACAAGAGTTAGAGATCGCGAAGATAGCGCAAATAATACAATGGCCGTACACACAGAGTAGATTGATGAAAAATAATCATGTTAAATCACGGTGAACACAATTCAGTAAATCTAACAATCTAATTCACAGTATTAAATAATATACACCAAAAGTTAAAAATAAAACTGCAATTTATTTTAGATGCGGATAATGCGTATGCCGTAGACTTAATAATTATATAAATTGACTTAAAAGATTTCTCGGACTGTAATCTCTAAATACTAATTCATAAATGATTACTGCAATTAAGCCGTAATCTCTATTTAGGCTCGTTATTATAAAAACTTATAGGATGTTCAACTGTACATCTGAAAATATCAAATTGCAGATGATTTGTTCCCACTTTTCAGGTGTACAGTTGCTATGCTAAGATAGGAAAGCCGTTTGACAATCTTTAAAAAGATTTGTAAAGTTTGTTGCAGCGTTTCCTCTTTGCAATAATGTCGTTTATTATTGTCGTAGGTGGACTCAAGTCTCGATACTCAGTACTCCCGACACAAAGATTGTAAAATGTTTGTGATAGCTATGTCATTACTTGTTCTGCTGAATGTACAGATTCTGCAAGGCATATATCATCACCGGAACAGAGGACGTGAGTAATTTAATACTGAATATATAAAAAATGTATGTGATGTTGAATGTTTTGACGTGATAACGTCTTATAAATCGATGAACGCCGGCAGCACGCACGAAAAAGTGTCACGTTCCGCCTGAGCCGAGCGTGCAAGCGAGAGCGCGGAACAAGCGATAGAGAGGCACGATCGGCCTAAGCGTTCGGCTTGTGACGCATCTATCTCTCTTCCCCTCCATCGGCCGATGCGTCCGAGTAGAAGAGAGACAGCGGCAGCACACAACCTTCACGTGAACTGTTGAATGTTTTCTTATGACGTTATCACGTAAAATTATCGTCCGTAAACCGACTTTACAGACAACCAATTTTTTTATGGAACTAGACTGGCGAACAAGCATGCGGCCCTCATTAGATGGTAAGTGGTCACCGCAGCCAATTGATGATTGATGTTTCTCGCGCGGTGCCAATCTTGTGACCTAAGGATGTTTCGTCACATTACCTAGTAATTTCTCTGCCAAATCTCATCCCTTCAAAGCGGAACACAGGTGTATAAATATAGCTACTTGGCGGTAGAAATAGGTAAGACAGAGGTACCCACGCAGACGACTTTTGTACAAAGTCTCCCTCTGGTAAAATGTTATTTATTGTATTATTTCAAATAGGCGTCACATAAATATTAAGTATTGCGGACGATACTGTTTTTTTTTATACAACATCGGAAGGTATTCATATATACGTCCCACCTGATGTAAAACGGTTACTGAAGCCTCTAAACGCTTATAAGACCTTAAGTATCACTTGTGCGATGCGTTCTCTGTTGCTAACACAGCAACTCCTTATGAGCTTACCTCACTCACACACAGGAACACAACAATCCTCTTAGGGAGTTGTTATTTGGCTACGGTTTTCTGTGAGATGGAGGTACTTCCCCAGGCGGTGTTGATGCACCCTACCTCTCTTAAAACATCGAATCCAAGACAAACAGACATGTTCATGCACACAAATATTTGTCTTGTGTGGAAATCGAACCCACAAGCGTTGGCGTCAAAGTCGCGTCATTCACTGCTGCGCCACTTTGCTCCTCAAAACCTATCATGAATGTATCTAAACATGCCTAAACGTCGGTCATGGTATTTCATTCTGATGACATGCAATTAAAAAAGCAAAACTGACTATACTGAACACGATGCAGGTTAGAACTAAAACAAGAATAGGTCATCATTTTTGTTATACCCCACTGTGATAACTCACTGATTTATATGCAATTTGCTCTAATCCAATTCATGCGAACTACCGCCAGCCGGCACCCATCTACTACCGCTACTAGATGCAACATGCTGCCATCGCTGCTCCGGTCGTTTCTACCTCGACTGCTGCTGTAGCCCCAGCGATTTCCCGCTATCTGGAACAGAAACCGCATGCGCCCGCTACCGTTCCTGCCATTGCCGCCCTGGTCGTTTCTGCGACACGTGTTTGGCCCCGCCAAGAAGCGTCCTCAGACGCTGTAGACGCTTGGCGTTAGAATATCTACAGCGCCCGAGGATGCCTTTGATGTGCAGTACAAATAGCAACCGCGACAGCACAGCGTCTTGGGGGAGCGGGTTGTATCACCACACCACATTCACCCTTACTCATTCTACTGCAGGGATACGGGTCTCCCTTCAACCTAAGGGGTTTTTTAAATCATACACCCCTGCCGTGGGCAAGGCACTGTTTATACCAAAGAAAATTTTCACACAATTTTTATTTTTTTTTACAATAATATATAAATTCATACATCATACCTCTTTTAGTTCTCAGTTTATTCTTTCATACATCATCTTTTATTGGCTATTTTTTTTTAATTTTGCCCATATTTCAACGCCGGTGAAACTATACTATCTGTTTCCAAACTTCCCTCCCCATACTGCATCAGTCCAGCCACGGGCGACAGAGAGCTTCACAGCTCCACCTAGCCCCCGCGATCCCATCGGCTATACAGAGTATAGCCGAGGTATACAACATTAGTCCTAGGTGGAGCTGTTCAGCTTATTACGATCTATGACAGCCGTGGCTAGAATGACGCAGTATTTTAAAAATTTTGATCTCGTTTTCCCCACCAGTACTTCGGAGACTGTGGTTTCGGTGATCCGCATTCCCAACTCCTGCTCCAAATCAAACCTCTGTTTGGAGAATGCGGGACACCGAAACAATATGTAGTGCACTGTCTGGTCCACGCTGGGCTCGTAGAAGCACGATTGGTCCTCCGCGCACTTGAATCTGTGCAAGTACGCGGAGAACCCACCATGCCCCGAGAGGACCTGCGTACTGATGCTCGACAGCACATTTTGCCCACGATGCCACTACGCCGCTGCCGCACTCGGGATCTTCGTTGTCGAAGCTGTTGTTCCCGATTTGTATCTCCTGTCCCATTCGGATCATACCTTTGACGAATGAGACAGGGCAGCGGTAGTAATCTGGCCGCCTCCGCAACCCCAGTGCGGCGCTCCTGGCGAGTTCAACGGCCCCAACCGAAGGGGTTTAGAGCATACTCCATCACGCAGCTCAAATGCGGATTGGCGGAGACCAGTGTTTTCAAGCCGCCCGATGGCCACCGGCTTAGCTTAACGACTGTCATCTATCGACAACAGCCTGGACCGACGGCTTAACGTTCCCTCGCACACAAGCACGGATGTATAATATGTATAAATCACATAAGCCTGTTATCACCCCGTATTATTAGTATGTTACTTTTATTATACATGATTAATGATGTATTCTAATTTCCTTTGTGTATATTTAGTGTTTCAGTATTTGACACAAGTTTCATTGTACTTAGTGTCATACTTAGAGATGAATTTATATGCGCAAATGGTTTATATTTTTGTGACGGTCAGGAATCGTTTTAAAACCATTAATGATGCTCTCACCCTGGTTACCTGCCAATGGTCTGCAGAATGTAAGTAAAAAAATAATATTTGTTTAAAAACATAGTTATTATAGAGAAAAGAAGATACCATATAGATTCGAGTAAATGCTATACACCAAAACAGCTTAGCAATCATGTAGTTTATTACTTTTTAATTGACTTCAAAATAGAAAGAGATTTTCAATTAGTAATAGTCGTATTCAAATAGTAGTAAAAAGTACCCCACATTTAGGAATATTTGGAAATATATATTTCCTAATACTATTTATGTGTTTTATGTAACTAATCTGGCATAATACTGTAACATGGTTTTCTTTTTCCAACTCTTTAATTATTTTGAATTTGTAACGCGTATATTATTTTAAAAACTTCTTTAGATTTCCCTCAGTTTAATATATTTTTCTCATGTTTATTATGAAATTACAATATGGAATGGGTTGTTAAAAAATAGGATTGCAGGGATTGACGTGCACAAAGTGGGTATGGAGCTGTCGGTCATATTCAAGATACTTCATTTAAAAAAAACTTGGTATCAGCCGTATATTCGTATATAGTACTATCGTAAAATGTACCAGCACTTCCTCTGTTGAAGAACATAAAACATCGAGTCGACCGCGTGTTATTAGAACTACAAAGGCTATTAATGCTGTTAAAGCCAGAATTCGCCGAAACCCCATTATTAAACAAAAAATCTTATCGCGAGAAATGAAGATTCAGGTTTAGGACTCTGCCGCGTATAATAGAACAAGACCTGAAGCTTGGCGCTTATCGTCGATGTACAGGACATGCCCCAAATTAATCCCTACAGTTGAAGAGAGCGGACCGATCAAAACTCCGTCTGTCACAATACGCAGGTGAAAAGCACAGAAGTGTCCTTTACTGTTGAAAAAAAATCTCGATTGAAGAGCACTGCAACAAGTAAAATGACAAAGTGTACGCACACAGTTTTAAAAAGCAGCTCAAATGGTCGGAAAGGTACAACTTGGTTATCATCCTGCGTCTGTAATGGTTTGGTGGAGGGTTTCTTATCAAGGAGTTAGAAAACTTCATTTTGTGAAAAAAGAGTGAACACTTCAATCAATGGTATCAAGAGGCTGTCTTTGATCGTATTGTGAAACCTCTCAGCAATACACTTTTTAAAAATATACCGTGGATTTCCAGCAGGACTCTGCATCTGGTCACAAGGTGCAGAGTCCTACTGGAAACAACTACCACAATACAACTACCGAGGCCTGACTCGAAACCAAAATTTTGGACTTTATAAAAGCTGAAGACAGGCCCTCATCAGATATGAACTCCTATCTGGGCTAGACGAGGGCCATTCTTTAGAATACAAATTATAGTTAGTTTTAGAGGACATGGCCTGCTCGAAACAACATGCTAACATTGTATCTTTAGGAAATCTGCGGAGCAAGATGTCTATTTCAGAATCAGAATCATGTATTCTTTAGAAAATGGTACAGAATAAATGTTGGTACAAAAAAAAATTCTCATGGAAACAGTGCGTAAATACATAGATTCGTGGCGAGACAGATTAAAGGCCTGCATCCAAGCCAAAGGTGGACATTTTGAATAGAATCATTTTATTTATTTTTTGCTTTTACTGAGACTTCCATAAAAATATACACATAAGTGTTGTTAAGATTACATTACTTCACAAGAAATAAATGTATATTCATTTATAACAGAACTTATGCCCGAGCTAGGTATTTAGGCAATACAAACTATGTAAATCTCGTTACATTACGTGGTATACAGAGCCAATGTAAGTTTATTGAATTAAAAAAGTAAAGTAATAATTTATCCTTTTGTTCTTTTTTAGTGGAGAACTATGTGCCAGAGCCAGTAAATATTTGCGTTATCTGCGAGGCGGATACTATAGTAGACAGGGTCATTACTGCCCAGAAATCTAGTAAGTTCGTTTGCTCCATTAGTGTATCATGAGTATCAGTTTTCATGAGGAACAATACGGTATGCAGCAGGGAAGTCGACTTAAGAATAGTTTTGATCAAGCATATTTATAGCCATAGGAAGAGATCTCAGGATATCATTGGGGTATTCTGTGATCACTTCAATGCTTTTGATTGTATCAAACATCGGAACACTATTGCTGAAGCGGTGCCATTGCGGTATTAGAGCTAAAGCCCTAATTTTTTTTTTGCATGTTGTCTAATCAGTAGAAAGAAACTTGATATAAATGGAGTTAAACTACAGGGAGGAACGTTAATATCAGAGAGCCCCAGGACTCTCTTTTGATTTCCCTCTTTTCAGGAACACCGTTCCTATATGAATTCTATATGTTTGTCTGTGCGTTTGTCTGTCGCTTTCGAATATTCGAATTTTGACTTCAGACTCGGATTCGACATAAAAAAGTAGAATAGGAATGTTCAGGAACACCGTTCCTATCTCTTAAGGAACATGGTCTAAATGGCCGACAAATTAAAAAAAAAAATTGTTATATAATTGACGAGCCAGGTGTTCCTCTGGCAATACAAGCTTGCGCATTCTCAACTACTTATTATATGTAAATAATCTGCCCTACATTTGCTGATGATATAATAATAATAAATAAATATTGTCGGACAAATTACACAGCACCATCTATCCCCAAAGTAAGTATCTCTCTAATATTTAATTTTGCTCGTATGTACGACAACTTTGACAAGGTAAATAGGTTTTATTTGTTTGTATAACATTATCGCATTATTTATAATTATAACTAAAAGCATAAGGATTACATGATTTGCAAAAGCTTATTCTTTCGAAAATCTCTTCCGGCCAACCATTACTTTTGAGTTCCTAAATGGAGCAATATATGGCGGTGAGAAAGAGAGATAAAGAAGAGGAAATATGAAAAGGATATTTAATATTTAATTGAACATCTTCGTCTACGTTCACAGCATCATATAGTATGGTATAACTTGTATACTTGTACGTTGAAATAATTTTAATATAAAGAAAGAGACATCCGCTGTATTTATTACATGGGTCTATGGAATTAGTTATAGAACTATTCAAAGAAATAAATATCATAATATAATATCTTATGTACAACATAATGTATGCTCGTAAAAAACAAAGTCGTTTTCAAAATTCGGTTAAAATCTTAGAATCAAGATTAAGTTGCGTATGCCAACAAAGAATTTTTATTTTCTTTTATTAGTTACGTGTCGTTATCGCTAGCTCTTAGACAGTCTCTCGCGATCAGCCATGCAATTCTCTAAGCGACTCGTAATGGCTGTGTGCGTCGCTGTGATCACAGATGTCACAGCTTTGACATTGTCTACTGCGATCACGGCTAAATTATTTGATATTCTATAAGGCTGTAAGCGTACGCGAGGCTGTTTGCCTTGTAGAAGTCCAATTCCAAACGCAGCCTTGAGGCGCTAGTGTCGCACAACCATGAAAAGCGACACTAAAGAATTGCAATTTTGTGTTCAAGGCTGTAACAGCCGATGTTTCCGAGGATGTAAGGACGTTTGCTCTTACAGAATTGCATGGCTGTTCTCAATATTATTTTTTCAATATAAATTTTTTCGTCATTTTTTAATCGACAGACGCGTCTATAACTTGCGGCATGGGTAGCCTTCTGTTTGTCTATCCAATTTCGTATATTGTAAGTCTCATTTTTTTTTCGTCTTCCAGTTCTTGATTATCCTCGCCTGATGCTATCACCAAATGACGCTTTGCAAAAAATAACTGTTCTACGTGGAAGTCTTTGCGATATCGTAACGAGCATTAATAGAGATTGCGGTCTTCCCATTGTCATTACACTCCTGTCTGCGCTGGGGAGTATCGTAGGTCCCTTGTACTTTGGTATTTTTGTGTTAAGTAAGTACTGTGTTGACTTTGTCTTTGTCTACACCGCATCACTATAACTGGCATTTGTAGGTACTTTGAAATGCAAAGTTGGTGTTCTTTTCGTGTGTTGTACTTAAGAACAGGATATTGTTCTCTTCTCATCAACTATGTCAGATCTTCGTCAAACGCAGGAAGATGTGAGGAGAGCAAGCGCGGAGATTGAACAACATGGAGCATACAAGAGTAGAGAACGGTGAAGTGATCGCCTTTATCCAGGAGCACATGTAGTTGAGTTGAGAGTAAACTGTATATACAAGGTAGAGAAGTTTAATGAAACAATACATGAAAGGTGATCTCTTGCCATCTTCGACGAGTTCGGTGGCTCAGTCGTGAAAGACGCGACTTTGACAGCAAGGCTCGTGGGTTCGATTCCCACACAAGACGAACGACGACGACGTGTGATCCAAGGTAGGCGTGACTATCCCTCTGGGTTGCGGAGATCTGATGGTAGTCGCTCCATGTGAAAATCAGTGATTTCGCTAAATCGTTAGGCTTAGGTAGCGGACCCAATCCTTATAAAAGATAAAAAATATTTGTTTGCCATTGGAACCTCGCGGGCCCAATGGATTAGGAAATGGGATAAAGGAAAGAAGAAAATAATTTTTGAAGTACAAGACGTTCAAACGAATGAAGACAAAATAGTTACCTTCTATTTCAAACATAGCAATAAGCCACTTAAAAAAAATAAAGTACTAAAATCTATTTCGGTGGATCATGACATAACATGTCACACATTTCGACCTATTAAAAAATGTATAAGTCTTACTTCTAAGCATATTATTAGCTAAGTTTTATTTTACAGATTTCCAGGGGCCGCTACACATGTTTCTCCGACACGGTTAAGTTTTATTTTTATTTGATTATAATATACGAATATACAGAATACGAATGTAAACGGAAACGTATGCAGTGCTTTATTAAAATGTAAATTAAAAATGTCACAAAACATAAAATAAAAATTTTAAAAAGCCGCTGCGGAATATTGTAACATGATAAAAAAAAATAATAATAAAAATTTATTATTATTATGTAGGTAGTTTTTTTTGCTCCAAGCTGCCACTCTGTATTCGTTTGTTTACATTTCAGGTAGACCAGATCCGCTGCAGGTATGGTTTGGCATTCTTGTTAACTGCATTTGGATTACTTTACATTCCTCAATAATTATCCTAATGACAGATCCATGCCACAACACAATGAAAGAGGTTAACTGATTCAATATTAAAATTTTATTTATAAAAAATTGCATACATGAAAATCATTATCTAAAATGGTTATCTGTTGAATTTAATTTCTATGTCATTGGTATTTCATCTTAAGAGACGGAATATCGAAGGTATAGTTATGAAATCCAACATAATTATTATTATTTATTTTTATTTCATTTTTTTATTTATCAACACTTACATCTATTATTACGGGTTACAAACCCAACAAAGAGCAACACCATTTTAACGTCTACGTATAACAAATTATAAACATTGCCACCTTTGTAAATTCACTCAAAAAACTCGTGAATATGTCAATTTTCTCTGCTATTTTATTGAGGGTGATCAGAGCGCGTGCCAGCGGGGCTTTATTTTGTAGATTGGTCTGCCCACGAGTCACTGCCAGTAGGTACGGCCGGCGACAACGCCACACGTACCTATCAGGGACACTCAAATTCGCCAAACTGAGTAATTCTGAGTTACAGATTTTACCTCTGAGCAGTTTGTACAAATACGTCGTAAGGGGTAATTCCCTTCGTACCCGCAGTTCATTCAAACCAACCATACCCAAGACAAATAATCCTGGATACATAAGGAGATAGAACGGATATACGCCGTATTGTCTCATATATAGGTATCTCGTAAACTTGTTCTGAACCCGCTCCAGCATGAGACAATATTTAGTCTCATGCGAGGCCCAAATGACTGCATTACTTTCGAGATGGCTTCGTACCAAAGCATTGTACAAGGCGATGACAGCTTTAATGTTTGTAAAACCATGTGCACGGCGAAGTATAAACGCAAGGTTCCTGTATGCCTTTTTACAGACATTAGTTACGTGACCCCGAAACGTAAGCTCAGATGTGAATTTGACTCCCAGGTCTTTTATTTCTTCCACTCGTTTCATTGTTATACCGTCTATCTCATAAGCTTTGTGAATGGGATTCCGCTTTCTAGTGAAGGTGATCGTCACACATTTCGACCTATTAAAATGTAGGTTGTTTTCTTTGCTCCAAGCTGCCACTCTGTCTATATCACTTTGCAGTTGTTCGCATTCTGTAGCGTTACTAATCGATCGATATAGTTTTAAATCGTCTGAGAACAACAGGCACTTTGAGTGAAGGTGATCGTCACACATTTCGACCTATTAAAATGTAGGTTGTTTTCTTTGCTCCAAGCTGCCACTCTGTCTACATCACTTTGCAGTTGTTTGCCTTCTGTAGCGTTACTAATCGATCGACATAGTTTAAATCGTCTGCGAACAACAGGCACTTTGAGTGAAGGTGATCGTCACACATTTCGTCCTATTAAAATGTAGGTTATTTTCTTTGGTCCAAGCTGCCACTCTGTCTATATCACTTTGCAGTTGTTCGCATTCTGTAGCGTTACTAATCGATCGACATAGTTTAAATCGTCTGCGAACAACAGGCACTTTGAGTGAAGGTGATCGTCACACATTTCGTCCTATTAAAATGTAGGTTATTTTCTTTGGTCCAAGCTGCCACTCTGTCTATATCACTTTGCAGTTGTTCGCATTCTGTAGCGTTACTAATCGATCGACATAGTTTAAATCGTCTGCGAACAACAGGCACTTTAAGTGAAGGTGATCGTCACACATTTCGTCCTATTAAAATGTAGGTTATTTTCTTTGGTCCAAGCTGCCACTCTGTCTATATCACTTTGCAGTTGTTCGCATTCTGTAGCGTTACTAATCGATCGACACAGCTTAAATCGTCTGCGAACAACAGGCACTTTGAGTGAATGTGATCGTCACACATTTCGTCCTATTAAAATGTAGGTTATTTTCTTTGCTCCAAGCTGCCACTCTGTCTATATCACTTTGCAGTTGTTCGCATTCTGTAGCGTTACTAATCGATCGACATAGTTTAAATCGTCTGCGAACAACAGGCACTTTGAGTGAAGGTGATCGTCACACATTTCGTCCTATTAAAATGTAGGTTATTTTCTTTGCTCCAAGCTGCCACTCTGTCTATATCACTTTGCAATTGGTCGCATTCTGTAGCGTTACTAATCGATCGACATAGGTTAAATCGTCTGCGAACAACAGGCACTTTGAGTGAAGGTGATCGTCACACATTTCGACCTATTAAAATGTAGGTTGTTTTCTTTGCTCCAAGCTGCCACTCTGTCTATATCACTTTGCAGTTGTTCGCATTCTGTAGCGTTACTAATCGATCGATATAGTTTTAAGTCGTCTGCGAACAACAGGCACAATATTTGATAACACCCGATAAATCATTGATCATTATTAGAAATTGAAGAGGACCAAGGTACTCCCTTGACTCACTCCTGATCTGACATAGGACGGTGCCGAGCGGTGACTGTAATTAAAGCGTAATATAATTGTTATATGTATTATATTATTAATAGCCGTAGTGCGTAACCTGTGTTGTAGAATGCACATTAATTAACAAAAAAGCTACTAGCACATATTACTACACAGGTTTAGCCAGTAAGCTCCCAAGGAGTTGCTGTGTAAGCAGCAGAGGTGACATCGCGCGAGTGATACTTAATATATCGCAAGCGTTAATAGGCTATGGTACCCGCTTTACATCAGGTGGGTCGTATGCTTGTATAGTTCCCGACGTAGTATAAAAAAAGGGTTATCCACGACGCCTATTAATAATGTTCTATACAATAATCAAAATAGACTTTAATTTATTAATTTTTTTGCAAAGCATTTGCAAATTTTTATTATTATTTTTTTTTATCATGTTACAATATTCCGCAGCGGCTTTTTAAAATTTTTATTTTATGTTTTGTGACATTTTTAATTTACATTTTAATAAAGCACTGCATACGTTTCCGTTTACATTCGTATTCTGTATATTCGTATATTATAATCAAATAAAAATAAAACTTAACCGTGTCGGAGAAACATGTGTAGCGGCCCCTGGAAATCTGTAAAATAAAACTTAGCTAATAATATGCTTAGAAGTAAGACTTATACAAATCAGAAAACCATTTCAAAGTCGTCCTACCCGTTTCCAATAAAAATGTAACAGACACACATACAAACACCTCTTACCCCAAACGCGTTTACCGTCCCTACGATCGTCGCGTGTAAAAAATGCTGCCAAGCAGAGGGGCAACGCCGTATCGTATAGTAAAACAATTATTTGCAAATTTCACTTTATAGCTTTGTAAATTATTAAAAACTATCACGTTATTTCATATAATGCACACATCCAAACTCAAAGAACACGTTGTTTGGGGAGAGTTATTGCTGGGGACTTACTATTAAAGCTTTAATAGTACCTGCGGCTATACTTACCCGTGGGTATTAAAAAATACTTTCTTAGCGCATACCCTAAAGATCTATCTATCTATAACTTTACGCCACGGAATAAGCTTCCAGCCGAGGTTTTTCCAAGGGACTACAGCATGGAGTTCTTCAAGAAGTGCGTGAAGAGGTTTTTAGAGTGTCGGCAACGCATGGGTGACGGCCCTGGTGTTGCAAATGTCCATAGGTTACGGTGACTGTTTAACATCAGGCAAGCCGTATGCTTGATTGCCACCTTAGTGGTATAAAAAAAAAACGCCAAATCCCTTGTGGGGCTAAAAAAAGATTTATTATAGATTATTTATTTACCCTAAAGATAAAAGCAACATTCTACTACATTTCAATTTTATAGACTTATTAATCCAGAAAACCTAGAAAGTGTAATACTTACGTAATGTTTGGCATAATAGATAGAAGTGAAATATCTACTTTTTTCTACAAACAACCTTTATAATAAAAATATGTGTGTGCAATTCACAAGCGATGGAAGTGAAATCATAAAAAATGTGAACTTCAAGATAATATAGACTTTCAGGAGTAGGAAAATTGTAGGGTGTGTGTATTTATGATGATATTTTACCAAGTACCAATATTATACCAAGTTTAAAATTATTATGCATTTGCACGATATACACGAACAAGTTCCGTTGAACTTTTTGCGGTCTTTTTAGACTTGTTTTCTTTTCTTTTGAGGGTTGCGTACCTCAAAAGGAAAAACAGAGTCCTTATAACTATTACTTAATTGTCCGTCTGTCAAGACCCTTTTTCTCAGGGGCAGGTGGAATTATTAAGCTGAAATTAATATCAAATACTCAGATCTGCGATCCCTTCGAGAAAATCATACTTTTAAGTCTACGCAATCAAGAGATACGGCTCTTTATGGCTTGTTTATGCGCATATTTTGACACTCGCAAGGGAATGAAAACCTGTAAGATACTTTTCGTTGACCTAGAATCATGAAATTTGGTAAGAAGCAATATCATATAGGATAAGTAAAGAAATAATCCGAAAACCGTAAATTTGTAGTTACAACACAAATAAATAGTTTTTGCGAAAATATTTTTACGGAACCCTCGGTGCGCGAGTCGGTCTCGCACTTGACGGCTTTTTTTCGAAAATCACAGCAACTTTTCAATTTTTCAGCAAGTTTTCTGCACACTTGAATTTTTTTATTAAAATAATAAAATATTTATGTAAACAATACACGTATAAATACACCACGGTTGTTATGACGCCTTATCCCAAGCTTCTTAATACGCAGGCACGCACACACACGTACTAACATACGTACAACGCGCGGTCCCTGTAATAAACTCTGCAATGCCTTCTATATCATTCTCTCGCACGTTAAATCCTATAGATACTTCTATCTCATTCTCTTGCACGTTAAATACTATAAATACTTCTTCTCATTTTCTCGCACGTTAAAAAATATAGAGTATATGTCTCTTTTTACTGCCGCTTTTTCGTTTCATCCAGTTTCAAATCACAACGACGCTAAAGAAGTTTTCTCTTCAATAAAGTTCTATGTCATCGTTTACCCAGGATAAGAGAACCAGAAAATTATTATGCCACATGATGAGGTTGGCTCCGTCATCGCGCCCACTGCTCTCTCTACTAGAAATGTTTGGATATCAAGTCATGCTGAAACCTGCCTTATATGAGCCGTTGAACATGTGCGTTGTAAATCGATCATTAGTTGTAACGGTAAGTTTGTTCAAAAACTTTTCATAACTACCCTCCGTTAAAAAAAAATAGCGCTAGTATTAGAACATAGAAATATTTTAATAGTCAGTTAAATTTTTATGTCTGAGTATTTTGATAATTATTATTTTATTTTATTAAACCGACCAACAGACGTGGAGTTTGTTGATAAAGATAAAAATTCTTTATTTTTTCCATTCCAAAATAATAAATACAGAATATGTCCCAAAAAACATATATATAGTTTCTACAGTACCTGTATTGTGAGTTTTTTTTTGGAATTGGTCTTAAATTCGGCGTTATTAATAAAAACAAAAAGAGGGCGCCCCACTTAGCTTTATGCCCCCTCTTGGCAAGTTTCTAATGGACATTTTCGAAAAGGTTGTTGACTAAAATAGAAATTATATAACTACAAAAACTTTGATTTGATTTAATAAATGTGAGACTTGACTAAGTGCCTATGAGGGCCTAATGGCAAATAAATCATTTTTTATCTTTTATCGCTATTGGTTGCTATTGACTAGCTTTTACATTGATTATACTTCATTCCTTAAGCAAAATTTTCTTCTTCTTAGCTTTATCCCGTTTCCTAATCCATTAGTGTTGGCGGGGTCCGCTACCTAAGTCTAACGATTTGGCGGAGATACTGATCTTTACATGAAGCGACTGCCGTCAGACCTCCACAGCCCCGAGGGAAAACCAGGTCATTCTTAAGTCACACTTCTTTCGAAATCTAATTTCTTGGACGTGCGGGGTTCCTCACGATGTCTTCCTTCACCGCCGGGTTAGTAATAATTACAAATTATAAATATGTACATAAATCCAACAACACCGATTTAGTGGTACATGCCGGTATTTGAACCGGGGGCATGTTGGTCACAAGGCCGGTACTTAATCCGCTAGGGCGGTGGTCGGCAAACTTATTAGCCAAAGAGTCAAATATGAACATTACAACAATTAAAAAAAAAATGGGAGCCAAATCTGGTTGTTTAGTAAACTTTTATTACACTAAATAAGTAGTACACTAAATAAAACAAAATTTCATAGGTACTTAATAAATATTTATTAATGCGAACAATGTGCTTGCATCTCTTTGGAAAGTTTGAAAAAGTCAGGTTTGTATATTGTTTTTAATTTTTTAAATTTTAATTACATATCTATCTTTTAACTTAAACAAAAAAAAATATACATATTCTTGATTTATAGAAGAATTTTAATTTATCAAAATATACATATTCTCGATTTATAGAAGAATTTTAATTTATCAAAATAAGATGTATTTTTTTTTCTTACCAAGTTTTTTTTAAATGAAAATATTATTGCGCTTTCCGTGGATATTTGTGCCAGAGCCGCACTTAAGGAGCCAAAGAGCCACATGCGGCTGCTGCTGCTGGAGCCGCACTTTGCCGACCACTGCGCTAGGCTGCACTGCTCCTTAAGTAAAATTGTGTTATATTATAAAAGAAACAAACATTAAGTTAGTACTTTTTGTTTATGTTTACAGATTCTCGGAGCAGTTGCTACGTATTTAGTTATACTTCTGCAGTTCTAAGGTTGACCATTTCATACTATATAATCTGTACAGTTGTGACTAAAAATTACAGACACAGATGAACTTATAAGTATTTACTTGTAAAATGTGTCACAATATACGTCGAGATTCTGTAACGCAGTGGACAAATTAACGTTAACACAGTAATTAACCCTTTCCGCGCTAGATTGCTTTTCGATTTTTTTCTCGGAAACCGTCATACATTTGATTAACTACGAGATAATTCGTAGCTGGCATAGTAGAATAGAGGGTACATTGCTTGAGTGTATGCATAAAAAATCGAAAGGAAACTGAAGAATGGTTCAATTTAAAATATCATATCTTTTTCTGCAATAAAGCTAGATATTTGATTCTGATATGTGTTTTCTTTGTTAATGCCAAGCCTTCAAATACTAACCTTGTCTGTAGTGCCAAGAAATAGTTTTTTGTATAGACGGTCAAAAAAAATCTACGAAAATAATTGTAGTCTGCACTAAGATACAGTGGCCCAACTACGAATATTTTCGTATTTGGCATGGAAAGGTTTACAATAAATAAATAACTTTTTACTTCGGACACTAAAATTATCCATAGTGGGGTTAGTAACATCGAAATCTTAAAAACTACGTTAGTAGATATAGGTACGCAAGAAAAAGTATTTCTTAATTATTTAGCACACATGACAGGTGAATCACAGTAACAGTAAATAAATATTCATAGCTGTAATTCACCTATCTCTGCCAATGGCAACTGTGACCCAGTGCGCCTGAATTGGACAGTCAAACCGGCTCGCGATTACTTTTAGGGTGCTATTGTTGCTACCATGAATCCTTAGTAGTAATGATGCTACTTTTTTGCGCATTAAAGCGTCCATCCAAGTCCATCAAGTACCATCCCCATCCCATACCAAACCAAACCCATCGACGTGTGCCTTAGCGAGCATGCCGGATACAGTACACCGCCTTGGCAGCCCCGACAGCATCATAAAAGCGTTATTATATTAAACACGCAGGACGTTGTAAGCTCGTTTCGTATACCAGACTCATAAATCGTCCGAGTAAAAAGACTCTGAACAGTAGGCTCTGAACAGTGTCACTTTGCCTTATTTCGTACATCGGGCGAACCTACGAGCTAACATATTACTCCTCACCGCTAACGCCCTGCGCTCCCGTCCGATGTCGGGATCATCTTTTAGGTCACTTATGACTACATGTTCGAGATATCTAAATGTATCAACTATATTTAACTTTTCCCGCTTTAAAAATAAGTAATTCACTTTTACTGGAGGCCGTGCTCATGGGCATACTGCTCGCATATGCTGTCCAACTTCTTAATGCAACTGATTGAGGGACCCAGCAACACCATATTGTCATCGTAACTAATATTATTAAAGAAGGTATTATCTATTTAACATTCAGTACGTATGCTGCTTAGCCTCTCAATCAGCTGTTTTACATACAAATTGAATAATATAGGTGACGCAATGCCTTCCTGTTTCTTGCTACAATTCAATGTGTACTCGTCAGAATGAGTATCAACCCATCTCACCTGTTTTTTTTTTTATTACTGTACCAGAACTGTAGAAGAGAAATAAACTCCGCTGATACACCCTGACTCCCTAGTTTGCTCCATAAGGTGTCATAGATAACTCTGTCAAGTACTTTGGACATATCAAGGAAACATGCATATACCGGTGCCTTCCGGTTCGTATAGTAAGTACCTAACAGCATGCTTAAGGCACAGAACAGCAATCACAGTCGACAATCCCGGTAAAACTAAACTGTGCATCAAGTATCTTAATATGCATGCCGAGATGTCTGTTAAGCAAGCAGTCAAGAACCTTCGCCATCACAGTAGCAAGTGAGATAGTTTGACACATCCGACACGTCCTCCGTCTTGCCCATGATAATCGACGCAACTATGGTTCTCATCAATGGTTTCGGTAAATATGCATAACCCAAACATAGTGTGAAGAACATCGCCAGCACGCGAGGCAAATGAAAACCAGCATTTTTTAGGTGCTCGTCGCTGTAAAGTTGAGAGTACGGTCTGTCTCTTTCATGATAGCCTAAGCATCGATCGCCCCTGCAGCTGCTGGGATGACAGTCGATCCAACAGTAAACAGCTGTTTGAAGTTGTCAGCAATGGCCTTAAGCTCACTTACGACACCGGCACTCACAGGAAGACTAGACTTAGCATTCACCTTTTTAGTGTGTGTGATTTAAAATCTTTGGTTGTGTGATTGACATATCCATTTTCAGTTGATCTCATCTTGACACCATTTAAGCTATGCTCTTAAATTCGTCTGCTGTCACACATGTCCTTACATGATTATTGCACCACTCGCCGGCTTACCAGCCAGAACCTAAAGTTTAAATATCAATCTTCACTCCCTGTGAGCACCGGCAACATATTTATTTCACCCTGTAATATAACCTCCCTTTGTATGATGACATTTGCGCTCATAAGACGACTCGAAAATTGCGAAAATATCATGTCATTATGCATTTTGTCCAATATATACTCGTAGATGTGACTTTTATCGCAATAGATCTTATCAGCGCAATGTGTCAGTTCGGATGGAAAGTCGACATACTTAAGCCCGTCATGACATACAGTGTTATATAAATCGCCTTGTAAGGGTTTTCTGTACCCCCAAATAATTTTATTACAGGGCAATTTAAAATTCGTTTCACACTTTACCTTAATGCAACCCAACATATAGCATATAGGAAGTAGTTTATTTAAATCTCTGGCTACAAAGGTTGGTAATTGCCTCTGGATCAGTCTCCTTGAACGCCGCGATGATGTCCTCAAGATCGCTTTGCAGCTTGCGATCATTTCTTCGCTTCGATCGATCTTTGTACCTGCGTAAACCAGTAATTCTCGTTTCCGACTTTGAACTCGAAGACATTTTTAATACATAGGGTATAGGCTCACACAGACGCAACACACGAGACCGTGGTCAAGCGCAAGTTTCTTTTAGAGGGTTGGTAACAATTTTATTTATATGAAGGTAAAGGCGTGAGCAATTCTGGTTGTAGTTAATAAATTCATGCTTTATTTTGCCGAACGGCACCCACACACTACCGTTAGTAGACGCAACATGCCGTTGCTGCCATGGCTGCTCCGGTTATCTCTACCTCGGCTGCTGCGGTGGTCCTCGCGATTGTCCATCATCTGGAATAAAAACCGCATGCAACCGCCACCGTTCCGTGTTAATTCTAGTTGTATTGCTAGCGTTACAAACAACGTTAACAAGGAGAGCTCATAGAATATTCAGTGCAGATGCAACATGTGACCTCGTAATTCTTTCTCCCAGTACATAAGGAACCGGCTTATTATTGGTTCGAATCCGGGCGGGGGCATGTACCACTAAATTCGTGTTTTCGGATTTATCTGTTACGTATATTTACGTTCAAGAAAATATATTTAGAAAGACGTGTCACCTAACCTAATAAAGTTCTGGTTTGGTGTTCCCTCTAAGGTTGTAGAGGTCTGACTGCAGTCGCTCCATGTAAAAATCAGTGTCTTCGCCAAACCCTTGGGCTTAGGTGGAGAATCCCGCCAATCCTAGTGCATTACGGTTAAAGAAATTTATTCTCATAAAAGAATCTACATATTCACTTCTAATGAGAACTTACAAATATACATTTTACATTTAGTGGACGCGTACAAAAAGTCGGTACGTAAACAATAAATAATATTAGTTCCGTGCTGGGTGTGCGCGCCGCGCGGAATAAGTTGATGCAACTTCGGTACACAATAGTAATGTGTCAATGTGTGTGTACTACAGTCCATAATGTGAACGGAATAAGCGCAACTATAAGCCCCGCGCGTTGATATTGCGATTGGCGGCCATCTTGGTGACGTAGTCGAAGTCGCACCGTCAGTACCGTTCGCAGCCCACGCTTACGTGCTTACGCGCATCGAGTACTTGTTAACTATAGCTTTTTGTTTTTGTTATCCTGTTTTACTGTTGAGTTTTGTTACCTGTTACCCGTTAAAAAGAGTAAGAAATTAATTAACAGTCGTGCTCGTGAAATGATTATTAAATTGGACAATTATTTTGTAAAAGAGAGAGAGGACTCTAAGTTAGTTATTCAAAATATAAACCGTGCCTTAAAAAGTGCTTCGGACACTACCGAGGACATTTTAATGTCCTAAAAAGGCAAAGGTAATTATTATGTAGGTATTTATAGCATTTACTTTTTATGAAATTTTTTTTTGCTATCTGTATTTTTTTGCTATGGATGACGTCACGCAGCTGTTATTGTGACAAGGTTCCATCGCAATATCAACGCGCGGGGCTTATAGATGTGGCTTGCGTTACACACGATACTTTATTGTTATTATAATTATTTTTCATTAGGAAACGGAATAACGCGAAGAAGAAGATTATGCCGGCTCGTCGGCAGGTACAAGCCACCCGACGATAGATACTAAGCTGCTCTGTATTAATACCAAGACCAACAATAGACAAGACCATAAATCACCTTGATTACATCTCTCAGGTATGGAATCCCCAATACGAAATATATAAATTACGATTGGAGAGAATACAGAAAAAAATTCTTAGATATCTGGACTATAAAGCGCATATGAGCTTACCTGATTATGATCATAGGTGTAAACACTATCATTTTTTGCCACTTGAGGTTAGACGAAATATAAGTGATATTTGCTACTTAATGAAAATAGCAAATGGAAGTATTGATTCGCCTGATTTATTAGCTAAACTTGTATTAAATATACACCGTACAAATATAAGAAACCCTTCCTTACTGAATGTTGCCTTTAGCAACACCAGTTATAGGCAAAATTCATTCTTCGTAAGAGCCTGCAAAATTTTTAATAAAATATTATCAGACTTTGATGTTGACCTGTTCTGCTCGTCTATTAACACTGTCAGAAATAATCTCGCATTGAGTTATTTTCAGCATTGACTACATTGAGAGTTTAAATAATTTCACTACATTTGGTTATTCTGTCTAGTATTTATTTTATCAAACATTTTTTCTTTTTGTTTGTATTCATTATCCTTTGTTAACGTGTTATATGCGGAAATTTGTTATCAGTATCTTCCCATGTTAATAATATTATACTACGTGATTTGTGAATCTGTTAATTTCCCGAAAATAAATAAATAAATAAATAGAAGCAGGCAAAGGTATACATATAAACTCTCTGTTAAGCTGAATAACTTCGCTCAAATTTTAACGCTATTCAGCACTTTCACGAGCTCGGTGGCTCAGTCGTGAATGACGCGACTTTGACACCAAAGCTCGTGGATTCGATTCACATATAAGACAAACATTTGTGTGCATGAACTAGTCTGTTTGTCTTGGTATGGATTTCTTAACAGAGGTAGGGCACGTCAAAGCTGCGCGTCTGGGGAAGTACCTCAACCTCAAGAAAGCCGCAGCTTTATATAATAACCAATAACTCCCTAGAGGGTTGTTGTGTTCCTGCGTGTGAGTGATGTCACCAGTTAACCTAAGGAGTTGCTGTGTAGGCATCGCGCGAGTGATACTTAATGCTATTATTACACTTATTATAAGCGTCCATTGGCTATGGTAACTGCTTTACATCAGGCGGGCCCCGTTTGCGTGTATGCCTTCGACGTTGTATAAAAAAACTATCTAGAGAGCATTGAACAAGATTTGCTCTTCTTACGCTGAAGAAAGTATCTGCTGCCCAGATATCCTGTCTAATAACTATATCGTATTTACGCTAGTCGTTCAAACTCCGATGGAACATTATGCAGAGAGAATGCATTTGGAAGAATATCGATTGCCGACGCTTTGACCCACAATATGTGCTCTATAATAGAAATTTGTCCACTTTTTGTTGCCGGCATTATACAGCAGAAAAGTCAAGGCATAGCAAGACATGAAACTTTGCACTGACACCAAACAATTACTGAATCGCAGCGCATAAAAAAAAATATCTTTATCTTATTCTACATTTTTCAATTCCACAGGAAACTCAACAGCAGCCGCGTTTCTTGAAAGACCACCAGATAATAAATGATCGCAAATATGAGTTTTCGCTGTGGCCGTTCAGCTGATTGTCTTTTGGTAAACCTGATTCACCGCTGGACCTAGTTAGTGAACAGCCATTGATTAGGCCATAGCAAAGGCCTTTGATTGCGTGTAGCACAACACACTTCCTTACTTTGAATTATCTGAGAGAATTTGTGCATGGATTGCCAATTTTCCTTCCGAACGCAGCATGAACTGACTTGAAATGAAAGCTATGAAAAACGTGGAAGATACAATAAGATTTTTCTTCAAATGTAATGCCTTAATGCCTTCAATGGCACGTATTTTAGTAACCAAAAGGCAAATAAAGAATTTTTATTATCATCTCTTTCATTTTGTGTATATTTGGTATTAGCAAAGGCATCGACAATGAAACTGTACATAAGTATAGATTACAGCCCAATAACTAAAATAATTTGACGTTTCTATAATTATATATGTAACTAAGTTCACAGATTGATAACGCCTTTATTTGTCTCTAACACACACAAGTTATTTTCCTACATAATTATACAACAGGAGAGCCTTCATTAAAATAATTTTATTTACACAAAAAAATAAGATAGGAATTTCGAATAACCATATTGATAATTCTTGCGTAGGTTCTGTACGATTTGCTGTGAATAACCAATAATATTCATATTTTTATCTTGTTCTATCTTTCTGTTAGGAGCCCTAGAAACCAGCGAGCGTTTTTGTCTTTTATACAATGCCCTGGAGGCATACAGGCATACGGTACACGTAATGTAAATTGGTTGCTGTAGCCTACGAGTGCTGGTATTATATTAAATATCGCTCGCACAATGCCACCTCTGCTGCTAATACAGCAACTCCTTGGGAGCTTATTGGCGACCTTACTCACGCGCAGGAATACCACAGCCCTTCAGGGAGGTTGTTATGTAGCTGCGATTTTCTGTGAGGTGGAGGTACTTCAGCAGTGGGGCTGCTTTGATGCTCCCTACCTCTCTCTTATATTCACCCACACCAAGACAAGTAGACATGTTCACGCACACAAAATGTTTGTAATGTGTGGCTATCGAATCCACGAGCGTTGGTGTCAAAGTCTGTTGTCAAAATTAGCTGCGGCACCACTAAGCTCGTCAAAGGTCACGAGAACAGTTATGAATGCTAAAGAAGCGAGTGAGGTGTATGAACCGAGTCATGTGGCGCTCGGTTTTCTCTGTCAGCCCCGCAAGGGATTTGGGATCTCTTCAGGTACTTTGCGGTACATGTTCTCTCATTAATTATATTTATCATCACATTCATTTTGTCTGTCAATTCATCTCTCCATACAGCACATAGCTCTTTTCGACCCGCCGGACTTAGCGCTGTGTAGTGGGTAGTTGGCGCATGCACAATAATTCGCAACGACGGGAACTGACTCATGCTTAGCAGCAAAGGATATCGTATAAAAATGGGCGCCCTTTCAATTGCGTAGGGGGTAAAAATAAATTATAAATATTATCGCGATCTTCGGATGGCGCTTCCTGCCCCAACTGCTTCAACTACAATGAGCAAAATTGCATATTTGTATTTTTGTAATTAATATTAGGGTATAAAAAGTATTTCGGATCCCTCGGTCTAAATATTTGGCATGCTTTGAAGCAAATATATGACTCGCTCTGTGGCGCAGTCGTGAATGACGCGACTTTGACACCAACGCTCGGCGGTTCGATTCCTACACAGGAAAAACATTTGTGTGCATGAACACGTCGTTTTGTCTTGGTCTGAATGTTTTTAATAGAAGAAGGGCGCACCAAAGCAGCCCGTCTAGGGAAGTACCTCCACCTCATAGAATACCGCAGCCAAATAACAACTTACTAGATGATTGTTGTATTTTTGCGTGTGAGTGAGGTAGCCAGTAAGTTCCTAAGGAGTTGCTGTGTAAGCAGCAGAGGAGGAGGAAGAGTGATACTTATCATATTTCAAACGTTTTAAGCTACAGTACCCGCTTTACATCAGATGGGCCGTATGCTTGTATTCCTCCTGACGTAGTATAAAAACCATTATAACCGTCGCATTCGACAAGAAAGCATGTTTTCATTCCCGGAGTATATCCTAGGTAAATAATAGCTATTTTAACAAATCTCGGTGGTGTTGTGGTTAAGTTTTTTTATACAACGTCGAGAAGCATACAAGCATATGGCCCACTGATGTAAACCGGTTACCGTAGCCTATGAACGCTTGTAATACATTAAGTATCATTCGCGCGATGCCTTCTTTGTTGTTAACACAGTAACTCCTTAGGAGCTTACAGGTAACCTCACTCACATGCAGGACCACAACAACCCTCTAGGGAGTCGTTATTTGGCTGCAGTTTTCTGTGAGGTGGAGGTGCTTCCCTACGGGCTGCTTTGATGAGCCCTGCCTCTCTTAGAACGCTCTCTTAAGTAACAAAAAAAAATTATATAAATTCAAATAAGGTTATGAATACAAACATATAATTATCAAATTATCAAATCAAAAAAAAAATTGTATGCTTCCGCTTTTAATTAGTAACAATTAGTGATGGAATATTAAACAACGTGTATATTTGTTTCGCAAAATAACTAGTACCTACTTCTTCTTCTTAGCTTTATCCCATTTTCTAATCCATTAGGATTGGCGGGGTCTGCTTCCTAAAACTAAGGATTTGTGAAAGATTTTGCATGGAGCGACTGCTATCAGACCTCCACAAGCCAGAGGGAAATCTAGACCTCCTAAGTAAGATCACACATCTTTCGAAATATAATTTCTTCGGCGAGCAGGTATCCTCGCGATGTTTTCCATCACCGCCGAGCAAGTGACAATCACAAATGTGTACATAAATCTGAAAACACGAATTGAATGGTACATGCTAGGATTCGAACTGGGACATGTTGGTCACAAAGCCGGTTCGCACTGTTATGAGCCTCGCGGAATAACACTTTTTAAAAAATTAAATTCGTGAATAAGTTTGAGGCAGCCGTCTAGCATGGAAGTTGGATCGAGACTGAGGTGGAGGGGCAACAACGGGAGTAAAGAATGATGACTTGGCAGTTTGGATATGGTAAGGGGGCTTGCTAGGCTCAGTTTAAGGATATAACAGCACGCATAAATGGGACGACAAAATAATAACACAAAGTAGAAACTCCAAATTTTTAATCACCAACCAAAGATTTAATCAAATTGTGACATTTGGTGCAGAAATTTAACTAAATCGTAACTAAGCCGAGTTTGTGCACTGTACCTATACATTTTTTAAATATTCTCCACTATAACGATTAAAAACGATCCATTTCTAACCAAGCCGCACAGACGCGCGGATTAGGGCGTCCCCCGGAGGCGACGCGCACCGAGCCGCCCTCGTCGGTGCGGAATCAAAGGCATGCGACGGTGGGGGACCACCCACCACGCAACGCCCATTCCGGCGGGTCGAGGAGAGCTGAGTGTCGTATAGGCACATGGAATGTGAGAGGTGGTCTAAAGGATGGAAGTTACAGAAGCGAGTCCGCAAGGGACCTGGCGTGAAGACATACATACATACATATACATACAACAATTTACATATATCGGGTTGAAATTTGGTCTGTTACTGTATGTTTCAGACAGTAACAGACCAAATTTCAGCCATGAAGATTGATGCGCAATACTTAAAACATTCATGTGAAGTCAAACATCGTGAAGTGAAACCAATGAAAGCACTTAGCCCCTAATATTATATAATGACTATGAGATTGATATTTATGTTTATTTTTTCAGTTCCATTATTACCCTTCGTTCTGGAACTGCACCAGTATAACTAGATATGTGGTTACTGCTCCAAAAATCTGTAAATATACAAATAGTAATAAATATTGCATGCTTTGAGCATTGAGGGCTCGATGGCGTTGTTGCGCATGTCATTCTAACCGAGCTCGTAGGTCGAGCAACGTCGACCGCAGCCTGTCCATGGATTGGTTTATCTATCTCCAGTTTCTCCGTGTTTCGGAGGGCACGTTAATCCGTCGATCCTTATAAGCTATAAGCTGTTGTCGATAGATGACAGTCGTTAAGCTAAGCCAGTGGCCCTCGGACGGCTTGAAAACACTGGCCTCCGCCAATCCGCATTTGAGCAGCATGGTGGAGTATGTTAAAGAAGCAAATAAGGTGTGTAAGAACCTAGTCATGTGGCGCTCAGTTCTCTCTGCCTACGCGGCAAGGGATTTGGCGTCAAGTTATAGATAGAATAATAATTAAACTTCGACGAGGTTACTGGGGGAGTGGTAAGCAAAGGGCTCTTTAACACCGCAGGTTCGATTTCTACACAGAACAAACATTTGTGGCCATGAACATGTATGTTTGTCCTATACTGGGTGTTTTTTTGAATGGTAACATCAAAACAGCCAGGTTGGGGAAGTATCTCCGCCAAGGAACGGAAAATCGCAGCCAAATAACAACTTCCTGAAGGGTTGTTGTGGTCCGGCGTGTGAGTGAGGTCACCAGTAATCTCCTAAGGAGTTGCTGTGTTTGCGGTAGGGATGGCAACACGCGTACTAAACTTCCTACCACTAACCACTTTACCTCAGGTGGGCCATACGCTTGATGGTGTATAAAAAAGGGCTCGTGGGTTCGATTGCCACATAAGGCGAACATTCGTATGCATATTGTATTTTGCAAGAGATGCTGTGCATCAAAGCAGTCCCACTAAGAACCGCAGTCAAATAACAACTTCCTAGAGGGTTGTTGTGTTTCTGAATAAGTGAGGTTAACAGAAAGCTCCTAAAAACTTGTGATACTTCCTCTACTGAAAGTGTTCATAGACTACGGTACACCATTTTTCACCAGGCAGCTGTGTGTCTCCCAATCGTATAAAAAAATCTTCATGAAAATTAAATGTTAACATTGTATTAATATTGATTGATTGAAATTTTATTTTAGTTTGTTCAATTCAATTAACTACACTAACAACTAAAATAAAATTTGTCAATTAACTACACAAACAACTAAAATAAAATTTGTCAATTAACTACACAAACAACTAAAGTAAAATTTGTCAATTAACTACACTAACAACTAAAATAAAATTTGTCAATTAACTACACAAACAACTAAAATAAAATTTGTCAATTAACTACACAAACAACTAAAATAAAATTTGTCAATTAACTACACAAACAACTAAAATAAAATTTGTCAATTAACTACACAAACAACTAAAATAAAATTTGTCAATTAACTACACAAACAACTAAAATAAAATTTGCCATTGTTGTTACAGTCCCAGAATTCATGAAAATTAAATGTGAACATTGTATTAAAATTACAATTGATTGACAGGTAATTTTATTTTAGTTAGTTAATTATATGTTAGCTATTTGAGTAACTGGAAAGTTTTGCACGCCTGCATGCAGGCTGAATAGATTGTACTATACCCAACTTAATAAACATAAGATCTTTTATAACTGTGTTTTGTAAATAAATAATTTGATTTGATTTTACAAAAATAATGCCAACTTGACGAAAATCAACAATTAACTCACCGATACGACCAGAGATCTACTTAAGGTGCACATGCCCATGGGTTCGTAACAGTCAGTCTCCATCAGCAGCTGTTGGAACAGCAATTCCAATCGAGAATACACAGAGTTGCTTGCTGGAGCTGACATCATCATTCGAGATACTAGGCTTTTAGTATTCTTGGCCTGAATAAATGTAAAAAGAAATCTAGATCTTATATAAAAGAAAGGAAAACGTGATAAATACAAGCATTTTTTCTTCCCACCCTTATCCCTTTTTAATCCATTGGGAGTGGCGCGGTCCGCTGCCAAAGACGATGGATTTGGTGAAAGTACTGTATTCGATATGGATGACCTTTCCCTTTCGATTTCGTCTTCGATGTGCTGGTTTCCTCACGATAATGTCCTTTACCCACGAGCAAGAGCAGGCAAGCACGTCAGATTTAATCATCAATTCTTTTCTTTTATATACAACGTCGGGAGGCATTCAAGCATACGGCCCACCTGATGTACAGCAGTTACCGTAGCCTATTAACACTTGTAATATATTAAGTATCACTCGCGCGATGCCTCGTCTGCTGTTTACACAGCAACTCCTTAGGAGCTTACAAGTGCCTTACTCACACGCAGGAACACAACAACCCTCTAGAGAGTTGTTAATTGGCTGCGGTTTTCTGTGAGGTACTTCCCCAGACGGGTTACTCTGATACACCGTACCTCCCTTTAAAAAGTTCAAGCTTTCATTACTTTTTAGGGTTCCGTACCCAAAGGGTAAAATGGAACCCTATTACTGAGGCTCCGCTGTCCGTCCGTCCGTCCGTCCGTCCGTTTGTCACTAGGCTGTATCTCATGAACCGTGATAGTTACACAGTTGAAATTTTCACAAATGATGTATTTCTGTTGCCGCTATAACAACAAATACTAAAAAATAGAATAAAATAAATATTTAAAGGGGCTCCCATACAACAAACGTGATTTTTTTGCTCATTTTTGCTCGATATTGATAACGGCAACAGGTAGACGCTTGAAATATTCACAGAATATTTAGTTATATATTCACTTTAAGAATAAATAATTAAATTAAAATAAAACAAATGTTTAAGGGGGGCTCCCATACAACAAACGTGTTTTTTTTTTGCCGTTTTATAGATAATGGTACGGAACCCTTCGTGCGCGAGTCCGACTCGCACTTGACCGATTTTATTATACACCAGCAGGATTTAAGTCAAAAAGAACAATGTTTCGAAGAAGCAGTCAGTTATTAGGCATGTTCTTTATACATTAATTTATCATGGCATTTATTTGCATGTATTTATCATGGCACCTAAATTATACAACAAAGTGCCCAAAAATATACTTGACATTGATGATTCAGTGACCTTTAAGCGTAAAGTTAAAGACTTACTAGTAGGCAAATCTTTATACACAGTTGAAGATTATTTAAATGATAAATTTGTTATTTAAATGCGACTAATCAGACTTTAAATTACGTGACTTTAACATGTTGTAGATTGTAATTAATTATGTATTAATAATATTGACATATAATAATATAACAATTTGTTGGATTTCAACATAAATAAAAAGAAATCTTGAAAATGAATAGCGGAGCTGTTTATTGGATTCACACACATGAGCGAGAGAGTGATACCAGAGACAAGACATTCTAAATTAGTGATGTACACGATACAAAAGTAGTGTTGTAATATTGAACTGAAGCTATTGACTTAAGGCCATTATTTTATACATTCAACACAATTAATATTGTAATTTTAAATATGTATCTATTACTGTAACAATAGATTACTTAGGTCATTGGATTTGCACGCCTTAATGGTAGAATACGGAGTAGGTTTTTTTACACGTTAACCAACTATTTGTCCTGTATTCATGCAAATAAACTTAATTGATTGATTGATTAAGCCATCACTGTTTTCCATGTCACATATTTATCTGTGTATATGGCAAAGAAACCGTGCTTGGAATAACTTGTACAATCGGGGCCAAAACAGGGGGCCAACGGGTGCGAGATCCTTTAAAGGACTTTAAACATAATAAAAGTAAAAATCCAGACCTCTTTGATAGTATTGTGGCAAGGTTCTACGAGTACAAACAGCTGCGATACGTATATCAGAAACCATACAGACAGAGAAATTATAGAATGTACTTTATCCTGCGATTCTGGATCATCTGAAATGTAAAACCAATCGGTGAAATTCTTCAATGTTAAGTCAGAATTCAACATACTTGATGACGATGTGTGACGTTAAATATAGATAGATCTATCTATAACTTCACGCCAAATACTTCACGCCAGAGAGAACTGAGCGCCACGTGACAAGATAAAGATATATTTATTTGCATAAAACATGAGTAATATTACATACGATCGCATGCGAATATGGTGTTATAATATAATATTCTAATGTAAGTATTAGAATGGCTGGTGGCAATAGTATTACAGTAACTTAATCCTTACATACCTCACACGCTTCTTTAACATTCATTGCTCTTCTCATGCACGCTATCGGTTTCTAGGGCTCCTGACGTCACCTTCTGATAGAACACGACCAGTTGGATCACGGTAGGTAAATCTTGGCTGTCCTCGGCTCCTACATCCTTCTACTATTGCATTGTATATCTGCTTCGTCATTCTTTCATCCTGCATTTTTTCTACATGTCCTAACCGACGGAGCATGCCTCTTCTTATATTAACACCGACGCTCTCTTTCAGACAATACTGTACTGTACTGTGTCCATAGGCCTGCACTGTGTCTTAGATATTCGAAACTTAACTCGCTATGAGAGAAAGAGAGAAAGAAATGTGTGCCCGCACATCTCTCTCTTGCCTATACAGTATATAGTAATATATGAAACGTAACTCTCTCTCTTTCTATCTTCACTAACTTATATCTTCCTCTCAACTTCCGTTCGCCTCGCCCGATCACACTTTTTGTAACGTTCTCGTCACGCACCAGCTTACTGTCAAGCGTGCGTAAAAAAGTTTTACTTCAAAAACTGGCAACCTTAGAATAGTCGCATATGATGTATAAATATTTCGAAAAATCGCGGGAAAGCGAGAGGAAAGATGTTACACATCAAAAAGGTTAATAGTTTAAAATACTTACTTATTTCAGAAATGATATAGTATGGTGTGACAATAATGTAGCCAAGAATGGACAGAAGCATTACGATGATTGGCAGGCCGTAGCCTTCGTCGACCACTGTCAAGATGTCACACAGTCTGCCACGTAACAGAGTGATTTTGTGCACGGCGATGCTGGGCGGTACTACTAGGCGGGGCTCAGCGATAACTAGACGAAATAAAACCATTCTGAAGTCCATTGCGAGAGCTCGATGGCGTCGTTGGTCATGTTATTCTAACCGAACACGCAGGTTAGGCAACATCGACTGCAGCCTATCTATGGATGGGTTTATCTATCTCGAGTTTCTCCCGGTTTTCATGACAATAGCCGTCAGTCCCGGCTGTTGTCATGAAATAAGTCTTTATTCAAACAAGAACGAGAAACTAATAATAAAAGAATATTATACGCTGTCAGTCTAATTTTGTTCTAACCGAATTCTAATTATCATTCTAACCGAACACGCAGGTTAAGCAAGGTCGACCGCAGCCTGTCTATGGATGGGTTTATCTAACTCGAGTTTCTCCGGAGGGCATGTGAAGCCGTCGCTCCCGGCTGTTGTCGATAGATGGCAGTCGTTAAGCTAAGTCAGTGGCCCTCGAGCGGCTTGAAAACAGTAGCCTCCGCCAATCCGCATTTGAGCAGCGTGGTGGAGTATGCTCTATACCCCTTTGGTTGAAGGGAGACCCGTATCCCTGCAGTGGGATGAGTAAGGGTTGATGTGGCATGAAAGTGCGTTCAGGCAGCCGGGATACATATGTAAACAATATTCAGGGGTCCAAAACATTTTTTTATTGCGTACTTTTCTTCCTCCTAGCGTTACCACTACCACTAGGCTTTTTCTACTCTTTTATTAAGTGTAACTTATTAGTAACTATGTAATAATAAATAAGTATAAATTACACAGCGCCATCTAGCCCCAAAGTAATCAAAGCTTGTGTCATGGGTACTAGACAACTGATAAACATACGTAAATACATTCTTATGATACATAGAAAACACCCAGACCGAGACAAACAGACATGTTCATACACACAAATGTTTGTCCTGTGTGTGTTATATTTATTTATTTTTTATACTACGTCGGGAGGTATACAAGCATACGGCCCACCTGATGTAAAGCGGGCACCGTAGCCTATTAACGCTTGCGATATATTAAGTATCACTCGCGCGATGCCTCCTCTGCTGCTTACACAGCAACTCCTTGGGAGCTTACTGGTGACCTCACTCACGCGCAGGAATACAACAACCCTCTAGGGAGTTGTTATTCGCCTGCGGTTTTCTGTGAGGTGGAGGTACTTCCCCAGACGGGCTGCTTTAATGCGCCCTACCTCTCTTACGAGTATATTTACCTGATTTTTGAACAATGGCGGACTGTGCCCTCTCAGCCACAGATCGTGATGATGTTCCTCGGATGGCAAAAATATTCAGAACCTCAGGCAATATGGCATGTTCCACTACAACATATAAAATGAATATCAAATGCAGTATAGGTATCAGAAGATTTTTTGGTATGGCAGAGAGAGCATGACAGTAGAATAAATGCGGTCGAGATGCGAGCACTGCGAAAAATTTGTGGCATAACGCTTGCTGACCGCATTCTAAATGATGACGTACGAAAGAGAATTGGTCTGAAAGAGAGTGTCGGTTTGAAGATAAGAAAGGGCATGCTCCGTTGGTTCGGACATGTAGAATGAATGCAAGATGACAGAATGAAGAAACAGATATACAATACGAAAGGCGACTTTTTACCATCAGGCAGGTTGTATGCTTGTTGGTCACCTTAGTGAGATAAAAAAAATAGTGTTAATAACAAAATAGTTATCAACTAAATATATAAATATCTAACAGAAGCAATAAGTATATAATACTAAATATATATAAATCACTGCTTTATTGTTTAGGTTTGCAAAAACACTATTAAATTGAGTGTTAACTATTTACATCAATGTATTAGGGGTTAAAGTATAAAATTGTTGTTTTATAGTAATAGATACTTTGAATTGTCATTAAAACTTCATACTCGTAGTTATAGTTTCACTCGAAAATCGAGGTTCGAGGTTTTTCTTTATGTGCAACATTTGATTTTTGAGTTTCAATTGTTTTTTTTTATTCAGCTTAGACGGGAAAGATGGATACTTCGTAGTAATTTAAGTATTAATTTTTGAATACGAGTTCTGACGCGGAACTAACGCGGGAAAAACGGCTCGCAATATCAATGCTTCGTTTGGAGAGGAGACTGCTAATGAACGCACTGTGCATTTTTGGTTTATACGCTTTCGTAATGGAAACTTCGACTTGAAGAACGAACAACGTGGAAGACCGCCCACACAGGTGAATAACGCGGAATTGAAGGAGATGGTGGAAGCCGATCCGAGTCAAACTACCCAGGAATTAGCGTCATGGTTTAACGTTACGTTACCAACAATATTGACTCACTTGCATCAAATCAAGAAGATAAAACAATATGAAAAAAAACTTAGGCAGGGCGCGTGGGACCTAAATTGTATTACCTAACACATCGATTCCAATAATATAGATTGCAGAACCGCCTAAACGCCTGGTAATTCTCCCTTGTTGCCACCAAATAAGAATAGTATACTACCCCGGATGTGACACGCAAGGAATTTAACATATCGTCCCGCTCCCGACGCCAGAGATCGCACTCCCAGAGAATATGATGTGATGTTTGCTCGAATTTATGATTTGTCATAGAACACTTACATAAAAGCGATGACACAAGTTTAAACGAAAAGAGTACTCGACTATAAAAAAAATCGGCCAAGTGCGAGTCGAACTCGCGCACGAAGGGTTCCGTACCACCATCTATAAAAACGGCAAAAAAATCAAGTTTGTTGTATGGGAGCCCCCCCCCCCCCCCCCTAAATATGTGTTTTATTTTAATTTAATTATTTATTCTTATAATGAATATGTAACTAAATATTCTGTGAATATTTCAAGCGTCTACCTGTTGCCGTTATCAATATCGAGTAAAAACGAGCAAAAAAATCACGTTTGTTGTATGGGAGCCCCGTTAAATATTTATGTTATTCTATTTTTTAGTACTTATTGTTATAGCGGCAATAGAAATACATCATCTGTGAAAATTTCAACTGTCTAACTATCACGGTTCGTGAGATACAGCCTGGTGACTGACGGACGGACGGACAGCGAAGTCTCAGTAATAGAGTTCCGTTTTACCCATTGGGTACGGAACCCTAAAAATGCACAGTAGACCGAGTACCGAGTAATAACAACATCTACTGGCGCGCCTAGGCAGTAAAATCGAACTGTACGCCGTGACGACATATGGCATGACACTCTCATGCCGTCATGCCATCTTTACGCCGCCACTTTTGAGTCCCTTGCGTGTGTGCGTGCGCATACTAGACAGTCCGTTACATCTCTGCATGAGATATTTATTAAAAATTCAATGTTTACTTTATATAAAATGATTTTTTTAAACATATAATGATTAATTTAAACCACTACTTGAAATGTCCGATATCCTATTACTCACATTTTAGAGAGAAGTGACTGGTAGTGAGAGAGAGGGTTTCGTTGACGGCTTGAAACCGCGCGCGTATCGACATGGCTATGAATACGAACTGCAAGTTCAGGATCACCACCGAGTACCACGCAGCGTACATACTGCTTTGAGAGACAACCACGATCCCTGCAATACAAACAAGACAGTGCATTATGTTGATACTGTTGATTGTTGGCGCTTGGTGGAATTTTGAAGACATCTTGTTAATAGTATTGTCTTAGGTTTTCGCGATTGTTACACATTGAATTAAACAATTTTTAACGGAAGTATCGCGTGTTTCTTCCTGCGACCACGGATGCTGCAAAGCATTCGAAACGTCAGGGATCAACAAAATAAATAAAACACGCGATACTTCCGTTAAAAATTGTTTAATTCAACATCTTGTTTATGTAAACACTTGTACAGATTCCTCTTCACAATGTTATTTTATTACTTATTTTTAAAGACGCGTTTCGCCTTTATGGCATTATTTAATGATCTAACTAAGGACCTTATAAAAGAACTACTGGAAGGAACACAACCGTTTGCGTTACCTCACTTCCTTGCGTCGTCGCCACGCTTCCCCTGTGATGATCGCCTCCGATAAAGCTTATGATACCTCCCCGGTTAAAGGTAGTCCCTAGGTAGCGTTTAGTCAATAACAGTCTGACATAACCCGTACGGCCGACCGTAAGGGTACTCGTGAGGGTTCACCGCCTACCTCCCATCCGGTACCGAAAACCCCTCAGAAGAATGACTAATGCACGATAGTTGATTACTCCTTTTTTGTGGGCCGACGTTTACGTCGGATTTTTTAAAACAAAAAAAGATACGATAGTTGTTCTTTGACTGCGGTCAGTTCTGATTCAATGGCCCCATACTTCCCTTCCGATAGATTATCTTATGTTAATAAACAACGTGATTCACATACATACTTTGGGTTTAAGTTTAAATATAGGAAACTAAACCTTTGTGTGTGTGTGTTCAACCGATTGTACAACGGGTTGTGTTCTGAAGAGTTGTTCGAAATGATGCCGACAGCTACTTTTTACAACCACACCGCTCGCCGACGGTGGGGAGTTCACCCTCACACGCTGGAACTGCAATGGTCGCGTACTGTGCGGTTCCAGAGAAGTTTTCTTCCGAGAACTCTCAAGCTGTGGAATGAACTCCCAGCCGAGGTTTTTCCAAGGGACTGCAGCATGCAGTTCTTCAAGAAATGCGTGAAGAGGTTTTTAGAGGGTCGGCAACGCATGAGTGGTGTTGCAAATGTCCATAGGCTATGGTGACTGTTTACCATCAGGCAGGCCGTATGCTTGATTGCCACCTTAGTGGTATAAAAAAAAACTAGCTCCACTCCGCAACTTTGTCCCCACATATCCCGATATCCGATAGAAATCGTTTTTCCTCAATTCCTTCTTCTTCTAGGGGTCGTATCTTGATGTAGAATATACCTATAACCTTTGTCAAGAATTACGCTATCAAATGCAAAAACATTTTTTTTTCAAATTCGACTCCAATCCAGAGATATTTTTCCGGAGAGTTGTTCCAGAGGAACTAACTCTTTCGCATCGCATACTGGTATAGATTCCATGTATACCGGTGATGCCTTCAACGATCGTACCTATCATCATGTTAAACAGCCTATAATCTTCGTCGAGAATAACGCTATCATACACAAAAAGATTTTTTGAAATGCGAGTAGTAGAGAGTAGGCGAGGTTTTGATGAGCTCGTTGGCTCAGTCGTGAAAGACGCGACTTTGAGACCAACGCTCGTGGGTTCGATTCTCATCGACAAACATTTGTGTGCGTGAACATGTCTGTTTGTCTTGGTCTGGATGTTTTAAGAGAGGTAGGACGGATCAATGCAGCCCGTCTGTGGAAGTACCTCCACCTTACAGAAAACCGCAACCAAATAACAATTGCCTAGAGGGTTGTTGTGTTCCTGCGTGTGAGTGAGGACAGCAACTCCTTAGGAGCTTACGGGTGACCGTAAGCTCCTAAGGAGTCGCTGTGTAAGCAGCAGAAGAGGCATCGCGCGAGTGATATATGTCACAAGCGTTAATAGGCTACTTTAACTGCTTTACATCAGGTGGGCCGCATGCTTGTATGCCTACCGACGTTGTATTAAAAAAAACGTTCTAGAAATTAGCGCGTTCAGATTCTTACGCTTCATTATATGTATAAGAATGAAAATAATCTCACATCCTTTTTCCCAGACGTAGTAAATTTCGTGGACGATCATCGTAGCCACGAAAATAAGGCAGAAAGCCGTTAGCAATAGCAATTTTCGTTCCTTTGCAGCAGAATATTGAGCACTGATGGTTTTATCCACCTGAAATAATAGAAATCATTCACTGAAATCAAATCATTCACGGAAATCAATTCCACTTCATCGAAATTTCAATTAGACCCTTAACACGGGAAAGACTATCTGGACCACTGCAAGCCACTGTTCCAAAACTACAAAATTCTCCCTCTCCCTAGCCTCTACATTTATGAAACCTGCATATTCGTGAGAAAGCACCCACGCCTTTTCCCACTACACGACAAGGTATTAAACAAATCAAGTAGTAGAGATCCCACGAAATTATATGTACCTAACCAACGGTTACACATATTTAGCAATAATATATTTTGTATGGCAATTAAACTATATAATAAATTACCGCGTGACATTAGAAACATACAGATGCTCAATAGTTTCAAACGTAAATTATATAACTGGCTTTTAATCAACTGCTTTTATACTGTTAAGGACTACATGGAATACAAATGACCCTTTCATTATGTACTTGTCATATTTTGAATGAACTGTAGGTAGAGCGGCAACATTAAAAAAAAAGTTTTCTTTTTTAACTTGTTTTGTAGTAATTTATTAATTTTTGTTTTGTATTAGTTAATTTTACAGAAATGGAAGTATTGTACTCGTAAATGTTCCTACGCCATTAAAGGCAGAATATGCATGCACAAAAGATATGTAACACCTTATATATAATACCATGTTCTTGGGAATAAACATTATTATTATTATTATAGATCCTATATCACGGGTATATCCCGGTCATTTTATAGGCGTGCGCGGGGATTGGAACCAACGCGTAGAGGCCCCTTTGAGAAGTTTGATGTAACGTTGTATAGCTGCCGTGACCTTCTCCAGGGGATATCAATGTGATAATATACCCATGAACCAGGTCACGGCAGATATTGGGACTATTGCAAATGTGTTGGAAAATATTGGGCTATTAAAATGATATCTGGAGGGATTATTAGTACTGGGCTATTACAGAAAAGAGACAGACATTATTATTATTATTATTATTATAACCTAGCGCCTATCTTTATATATATATAATTCTACTGTACGTGTGTATGTGACTGAATTCCTCCTAAACGACTGGACCGATTTTTGATGAAATTTTTTGTGTGTGTTCAAGGGGATTCGAGAATGGTTTAGATTTGGATTCTGTAGGTGGCGCTGCGATCGGTTACAGGACTTATTGTTTTAATTTTCGAACAGGACGTCTGTCAGGTCCGCTAGTGATATATGTTTATTATATGATATATGTTTATTATATGTTATATTGTAGAACTTGGGAACCGAACTTAGATCGACATTTCTGGTTTCACTAAACACTAAAAACACGCCCGCGAACATTTGATCTCACATCATGGGTGCTGTGTGCGTGGCAAGCTCTCGCCGGGCATTTTTTAATCGCTCGGGGATTGTAGTCCTAAAAAGTTATTTATGAGGTATTTCTGCGAATGTATCTATGTTGATGTTTAAAGAATCTATTCTCATAAAAGATTGCAACAATCCACTTACATGAGAACAGAATTACTAAAAAGGTACTTAAATAGAAAGCCGTCACCGTATTTAAATATAGGTAGATCATATATATATTAATTTCTGAAATTAGTTATATAAGATTTATTACATATTTGCTATTGTGGGTAACAATAGCAAATATGATTACAAGCACAAAAAATATTTAAAGCATAACAAAATAGAGGAAAATAGAGGGCTACATGAGTGACATTTATCCGACTTTATTACTCGGAGATTGGGCAGTTTTGGATAATATGTGTGTGTATCTTAAAAATTAAATCAAATAAAATGTAAATTAAAAGTAAATATTGAACTCTAAAAAGAAGCCACGTGGCATTTTGCCGAATGTCATTCTTTTCATACAAAGTCGGGAGACATACAAGCATACGGCTCACCTGATGTAAAGTGGTTACCGTAGCCTATTAGCGCTTGTAATATATTAAGTAACACTCGCAATGCCCGGTGGCACTGGTGGCCTCACTCACACGCAGAAACACAACAACCCTCTAGTGAGTTGTTATTTGGCTGCAGTTTTCTGTGAGGTGAAGACACTTCCCCAAATGGGCTGCTTGATGCGCCCTACCTCTCTTAAAATATCCAGACCAAGACAAACAGATATGTTCATGCACGCAATTTTTTATCTTCTGTAGGAATCGAACCCACGAGCGTCGGTGTCAAAGTCGCGTCATTCGCGACTGAACCACTGAGGTCGTCGAAGCCTTTTGCTTCATAAGTTTAGTCTTTACTGAGCACAAGAAATGCTGGTATTAGGATGAAACAACAACTCCTTGAAAGCATACTGGTAACATCTAAATGATGGAATGATTTACCTCCGCCAATTATATTGCCAATATTAAATCACTATACAAAAGAGCAACACAATGACTGAATCCATCCATACACGGGCTGCGGTCAACATAACTTAACTTGCGTGTTTAATTGAAACAGCGTCTATAGGACTGTAATTTCGTAATTTACCGATGCAATGGTATTCATGTAGACGAGCATGTTGGCCATGCGTCTCGGTGCACCCACGACGCCCACGACCGCCATTATCACCACCAGGAAGACCAAATAAAAGGACACCATTTGGGACAGCTTCGACGACCTCTGCATGTGGGAATCGATGTCCAGGTTCAGCTCCAATATCTTTCCAACCAATGCTGCTGATCCTGGGTGGAATACAAATGATTAAGCTTCTGAGCAAGGGATCCTTCGTGTAAGTTCCATAGCTTATACAACGTCGGGAGGCATTAAAGCATACAATCCACCTAATGGACAGTGGTTACCGTAGCTTGTAATATGGTAATACGTTAGGTATCATTCTCGCGATGCCACCACTGTTGCTAACACAGCAACTCCTTAGCAACTTACTAGTGACTTCACTCATACATTTCTCTTCTCATATATTTTGTTGCGGCTTTCTGTGAGGTGGAGGTACTTACCCAGACGGACTGCTTTGATGCGTCCTATCTCTACACCCAGACTATGACAAACAGACATGTACATACACACAAATGATTGTCCTGTGTGGGAATGGAACCCACGAGCGTCGGTGTCAAGGTCGCATTATTAACCGCGGCGCCACCAAGCTCTCGTCCCATCAGTTTCCTTAAACTACTACTACTCCAACCCTGCCTCATCCCACTGCAGGGATACGGGTCTTCCTTCAACCGAAGGGGTTTAGATACTCCACCACGTTGCTCAATTGCAAATTGACTTAGGCCAGTGTTTTCAAATCGCGCGAGTCATACCTAATATATTGCAATCGTTTATAGGCTACGGTATTTACATCAGGCGGGCTGTATGCTTGTATGCCTACCGACGTAGTACAAAAAAAAGTGTTTCGAATTATGATTTCTTGGTAAAAACCTCTTTACACGTTCTGGAGAGACAACAACATGAGACATGTAATTTTTTGCGCAACATCGGGAAATATACAAGCATACTGCCCACCTGATGTTAAGTGATTACCTTATCCTATGAGCACTTGGAATACTTTAAGCATCACTCGCGTGAAGCCTCCCTCTGCTGCTAACACAGCAACTCCTTGGAGCTCGCCGGTGACCTCACTCACACGCAATGACACAACAACCCTCCAGGGTATTGTTATTCGGCTGCGATTTTCTGTGAGATGGAGATACTCCGCTAGACGGTCTGCTTCGATGCGCCCTACCTCTCTTAAATGTTGTAGTCCCTCAAGAAAACCTCGGCAGGGTGCTCATTCGACAAGTTAAGAGTTTCTTCTTCTTTTTCTCTGAAACCATACAACGTCTTCTCCACCAAGAAAATGATACAAACATACATACCTACTATAGTGACCAGCACATAACTGTATACACTCATCGCAGTGGATGTAAATATCCTGAATCCTTTACTTCGGCGTTCGAAGCGCAGAGGAGCCATACCAAAAAGTCTTGACAGCTGCAAATTATTTATAATTTAAATAATATTATTTTTAGGGTTCCGTACCATATGAGACAGGCCCACCACTCATACCCACCACTGTGTCTCCTGTGTAGCCAGAATTAACAGCGCCGACCACCAAAAAGGCAATGAACAGTGAAGTTCATTGCTGTCCCGGGGGTTAAACTACAGCTGCCTTGGAACTCACAACGAATTTAATTAGAAGAAATTTGTAGGAGTAGGAAGTTTTGGAATTCCGTATCATAAAGGAAAAACGGAACCCTTATAGGATCACTTTGTTGTCCGTCTGTCTATCTGTCAAGATCCTTTTTCTCAGGGACGGGTGGAGCTATCAAGCTGAAATTAATATCAAATAGGTACTCGGCTCCGCAATCCCTTTGAGCAGGGAAAAAATCTAACTTCTAAGTAAATGCAATAAAAAGATACGGCTGTTTATGTTTCGTTTATGCGTATATTTTGACAATCGCAAGGGAATCAAAACCTATAGGGTACCTCCCGTTGACCTAGAATCATAAAATTTGGTAAGAAGCTATCTACTCGTATGTATATTTATATCTATGGATATGAATCTATGTGTATAAATAGGTATAAGTAGTCATAAATGCGCCACTACCTACTTATATTTTAATGATTGTTTCTCTTCCTTTGATATGGTTGTCTGGAAGAGATCGCTTAGCGGTAAGACCGCCCATTGTACTCTTACAATAAATAACATGTTACTTAAATGTATTAATTTTGGTGCAATAAAGTGTATTCTATTCTATTCTAAGAAGCAATGTCATGTAGCACAAGTAAGGAAAGACTCAGACTAAAGATTCAGACTCGTACTACATTTTCATATCCAGTCTTAATATTACATAAACACCTCATTCACCAACAAGTACCACCACTCGCATGCGCGTACACACTCTCAAACACATACAAAACACACAGACATACACGAGTAAACTATTGAACTTGCAATACTTTGTATCCCTTTTCTTTTTTCCTTCTATTAACACTATGTATAGATGAAATCTGTTATTTGTACATTTGATTGTGTGATTCCTTCCACAATGAATAACACCCTTGTATTTTTGTTTATCTCTAATTCTTTATACTTAAATGTTAATCAGTGAAGAGCGGCGCCTCCTCCTACAGGTATTGTTATACTTAACTGGAGGCACCTGCACATTACATTGTAAAACAAATTTGTACAATAAAGAATTATTATTATTATTATTATTATTATTAAGGGAAAAAATCTGAAAACCGTAAATTTGTAGATTCATCACAAAAAAAAATTGTGAAAATAATTTGCGGAAATATTTTCACGGAACCCTCGGTGCGCGAGTCGGACTCGCACTTGGCGGCTTTTTTTATTATTGAAATTATACTTCTTTTTGGGTATTAGGGAAACTTGATGAGAGTGAATTTTCAAGACAGCGACATCTAAAAACGACCCTACAAATCTCCCAGGTTTTGTTCGTGACTATATTCAAATACTTACTTATGAATCTACAACACGTATTTTAAAACTGAACACAAAGTATATTTATATATAGATATATTTGTGTGTGTCTTTAAATTAAATACGGTTGTGAATGATATTTATTGATAATATATTGTTATATGGATTTTTTTACAAACGTAGAGTACTCGCGGGATGACATTTTTGGAGTTATTTTTGTTTCGTTAAGAGAAATAAGTGTAACTTCTTACGTACGTACATAAGTACATACATATTTTTTTATATTATTTTTTACTGTATTTTTGTGTGATCCCTGATATAAATAGCACGGTATGTACACTTGCAAACAGAGGAGTGTCACTTAAGCGTTACTCAGTTTGCTGGAACTCTCGACTTCTGTTTATAAAAAAACTAGCTGCTGCCCGCGGCTCCGCCCGCGTGGGGTCAAACAACATAGCCTATGTGTTAATCCAGATCATAATCTATCTACGTGCCAAATTTAATTCAAATTCGTTCAGCCGTTTAAGCGTGAAAGAGCTTCCATCCATACATACAAACTTTCGCATTTATAATATTAGTAGGATTTGATATTTTTTTTTAAAAGAAACAAGGATTTATATTTTAAATATATTACATTTGAAATTGAACCAGTTATAATATAAATCAAGATCTAAAAAGTTTCGGTTCAGCTATTATTTTTTTATACAAATTCGGAAGGCGCCTATGGACGTTTGCAACATATTATCACTCGCGCGTACTGCAGTATGTACCTTAGTACTTTAGTATGAATCTAGCTTTAAGTTAAGACGTGATGTACGTGATATAATAATTGTTGACTAAGCGTTCAATATATATATATATATATAAACTAATATATATTAGTTTTAAGATTGGTGCCTTTTACTATAGTAGAATGATGATGAAGATGAACAGTCTAGCTTGTTTCAATATTACCTACCCCCGTATTGTTTGGCGTTCAGTAGGCCGATTCTACTAAAAAACTGCAACTGCACTGCAGCGCGATGTGTTTCAAAATGCGTACATTTTGACGTTTCGTTAAGCGATCTGACAGTAGCGACGTTTAACGAAACGTTAAAATGTACGCATTTTGACATACGCCGCGCTGCAGTGCAGTTGCAGTTTTTTAGTAGAATCGGCCTACAGCACTCCAATGCCATACTTGTATGCCTCCCGCCGTACATTTTTTTTTATCATCCCCTCGCTGCAGCAACTTCTTGGTTGTTGGTTGGCAGTAGTTTTTACCTTCAAAATCTATAAGCATCATACCTTCAGTACATGAGCAAAAGCTCCGCCGACGATGGACGAATTTTCATTTTCAATATTAGTCACAGGTGATACTTTGGTGAGGGTCTTTGAAGTAGGCACGTCTGAAAGGTATAGTTACATCACTTCAAGCTTTTTCGGGCTTTTTACAGCAACTCTCACTTATCTTACTACAGGATAGGAATTTCCCTTCAAAGGGCATACAAACTAAGGTAAACTAAAATTTTCAAAACATACTGAGCACATGGCTTTTTTTAAACGGGGCAGGCCCACCACTCATATCTACCACTGTATCTCCTGTGTAGCCAGAATTAATAGTGGCGACCACCAAAAAGGCAATGAACAGTGAAGTCCATTGCTGTCCCGGGGGTTAAACTACAGCTGCCTTGGAACTCACAAGGAATTTAATCAGAAGAAATTTGTAGGAGTAGGAAGTTTTGGAATTGACTTCATTGAGCACATGGCTTATGAAAGACTGTTTTTATCGGTACACGAATTCTTCTGCTTCGCGTTGTCCCGTTTCCTAGTCCATTACGATTAGTGGGGTCCGTTACCTAAGTTCAAGGATTTGGCAAAGACACAGTTTTTTTTTAATAGAGCAACTGCCGTTAGTACTCCTCAATTCAGAGGGAAACCCAGATCCTTCTTTGATTAGATCACACGTCTTCCGAAATACAATTTCTGGTACTGGTACATGCCCTCGCCAGGATTCGAACCTGGTCCCCACTAGTTGGTCAATAGGCCAGTTCATTAACTACTGGGCTATCACTGCTCAATACGGTGCATCAATGTTTAAATTAAAAGTGACGTAAGAAATTGACGAGCACGGTGGCGCAGTCGTCAATGACGCGACTTTGACACCAACGCATGGGTTCGATTCTCACACAGGACAAACATTCTCCACAATCTAGAGGGAATGCTTGAGGGAAAGGGACTTTCATTAGCTTAGTTCACACCTCTATCGAAATATAATTTCTTGGACGTGTGGGTTTCCTCACGATGTTTTCCATCACCGCCGAGCAAGTGATTATTACAAATATGTACATAAATCCGATAACATAAATTTCAGAAGCTTTCTCTGTACTATATAAAAATAATAAGTAGCATATTATTTGCTTAATCTGGTTCTGAACCTACCTGTCTTGCCCGCTTCCTTCACATATAGCGTCATGTAATTATCAATCATTGTCAATTTAAAAATGCGTCTTTACACGGATAAAGCTTTCTACTAACTAAAATATTCTATTAATCATTCTATCAGCGGACAAGAATTAAACATTATACAGGGTGATATTAAGTATGTCCGAATTATTAGTATTATACTATATTATGTGTTCAAAAATGTAAAATATCATAATATAAATGAATAATAATAAATAAATAACCCCGCAGGGCAGCTTGTGGCGAGCTGTTCGTGCGTAACGACACCACGGGTACCCGAGTGCTCCAGAGAGTCGATCAGGGCCTTCGCCTCCGGCGTGTCTTCGTCGGTCGGAGTGGAAAGTCAAGAAGGCCCGCAGGACTCTCAGCTCTGGCTTGCCTTCATTGGCTGTCCAGAGAGGAATGGATAGAGTATATTGCTCTAGCAGGTGATATGCTCCAGGGATGGAAGTGTTACAGGGCATAATGCCGCGAGTATCTTCGGAGAAAGCGCAGCACACCTCTCGACACCCCTGAGTCACTCACATCGGTGTTGCCCCCGGCCGACTTTTTCTGGCATTTCGGGGGTCCATCTAGTGAGTGGCGAGCCACCGCCTGCCGAAAGTAACATCAGATATGATAGATATGGCAGGTGTCCGTCTCTCTTCTGTAATAGCCCAGTACTAATAATCCCTCCAGATCTCATTTCAATAGCTCAATTATTTCTGGCACATTTGCAATAGTCCCAATACCTGCCGTGATCTGTTCGTGGATATATTCACACACTGATATCCCTTAGAGTAGGTCACAGCGGGTATAATACATTACATCAGTCTTTTCTAAGAGGCCTCTATGCGTTGGATCCATGTCCCCGCACACGCCTATCAAAGGACCGGGGTTAACATCCGTGATTAACCCTTCGAAACCCGTGTGGTCATATATGACCACACGGGTTTCGAAGGGTTAAAGAAAAATAATATAATATGTCGGTTAATATATACATTCTTACAAATTAGAAGGAAAATTACTTAAAAAAAAAACAATTAAACAAGCAACCTAACGACACTTTATACTAATAATTTATTTGCTTTGACTATAAAAGATATAACATATATGATGCTAAATAACAAAGATTGGCTGCTCGTTTTTGTTTTTCGCCCATGAAAATTGTAGACCCACAAAAGAAGTACTAACCCACACACGCGGGTGTGCGTGGGAGATTGGGAGTGAGGTGGTGAGATCTTGTATAAGACAACATTTCGGAAGGCCAAACTGATTATGTCAGATTCCTACCGACTAAAACTGGCTGGACACCCTGTATATGTACAAACATTCGATGTACACACATAATATAAATAATGATAGACAAAAAAAACACAAGCATTATTTAAATCACTCGTTATCTGTTTGTCTTTATTGTTAATGCTTATAAAGTAAATTTACTTTAAATGTACTGTACTTTTTCTATATTTTAAGGTATTTTTTTATACCTGATCGAGAGGCATACAAGCATACCCACCTGATGTAAAATGATTACCGTAACCTACGAACGCTAGCAATACATTACGCATCACTCGCGCGATGCCACCTCTGTTGCTTTGAAAATTGAATTTTTGGTATAAGAACCAAAGTACACACCTCACTCCCTTGACCTATATTACAAACACAGCAATTACTTAGGAGCTTACTGGTAACCTCACTCACTCGGATGAACACAACAACCCTACAGGGAGTTGCAATTTGGTTGTGGTGTTGCTGTGAGGTGGAGGCATTCCCCCAGGCGGCCTGCTTTGATGCACTCTACCTCTCTTAGAAATACGTGCGTTAATAGATTCTGCCGTTATTTTGCGAAAGTCAAATTTACATGCAATTCGATCTAACCTGCTTTGTGTACTTCCGCCACCAATTAGTTCATGCGGACTAACGCCGGCCGGCACCCACCCACTACTGTTAGTACGTGCTACATGCCGACGCTGCCATGGCTGCTCCGGTAGTCTCTGTCTCTGACTCAGTAGTGGGTGGGTGCCGGCCGGCGCTAGGCATGAACTAATTGGTGGCGGAAGCACACAAAGCAGGTTAGATCAAATTGCATGTAAATACGTGCGAGTCTTAAAAACACAATTTCGTGCAATGTCAATATGTATACTAACTTAGATGAAGCATAAAATACTACTTATATATGCAAAGGCACGTGACTCCTTACTAGCTCATCTGACACTTTTATACCACTAAGGTGGCAATCAAGCATACGGCCCGCCTGATGGTAAACAATCACCGTAGCCTATGGACATTTGCAACACCGGCGGCGTCACTCATGCGTTGCCGACCCTCTAAAGACGTCTTCACGCATTTCTTGAAGAATTCTATGCTGTGGTACCTCGGGAAAACCTCGGCTGGGAGCTCATACCACAGCTTCAGAGTTCTCGGAAGAAAACTTCTCTGGCACCGCACAGTACGCGACCATTGCGGTACCAACGTGTGAGGGTGAACTCGCCGCCGTCGGCGAGCGCGGTGCGGTTATAAAAAGACGCTGCCAATTTGGTTTACCGACCAAATTGGCAGTGTCTTTTTATAACCAATCTTAAACTTTCTCGGCTCCTACATCGTTCCAGTTTCCCGTTGTATATCTCTGTCATTATTCTTTCCTATTGCATTCTTTCTACATGTCCGCATATGTCCAACAGTTGACAAATAAGACTGAAATGATAATGCCGATGAATGTTTCACACATATGCATACAAAATAATGACAATTAAAACAAAATCGTTGTAGCGACTTCTTCCACGTGATTTTTTCACAATTCGCCGCGATTTTTTTATACTACTAAGGTGGCAAACAAGCATACGCCGTACCTGATGGTAAGCAGTTACCGTAGCCGATGGACATTTGCAACACCAGGGTGTCACACTTGCGTTGCCGGCCCTGTAATAACCTATTCACGTCTTTCTTGAAGAACCCCATACTGTAGTCCCTTGGGAAAATCTCGGCCATTTACAACATTATAATTCATTCCACAACTTAATCGTTCTCGGTAGAAAGCGTCTGAGGAACCGCACAGTACGAGGCCATTGCGGTTCTAGTGTATGAGGGTGAACTCCCAGCCGATTGTAAAACGGGGCTGTTGGCATGATATCGAACAACTCCTCAGAACACAACCCATTGTACAACCGGTAGAACACGCAAAGGGAGGCGAAATCTCTCCTTAGACTCAAGGGCTCAATACCGTGTGTGAGTTTAGGATCATCGACGATTCTCACAGCTCGTCTTTGCACCGAATCACAAGGTCCTAGCTGGTAACCCCGCCCCGCCTATAGATGATCACAGTACACCATATGCGGTCTGACTTGGCACTTATATAATAAAAGCCCACGCTACTGTTTGGCTGTGTTGAGCACACACATTTCTTTGACGCCAGCTTGACCTTTTCTTCCAAGTGGCTTCGGTGCTGAACTTCGCTGGAGATCTCGACGCCGAGAATCCCAATACTCTTGGCAAAGGTTAGTGGCGTGTTCCGGAATTAGGGGATCACAGCAAATGGGGTTTTTTTTAGCGGTGAACGCGCAGACTTGACTTAATAACGCGTTGGTTAATAACGCGACTTTGACACCAACGCTTGCCGATTCGATTTCCACACAAGACAAACATTTGTGTGCATGAACATGTCTGTTTGTCATGGTGTGGATGTTTTAAGAGAGGTAGGGCACCGGGGCCGCCTGGGGAAGTACCGCCACCTCATAGAAAACCGCGGCCAAATAACAACTCCCTAGAGGGTTGTTTCCCGCGTGTGAGTAAAGTCACCAGTAAGCTCCTAAGGAGTTGCTGTGTAAGCAGCAAAGGAGGCATCGCGCGAGTGATATATATGTTACAAGCGTTAATAGGCTACGGTAACTGCTTTACATCAGGTGGACCGTATGCTTGTATGCCTCCCGGCATTGTATAAAAGAAATCTGTATTGATAATATTAAGTATTTTCCGAGTCACATATTTTTTTATAAGGCCCTCATTGTTAGCTCAGAGTTCTCAAATTACTACGAATTGTTTAAGAGGGTGCACAAAGCTAAGTGGCGCCCTCATTTTGTTTTGTTTTTATTAATAACGCTGTATTTAAGACCAATTACAAAAAAAAAACTCTATAGGGCACTGAAGAACCTTATTTATGTTTTTTGAGACATATTCTGTTTTTATTATTTATGTAGAATCAGTCATACTTTTGATTATTGCTATAAGTGGCCACAATTAGCAATAATTAAAATTTTGGTTACTTGTCATAGATAATAAATACAAGATATGTTTCAAAAAAACGTAAATATGGTTCTTCAGTGCCCTATAGAGCGTTTCTTTTGGAATTGGTCTTAAATACAGCGTTATTAATAAAAACAAAATGAGGGCGCCACTTAGCTTTGTTGTTACGAATGGATCCTCAGTGCAGTGCCAGTGAACCGGCCAATTGACCCACTGGTCTCCGGTTCGAATCGGGATCATGTACCACGAAATTCGTGTTTTCGCATTTATGTACATAATTATTTATCACTTGCTCGGCGGTGATGGAAAACATCGTGGGGAAACCCACGCGTCCAAGTAAGTATATTTCGAAAGACGTATGACCTAACCTAAAAAAGATTTGGTTTTCCCCCTGGGGTGTGGAGGTTGGAGTCGCTCGATGTCAAAACCAGTATCTTAAGCTCAGGTATCGGACCCCGCCAATCCTAATGGACTAGGAAACGGGATAACACGAAGAAGAAAAAGGATTTATATATTCATGATGGCGAAATTTAATATATTGTAAAAACGAACGGGCCCAATATTGCATGCTTGTAAAATTTTCAGGAAATTTCTCAATAATTCGTCACAGCGACATCTATGTGATTCAATACAAAACTAAGTTTGTGACACGTTCTGCGTGCCACTGCTAGGTAAGCACTGTGTACCATAACTTCTTAATATAAACTCATCGCCACTAGATGGCGTTTGCAGGAATATATTGTAAGGATATTTTAGAGTGTACAAAGTTAGTTGTAAGTCATTTATTATCACCTACCATGAGTCAAAGTCTATCTGTCATGCACGTGGTGCACCTTTCTTTTGACAAATTCGGTAACTCTTTAGTCAGTGACGCTACTTTGACACCAAAGCTCATGGGTTCTATTCCCACACAGAACAAAAATTTGTGTGCGTAAAAATGCCTTTTGTGTTGTTCTGGGTGTTTTTAAGAGAGGTAGGGCGCGTCAAAGCAGTCCGGTAAGCAGTCTGGGAAAGAATGTCCACCTAACAGAAAACCGCGGCCAAATAACAGCTCTCAGGAGGTTTGATGTGTGCCTGCATGTGAATAAGGTCGCCAGTAGCCTCTTGAGGAGTTGTTGCGTTAGCAGTAGAGGTGGCATCGCGTGAAGGATACTTAAAGTATTGCAGCGTTCATAGGCTACGATAACCACTTTACATCAGGTGGGCCGTATATTTGTATGCCTCCCGAAGTTCTTTAAAAAACCCCGGTAATTAACAACTAGTAGCGGCGAAAGAGAAATAGGGAGCATCAAACTAATCAGAATAGGAGTTAGACCTAAGAGTTTCGACGAGACGAGGCTCAGTCGTGAATGACGCGACTTTGACACTAACGCTCGTGGGTTCGATTCCTACACAAGCCAAACATTTGTGTGCATGAACATGTCTGTTTGTCTTGGTCTGGATGTTTTAAGAGAGGTAGGGCGCATCAATGCAGCCCGTCTGGGGAAGTACCTCCACCTCACAGAAAACCACAGCCAAATAACAACTCCCTAGAGGGTTGTTGTGTTCCTGCCTGTGAGTGAGGTCACCAGTAAGCTCCCACGGAGTTGCAGCAGTAAGCAGCAGAGGAGGCATCGCGCGAGTGATACCTAATATTTCGCAAGCGTTAATAGGCGGTACCCGCTTTACAACAGGTAGACCGTATGCTTGTATGCCTCTCGACGTAGTATAAAAAAAAAGTATCGTTCGTGCATTGCCACCTCCGCTGCTAACAACTTAAGAGCTTACTGGTAACGCCACTCAGTCGTATAAACGCAGTTCTCCATGGAGCTGTTATTTGGCTGCGGTTTTCTGTATGGAGATACTTTCACAGGCTGGCTACTTCGATGCCTACTCTACTTCTAAAAAATTAAAAACAGAGTGTATTTTTATACACTGTTGGGATGCATATACGGCCCACCTGTTGTAAAGCAGTTACCGTATCTTATTAACGCTTGTAATATATTAAGTATCACTCGCGCGATGCCTCCTCTGCTGCTTACACAGCTACTTCTTAGGAGCTTCTTCATAATACATTAAGATAAAGGTTAATGAAAACTAGCGCCGACCGAAGATTTGTTACAGATATATGTATATAACTTATTGTTTAAATTTTCACAGTCAAATAGTCATAGTAAATGATCGGAGGGATGCACCACCCGTAGGTAATCTCACCTACGTGTGGTGCATCCTGTGGTGCTGCTGTGATTTAAATATTACAGCAAGCCACTTTCGTCATCCCTTTCAACCCCTGAGTATTAACTTTAAATTAAAAATTTATTTTAAAATCGTTTATATACTTATTCGCAATTTGATCTTACCTTGTTTTTCAACCACCATTTAGTTCATGCAAACGAGCGCCGGCCGGCATCCAAGTACTACCACCTTTACTAGAGGTACTGCAGTCGTCTCTGCGATTGGCCGCCATCTGGAACATAAAACGCAAGCACTGCGTGCCCTGCAGCACTGGCTGCTCTATTTGCATTTTTTTAATACAACGTCGGAAGCAAACAGCCCACCTGGTGTAAAGTGGTTACCGTAGGTACCGATGCAACCTCTCATGTCAACACAGCAACTTTTACGAGCTTGCTAGTACCTCACTCACTTGCAGGAACACAACAACCCTCCAAAGAGTTCCTATTGACTGTGGTTTTCTGTGAGGTGGAGGTACTTCCCCAGACGGGTGCGCCCTACCTCTTCTCTTAAAAATACCTAGAACAAACAGATATGTTTATTACACACAATATTTGTCCTGTGCGGGAATCGAACCCAAGATGGTGTCAAAGTAGCATTACTAAACATTGCGCCACCAAGCTCACATAAGTCGATAACAAATATTAACAAAATATACGCTATGATATTACACTGCAATGTTTCGTAGACGCTTCGTAATCCGGCAGTTCATTCCCCGACCGCCCTACATCTCCACGTGACTCTTGGTCCCCTGGTACAAATTCTGTGTGAAATATAAAGTATACCGGGATGTACTAAATAAATTAAACAATAAATTAAATTATTAATCAATTAATTAAATTATTTTGCATTGTCATTTGATCGACAGTTCTGTGCTATATTCATGGGTAAGTTTTACTAATTATAATTAAAACTCTTGTCTATTTATCATCAATACTCATTTAGTTTTTTAAGAAAACTCGATATTTATTTTGACGAGCTCGGTGGCGCAGTGGTGAAACGCGTTGTTACACTACTTTGACACCAACGCTCGTGGGTTCGATTCCCACACAGTACAAACATTTGTGTGCATGAACATGTCTGTTTGTCTTGGTCTGGGTATTTTCTATGTATGATAAGTATGTATTTACAAAAAAAAAAAATGTATTTACGTATGTTTATCAGTTGTCTGGTACCCATAACACAAGCTTCGCTTACTTTGGGGCTAGGTGGCGCTGTGTAATTTGTCCGACAATATTTATTATTATTATTATTATTTATTATTAGAGAAAGGCATGCAAAAAGGGAGATGCAGTTATTTAGAACTACCACTTAGGCCCTCTTGAGTCTTAGACACGTGATTTGACTTTTGACGAGCGGTGGCGCAGTGGCGAAACGCGCTGTTATGTTACTTACTTTATCACCAACGCTCGTGGGTTCGATTCATTAGTGTGCATGAACATGCCTGTTTGTCTTGGTCTGGATGTTTTTAAGAGAGGTGGAACGCCTCAAAGCTGCCCGTCTGGAGAAGTACCTCCACCTCACAGAAAACCGCAACCAAATAACAAACCTCTAGAGTCTAGAGGGTTGTTGTGTTCCTGCGTATGAGTAGAATCTCCAGGACGCTCATGAGGAGTTGCTGTGTTATTAGCAGAGGTGGCATCGCGCGAGTAATACTTAATGTACTGCAAGCGTATATAGGCTACGATAACCGCTTTACATCAGGTGGGCGGTATACTAGTATGTCTCCCAATGTTGTATAAAAAATCTGTCAAGTCTGAGTCCGATTCGCGCACCGGAAATTCCGGAAAAAAATATTTTCGCAAATTATCTGCGCCTAACCAAAACATTTGTTTTTTAGGGTTCCGTACCCAAATGGTAAAACGGAACCCTATTAATGAGGCTCCGCTGTCCGTCCGTCCGTCCGTCTGTCCGTCCGTCCGTCCGTCTGTCACCAGGCTGTATCTCTTGAACCGTGATAGTTAGACAGTTGAAATTTTCACAGATGATGTATTTCTATTGCCGCTATAACAACAAATACTAAAAAATAGAATAAAATAAATATTTAAGGGGGCTCCCATACAACAAACGTGATTTTTTTGGTCGTTTTTGCTCGATATTGATAACGGCAACAGGTAGACGCTTGAAATATTCACAGAATATTTAGTTATATATTTACTTTAAGAATAAATAATTAAATTAAAATAAAACAAATATTTAAGGGGGGCTCCCATACAACAAACGTGTTTTTTTGCCGTTTTTATAGATAGTGGTACGGAACCCTTCGTGCGCGAGTCCGACTCGCACTTGGCCGGTTTTTTATGATTTAACTACAAGTTTACGTTTTTCGGATTTCTTTCCTTATGAATATGATTCTACGTCAACGGAAAGTACCCTATAGGTTTTGATTCCCTTGCGAGTGACAAAATATACGCATAAACGGGACATAAACAGCCGTATCTTTTGATTGCGTTGACTTAGAAGTTTGAGTTTTTGAATGCTCAAAGAGATTGCAAATCTCAGTATTTGATATTAATTTAAGCATGATTGCTCCACCCGGCCCTGAGAAAGAGGGTATTGACAGAGGACGGCTATCTGTCCGTCTGTCAAGATCAAGACGGACAACAAAGTGATCCTATATGAGGGTTCCGTTTTTCCTTTTGAGGTACGGAAACCTAAAAATGACAATTCCCCGGAAAGTTATTCATCTTGCGAGTGCATGAGATTACCAGTAATCTTCCGGGGAGTTGTTCTCAGCAGCGAGGGTGGTAACGAGCGACAATCATAGGCTACTGTAACTACTTTAAGATATATCTGTATGTCTCCCAACGACATATGTATATGTAGCTACAGAGTGATAGTTTTGTTGTGGCGTGTACCACTAAATTCATGTTTTCAGATTTATGTAAGTATATATTTGTAACTAGATTTTGCTCGCGGCTTCGCACGCGTACATTTTGATTTTTTATTTTACTTCTTATTTTTAAATACAGTCAGCATTTAATAGTAAAAGTATCAAATACCCATAGTTGTGTAGTAATGAAGATGTATCACTATCTGTTCGGTTTTCATTAACTATTTGAAACTGACTTTATACACTCAAAGCACCTCTTTACAACATTGCCTGTTTTAAAAACATAAAAGTTTAAAGTCACTAACTTGAAACAATATCTGTCAACCCCCAGGAGTTGACTTTCAAAAAATCCTTTCATATTACTCACTAGCTGCTGCCCGCGGCTCCGCCCGCGTGGAGTCAAATAACGTAACCTATGTGTTAATCCAGATCATAATCTATCTACGTGCCAAATTTCATTCAAATCCGTTCAGCCGTTTAAGCGTGAAAGAGCAACAAACATCCATCCATACATACAAACTTACGCATTTATAATATTAGTAGGATATGCATTACAATAGGAACCTCTTGATGAGTCTGTGAATTAGTCAGGAACTCCATTTTTATTTATGGATTATTACTTATTCGGCGGCGAAGGAAAGCGTCGCGAGGAAACCAGCACGTCCAAGAAATTATATTTCGATAGGCATGTGACCTAACCTAAGGAAGGTCTGGTTTTCCCTCTGGGTTGTGAAGGTCGGCCGGCAGTCGCTCCATGTCAAAAACATTATGAATGACGAGCTCGGTGGCTCAGTGGTGGAACGCGCTGTTACGCTACTTTGACACCAACGCTCGTGGGTTCGATTCCCACACAGTACAAACATTTGTGTGCATGAACATGACCGTTTGTCTTGGTCTGGGTATTTTCTATGTATAATAAGAATGTATTTACAAAAAAAAAAAAAGTAATTACCTATGTTTATCAGTTGTCTAGTACCCATAACACAAGCTTCGCTTATTTTGGGGCTAGGTGGCGCTGTGTAATTTGTTATTTATTATCTTCGCCAAATGTTTACGCTTAGGTTCCGCCGATCCGATTGGTTTAGGAATAACGCTAGGAAGAAAACGAAGAGCGAGAGAAGTTTTAGTGAACGAGTAAACCATTTGTAATTGAAAATGGAACCAAGTAGAATATAATAGAATACTCTTTATTGCAACAAATTCATACAGAACACACGCAGAACAAGAAAACAAATGTACAATGTTGGCGGTCTTATCGCCAAAGCATCATGATCATCATCATCACGGGTCATGCAGTTTAACTGCGAATGCGAGCTTCGAGTCTTTTACTCCTTGCTCGAGTGAGGCTCCAGGGAAGTGCCCTTCCCTGCGGATTGATTTTCGCTGTACGCGATATTTTCGCTAAAGCGATCTCTTCCAGACAACCATACGACACGAAAGAGCAAAAATATCTATATAAAAAGTAGGTAGGTGGTGCATTTAAGCAAGTACAATTTTCACTTATTATATGCTTATATACAACGAATTACACATTCTAACAAATATAAACAAATCCAGTTGAGAATGCGCAAGCTTGCATTGCCAGAGGAACACCTGGCTCATCAATTATACAACAATTCATTTTTTTTTTAATTTGTCGGCCATTTTGACCATGTTCCTTAAGAGAAAGGAACGGTGTTCCTGAACATTCCTATTCTACTTTTTTATGCTGAATCCGAATCTGAAGTCAAAATTCGAATATTCGAAAAAAAGCCCCAGACAAACGCACAGACAAACATATAGAATTCATATTGGAACGGTGTTCCCGAAGAGGAAAAAAAAAACTATTGATATTGTTTAAATTACTTAGGTTAACATTTCAGTCTGTTTACATACTGTGATTTTACGTACGTTGTTTCCAAACATATATATTTTCTTATCGAATTTCAACAAGTTTATGTTATCATACAATCGTTTGTTCGAATTTGATCCTAAATACATATAACGATTAGTTTTAAAATCGAATACTATATTTGTGTGTTTTCTTACATAGGCGGTTCAGTAAGCTGCTGTCAGACATGAAGGTCCATAAATAAGTGGTCTATGTTTTTGACGTGAATGAACGTGTCATCTTGTGCAGGTATATTATGGAAAGCTGGCACATGTCACCCTGGTACATTGACATTGTACACTTCTTCTTCCTCCCGTTTCCTAATCCATTAGAATTGGCGGCATCCGCTACCTAAGCTTAAGGATTTGGCGTAGATACTGATTTTTACATCGAGAGATTCGAGCCTACTGACCAATAGGATGGTATTTTACCCAATAATCAGTTAAGTGATGCGATTTCAATCAGGGAACTAGCCAATGAAAGCTGCGATACTTTACTCCCCGACCCGTAGAGATAATTTTAATTGCTGTCATTAGATCTTCAAGAAGAAAGTCTGAAAGAGAGCGTCGGTGTTAAAATAAGAAGAGGCATGCTCCGTTGGTTCGGACATGTAGAAAGAATGCAGGATGAAAGAATGACAGAGCAGATATACAATGCAAAAGTGGAAGGATGTAGGAGCCGAGGAAGGCCAAGACTTACCTACCACTATCAAATTGGTCGTGTTCTATCAGAAGGTGATGTCAGGAGCCCTAGAAACCGGCGAGCGTGCATGAAAAGAGCAATGAATGTTAAAGAAGCGAGTGAGGTATGTAAGGATCGAGTCACGTGGCACTCGGTTCTCTCTGCCTACCCCGTATGGGATTTGGCGTGAAGTTACAGATAGATAAATAGATACATCTTCATAATTATTTCCTTCATGATCGGAGGGCATAAATAAAAAATTTGCAATGGTTATCATAATTCACTCTTGTAATCCTCTGTAAAAGGCCACAACGACTAAAGCGATGATGCTGAAAGGAATTCAAATTATTCTCACAGCTCGTGCTTTGAGAGCTGTCGTGAGAGATTGTGGCTTCGAGGAAATTAGCCACCCACCCTGTAGTCCGGACCTGGTCAATCAAGTAGCTAGGACCAGCAACTAATATACTATTTACTTAAAAAAATAGAAAAATACTAATACTAAATGTAATAAAGATATTACAACATTTTTTAACCAGGCGAGTATGAAACATTTGCCGGGCTCCGTGGCGCAGTTTAACACCAACGCTCGTGGGTTCGATTCCCACTCAAACATTTGAGTGCGTGAACATGTCTGTTTGTCTTATCCTGGGTGTTTTTTTATGATACATAAGTATGTATTTAAAAAAATTAGTTTAATTATCTAATCAATTGTCCATAACATTTCTAGAGCTCGGTGGCTCAGTCGTGAATGACGTGACTATGACATCGACGCTCGTGGGTTCGATTCCCACACAAGGCAAACATTTGGGTGCATAAACATATCGGATTGTCTTGGTCTGGATATTTTAAGAGAGGTAGGTCTGGGGAAGTGCCATCACCTGACAGAAAACCGCAGCCAAATAACAACCCTATAGAGGGTTGTTGTGTTCCTGCGTGTGAGTGTGGTCACCAGTAAGCTCCTAAGGAGTTACTGTGTAAGCAGCAGAGGAGGTATCGCGCGAGTGACACTTAATATATCACAGCCGTTAATAGGCTACGGTAACTGCTTTACATCAAGTTGGTATGCTTGTACGCCTCCCAACGTTGTATTAAAAAAAAAACTTCGCTTACTTTGTGGCTAGATCACACACTCTGTAATCAAATGTGGAGGATAAAAATTACTTAATTAATTAAGTCCATGTGGGAGAATAGTTAATATATTCAGGCGTTACTTTGCGAAAGTCTAATTTACTAGCAATTTGATCTAAACTACTTTGTGTGATTCCGCTCCCGATTAGTTCGTGCGAACTACTGCCGGCCGGCACCCACCCACTACCGTTAGTAGATGCATGCCGCAGCAGCAAGCCATGCAATTCTGTAAGAGCAAACATCCTTACATCCTCGGAAACATCGGCTGTTATAGCCTTGAACACAAAATTGCAATTACTTAGTGTCGCTTTTCATGGTTGTGCGACACTAGCGCCGCAAGTCTGCGTTTGGAATTGGAATTCTACAAGGCAAACAGCCTCGCGTACGCTTACAGCCTTATAGAATACCAAATAATTTAGCCGTGATCGCAGTAGACGATGTCAAAGCTGTGACATCTGTGATCACAGCGACGCACACAGCCATTACGAGTCGCTTAGAGAATTGCATGGCAGGACAGCAACGGTGGCGGGTGCATGCATCTACTAAATTGCATGTGGGAGAATGTCTGTTGTATGTGTGACAGGGTGTGACCAAAATTGTAAAAATATTTATTTTGGTATATGTACCGTGTATACATACATATGCATTTAGTAAAAAGCTGTTGTTTTAATATTACAAACAGACACTCCAATTTTATTTATCTGTATAGATGTGCCTATACGGCACTCGGCTCTCTTTGTCCCTTCTGCCTCGACGCTACGCAAAAGCAAAGCGAAGCAAATACGGAACCCTACTGAACGGAACACACTGTGCGTAGCCCGACATGCACTTGGCCGGTTTTTCTGCTTTTTATCTTAGCATTTAACGAGCGAAATTCTCCTTTCCTGTTGGGATTCGAACCGATAACCGTTGGTGTTAAAGTTGCTTACCAAGTTACCGGATACGTAGAAACTTCTATTATGCAATATCGGCTAAAAGAATCGGTGTTTCAGAATCATCAAAGCCACTGAAGTGTTTGTGTGAAATTATTATGCCTTATCACGTCGTAATATCAATAAATCGTTGAACAGTTACCACCAGTGAACTCCAGATGCTCTCGTGTAGTTATATCTACGTGTTGTTATTAAATCGATAGTGAGTAACATAATATTGATATAATATATCTATCTATCCATAACTTCACACCAAATCCCTTGCGGGGTAGGCAGAGAGAACCGAGCGCCACGTGTCTCGATCCATCCACACATCTCTCGCTTCTTCAACATTAAGAGGGTGCACAAAGCTAAGTGGCGCCCTCATTTTGTTTTTATTAATAACGCTGAATTTAAGACCAATTCTAAAAAAAACGCTCTATAGTGCACTGAAGAACCATATTTACGTTTTTTTTAAACATATCTTGTATTTATTATCGATGACAAGTAACCAAAATTTTAATTATTGCTTATTGTGGCCACTTATAGCAATAATCAAAAGTATGACTAATTCTACATAAATAATAAAAACAGAATATGTCTCAAAAAACATAAATATGGTTCTTCAGTGCCCTATAGAGCGTTTTTTTTTTAATTGGTCTTAAATACAGCGTTATTAATAAAAACAAAATGAGGGCGCCACTTAGCTTTGTGCACCCTCTTAATTTTGCTCCTGACGTCACCTTCTATAGCACATGACCAATTTGGTCATATCTATAAGCTTACACCAAGTCACATGACTCTATGACTTTATATTTATAATTAGTATTTTTTTTTATTGCTAAATTCCAAAAATTACTATCACAGAAGCCCTGAGAGCTCGATGGTGTCGTTGCGCGTGTCATTCTAACCGAACACGCAGGTTAAGCAACGTCAACCGCAACCTGTCTATTGATGGGTTTACCTATATCGAGGTTCTCCGTGCTTCGGTACCGGCTGTTGTCGATAGATGACAGTCGTTAAGCTATGTCAGTGGCCCTCGGGCGGCTTGAAATCACTGGCCTCTGCCAATCCGCATTTAAGCAACGTGGTAGAGTATGCTCTAAACCCCTTCGGTTGAAGGGAGACCCGTATCCCTGCAGTGGGACGAGTAAGGGTTGATGTGATGTGATGATGATAAAAGCACTGTAAAGGCCACGCAGGCATTAGTTCGGCGTAGTAATTCCAACATTCATGTATAACATGGCGTACAATGTTTTTTAGATTGTAAATCGTATCATATTGTCGACTCTACCATTTAGAGAACAAATGAGTAGTTTGTTACCAGAAGGTGATAATTGGAGTCCTGGAAACCGGGTAGCATGTAAGAGTATGAATTATAAAGCGAGTGTAACCGGGTAGCATGTAAGGGTATGAATTGTAAAGCGAGTGTAACCGGGTAGCATGTCAGGGCATGAATTCTAAAGCAAGTGTAACCGGGAAGCATGTAAGGGTATGAATTGTAAAGCGAGTGTAACCGGGTAGCATGTCAGGGCATGAATTCTATAGCAAGTGTAACCGGGAAGCATGTAAGGGTATGAAGTCTAATGCGAGGTGTGGTGAAAGGACCGAGTCATGTAGCGCTTAGTTCTCTCCGCGTACTTTGCTTGAATATTAGAAAATTAAACCCAAAAGCGTATCGAAGTGTTGATTAAGGCGTTTCTCGAGGCGAAGCGCACCGATCCGTATCCGTCGGTGCGAATATAGGTGGATGCGGTATTAGGGGTCGGGCAGATTATATCACAATGTTTTCTTACACCGCTGAGCAAGTGATAATATAAAAAAAATACGTTTTTTCATACTAAGCCGGGAGTTTAAAAGCGTACGGCCCACCTGATGTAAAACGGTTAACGTAGCCTATGAACGCTTGTAATAAATTAAGTATCACATGCGCGATGCCACCTCTGCTGCTAACACAGCAATTCCATAACAGCTTACTGGTGACCTCGTTCACACGCAGGAACGCAACAAGGGAGGGAAAGTTATTATTTGGCTGCGGTTTTCTGTGGGATGGAGGTACTTCCCCAGGCAGGATGCTTTCGTGCGCCATACCTCTCTTATATGTACATATTGTATCAGAAGATGTGCGGAAGAAGCGAGTGAGGTGTGTAAGTACCGAGTCACGTGACGCTCGGTTCACTCTACCTACCCCGCAAGGGATTTGGTGTGAAGTTATAGATAGATGTGTGCAACATAAAGTCGAAAACACTAATTCAATGGTAGATACTACGCCAGGATTCGAACCAGTGATTAATTGGTTAATATGCTAGTTCGTTATCCACCAGGCTACCATTGCTTTCTCATGACGTATTTTTTTTTATATAAGTTCAGCATAGTGGCTCGCCTTGCATGATGGTAAGGTAAAGAGGAGTCCAAATCGCAACTGCAACAGACAAAAGACTACACAGTGTCCTGTCAGTTGACACTGCCATGCTGACCCGCAAGATGCTTCTTCACGCTTCGTTTGAAGGAACCCATATTGTAGGATGGAGAGAACACATGTGCAGGCTAATTGCTTTTATTCACCAAAAAGATGGTGATAAAGTCATTGTGCATAAAGATTAAAATCCAACTGCAAAAATATGGCTCTAAAATATTGGTCAACAATAATTTAGAACTACGAGTATAATCTGTATTAAATATTATACCGTACTCGTATTTCACTTAGTATTGTCTTAGGTTTTCGCGATTGTTATACATTGAATTAAACATATCATGGATTAATTATATACGTTCCGATTCTGCGTGTGAACGATTTTTGTGTGAATCGGAACGTATATAATTAATCCATCCATGTCGGTAGATGTAATAATTGAATAACCAATGTAAGACAAATGTCACCTTAGTCTTCCTGCGAGAACTTACGCGAGAAGTTCCCGCTAGGACTCTATCACGTATAATAAAACAAGACCTGAAGCTCGACGCTTATCATCGATATATGTCCTAATTCAATCCCTACAGTTAAGGAGAGTGGATCGATCGAAATGCCTTCTGTCACGTGATGCAGGTGAAAGGCACAGAAATATCCTCTTTACTAATGAAAATATTTTCACGATTGAAAATCACAACAACAAGTAAAATGACAGTTCTAAGGAAGCCACCCAAGTGCTCGGAAAGTTGCAGTGGTCATCCTGCGTTTGTAAAGGTTTGGTGCGGGGTGTCTTATCGAGAAGGCACAAAGCTTCATTTTTGTGAAAAAGGAGTGTAGTCTTCAGCCAAATTGCTTCAAAAGACTGTCTTGGATTGTGTTGTGAAACCTCTCAGGAATACACTTATTAAAAATGTACCGTAGACATTCCAACAGGACTCTGTACCTGCACCAACTATCCAATCTTGGCTCGAAACTAACGTTCCGGACTTCATAAGAGCTGAAAACTGGCCCTCATCTACCCCAGATCTGAACCCCTTAGACTACAAATTATGGTCAGTTTTAGAGGGCATGACCTGCTCGGAACGACACATCCACATTGTGTCTCTTAAGAAATCTCTATAGCAAGCAGTGGCTAAATTTCTCATGGAAATAGTGCGCAAATCCATAGATTCGTGGCCGATTAAAGGCCTGTACCCAATGATATTGTATTAAAAAGAGGTAGATGTCGTACTAGCGAGCAAAAACTGAGGCAATGAAATTAACCCAATTGGTCTAATATGCACTATTCTATGATGCGCTGACGTATTTCAAGCGCAACTCTTGACAGATAGCTATCTCTCTCTATATCATGCGTTCCGTATTATCTATCCCCTTCTTAAGTAAGTAAGTACTATAATTTCGTAGTGGAACAATAACAAAACGACGCGCAGTATGAATATACGTCATCTTTAAATACAATATCATTGCCTGTACCAAAGCCAAAGGTGACCATTTCGAATAGAATCATATTTTTATATTTTTTGTTGGGACTTCCATATATATATATATACATATAAGTTTTATAAATGCATATTCATTTTTAACAGAACTTGTATCGGAGTAAGTATGATACTTAGTATACATAAAGCAAGCTATAGACTACGCCTTACTACTACGCGCAATATTTGTGAAGCATGCTGACCGCGTTCGTAAGAATGACGTTAGTAGGTCTCAAAGAGAGTGCCGGTGCTAAGATAAGAAACGGCATGCTCCATTGCTTCAGACACGTCGAAAGAATGCAGAATGAAAGAATGACGTAACAGATATACAATGCGAAAGTGGACTATAGGAGCCGAAGATGACCAAGACTCACCTACCATGACCAAATTAGTTCTGTTTTATCAGCAGATGATGTCAGAAGCCCTAGGAACCGGCGACCGTGCATCAAAAGAACTATGGATATTAAAGCGAGTGACGTGTAAGGACTCAGTCTTATGGCGCTCGGTTCTCTCTGTCTACCTCGCAAGAGACCCGGCGTGAAGATATATATATACATACATATATACAGACTTATACGAATTTCTGTATCTGAACATCACTATAATAGCTCGGTACAATAGATGCATATCTATAATTTGCTTACGATCGGCACAACCAACCGGAGAGATACGCGCGGTATATATCCTGCTTAGTATACTCTAAGATACTACTGACCAATCTCTGAGAGCTTCCATTGCCTAAAAAATCCTGTCAAATTCGAGTCAAATACGCAGGCGAATATTTCTTGTGTTACAGCGTAGAAATAATGCAAATACGCATCGCTGTTGTATTCAACAATTATCATTTTTTATTATTTGTCGATTTAGGGTCCATACCCACAGTGTGAATTTTAAAGAAAGTAAAGTTAACTTAATAGATTTTATGAAATTAGATTGGCAACCAAGCATGCGGCCTGCATTAGATGGTGAGCGGCCACCGCAGCGTATTAATGCTCGCAGCACCACGGGGATGTTACTCGCGCGCTGCTAATCTAGTTTCGTCACAGTACCCAGTAATTTCTCTGTCATATCTAACCCTTCAAACCGAAACACAGCTATATGAATAGCTGCTTGGCGGTAGAAATAGGTGTGACAGAGGTACCCATGCAGACGACTTTTGTACAAAGTCTCCCTTTGGTGAATTGATTTATTTTACCCACTAGCGTTAGTTGACGCTGTCGCTGCCATGGCTACTCCGGTCGTCTCTGCCTCGGTTGTCACGGTCGTCTCTGCCTCGGTTGTCACGGTCGTCTCTGCCTCGGTTGTCACGGTCGTCTCTGCCTCGGTTGTCACGGTCGTCTCTGCCTCGGTTGTCACGGTCGTCTCTGCCTCGGTTGTCACGGTCGTCTCTGCCTCGGTTGTCACGGTCGTCTCTGCCTCGGTTGTCACGGTCGCCTCTGCCTCGGTTGTCACGGTCGTCTCTGCCTCGGTTGTCACGGTCGTCTCTGCCTCGGTAGTCACGGTCGTCTCTGCCTCGGTTGTCACGGTCGTCTCTGCCTCGGTTGTCACGGTCGTCTCTGCCTCGGTTGTCACGGTCGTCTCTGCCTCGGTTGTCACGGTCGTCTCTGCCTCGGTTGTCACGGTCGTCTCTGCCTCGGTTGTCACGGTCGTCTCTGGCTCGGTAGTCACGGTAGTCTCTGGCTCGGTTGTCACGGTCGTCTCTGCCTCGGTAGTCACGGTCGTCTCTGCCTCGGTAGTCACGGTCGTCTCTGCCTCGGTTGTCACGGTCGTCTCTGCCTCGGTAGTCACAGTTGTCTCTGCCTCGGTTGTCACGGTCGTCTCTGCCTCGGTTGCCACGGTCGTCTCTGCGAATGTCCGCCATCTGAAATATGAACCGCATGCACCCACCACGTGATCATAGCCACGTATGTTTCACAATATGAGATCCTCAGAGCCTGATACTTGAAACCCCAAGATGTCGTTCATAACCGCGCCATCTTACCAAAACGTGCTGCAGCGCAATCCCCTGTTCGGGTAAAGTGTTGGAGAAAATGTAAGGGCCGATCCAGCTACAATCCGAAGACACATGCCGATGCAGCACTCGTGACTGAAGCCCCAATGACTTGAGACCAGTATCAACGCAGTGGGATTAGCTAGAGTTGGGGCATTAACAACGCTTAACTTGTGTTTTCGAATAAACTGACACGCACCACGGCCATTCACGCCACATCTATCCCACGGAGTTCCTCGACCATTTTTTAAATACAAAACTTTAATTGAATTAGATTCAACGCAATATTGAAAGTTTGAACCAACTTCGATAGTAAGAGTGGATATCATTAAAACTTGAAGTTGTGTCCAGCGACATGTTGGACAGTTTAATTCGTTTTAAGTTAGAAATATAAGGAGTTATGATTGGTTATACTTCATCCTAGGTCATAGAGAATATATTCACAAGTTTTTTTTAGTGTTTCTTCTTCATTAGTGAAAAGTAGAAAGGGTTATAGTAGAATTGATGAATAACCGACGAAGATGTCTGGAAATTATCCAATACTGACTACATTGGATAATTTCCACCATAATGTCTTTACAAATGTAATTTACATATGTTCCTAAACAAGGACATATACCTAAGATCCCAACCGAACGGGAGATATAATAAACAGTATCGAAGTCGGTATAGGCTAACGTGTAATATTGCAATTTTACATGGGCGGTCTTCCATGAAGAGCTTGCCCAGTGGAGTACGAAAGCACGAAAAGAGGCCTCAGTATAAAATATAACTCAGGAGCACCCAGCTTCGCACCACTGCCGGTGTGTAGTCTGGCCCACTCAACTAATGAATGTCGAGAGAGAGTAATGCCCGCCGGACATCTCGCTGGGTAATTGTGATTTCCGGCATTGAGCTACCGTACTACGGGATGGTAGGTGGCATAGCTGCTCCCCGTTCATATTCGAGTTAGAGGCAAAGAATTTACAGAGCAAATCGGCTTTCTCTTTAGCACTATACACGGGGCACACTAAAAGTTTTGCCCTTCTAGCTAATCGGAACTATTTGAATTTCGAATGTTATATTTTTTGAAACGTTGCAACCTACTTAGTAATAAAAAAAAACAATTGATGGGAAATCATTTCTCAATTGTTTTTATCACACATCAAAGTTCTACATACGCAACGAAAATGGAATTGAGTCGAAAAGATTTTAGAGCGATGATTTTTTTATGATTTTAAAAGTTCTCTCTCTCCGCAAGACTGTGCTGCTCGTCTTCAAAATGCTTTTGGGAGAGAAGCACCTTCTTTGAGCACCGTGAGGCGATGGTTTGCTGAATTTGAGAGAGGTCGAGTTTCTTTACATGATGAATTTCGTGAAGGGCGGCCTTCAACTGCCGTCAACGTAAATAATATGGCTACTGTTAAGCGGCTAATTGAAGAAAACCCGCGGATTACCTATGAGACAATTCGAGAACTATTGGGGATTGGTATGAGCCAAATTCAGAAAATTTTACACGATGAATTGAAAGTTCGAAAACTTTGTTATGGTTGGATCCCTCATGAACTGACAGCGGAGCAGAAGCGGGCTCGCGTGGAATGGTGCTCACAGATGCTACTGAAGTACAACCACGGACATTATAATGCTGTTTATGACATTGTCACAGGAGACGAAACGTGGATTTATTGTTTTGAACCCGAAAAAAAACAGCAATCTTGTGAATGGGTGTTTGAAAATGAGAACAGGCCAACAAAAGTGAGGCAGGCGAGAAACGTTGGTAAAAAAATGATGGCGTTTTTTTTCTCAGCTACGGGTCCCATCTGCACAATTCCACTTGAAGATCAAAAGAGTGTTAATGCCGAGTGGTATTCTACCATTTGTTTACCCAGGGTGTTAGAAAAAGTTCGCGAAAAACGACCTAAAATCCGCGTTCTCCTACATCATGACAACGCTTCTTCACACACGGCCAACAAAACAAAGTCATTTTTAACTTTCGAAAAAGTACAACTCGTTACCCATCCTGCGCATAGCCCCGACCTAGCACCCTGTGATTTCTGTATTTTCCCCAAAATTGAGAGGTTTAACTTTTACCAACTCCGAAGAGGCAGTGATAACGTTCAATCAGCACGTAGAAAACATGCCTTCAGATCTGTGGTCCTCCTGTTTTAAAAAATGGTTCGATCGCATGAAAAAATGTCTAAATTGTAAAGGAGAGTATTTTGAAAAGCAATAAACATAATATTTTGGTTATAACATGTTGTTTTTTTTAAGTTACGCAAAACTTATAGTGTGACCTACGTAGTATCCAGTTTTCGCAGTGTGGCATGGATGGTTGATAGAAGTTTCCCTCAACAGCTTTAGCTAGCAACCAGAAAACACGGCTACCAGAGTGAAGACTCGGAAGCCATAATATTAGGATCATCTCATTGCTTCTCTACAATGCCGATTAAACCGCGGTCGCTTTTTAATTCCCGCAGCAGCCACTAAACGACTGGGATGCATATGCGGTTAAGAGAATCAAACAATTGACGGACGTGGCTACTGCGCGCTTAGTCTGTTTCAGCTACTTTCACAGCATTATGTCGCACGATATACTGTTATGGGGAAATGCAGCAGATATTGAGACATTTTTTATTTTGCGGCAGAGAGTCATCTGCTCTATTTATAACATGGGTTACAAGGAATCACACAAGGTCTGTTCAAAGAAATAAATATCCTCACTGTTAGCTTGGAATATATTTATAAACACACTAGCTGTTACCCGCGGCCTAATGTAAACACAGCGTGTTTTCCTGTTGGAGTAAGTCATTTTCCCGCGGTAAAAGTAGTTATGTCACTGTCGGGCCCTCCATACAAAATAAATCTCCATACAAAAGAAAACACATCAATACTTCGCTCCGTTTTGATTTGAAAAAAGGAGTAACCGAAAAATTAATTCAATTTTACGTTCATAATAGTACGAACCCCTATAAGACATTTGGACTTTATGACTCAATGATTCTCTACGCTCTAGATCTATTCCACAGGAGCTGTGCATTTGCCCGGAATAAAAGTAACACATGTTTTAACTTATCAATTTATATATATATGTGTTACATTAAAAACAAACATTGTCTGTACAAAAATAGCTATCCTACAGGAGTTAAAATGTTTCCAGAATAAAAAATCAAATCCGTTCAGTCGTTAATAAAATAATCGTAGTTGATGTCATAATCCTAAGCAACTTCACATTTCAATTACAATATGCTTCCGTAGACGATATTATAAGACCGATTACTTTCGGCAAGCACATGCAAACTTTGGGCGCTCGAAACTCGGGAGCATCCCACATAAAGTTGACTATCAGCGGGCAATCTCTGGGTATAAAGCAGAGTCTTCGCGAAGGGGTCATCCTACAGGAACTCATCACCGCGATAAAAAGTAACCTTTTTATCCCGCTAATACTTGAAAGCGAAATAAAACATCCATATTTAGTACGATTCAAATATCTAAACATCCAAACTATCCCTCGGGAACATATCACCGGGATAAAAAATAGCCTATGTGTTAATCCGGTACCTCATCTATCTACCTACCAGACATTCAAATCCGTTCACGCGTTGAGACGTGAAAACGGAACAAATATCCAAACATCTAAATATTTATAATATTAGTAAGAATATATGCTCGTGTACATTAAATAATAAATAATTATTGCCGGACAAATTACACAGCGCCATCTATCCCCAAAGTAAGCGAAGCTTGTGTTATGGGTACTAGACAACTGATAAACATACGTAAATTCATTTTTTTTGTAAATACATACTTATTACACATAGAAAATACCCAGACCAAGACAAACAGACATGTTCATGCACACAAATGTTTGTCCTGTGTGGGAATCGAACCCACGAGCGTTGGTGTCAAAGTACCGTAACAGCGCGTTTCACCACTGCGCCACCGAGCTCGTCAACATTAGATTACCGGTAGATATTTTGTTGTAAATTGTACATGATTTTGAAATAAATTGCCTGAAACAGTTCTGTCCAACCCTAACAACAGGTTTAAAGGCACATCATAAAATATTTTTTGTAAAAGTGCTTATTATTGAATCGATGAATATCTGACTGACAAAGTTGTAAATGATTTACCATTATCATTCATTATTATAGGGATGTGATAGTAAAATTATTGTAATATGAATTGTAAAAATAAATATAAATTGATATACATTGTAAAGTTTCTTTCGGCATTCATTCATTCGTTAATGGTCATTGTCAAAATGTTGGTAAATTAAAAAAAAAAACCGAAAGAAATAAAATACAATAAATCTGCCGATTTTCCGCTTTTCCCGTCCCTGTGGGTTGAAACTTTAATCACCCGCGAGAGCCTTCATTTTAGTATATATTCGTATATGATTTATGAGAAGACTTGTGACAGACAGAGATAAATCGAAAGTTCAATTTTGTCTTGATGGGTAACCCTAAAAATTTAATTTAATGATCTTTTCTATCTCTCCAGGTGCGGACTCAACTAATTCGGAGGTGGGAGAACCAGAACCAATGACGACCGGTTCTAGAGAGACAACGCACGTCGTTGGTGGTGCTCATGCATTCATACTTAGGGTACGTATTTTGTTACCACTGTAGTCCATTTCAATTACGGAGTCCCATAATAACTCTGTACTTGCATACATACTGCACCTTTCACACTAACTGTGTAACAACTTCCAGGGGCATTGTTGTATTGCTGTGTGCGAGTGAGGTCACCAGTAAGCTCCCTCCCTCCTCCTCCCTCCCTCCCGTAAGGAGTTCCTGTGTGTTAGCAGCAGAGGTGGCACCCCGCGAATAATAATAATATTGCAAGCGTCTATAGGCTACGGTAACCGCTTTACATCAAGTGAACCGTATGCTTGCAAGCCTCCCGACGTTGTGTAAAAAAAGTGCGATGCTGTAAACAAATTTGTAAAAAAAGTGTATGTTTCCCTTTTTTAGGGTTCCGTACCCAAAGGGTAAAACGGAACCCTATTACTGAGACTTCGCTGTCCGTCTGTCCGTCCGTCCGTCCGTCCGTCAGTCCGTCTGTCACCAGGCTGTATCTCACGAACCGTGATAGTTAGACAGTTGAAATTTTCACAGATGATGTATTTCTATTGCCGCTATAACAACAAATACTAAAAAATAGAATAAAATAAATATTTAAGGGGGCTCGCATACAACAAAGGTGATTTTTTTGGTCATTTTTGCTCGATATTGATAACGGCAACAGGTAGACGCTTGAAATATTCACAGAATATTTAGTTATATATTCACTTTAAGAATAAATAATTAAATTAAAATAAAACAAATATTTAAGGGGGGCTCCCATACAACAAACGTGATTTTTTTGCCGTTTTTATAGATAATGGTACGGAACCCTTCGTGCGCGAGTCCGACTCGCACTTGGCCGATTTTTTTCTGCTTACGTGTACTCGTGTCCTTTTGAGAATCTGTTTTTTTTTGAGAATCTGTGCTTATGAGAAAAAGGACAAATACTATCTATCTATTTATCTATAACTTCACGATAAATCCCTTGCGGAGTAGGTTAGGGAGAACCGAGCGCCACGTGACTCGATCCTTACATATCTCACTCGCTTCTTTAACATTCATTGCTCTTCTCACGCACGCTCGCCGGTGTCTAGTGCTCACGACAAATACATAGCATACAATTAATTATATATGTATATATTTCCTTGTTTGTATTTCAGATATCTAGATTTTTTGGATTGGCACCCTTGCGATTCGAGGCTCGCGGCAATGGCTTCGCAGTATCTTTGTCGAACGGAATATGTGTATACAGTTATATCTTGATTACTGTGTTAGGTAAGTGACAAAATCTATCGCTCTTGATTCTTATGTATATATTTTCAGGAACATCGTTCCTATATGAAATCTATATGTTTGTATGTGTGTGCGTTTGTCTGTGCGTCTTTTTCGAATATTCGAACTTTGACTTCAGATTCGGATTCAGCATAAAAAAGGAGAATAGGAATGTTCACGAACACCGTTCCTATCTCTTAAGGAACATGGTCAAAATGGCCGACAAATTCGCATTCTCAACTGGTTTTTGTATAAGCTCAGTATATTGGCTGCGCTTCACATGATGGTAAGCGGAAGAGGAGTCCAAATCGCAACGGCAACTGACAAAAGACTACACAGTGTCCTGTCAGTTGACACTGCCATGCTGGCCCGCAAGATGCTTCTTCACGCTTCGTTTGAAGGATCCCATGTTGTAGGAAAGAGGAAACACATGTGCAGGCAAGGCGTTCTACTTTTTGATGGTACGATAAAAATAGGAGTTTTCGAAGTTTTTGGTACTCAAACAAATGAATCGCAAGCCTGCACGTGTGGTTCTATGACGGAAGGGAGAGAGTGGGATAAGGGAAAACAGTTCTTCAGAGCACTCGCCATGGTAAAGGCGGTAAGGTACGCTAAGCGATCCAATGTTCCTACGAAGTTAAAGAGGTTCCAGGTATCATATAAACATCAGACAGACAGAGATGTCTTGAAATTAGGAGCAGTGATAGGTAAGTCGATAAGAAACTGGCCTATTAACCAACTGGCTGCCGTTCGAGTCCCGGTATGTTGCGCTAAATTTGTACTTGCGAATTTATGATATATAATACATATTTGTAATTATAACTTGCTCGTCGATGATAGAAAACCCACATACCCGAGAAATTATATTTCGAAAGCCGTGTAACCGATCTTATCTAAGAAAGGTCTGGTTTTCCGTCTGAGTTACGGAGGTCTGACGGCGATCGCTCCATGTAAATCAGTACCTTCACCATAAATCAGTATCATCCTTAGGTAGCGGACCCTGCCAATCCTAACGGAAAAGGAAACGGGATATCCTAAAGAAGAAGCGATGTCTGGAAATGATTCAGCACACGTATTAACATATCCTAATCCTAATATAATATAATATAATAATATATAATATAATAATATTATAAATGTGAATGTCCGTTTGTTTGTTACGCTTTCACGCGAAAACTACTCAACCGATCATCATGAAACTTTGTACACATATGCTTGGAGATATCAGTAATATAGGATACTTTGATTAAAAAAAAATGCGAGCCAAGCCGCGGGTAAAAGCTAGTCTTTAATATATTTTTACCACTGTCAGGAAATGATTGAGCATTGATATTTTAAGTGCGAGAGGTGAGGGCGGCGAGGTACCGCTCGCTCGCTCGATGCGCTACCTATACTGAACCGAGTAATTCGACCAAGTAATACTCGGTTTTATCTTTCCTGGACCTACAATAATAACATGTTTGTATGTATTATTTTAGGTCTTTTAACAGAGGTAAGGCACCGCAAAGAATAATAATTTCCTGGGGGTTTGCCGTATTCCTGATAGTAAATAAGGTTACCAGTAAGCTAACGAGTTTTTAGCGGCAGAGGTGACAACTTATTATATTGCAAGCGCTGTAATCACTTCACATTAGGTAGACCGTATGCTTGTATACCTCCTCTCGTTTTTTAACTGCCCACTTGTTGTATTCCAGTAATAACAGCCATAGCCGGCCTGGCTGCTGAAATCAGCGCGGGCGTCGCATTGTCCGTACGAATGACGTCAACAATAGGACAAGTGGTCTCGGGCTGTGACATTCTAATAGTGGTAATCGTTGCCGGTGCCGGTGTGTACGGAGCTCCGAAGAGAATGCGGAACATGATCGAGTTATTGGACAGCGTGGCTTCGGTATGGATCGAACGTCTTTGATTCATGTTTGCCTGGTAATTTGTGTTCTCTTGTTTAGTGCAAACAAGTCTGGTGGTAAGCGAATATATTTCCCGCCAGATTTGAAATGGTACCGTACTTTTATTGGGCCGCAGGGGGACGCATCAGCCATGCAATTCTCTAAGCGACTCGTAATGGCTGTGTGCGTCGCTGTGATCACAGATGTCACAGCTTTGACATTGTCTACTGCGATCACGGCTAAATTATTTGATATTCTATAAGGCTGTAAGCGTACGCGAGGCTGTTTGCCTTGTAGAATTCCAATTCCAAACGCAGCCTTGCGGCGCTAGTGTCGCACAACCATGAAAAGCGACACCAAAGAATTGCAATTTTGTGTTCAAGGCTGTAACAGCCGATGTTTCCGAGGATGTAAGGACGTTTGCTCTTACAGAATTGCATGGCTGGTCACGCGTAAATGGCGCGAAATCTTTTTTTTTTTATTAATTCAGGGGCGAAATTGCAGGTTACTCTATCCGACCTACACGAAAGCGTTCAATTATTTACGTGCGAAGTTTTAATTAAATCTTGAATGTACTACTGCCAAACCTAACTTATCCCACTGCAAAGATACTGGCCTCTCCACCATTCAGTGTAAAGCATACTCCACCACGCTGCTCAACTGCGGAATGGTGGAGGCCAATGTTTTCAAGCCGCCGAATGCCAATGACTTATAGCTTAACGACTGTCATATATCGACCACAGCCGGGACCGATGGCTTAACGTGCCCTCATAAGCGCGGAGAAGCTCAAGATAGTTAAACCCATGGTTAGACAGGCTGTAGTCGACGTTGCTTAACCTGTGTGGTCGGTTAGAATAACGCACGGGTGGTTTATTCCTATTATAATATTTATTATAATAGTTGATTTCAGGCAATTACACGGCAAGCTTTTAAATCTTTTAAAACATGAACTGACAGAATAATATAGTACCTAGCTAACCAAGTGTTAATGTATCATTACATTTGCTGATGACAAACTTGTATAGAAAAACAGCCATATTCAACTTTGCTCTGGGTTTGGAGTTAACATAACATAATCGGTTTTGTAATCTTCTTAATTTACTTTTTCTTGTATGTGAATTTGAATAAAAGCTTGTCTTAGGATTTTTCAGGAACACCGTTCCTATATGAAATCTATATGTTTGTCTGTCTGGTCGATTGTCTGTGTGTTTGTGTGTCGCTTTTTTTTAGAATATTGGAATTTTGACTTCAGATTCGGATTCAGCATAAAAAAGTAGAATAGGAATGTTCAGGAACACCGTACCTATCTCGTGGAACATGGTCAAAATGTCCGACAAAATTGAATTGTTATATTATTGACGAGCCAGGTGTTCCTCTGGCAATGCAAGCTTGCGCATTCTCAACTGGTTTTATTTTTAATTTATTTACGCCTTTTTAGTTACAATTATTACGCAGTCTGTCCTTTTCAAGTAAAGCATCATTGTTGCATGATTTCTTCAATTATTTTTGTTCAACCCAGTTCTTCAATTTGCAGTCTGTCTAGAGACTTAACTCTACTCAGCGCTACATACGCTTGTCCGGCAGCGAAGACTTTTGAACCCAAATAAACCACGGCATGGTCAACAGTACTCCCCTGCATTTTATGTACTGTTGAAGCCCAACATAAGACAATGGGAAATATTCTTCATTATGCAGTGTCGTGGCTGTATTTAGCCTGAAACTGCACGGATTTGGGCTGTATAACGTGAATAAACATCGCTACCAAAATCTATTTCAGTATCATACATTTGTGCTCTGCGGAAGCAGGGCCATATAATTTCTGTAATATATCCTATAACACCATTCACTAGACCTTTCAAGACATCCATATTCGAACGCAACATGACTTTCGTTCCAGTAAATATTTGTAATTCTTTGGTAATCCTCCTGTTCTGTTGATATCGGACAGTATAACAGTATTGATATCTATATTATCACTCTTGCGCGTTGCATCAATCAGATTGTCCTGTGATCGTATTGTGTGTACTGTCACTTCTCAATATCAAAATGTTCAAGGACAGTTTGATTGTGCACTTGTTAATTTGTTGGGTAAATTCGCAGACCTTTGTCTATGGCAAACACGCCTGTTTTTTTTTTAATTTAGTTTGCTCATTAAAATGGAAAATTTCTCTGACTGAAGCTCTCCTAATTGTAGGTCTTTAAAGACAGTGCCGCCCTGCTGCCTCATGGTCAGTTCAATTAAAGAAAGAAACGCCACAAGTGTGCAGTTGGAACTAGTCTCGTCGGTTGGATTTTCCTCGAACTAGCAGTAACTGCATCAAGTCACCAAATACACATGTATTTATACCACGAAAAAGAGATTCACTGGTTTTGAGTTGCTTTTGTCGGGAATCTACCATACAAAGCATCTCATACGGGACCATAGATGTTTCATCGATGAACAAAAATTCGATATGTTGCTATTGCTGCCGCATTAATCGCAAATAATTTCCAGTGACAATGAGCATATGTACTAGTCTCCCATTTTTTTCACAGGCAACTTCAGTGTAGAATTCACATACCCGATCACAAAATATATTTATAGTTTTTAAAATACGTCAATTTTTGAGTTTTCTACAACTCTTACTTCAGGCACGTGTATCCGCTTACTTTCAATACGACCCTAAGTTGCTCAACACTCCGTTGCCCTTGTCTCAGATGCATGGATGCGCATGCTTTCAAGACGGATGTTATGTTGTTCAACAGTTTTCAATTCAATATGTATTCTAAATGTGAAGACTGGCGCTTGAAATAGGTTGTAACCTGTGCTACAAGACACCAGCTCTTCACCCCCTGACTATGACATTAATAACTGTAATACATACTATTTATCAAGCAATATCTAGTGTGCGGTGAATAAGTCATCAATTATATTTAAATATACGAGTATGTATGAATGTGCGGAAGTAGTGTGAGGTTGGATATGTATGTGAATAAGTATGATGTGTGAGAGAGAAAGAGAGTGTGTATGGGTGTGTATGTTTGTATGCATGTGAATGTTAGAGTGAATGGGTCAAGAAAGTGCTATGTATGTAGGGCGTGTGTATCTGTGTCCATCCGCTTTTAGACCAGAGGTGTCAGCAAGAAATCTATACAAATCTACAAGTTTAATTTGCTCTTAGTAGCTTCATTAATTGTTTCTTATTAACAAGTAATTGTGGCTGTGTTAGCGTCTCATTATTTATCCGATTAAGTCTTTTTCCAGCCATTGACGTTTATTAATTGTTTTTTATTAACAAGTAATTGTCGCTGTGTTAGCGTTACATTATTTATCCGATTAAGTCTTTTTTCCATCCGTTGACGTTTTCCATCGATGTTTTCAGTAGCAAGTTTATCTTGCCGTTTGATTTTTTCTTTCTCCAACAATTCTCCAACATCCTTTTTCTTTTGTTGACGTTTCTTTTGCCACTTGAATCCCACGAGTACCGAAGAAATAAACAGTCAACCCTATCAGAGCTTCGATTAAAAGGGCAAGGGTTAATACACAACAGGGTAGGCCCTGGTGCCCTGAGGTGGTACGTTCACGACATCATCTAGACCCTGATGCCACTCTATCTTCGGCACGGCCTCACCTTAAATTTGGTACTAGCGCCACTTATTTCAGGTTGGACCTTACTGATACTCCGATCCGAGTTTCGGAATTTCGGAGATTCCCTCCTCCTAGAAAGGTTGCAGACCAATGTTGACGACGCCAATCTCACCGAACTACATCTTCATTTCTTTCCTTACGTAATAGTAAGGCCATTCCAGAGCCCAAACACGATTATCCTTATCTTGTTGCGTTCACTAGTTCCTATGGCCACCTTTCCCCATCATCGTCAGACCTTAAATGTAACCTAGACGATGATATTACATTGTTGCGTAGTAGTATAATACTTCCTATGACCACCTTCCGACTACATTACCAGACCATCTTCATGGTACCATAATAATGCAATGTCATCCAAGTTACATAAATGTAGCAAATTTCATCTCAATTCAACACCGGGAAGTGGGCCAAAGTAGGCGAAATTCGGCGAAAGGGCCGTAATAAGAAATAGATATCCAATTAACTAATGTTCCTTCCTACTAAGTGGCTTACAAACCGGTTCTACAAAGTATTGCTGTGTAAACAATTCGTGTAATTTCTCCACACTTGCTTGGTAATTTCACCTCATATTACTTTGCTACTAGATGTTATCGGGAGCGGATGCACACAAAGTAGTTTAGATCAAATTGCCTATATTATTTACCCACATAAATTCTCGTAAATTTTGTATCAATTTTACACTTATTTTCGAGGTTTGTCAATTAACTTGACATGAAATGACAAGATGTAGTAATTTCATGTGCGAAGACCCCAGGAAAAAGTCTGTAATTATACAGCCTTGCTTAACATCTGATATACTCCGTTAACTTTACTATATTTAGAATATCATAGGATATGGAGACGGTTGCAGCCTAATTAGTATTTTATTATATATTTTTGGTTTTCTATTTCTTTTCTTAAGTATTTATTACGAATTTATACTATTTATCTTAAAATGTTACATGTATTGCTATAAGATAGACGTTTAATGTAGCATACAGTTTTAGATTGTGTAGTATATATTTTGTATTTATTGTTATTATAATCATTTTGTTATTGTTAGTGTTAAGTGCTTTTGTATTGTATATATACTCTATTGTATTATACACTCTATTGTATATTCAGTAAGATATACGGTTCGATAATAATGATAACGAGTGAGTGATGGGCAGTAGGAACAATATTTATCTCTAACATCTTCTAATGGTGACAGCTTTCATAGCATTCCTTTGACTCTAAGAGTCTTTGCATTTGCATTTTTAGACGTACCTAAAAACTTCAACACGTTGTGCACATTAATGCTCAAAGTATACCAGCGCATTACGCTGATATGTTCGAGTCATTCGATTTGTGTAATATTCATGCTGTACTTATGACAGAAACTTGGTTTAGGCCCTGTTTGCCTTCCACTGCATATTCCTTACCTGGTTTTCGGCTTCTACGGAATGACCGTATTGGGAAGAGTATTGGTGGTAAGTATTAAGTAGTATGGGTGGCGTTGCTACTTACGTGCCCATATCACCTTCAATATTATCGCCTCTTCTCACGTCTCCAATCCTTCTAAATGAGTTTGAATATCTATTTCTTGATGTCACCCTTTCTCATGCTCATGGCGTCGTGTACCGTCCCTCAGCTTCTATTAATTATTTTTCCTCTCTTGATTGAAAATCTAACTCCTTCGTTTAAGCACTCTATCATATTGGGTGACTTTAACACCTGTCTACTCAAAAACGATCACCGGTCTCATTCTGTCAAATCCCTTGTTAATGCTTGCAACTTTACACTGTTGCCTCTTAATGCGACTCATTTTTTTCCACATTGCAGACCATCCCTTTTCGCCTTAATCCTGGTGTCGTCTCCCGTGCATGTTGCCAAACATGGACAAAGTAGTGCAGAGGCTTTCTCCTTCCATGACCTCATTCATTTCTTATAAAATTCATCCTCTGAAAGCCAGGGTTAAAACCATCTTACAGCGTAATTTTAGTGCCATTGATTTGAATTTACTGGGTGATGATGCGCGTGCGATTGATTGGTTGGCAATCTGTTCAGCTGATATTGTAGATAGACAAATAAAATTATTTAATAACAAAACTACTGATATTTTTGACCATCATCATGCTATTCGACTAGTTAAATTTAAGCATCTTCCTGCTCGACGACTAACGAAATTAAAGAATTAATTGAATAGAAAAACAGAGCCAATGCCAAATATAACAACTGACCCAGGCAGGTATCGTGATCAGTATATCCGTACTTGCAACATCTGCAATAGAATGTGCAGGGATGCCCAACGCCATCATATCCATAAATCTGTCCAAAACGGTGATCCAGCATGGGTCTGGAAATTTTTGAGGTCACTTGGAGTTGGATAAATTCGAGCTGGCAGTCCTAATAATATTGACATATATATCCTAATAATATTGATAATCTTAACCGGCAATTCTCTTCGTCAGCAACTTTAGATTGCAATGTTAAATACCAAACTCTTAACGAGATTTCATCACTTCCAACTCCAGACTATTCTCCTTTTTTCGGTCAGTTTACTGAATGTGATGTTGAGAAGAATGTACTTTCGGTTGCTTCGAATGCGTTGGGGGACGATAACATCAGTCGTCATATGATATTATCTATCCTTGACATCCTCAACAAATCCATTACTTCTGGTGTTATCCCCTCGGCTTGGAGAAATGCTCACATTATTCCCTGCCTAAAAATCGAATCCTTCTACTTACTCAGATTATCGTCCAATCTCAATTCTCCCTTTTCTTTCTAAAGTACTTGGACGCCTTATTGAAAAACAACTTAGGGACTTTCCAAAAAATATATGCTTAATCCATTCCAATCCGGTTTTCGACCAGGTCATAGTACGATTGGTGCTTTAGTTAAAATCACGGACGATATCCGCTTTGCTATGGACTCGTCTCAACTGACTGTTTTGTGTCTATTAGACTTCAGTAATGCGTTCAACACCGTCGATTCTGATATACTTTTGAAGCGACTGCGTTCTCTTAACATATCGCTTACAGTAATTGACTGGTTTCATTCATACCTGCATGGGCGTTGGCAGCGTATACGCCTCGATGATAAATTTTCCTCGTGGTGTCCTGCAACTGCCGGCGTACCTCAGGGTGGCGTAATATCTTTTATTTTATGTTCTCTTTTCATTAATTCCATAACGTGAAATAATTTTCTCCCGATTGGCAACAAAATCTCACTTGTCCTTGCTCTTTCCCATTCTTGACTATGCCGCTTCTTGCTACCTTAACCTCGCTGAAGACCAATTAAACAAGCTAGTGCCTTCAAAATCTTTGTATACGATTTATATTTGGGCTTCGCAAATATGATCATGTTTCCGAATTTCGCTCACAGCTCAAGTGGCTCCCTGTTAGGTGACGTCGCAACTTGCACGTACTCTCTCTTTATTCTATTTTTTTTCAATCCTATTTCTCCGAGTTATTTGAAGGAACGTTTCATATATCTCAGTGAGGTACGGGATCGTTGTGATCGCAGTACACTCGATGTGATCGAGTACTATTTCCCTTCGTCTGATTACGCCATCTCACTCTTCGCAATACTACTCTAAATCATTCTTGGTACGGGCTGTGCAACTGTGGAATGCTTTACCACTCCCTATTCGCTGTGCACAATCTTTAAAGTCCTTCAATAACCATCTAAAATCTTACTATCTGTCAATCTAACTATGGTAGAATATGCATGTGTGTATGTATATATGTATACGTGGGTGTATATATGTGTACTAGTGTGTATTTGGTATCGCTATATGTACGTGCATTGTTGTCTATTGTTGTCCTGTCACTTATCTGCTCATTACACTCATCTTAAATATATATATATACGATTATATAGTATGTTTAGTATATGTATCCATGTGTATAAATAGGTATAGTCATAAATGCGCCACTACCTACTTGTATTTTAATTATTGTTTCTCTTCCTTCGATATGGTTGTCTGGAAGACATCGCTTTAGCGATAAGGTCGCCTTTTGTACTCTTGCTATAACATGTTACTTTAATATACTCGTATTAATTTTGGTGCAATAAAGTGTATTCTATTCTATTCTATTACGCTTGCAAGATTTGTACTTCACATACAAACATGTGAAGTTAAAAAAAAGCTTGTAAAAAGACACTCAACTGGCCATTATATTTTATATATACTGTTGATTATATTTTTATACCCCTATAAGTTTGACTTATAACTATATTGGGGGGGGGGGGGGGGGGTCTATCTGTGGTACCGAAGCTCTAAAACGTGTAAACCGATTTTCTAGCGGTGGTTCTTCCGACATGTTTTATCAAAATCGGTTCAGCCGTTTCAAGATCATCAGCTCTTTTATTAGCTGTGGTAGTGTTCAAAACGCATGGGTATTTACTTTACTTTCAAACATATGCGTGTCCTAAAATTTGAAATGATGCTAACTATGCAAGATTATGTTTTTTTTTTTACTTTTTGTAGGTAGTTTAAATTGTATTAATTATGTGGATGAGAGCTAGATGGCGTCGTTGCGCGTATCACTCTAGCCGAACACGCAGGTTAAGTAACGTCGACCGCAGCCTGTTTATGGATGGGTTTATCTATCTCGAGTTTCTCCGTTTCGGACGGCACGTTAAGCCGGTCGGCCTAAGTCGGTCCCGGCTGTTGTCGATAGATGACAGTTAAAGGTAAGTCAGCGGCCCTCGGGCGGCTTGAAAACCCAGGCCTCCGCCAATCCGCATTTGTGCTGCGTGGTGGAGTATGCTCTACCCAGCACCCGTTCACGAGTTGACGTGAGCCAGTATCTTAGTTCTACCAATAGCAACGATTATTATAAAACTTTTTTTTTATACAACATCGGGAGCCATTCAAGCATATGGTCCAGCGGGTGTAAAGCGGAGCCTATGAGCGCTTGTATTACATGCCTTCTCTTCTGCTAACACAGCAACACCTTTGGATCTTACTGGTGACCTCACTCACACGCAAGAACACAATAACCCTCTAAGAAGTTATTATTTGGCTCCGGTTTTCTGTGAGCAGGTACTTCCCATGATACCTCTCTTGAAAACACCCAGACCAAGACAAACAGACATGTTCATGTACACACAAATATTTGCCCTGTGTGGGAATCGAACCCACGAGTGTTGATGTCAAAATAGCGTAACAGCTCGTTTCACCACTGCGCCATCGAGCTCGTCAAAATTATACAGTTAAAGGACCTACATATTTCAGTGACAAATTTGTTGAACTGTAATTTAATATTACCTTTTGCACCTGTGGCATCGCGCGAATGATACATAATGAATTGCAAGCGTTTATAGGCGTAACCGCTCAGGTGGGTCGTATGCTTGTATGCCTCCTGGCGTTGTATAGAATAATAAAAAAGTAACATTTTGTCCATTCACGCAATTTATTGATGCCATTAGCTCTTTACAATTCAATAAATTGTACCAGGGCAGCATAAGTTAACAACGATAAATTCATTCCAGGTCGATTCTGCCATCGGAGGTCAGTACTCAGCGGTCAGGGAGCGCAAACTATGTGCCATACTTCTGGCAATCCTGATTTTCTTCACCGTGCTGATATTGGACGACATGTGCTTCTACGCGTTGCAAGCTAAAAAACTAAATAGACAGTGTAAGTTGCAAAATTTATTCACATATACATATGTATGTCGCAGAGGTAGCAACACCATATTGAGAAGCCCGGAAGAAATCAATCCCCGTGATGCTAGTTTTAATTATAATGGATCAAAATGTCAAGTCGGCGCTTGGGTGGGATCGACATCGTTGGATTGGCAACACCGGTTGTGTTTGTTATGGTTTGCTCGAAATGTCGATTGTTGTCAGTTGTCAAAAACGTCAAGATGAGAGACCGTCATTGGAAGGGCATTACGAATCGAGCAATGGAGCCAACCGCACGTGTCGCGTCCACCGCATTTTGAATCCGTTGTAATCTACGATCTAAGCATAACTTTTGTTAAAGTTACTTTTGTAATTGGCTGATTAAATATTGAGAAGATTAACTACGCTGGTATTTCGCTTTATGCGCCATGAACAACGAGCCACCTGACGACCATTACATCCACGTTCCTACATGTATAACTAACGCGAGGAGTGTACCTAATTACGTAAAAAACGATATTGGGATTATTTCATATGGGGCTCTTCAAGAAAGGCGCGAAGAGGTTTTTAGAGGGTCGGCAACGCATGAGTGACACCCCCGGCACCGCAGCAAATGTCCATAGGCTACGGTGACTGTTTACCATCAGGCAGGCCGTATGCGTGTTTGCCACCTCGGTGGTATAAAAACCCCCAAACTCGTTTTAACATGATCATTCATTTACATAATTATATATATTTTTTTAAATCCTCCTCTGCTGCTTACACAGCAACTCCTTAGGAGCTTTTCTGGTGACCTCACTCACACGCAGGAACACAACAACCCTCTAGGGAGTTGTTATGTATTTACTGTCTTAAAACATAGGTACAGACCAAGAAAAATAGACATGTTCATGGATACAAATATTTGTCTTGTGTGGGAATCGAACCCACGAGCGTTGGTGTCAAAGTCACGTCATTCACGACCGAGCCACCGAGCTCGTCGAAAGGACCTGGTGTGAAGATATACAACTTACTACCTATAGGTTGGTCTCTTATTTATAGTGACATAATCTGTTCCAAAACTTCCTCACATGCTACAAATGACCGCAAAAATTCTTCAGCATTACCTAATGGCATGTTGTTGGCTGAATTACAGGGTCCGTGGTGATAAACTACACAGGGTTCTACTTGCTATGGTACGTGGTGATGATATTGGAGCTGCAATTCGCATTCACCGCACTATCGATACGATCACGCTTCCAAGCTGTAAACGGCGCCATTGCGCTCACTGCCGAGAATTTATCATTGCCAGGTCTGTGGACAAAACATTGTTGTAACCTATAGCTTCTGTCAGCTACATTTGGCGCTATTAGTTCGTCTACGTTGTTTATCGTTGATATTTATAGACAGACTACGTTACTAAACGCCTTATCGTTACTATTTATAGATATAATAAGTTATTATCGGCCTTATCATTGATATTTATAGATAGACTAAGTTATTATTGGCCTTATCTCATCATCCTCAAGATATGTTTTCAAAAATAGAGTTAAAACAGTGCTATTGGAGGAACAAAGGCTGGGTTAGATATAGTTTTTCGTCGTTCTCTGGTCGCTCTGGTGATGATTGTCCTCTGGGTTGCTTGACTGGGTCTTGAATTGTTGAATGGGTATGGGTGGCTTTGTGTACCTGTGACCTCGCTAAGTTTCGCTGCTATATATATATACACAATTTATTCTACAATTACTATTGTATTTACTCATTGTTTACCTGCTAATATTTAATATTGTGTGTCATGAAGATACAAATAAATGGCTTATCTATCTATCTTGCCTATTTATAGACAGGCTATTTTATTGTATGCCTTACCATTGCTATTTATAGACAGACTACGTTACTAAACGCCTTATCGTTACTATTTATAGATTGAATAAGTTATTATAGGCTCTATCATTAGAAATCTATCTATAGAAATCATCATCATATCATCTATTTATAGAAATTCTAAGTTATTACAGACCTTATCGTTGCTATTTATACACTGAGTATGTTACTGAAGGGCTTGTTGTGGCTATTTATAGACATATTAAGTTATTACATTACTTATCGTTGGGGAAACTAAGTAATTATAGGCCTTATCATTGATATTTAAAGACAAACTGACAAATTGATATTTATAGACATACTAAGTTATCAAAAGTCTTATCTTTGCTATTTATAGACTAAGTTATTATAGGCATTATCTTGACTATATATAGACATGCTAAGTTATTATAGGCTTTATTTGGCTATTTATAGTTTAACTCATTTAACTAAAAGCCCTACGTTGCTATCTATAAATAGGTAGGCTTTATTTGGCTATTTATAGTTTAACTCAGTTAACTAAAAGCCCTACGTTGCTATCTATAAATAGATAGGCTTTATTTGGCTATATATAGTTTAACTCAGTTAACTAAAAGCCCTACGTTGCTATCTATGAATAGATAGGCTAAGTAATTAAAGATCTTATCATTACTAGTTATTGACAGGCTAAGTCACTAAAGGCCTTGTAATTACTATTTATAGACAGACTAAGTTATTATAGCCCTTATCGTTGATATTTATAGACAGGCTAAGTTATCGTTTTTCTTTCGTCATAATACTGTGTTGTTACAATATTCCAGTGGAAAATTCGAAAAATCCAGAAAAGCTGAATATTTACGCAATCCACGTTGGCCCTGCCGATCCTCAGCGAGCTAACGTCAGCTTGCTAATGGAGTCTGCACCAGAAAGGAATGTGGTCATTATACGCAAATCTGGTAAGTTTAGAAAGATTTCCTTGGTTTTGTTTCTTTTTATTAAAAAAAAAATAGTAAAAAATTGACCGGCCCTGTTGTGGAGCCGTTAACAATGATGTAACACTAATTCTAGAGGGTTTGTTTCTCACATAGAGCAAATATTTGTTTGCGTAAACATTTCTGTTTGTATTGGTCTAGGTGTAATTAAGAAAGGAAGGACGCATCAACGCAGCCCGTCTGGAGAAGTACCGCCACCTCACAGAAAACTGCAGTCGAATAACAACTCCCTGGGGGGTTTTCGTGTTTCTGCGAGTGAGTGTGAACACCAGTACGCTCCTATGGAGCTGCTGGGTCCGCAGAATAGGTGGCATCGCGCGAGTCATGCATGTTTTGTAATCAATAAAGGCGCAATAGAGGCGCATCAAAAGTAGCATGACTAGGAACGCACAAGCACCTCACATGAAACCGTAGCCAAATAACAACTCCCTGGAGGGTTGTTTCGTTCCTGGAGTGAATGCGATTACTGGTAAGCTAATGAGTATTTTCTGCATTAGCAGTAGATGTTAGAACTTGCAAAAGATACTACCTGAATTGCAAATGTTGATAAATACGTTAAATGCTCCTAACGAGTTGCTGTGTTAGTAGCAGCAACGTGCAAGCAAAACTTCCTGCATTGAAAGCGTTCATAGGTTACGGTAACTACTTTACATCAGGTGGTCCTTTGTATAGCTTTATTTACACAACGTCGGGAGAGATACAATCGTACGGCCCACCTGACGTAAAACAATTACCATGTAGCCTATGACCGTTTACACCATATGACGTCTGCATATGACGTCGGGAGGCTTATTTACCTCCTATAAATATATATGCCTCCTATAAATATATCTATATTTATAGGAGGCATACTTATAGGAGGTATATTTATCAACATTTGCCATTCAGGAAGTATCACTCGTGCATTGTTACATCTATAACTTGTAATGGTACCAGCAAATCTTATCGATAATAAGATTGTGTAATATTATTCAAAAATGGAATGGCTTAAAAATCCTTAAGATTGGTGCATTTTGAGTCGGATGCGAGATAGCTGGGCTCACATGTGGGACCCATTACGGGTTTTTTTCTCGAGACTTGGCGCCGAGCGAGCCGAATCTTAAAAAAAAGGCTAATCAGGGATCCTTGGGATAGACTCGAAAGATGTGACGATGCTTTGGTAAAATTCGGAAATTGACAATAAATACAAGATCTAAACGATCTGTTGGAAATAATCATAACGAATAATAGATGTTTGAGAATAAATAGGATTACAAGTGGATCGACGTATCCTTGCCCTGGGAAACAGTTTCTGGGCGTGACATGCAGACGTTCGTCTGGGGTCTATCGGGAATATAGAATAAGGTCTAATTTTAGTACTAATCACGGTTAATTAGCATGTTTGAATTATGCATCATTCGATAAGTTAAGCTAGTTGTAGGAGCTAGTCACGCCAAATCCCTTACGGGGTAGACAGAGAGAACCGAGCGCCACGCGACTTGATCCTTACATACTTCACTCGCTTCTTTAACATTCATTGCTCTTTTCATGCACGCTCGCCGGTTTCTAAGGCTCCTGACATCACCTTCTGATAGAACACGACCAATTTTATCATAGTAGGTAAGTCATGGCCTTCCTCGGCTCCTACATCCTTCCACTTTTGCATTGCATATCTGCTTCGTCATTCTTTCATCCTGCATTCTTTCTACATGTCCGAACCAACGGAGCATGCCTCTTCTTATTTTAACACCGACGCTCTCTTTCAGAACAATTCTGCTTCTAAACTCATCATTGCGAATACGGTCTACAAGCGTTACGCCACAAATTTTGCGCAACGCTCGCATTTCTTATCCTACTTTCATGCTCTCTCTGCCATACCCAGCTCTCGCTTCCATAAGTAAGCGTTGGGACCAGCACTACATTGTGTATAGCCAGCTGCGCCTTCTGGGTCCGGTTTTCACTGCTAAGAAATTTTCCCAACGCTCCATTCACACTATTCCCAGCACTCACTCGCCTTTCCACAACTGCGGTGTATCTTCCATCCCTGCTGAAAGCGCATTCAAGATATACAAACTCATCCACTTGTTCCAACACTTCATCATCTACCGTAATCCTTACATTGGTTCTGGTTTCTTCTCTTTCAAATATCATTATCTTTGTTTTCTTCGCATTCAATAGTAAGCATTCCTTCATATGTTCGTATTTCCTCATTGTGACTAGTGTTTGCAGTTCAGATGGTGTTTCTGCTAATAGGACGGCATCATCTGCATACAGCAGACAGTTCACCACTAGGTCACCCATGCGTAATCCTACATTCGTCGATCTTATTCTCTGTAGACAACTATCGAGATACAGAATAAACAACCTAGTAGACAACATGCAACCCTGTTTGACACCAATTTTGATATCAAACCAGGGTGACATGTTGCCATCTATCCGCACACATGCTGAGCAATCCTTGTAGGTGGACTGCACAGCATGGAGCAGTGAGCCGTTAATCCCATATCTCGGCAATATGCACCACAGTTCCTTTCACACAACCCTATCAAATGCCTTCTCAAGATACACAAAACCGCAGAAAACTTTGTGGTATGTGGCCAGATGCTTCTCTACGATATTGCGGAGCGAGAAAACTTGATCCGTACATCCGCTTCCATTTCGGAATCCTCGCTGTGCCTTCCACAGCATTTCGTCAGATTTCAGCCTCATTCTCTTTTCAATTATCTTTCCATATACTTTTGCTGCTAAGCTGATCAAACTGATGGCCCTATAGCTGGCGCAGTCCATGCGTGATACCTTGCCTTTATACAAGGGTACGATGACTGCGCGTCCCCAGACCATTGGGACCCTTCCAGTTCTCCAGCATAGGTTGCATAAGTACCAGACGACGTCCCGGACGTAAGTGCCACCTAGTTTGATCATCTCAGCTGTGATCACATCAATTCCCGCAGACTTTCCATTTTTGAAACTTCATATCGACCATTGAATCTCATCCATAGTTATACCTTCATCGGACGCCGTCAACGTGGAGTGAGCATCAGACTCACTCTCATTGTCAGCGTCCGAGGCAAATTCATACATTACTTCAAAATATTCACTCCACCATTCATCACTTCCTGAGTGTTTGCAAGAATGATACCATATTTAGACTTAATCTTGTTCATACTAGATGCCGACGAACTACCCCGAGACTTCTTTACCTCTCTCCAAAAGAGTTTGGTATTTGCCTCGAAGTTTTTCGTCAGCCTCTCTTTCATAATTTGTCTTTCACGCTTCTCTTTCACTAAAGCCTTGGTTTCATTCTTGCATATACGGTACATTTCTTTCTTCTTCTCTCTCATACTTTCAAAGTCAAAGTCAAAATCTTTTTATTCCGTAAAAATGGCTACATTTGTTTGGAATCGTCACTTTCATGTAAGGGCAAAGATGATACATAATCCTGTCACGCTTTCCTCTTTCTTGCTACGGAGGATTCAACCTCCGCATCCCACCAGGCATCTCCTTTCAATGTTTTATGCCTCTTTGCGCATCCACATGCTTCTTTTGCACGATCCACCATACTTTCTTTCAGAACTTTCCAACAGTCATCCACATCTGTGTCGGAAAGACTTGCATTTGCAAGTCTTTCGCTTACCAGATGTACATACATTCTCCTTACACTTTCATCTTGCAATTTTTCACTCCTTATCCTTTCATGATCTCCGGAAGGGATACGTACTCGCCAATGTCTCCACTTCTTGAAAAGTTCCACAAATCGGCTTAGCACCAGGTAGTGGTCCGTTTCAAGAGTGGGACTTCTAAAGGCTCTTGTATCTATCCATTATAGTATTTCGGAGACGTCTATTAATTATAATCAAATCAATCACACTTTTTTTGTCATTCCGTCTCCATGTATACGTGTGAATATCCTTGTGACGAAATAAAGTATTCGACACGAGGAGGTTTCGTTCCATACATAAATCTAGAATCGACTTTCTTGCTTCGTTCACTCTCTTATCTCCATAGGGACGGTCTACACCAGGCCATAGGGCCATCATCCCACCGGGCAGATCATCGGTGTCGCTCCCCTTGCGTTTAGTCTCTGTCACACACAAAGCATCAAAGTCAAAGTCAAAATCTTTTTATTCCGTAAAAATGGCTACATTTGTTTGGAATCGTCACAATTTTTTTCCCTACCGTGCAGTTTATGCTAGGTGAGCACTGATAAAAATACTGCCAAAAAACTCAGGCATCCCTCTTTTGGTATCCAAACAAATTTACATAATTTATTAATTACATTATAATTGGATCGACTCACTCCCAGGCATTTTTATCATTAATATAGTCATCTGACTATATTATACTTTATAATATGCCCTGCTACACAATTTGGCTTTAATAGTAGTTTTAAATTTGTTTATTGACAATTCTCTTATATTGCTGGGAAGTTTGTTATAGAACCGTATACATTGCCCCATAAAAGAATTACTTATTTTGTGGAGACGGCTTGCATGTAACACAAGATTATGCTTATATCTAGTATTTATGCTATGAGTATCACTCTTTTTTTTTTCAAAATGAGTGTATGTTTTTATGGACATACAAAAGATTTTCATATATATATTGCGATGCGACTGTTAAAATATTTATTTCTTTGAATTTTTCTCTAAGGCTCTCCCGGGGACCAAGTTTGTAGATAGCTCTTATGGCTCTCTTTTGCAATAAAAAGATGGTGTTAATGTCCGGAGTTACCCCAAAGAAGAATTCCATATGACATAATACTATGAAAGTAGCTGAAATAAACTATTCTAGTCGTATCAACATCAGTGAGCCGTCTAATAGTTTTCACTGCATAGGCTGCAGAACTTAGTTTTCCTGATAATTTTTCAATTTGTGGGCCCCATTGTAGTTTGGAGTCAATTGTTATACCCAAGAACACAGTTGTCTCCACACGGGCTAAATTAGTTCCATTAACATGTACATTGGTAGCCACCTGTCTTACATTAGGTGTTGAGAACTTAATTACTTTAATCTTTTTATCAGGCGTGCGTGATGATATGTATGTATGTCTTACTAGTAATCTCAATCACTCCACGAACAAAACAACCCTATATGAAAAAGGGTAGATAACTGCTTGCCATTAGGCTGGTATGTTTATTTGATATCACTGGTATAATTTAATATTTTTGTCGACAGTGAACGGTGAACCCCGACTGGTGGTCTCACCCAGTGACGCCATCTACCATCTCTCGGCGCTCCACAACGCACTTTGTCACGTGGTGCATCAAATTGACGCCAACTACGGCATCCCACTGGTGGTTATACTAATATCGACATTGCTTCACCTGATTGTGACGCCATATTTCTTCATTATGGAAATAAGTAAGTGAATACTATCTTCTACTAAACATCCTTGTATATCGTGATGGTCGTGTAGTTTACCACCACTCTACCACTGGTTGCGGGTTTGATTTCCACACAAGATAAACATGCATATGGATATCCGTAAAAATTTAAAGTCGTTTTTAAATTTCAGTAAAAAACGTAGAAATAGAAATAAGTTGTGTATTGTACATCGGCTTGCTAGGACTGGTAGATATTTTCTTGTAAATTGTATTCAATTCTACGAGTATTATAAATTGCCTGAAACAGTCCTGTCTTTTCCTGACAATATGTTCAAAAAGCACATCAAAAATATTCTCCGTAAAAAGGCTTGTTATAGAATTGATGAATATGTAACTGACAATGATAACTAGAAATAGACAACCTTTTTTAGAAATATGATCAATTTTTTTATAAAGAATAATAATAATGTATATTAAGACATGTCAAAGTGCCTGCGAAGGCCCAATGGCAAATAATATTTGTCTTATCTTATCAAGAACATCTTGTTGGATGTATTTTACACTAGCTGTTACCCGCGGCTTCGCCGGCCTGGTCAAACGGCCAAAAAAGTGTGTTTTCCTGTGGGATTAAGATATTTTGCCGCGGTAAAAGTAGCCTATGCCACTGTCGGGCCCTCCATACAAAATAAATCTTCATACAAAAAAAAAACACATATAATTATAATAATCATTGCGTATAAGAATCAATTGGTAGAAGATTCTCAATATGTAATTATCATTAGATATAACAAGCTAATTATCATTTGAAAAATATTCATTTAACCAAGTGCTTTGTTTGTCTAATTTGCTATTTTACGATATTTGACGACTCACTCGTATCCTACTAATATTATAAATGCGAAAGTTTGTATGTATGGATGTTTGTTCCTCTTTCACGCTTAAACGGCTGAACGGATTTGAATGAAATTTGGCACGTAGATAGATTATGATCTGGATTAACACATAGGCTACGTTATTTGACTCCACGCGGGCGGAGCCGCGGGCAGCAGCTACTCTTTAATATTCATAACTGTTTTTATGCACGCTCGTTTCTAGTGCTAGATTTTCCTCAGGCTGTTGATGAACTTAGGATTAACACCTTTTCTTCTTTCTTTTTCCAGTCATCTCGTCTCACAGGCCACATTTTCTGGTTCTACAGTTTCTATGGTGCATCACACACATGCTCCGGCTGCTGATCGTGGTAGAACCTTGCCACTACACCATCGCTGAGGTATATATATATATATTGTCGGACAAATTACGCAGCGCCATCTAGCCCCAAAGTAAGCGAAGCTTGTGTTATGGGTACTAGACAATTGATAAACATACATAAATACATTTTTTTTTTGTAAATACATACTTATTATACATAGAAAATACCCAGACCGAGGCAAACAGACATGTTCACGCACACAAATGTTTGTACTTTGTGGGAATCGAGCCCACGAGTGTTGGTGTCAAAGTAGCGTAACAGCGCGTTCCACCACTGCGCCACCGAGCTCGAAGGTACGCTCTTCGTCTTAGCATTATCCTGTTTCCTTATCCATTAGGATTGGCGGAGTCCGTTACCTAAGGCTAAGGATTTGGAGAAGATACTGAATTTAAGATGGAGCGACTGTCGTAAGACCTTCGTAACTCAGAAGTAACCCCTTTCCTAGGTTAAATCATACGTCTTTCGAAATATAATTGTCTTGAGCGTGCGGCTTTCCTCATGTTGTTTTATACAACGTCGGGAAGCATACAAGCATAAGGCCCCACATGATGTAAAGTGATTTCCGTGGACATCAGCGCTCGTGGTTCGATTCCCACAAAGGAACAAACATTTGTACGCATAAGCATGTCTGTTTGTCTTGGCCTGGGTGCTTCTAAGAGAAGTAGAGCTCATCAAAGCATCCCGATTAAAGAAGTACCTCTACTTTACAGTAACCGTTACGATATCTTCTCTAATAACTTGGTTTCACATTTAGCATCAGTAATGGATGATTCAGTTAGTTCTTCGCGATGCCATGTATCTGAATTACAAATTACTAACTTCCCTTTCGATATATGTTTGACTAGCTGCTGCCCACGGCTCCGCCCGCGTGGAGTCAAATAACGCAGCCTATGTGTTAATCCAGATCATAATCTATCTACGTGTTAAATTTCATTCAAATCCGTTCAGCCGTTTAAGCGTGAAAGAGCAACAAACATCCATCCATACATACAAACTTTCGCATTTATAATACTAGCTGCTGCCCGCGGCTCCGCCCGCGTGGAGTCAAATAATGTAGCCTATGTGTTAATCCAGATCATAATCTATCTACGTGCCACATTTCATTCAAATCCGTTCAGCCGTTTAAGCGTGAAAGAGCAACAAACATCCATCCATACATACAAAGTTTCGCATTTATAATATTAGTAGGATAATAACCATTTTTATTTCAGAGCAAAAGAACTGAAGCCCTGATTTGCAAGCTAATGATCAGAAGTCCAACGTCTGGTGCGCTTCCCTCTCGAATAGAGGTCTTCTACCGGCAGCTCATGCTGCAATCTGTCTGTTACACTCCATTTGGGATGTGCACTTTGGATCGGCGGCTGGTCGCATCTGTAAGTTATTATTCCCGTTAGATTTGTTGATCAGTTTTAGTAACCTAAACACTCGGAATTTTGTACTCACTAGTTCTGCTTCTAAACACCTCTGCTGCTTACACAGCAACTCCTTGGGAGCTTACTAGTGACCTCACTCACACGCAGGAACACAACAACCCTCTAGGAAGTTGTTATTTGCCTGCGGTTTTCTGTAAGGTGGGGGTACTTCCCCAGACGGGCTGCTTTGATGCGCCCAAGATACAAGCATAACCATAACTTATCTCACTGCCGAGATACGGGTCTTCCTCCAACCGAAGGGGTTACGAGCATACTCCACCACACTGCTCAACTATGGATTTTTTTTTATACTTTTTTTTTTATATTGGCTCAGCATAGTGGCTCCTCTTCGCCTGTTGGTAAGCGAAATGGGGAGCCCAAAGTGCAGCGGCAACTGACAAAGGACTACGGCGTCCTGTCAGTTGACGCTACCATGCTGGCCCGCAAGGTGCTTCTTCACGCTTCGTTTGAAGGGTCCCATGTTGTAGGAAGGAGGAAACACATGTGCAGGCAAGGCGTTCCACTTTTTAATAGTCGACAGAGATAGGAGTTGCCGAACTTTTTAGTACGAGAACAAATGTCCTCAACAGTGGAATGATGACATCGCAAGCCTGCACGTGTGGTTCTATGACGGAAGGGAGAGGGTGGGATAAGGGAAAATAGTTCTTCAGAGCACTCACCATGGTACAGGCGGTAAAATGTACTTAGGGAGCCTATGTCCCTACGAAGTTGCAGAGGTTCTATTATTTTTAGGTATTTTGTGACCTCTTTGTCGTCGATTATGCGGATAGCCCGTCGCTGCAACCTATCGAGAGCCTCGAGAAGAGTACTACGTCGGGAGGCGTACAAACATACGGCCCACCTGATGTAAAACAGTTACCGTAGCCTATTAACGCTTGTAACATGTATCACTCGCGCGGTGCCTCCTCAACTTCTTACACAGCAGGCTCCTTAGGAGCTTACTGGTGACCTCCACATGCAGGAACACAACAACCCTCTAGGGAGCTGTTATTTGGCTGCGGTTTTCTGTGAGGTGGAGGTACTTCCCCAGACGGGCTGCTTTGATGCGCCCTACCTCTCTTAAAACAGCCAGACCAAGACAAACAACCATGTTCAGCACACAAATGTTTGCCTTGTGTGGGAATCAAACCCACGAGCCTTGGTGTCAAATATCTATATCACAACACAATCAATCTAGCAGTATAAAAAAAATATATCAGAGGCTGCTCATATAAGTTGTCGAATATTATATTTTTAATGTTTAACTATTTATAACAAAGAATATGTCTACTTTGTCTATATCTTTTTGATAGGTATTCAACGTTTATGTTAGTCGGGTTTCAGTTTAGAACCTTAATTTTGTTGAAGTAAATTTCACAAATTAGTTTCATCAAATAAAAAAGTTTAGTTGTTTGTGTTCAGTTGTTAGTCTCGGCTGCCTGAACACACTTTAGATAGTAGGTTATATATAAATAGGTCGACATTACATACAGATACTTTGTAGTACTTAATATTTGTAAAAATCCGGTTCGTACTTTTGAACAAAGCGGGGTTCTAAACAAACCAAAAAATCGGCCAAGTGCGAGTCGGACTCGCACACGAAAGGTTCCATTTTTTATAAAAACCATTACCATTAAAACGGCAAACGGTTACCATTATCTATAAAAACGGCAAAAAAAATCACGTTTGTTGTATGGGAGCCCCCCTTAAATATTCCTTTTATTTTAATTTAATTATGTATTTTTAAAGTGAATAAATAACTAAATATTCTGTGAACATTTCAAGCGTCTACCTGTTGCCGTTATCAATATCGAGCAAAAACGAGCAAAAAAATCACGTTTGTTGTATGGGAGCCCCCTTAAATATTTATTTTATTCCATTTTTTAGTATTTGTTGTTATAGCGGCAACAGAAATACATGATCTGTGAAAATTTCAACTGTCTAACTGTCACGGTTTATGAGATACAGCCTGGTGACAGACGGACGGACGGGCGGACAGCGATGTCTCAGTAATAGGGTTCCGTTTTACCCTTTGGGTACGATTTGAAAACTCGGGCCTTCGACCATCCGCAGCTGAAGAGCGTGGTGGAGTATGCTCTAAACCCCTTCGGTTGGAGGAAGTCCCGTATCCCTGAAGGGAGAAAAGTTAGGGTCTGTAGTAGTAATAAGTGACACTTCTTCTTCGTGTTATATTGTTTTCCTAATCCATTAGTATTGGCTAGTATCTCTACTTAATCTTAAGGATTTGGCAAAGATATTCATTTTGACTTGGAGCGACTGCCGTGAGACCTCCATAGACCAGGTACCTTCCTAGGTAAGGTCACACGCGTTTCGAAATGTAACTTTTTTCGAAGTGCTTGTTTCCTCGCGATGTTTACCTTCGCTTCGTCGGTAGTAAAATACACTATTTCACTTAAAAAAATTGTGTAGAGTATTTTCAGGAACACCGTTCCTATATGAAATCTATATGTTTGTCTGTCGCTTTTTTTCGAATATTCGAATTTAGACTTCAGATTCGGATTCAGCATGAAATAGTAGAATAGGAATGTTCAAGAACACCGTTCACTATCTCTTAGGAACATGATCAAAATGGCCGACAAATTAAAAAAAAAGTTAATTGTTATATAATTGACGAGTGTTATATAATTGACGAGCCAGGTGTTGCTCTGGCAATGCAAGCTTGCGCATTCTCAACTGGTTATTAATGACTTATTTTTATTTATTATTCTTATTTTCATTTTCAGATACTAGGAGCAGTGACAACTTATTTAGTGATACTTATTCAGTTCCAGAGATACGAATATGATTCATAAATACAGAAGAGTAAACATTGTTCCTAACACTACACATGATGTAATTTAAAATAAAATTGTTTATAAATTATAATTGGTCATACTGAGCAATGTGCGAGTTAGACTTTCCCACCTACGACTCCTCTCTGTCACTAATTGAAATAAAATACCAATGGAATAATCTGTTAAAGAAAGAGGGAGATAATAATAATTAAAATATAATATTATATCTATATATCACCAGAGGGAGACTTTGTACAAAAGTCGTCTGCGTGGGTACCTCTGTCTCACCTATTTCTACCGCCTAGCAGCTGTATTTATATAGCTGTGTTCCGGTTTGAAGGCTGAGATGTGGCAGAGAAATTACTGGGTGCTGTGGCTCAATTGGCTGCGGTGAGCGCTTGCCATCTGATGCGGGCCGCATGCTAGTTTGCCAATCTAGTTGTATAAAATTAAGAAATAAAAATATTATATTGTATAGTGTTTAAAGAACACAAGTCCGACTCGCGCTTAACCGGTTTTATTATTTATATATCTCTTACCTTAGTTTTTTTTTATACTACGTCGGGAGGCATACAAGCATACGGCGTACCTGATGTAAAGCGGGTACCGTAGTCTATCAACGCTTGCGATATATTAAGAGTCACTCGGGCGATGCCTCCTCTGCTGCTTACACAGCAACTCCTTGGGAGCTTACTGGTGACCTCACTCACACGCAGGAACCCAGCAATCCTCTAGGCTAGTTATTTGGCTGCGGTTTTCTGGGAGATGGAGACACTTCCCCAGACGGGCTGCTTTGATGCGCCCTACCTCTCTTACAACATCCAGACCAATACAAACAGACGTGTTTATGCACACAAATGTTTGCCTTGTGTGGGAATCGAACCCTCGAGCGTTGGTGTCAAAGTCGCGTCATCCACGACTGAGCCACCAAGCTCGTCAAAAGTTAGTTAGGTTAAGAATTTTTAAAGAGAAAAATCTTTCGGAGTTTCCCAAACGCTGCCCGTATGAGGAACCTATTTCTCGAAGTGGAACCTACCTAACTGGATTGTTTGCAGGTAAATACATAGACATATAACATAATATGGCCTAGGTATACATATTCGTCGACGACTTCGAGAACCGAGCTCCCAACTGAAACTGGAGTGAAAACAACATGTATATATCTATCTATCTATCTATAACTTCACGCCAAATCCCTTAGCGGGGTAGGCAGAGAGAACCGAGCGCCACGTGACTCGATCCTTACATATCTCACTCGCTTCTTTAACATTCATTGCTCTTCTCATGCACGCTCGCCGGTTTCTAGGGCTCCTGACATCACCTTCTGATAGAACACGACCAATTTGGTCATGGTAGGTAAGTCTTGGCCTTCCTCGGCTCCTACATCCTTCCACTTTTGCATTGTATATCTGCTTCGTCATTCTTTCATCTTGCATTCTTTCTACATGTCCGAACCATCGGAGCATGCCTCTTCTTATTTTAACACCGACGCTCTCTTTCGTACCAACTCTGTTTCTAACATCATCATTGCGAATACGGTCTACAAGCCTTACGCCACAAATTTTGCGTAACGCTCGCATTTCGACCGCGTTTATGTTAACATGTATATATTTTTTTATAATACGTCGGGAGGCATACAAGCATACGGCCCACCTGATGTAAAGTGGGTACCGTAGCCTATTAACGCTTGCGATATATTAAGTATCACTCGCGCGATGCCTCCTCTGCTGCGTACACAGCAACTCCTTAGAAGCTTACTGGTGACCTCACTTACACGAAGGAACACAACAGCCCTCTAGGTAGTCGTTTTGATGCGCCCTACCTCTCTTAAAAGTTAAAACAATATGATACATTCGACGTAATCTTCGCTTTGTCCGTGTTCATCTTAAGACCCACTCATTGAATCTGTCGAGGCCTTTGCAATGTGCTTAAGTCGCTGAGCGAGTACGCTATGATTTCTATATCAACGGCAAATGAAAGATGAGTGAATATATTCGCCGTTTTCTTCTTCTTCCAATGTCGCAGCAAACTGTTTCGAAGAAATAACGTCTACCTGTCTCACGCTTCTCTGCAATTAGATAGGAGTTATTATTATTTATTTTAGGAGTTATTATTATTATTGACGAGCTCGGTGGCTCAGTCGTGAATGACGCGACTTTGACACCAACGCTCGTGGGTTCGATTCCCACACAAGGCAAACATTTGTGTGCATGAACATGTCTGTTTGTCTTGGTCTGGGTATTTACTATGTATAATAAGTATGTATTTACGAAAAAAAATGTATTTACGTATGTTTATCAGTTGTCTAGTATCCATAACACAAGCTTCGCTTACTTTGGGCTAGATGGCGCTGTGTAATTTGTCCGACAATATTTATTTATTTATTTATTTCTTATTATTATTTGAATAGATCTGCATTTTCATATATACTTCTCGACATTTCGATATAATCTCTAAGTTGTTTTATAGTTATAGATACGTCGTACGTATTAGATTTAGTACTACTTGTTCCAATTTAAAATACAATAATGTTGGTGTATAACGTGTCTACCTTTGGTACTTCGTATAATCCTATAATCAATGCGGTACCGCTTGAGGCGGTAGGATGTTTCGCAGTACGAGTATTCTCAAAGAGCCATTGGCAGTATAATTCTATAATCAATGCGGTACCGCTTGAGGCGGTAGGATGTTTCGCAGTACGAGTATTCTCAAAGAGCCATTGGCAGTATAATTCTATAATCAATGCGGTACCGCTTGAGGCGGTAGGATGTTTCGCAGTACGAGTATTCTCAAAGAGCCATTGGCAGTATAATTCTATAATCAATGCGGTACCGCTTGAGGCGGTAGGATGTTTCGCAGTACGAGTATTCTCAAAGAGCCATTGGCAGTATAATTCTATAATCAATGCGGTACCGCTTGAGGCGGTAGGATGTTTCGCAGTACGAGTATTCTCAAAGAGCCATTGGCAGTATAATTCTATAATCAATGCGGTACCGCTTGAGGCGGTAGGATGTTTCGCAGTACGAGTATTCTCAAAGAGCCATTGGCAGTATAATTCTATAATCAATGCGGTACCGCTTGAGGCGGTAGGATGTTTCGCAGTACGAGTATTCTCAAAGAGCCATTGGCAGTATAATTCTATAATCAATGCGGTACCGCTTGAGGCGGTAGGATGTTTCGCAGTACGAGTATTCTCAAAGAGCCATTGGCAGGAAACGACCTTCAGTTAATATCAGTAATGTGTGCAGACCAGGATAAAATTCTATCCATGTACAATCAGATATTTTTAACTTTCTCACTATTTGACGAGCTCGGTGGCGCAGTGGTGAAACGCACTGTTACGCTACTTTGACACCAACGCTCGTGGGTTCGATTCCCACACACTACAAACATTTGTGTGCATGAACATGTCTGTTTGTCTTGGTCTGGGTATTTTCTATGTATAATAAGTATGTATTTACAAAAAAAAATGTATTTACGTATGTTTATCAGTTGTCTAGTACCCATAACACAAGCTTCGCTTACTTTGGGGCTAGGTGGCGCTGTGTAATTTGTCCGAAAAAAGAAAAAAAAAACTATTTTATTACAATTTCATTGAATACTACATATTGTGAAAGAGCTCGATGGTGTCGTTACGCGTGTTATTCTAATCGAACACGCAGGTTAAGCAACGTCGACCGCAGCCTGTCTATGGATGAGTTTTTCTATCTCGAGTTTCTCCGTGCTTCGGAGAGCATGTTAAGCCGTTAGTCCCGGCTGTTGTCGATAGATGACAATCGTTAAGCTAAGGCAGTGGCCCTCGGGCGGCTCGGAAACCCTGGCCTCCTCCAATCCGCATTTGAGCAGCGTGGTGGAGTATAGTCTATACCCCCTTCGGTTGAAAACTTTTTGAGTGAAAAAAGCGGGATTCCTTCGACGAAAGCGGGACTTAGAAAGAAAACCGTATATAATCAGAAGTTTTTAAATATTTATCTTAATATATGAGTCGTCATTCTTTTTCATTTCATTTTTTCATTCATTCATCATTAAAGGCTTCATTCCTCTTAAAACGATACTAATAAGTAAACTCCAATAATTTTAGAATAAAACACGTAAAAAAACTTAAACTTTTGTTTGCTTAATGTAATTACATTAAATTATGCACGCAACGCAACTCTCTACGACACCCGGCCGCGCTTCCTCAGCACGATGCACTCACGGTCGAGTTATCCCAGAAAAGCGGGACTGAGCCTGTCCCGCGCGTGACATTTAATTTTGATTTAAAAATCGGGACCTCCCGCCAAAATCGGGACGTCTGGCAACGCTGGTTGAAGAGAGACCCGTATCCCTGCAGTGGGACGAATAATGGTTGATGTGGTACATATTGTACTGGATTGTACTTTGGACGGATTAATAATAAGGTCGTGAGACTTACTCCTTCGAGCTATAAGCATAAGGTCGTTATTTAGAGTAGAAATAGCATTTAGAAATTTTATCTAAGGATGTTTCCTAAAAGCGCCTAAATTTGGGATAATCTGCATAAAGATGGTAGAAGGAGCGAAGTTCGGAAATAACTGAATTAATAAATAAGGAACATGGAACCTCCACTGTTAATTATAATCCTTCCACTTAGTGATTAGTTCTGTGCTGCTTGCCAGGCATTGTTCACCAATTCATTGATACACAGTGGAGGAAGCCGTCCTATGCTCTGTTTTTCGGTTCATGGTCACCATTCGACAAATTTTCTGCCCCAACAGCTGTCAATTCTTCGAGTTATATGGCCTATCCACTACCAGGCTACTGTTTTTAAAGAATTCCACCTAAATAGGTTATATTTGCAAAAACAAATATAATTACATTTGGTGGCATTTTACGGCTATATTAGGTTTTATAATATTGGTGTAGATAAGTACGTGTAAGTATATTTCCTATTTTGCAAGCGTTCATAAGCTGCGGTAATCGGTGTACAACAGTTAAGCCATACGCTTGTGTACTTCCCACGTATAAAAAAATCAAATATATTATCACTTGAAAGCGTCTAATGATTTTTGTAACCTATCTATCTATAACTTCACGCCAAATGGAATACGGGGTAGGCAGAGAGGACCGAGCGCCACGCGACTCGATCCTTACATACCTCACTCGCTTCTTTAACATTCATTGCTCTTTTCATGCACGCTCGCCGGTTTCTAGGGCTCCTGACATCACCTTCTCATAGAACACGACCAATTTGATCATGGAAGTCTTGGCCTTCCTCGGCTCCTACATCCTTCCACTTTCGCATTGTATATCTGCTTCGTCATTCTTTCATCCTGCATTCTTTCTACATGTCCGAACCAACGGAGCATGGCTCTTCTTATTTTAACACCGACGCTCTCTTTCAGACCAACTCTGCTTCTAACCTCATCATTGCGAATACGGTTTGTAACCTCATGTATATTATGTGTCCATCAGCATGGAAATTGAAAAGTTGATCTTTTTGTTCCTTCTGGCGTTGTATACGCCAGAAGGAACACAAGAATAGGTACTTCCCATGTGGTGTACAGAGCTTTGCAATGCAAAGAATAATACTCTCGCATTGCCGACTCTGCTATTAATATAACTATAATTATTTATAATTATAGTTACTTCTCAGAAGCTTACTACCGACATTCAATCGATATGAACAGGAAACAACAACCCTACTTTTTTTTACTTCGGTATTTATTTGGCTGCTTGTCTGTTAGGTGAAAATACTATTCAGGATACGCTACGTCTCTTAAATTATACATATATTCAAATTGACGAAAAAGACAACTAACATATTTGCAATGTTAGTACTAAAACAAAAACAAACTCAAAATTTATTACCTAGTAAAATATACTGTCTCATACATGATGTGAAGTATCGTGTATGTACTCGTATGTATCATGCCTAATACCCTATATAATAACCCAACCACTTTCCAATAAGTACATACATTAATAATAGTACGCATTGAACAAGTAAAATAAAACTGAAGCAGCTTGATCACTAAACTTTTAACAATAAAAAAACAACTTATGAAGTCATGTAATATCAAAATCAATCAAAAAAATAATGGTTACAAAAACGTACATTTGGAGTACGGCATTGCATGGCAACGCAACCTAGACACTAACATAAAGAAAATAGAGACCTAGAAGTTTTTGAAATATGGTGCTGGATGAAGATAAAGGACATTAGTTGAAAGGAATAAAATCGAATTTACAAATCCTATGCTTAGTAAAAGGGAATATGCAGATATTAAAACAAAACAAAACAATAGTAATAGTTCGGGAGCTCGCAGCAAAATTGGACAATGATTTTGCAGAGAATGGCGTTTTGATATAAGTTAGATTACTATAATTAGAACCGATTAAGGCTATTGGCCAGTTATAGTCTATTTAACTTTAAGTTTAATGAAAGTTTGAACTTGTCGATTTTTTTACTATAACAAAAGTGATCTTGCAGAGGATGGCGCTTGGTATATATGCAAATTATATTGTCCCCAATATAATTCCTGATCGCCATCTCATTTAGAGGTTAGGTTTGATTTTTATGAATTTTTAAAATACCATTAAATTTAAAAAACCATAGGTTCGTGACATCTAAAATATGTTACATTTTCAATGTCACGAACCTATGGTTCAAATGCCATCACCTGCAAAATCACTTGGGTCATCCCAAAAAATCGTCAATGTCAATCGTGATGAAAGATGATGAAAGACATTAGTTTAAAAGAATAAAAATCAAATTTAAAGATCTCACAATTATGTAGAGTAGACAGATACAAAATCTACAGAAAACAGAAGAGCGAGATGTTGGGTCGTTTGATGAAGTTACGACATTAAACATGATGGAAGGATGAAATCGAAGGAAACGGAAGAACTGAGAATAAGTAGAATCCTTCTAATATTATAAATGCGAATGTTTGTATGTATGGATGTTTGTTCCTCTTTCACGCTTAAACGGCTGAACGGATTTGAATGAAATTTGGCACGTAGATAGATTATGATCTTGATTAACACATAGGCTACGTTATTTGACTCCACGCGGGCGGAGCCGCGGGCAGCAGCTAGTATCACATAATAATAAGCAAAAAGTAATGTCTTATCTAGAAGCGGAAAGCGGAAATGCTGAAAAAGTTTCTACGGATAAGAGCTTGGCTTTTAAATAGACGATTATATTGCAATTTGTACAGTAAATAGTACTTCTGCATACAGTATGCAGACCGAAAAAAACAAATTTAAAGGAATATCTTTAATAATTGTACAACAATCATAACCTAATATTAATGACCGAAATGTGGAAGCTAACTGCGGTACCGCCGTTTTAAGGTAGAACCGCTGATCGCAACCCAAAGACCTGAATCAGCAGTTTACTTCAGTTGCATAAATCGGGTATGTTGTTGCTATGGTAGTAGTGCCATGCTATGTGCTAACTGAGCGATTTACATAAGGAGTGATCGCGTAAATAAATTACTAGAACAATATAAATAATAAATCACAATACACATACACTACTCTAATTCTATCTGGACTTCTTCCCGCGCTTTTGACGAGTGACATTGTTGTTCTACTTGAAATTTTTACAATTCAGTATAAAATTAGTTTTATGTGACAATTTCGATAGTATTTTGTAACATAAGTGCTAGTGAAATTATACAGTAATGAAAAAACTCAAATATAACACGTTTATGCACTTTTTGGAAGACGTAAATAAGTTCATCAAGGACACCTTGTAAAAATCACTATCGTTTTACAGGTGGTATCTAAACTGGGTTGATTGGGTCTAGGTACCCTTCCCAAGTATTTTTTCAGCACAGTTCCTGAAGCTGGAACATAGAATTAAGATTTTCAAATGGTTCTAAACTGAAGACTTTGACACTGGCATAAAGTAGCAACACTATTGCCATATATCTGCATATATATTATAGAAAAAAAACTATCTGGTAATATCTACCTCTGTATCTACGTCTGATTGTATTACAGAATACAGACTTATAATTTACAATCGCCACAACGGTGATTTATAAATTCAGATTCTGTTGTTTGAATCATTTATATAGAAAATTAAAAAAAAAATGTATATCAATTGAATATCAAATTAAGTAAACTGCCTCTGTTTCCAGTCCTCTCTCACAATAAACTTTATATCGATTATTTTTACCACCGGGGTCACCATTGCAGCTGCTGATAATTCCATTTTCAGAAGACAAATCCACTGCGAATAATAAAAATCGGCCAAGTGCGAGTCGGACTCGCGCACGAAGGGTTCCGTACCACTCCGTATAAAAACGGCAAAAACATCACGTTTGTTGTATGGGAGCCCCCTTAAATATTTATGTTAATCTATTTTTTAGTATTTGTTGTTACAGCGGCAACAGAAATACATCATCTGCGAAAATTTCAACTGTCTAACTATTACGGTAAGTGAGATACAGCCTGGTGACAGACGGACGGACGGACGGACAGCGAAGTCTCAGTAATAGGGTTCCGTTTTACCCTTTGGGTACGGAATCCTAAAAAAAGGAATACTACAAAATCCTTTACAAATATCATCTACAGACTAAACAGATATACATTGTGAAAGTGGAAGGATGTAGGAGCCGAGGAAGACCAAGACTAACCTACCATGACCAAATTGGTCGGGTTTTATCAGAAGGTGATGTCAGGAGCCTTAGGAACCGGAGAGCGTACATGAAAAGAGCTATGGATGTTAAAGAAGCGAGTGAAGTGTGTAAGGACCGCGTCTTAATGGCGCTCGATTCTCTCTGCCTACCCCTATAGGGACCGGGCGTGAAGATATACATGCATACATCACCAGAGCTTTCAAATGCAATACAAGGAAACAAAAGTTCATGTACACCAAATAATTCGACAATGTCATTAAAAATGAACAACCATATCAACTCACACATAAATAAACAAAAACGGAAAACCCAGCATCTGTTTAGTAATACTGGTAACCTCACTCACAGGAAATCAACAACACAAATGTTTGTCCTTTTTTTTTTATTCTACGTCGGGAGGCATACAAGCATACGGCCCACCTGATGTAAAGCGGATACTGTAGCCTATTAACGCTTACGATATATTAAGTATCACTCGCACGATGCTTCCTCTGCTGCTTACACAGCAACTCCTTGGGAGCTTACTGGTGACCTCACTCACACGCAGGAACACAACAACCCTCTATGGAGTTTTTATTTGACTGGGGTTTTCTGTGAGGTGGAGGTACTTCCCCAGACGGGCTGCTTTGATGCGCCCTACCTCTCTTAAAAGTTACCTCTTGTCTTGTGTGGGAATCGAACTCACGAGCATTGGGGTTGAAGTAGCATTGCTAATCACTGCGACAACGGGCTAGTCAAATACCACTTCGTACATACATAAGGGACGGCACTGCGATGGATTTGTCACTTGTAGCATGTTATACTTACGATTAACGTCTACAACGCCTGATGATGCCTCGTGGAGAGGCGAAACACGTGTCGCAGCGACGACCAGGCCAGACGTGGCAGCGACGGTGGTGGTGGGGGCATGCGGATTCTGTTCCAGATGGCGGACGACCGCAGCAGCCGAGGCAGACACTACCGGAGCAGCCATGGCAGCGTCGGCATGTAGCACGTACTAACAGTAGTGGGTGGGTGCCGGCCGGCGCTAGGCCGCATGAACTAATTGGTGGCGGAAGCACACAAAGCGGGTTGGATCGGATTGCGTGTGGATTTGACTTTCGCAAAATAACGCCTGAATCTATTAACTATTTAAATACCACTTCCTCTTCTTTTAATTTTTTTTACCAGGGACGAGTGTCATCAGACCTCAACAACCCAAATTTTTCTTAGGTACAGCTACACGTCTTTCGAAATATAAGTTCTTAGACACGACCCTTCTCCTCACGAGGATTTCCATCACCGCAAGTGATTATTACAATTATGTATATAACTCCGAAAACTTAATCTTTAGAGAGGCATCAAAGCAGCCCGTCTGGGGAAGTACCTCCACCTCACAGAAAACCGCAGCCAAATAACAACTCCCTAAAGGGTTCTTGTGTTCCTGCGTGTGAGCGAGGTCACCAGTAAGCTCCCAAGGAGTTGCTGTGTAAGCAGCAGAGGAGGCATCGCGCGAGTGATACTTAATATATCGCAAGCGGTAATATACTACGGTACCCGCTTTACATCAGGTGGGCCGTATGCTTGTATTTAGTGGCGCACACCAGGATTCGAACCAGTTGGTCAATTTTGTTCTTTAAGACATCATTTTCATACACAACACTCCACTTTCACCCTTCGAAAAAAACGTGATTGATGAGTGACAACAATGCCTAATGAGCCCGGTGCCACGTGATTGATGAGTGACAACAATGCCTAATGAGCCCGGTGCCACGTGATTGATGAGTGACAACAATGCCTAATGAGCCCGGTGCCACGTGATTGATGAGTGACAACAATGCCTAATGAGCCCGGTGCAACGTGATTGATGAGTGACAACAATGCCTAATGAGCCCGGTGCCACGTGATTGATGAGTGACAACAATGCCTAATGAGCCCGGTGCCACGTGATTGATGAGTGACAATAATGCCTAATGAGCCCGGTGCCACGTGATTGATGAGTGACAACAATGCCTAATGAGCCCGGTGCAACGTGATTGATGAGTGACAACAATGCCTAATGAGCCCGGTGCAACGTGATTGATGAATGACAACAATGCCTAATGAGCCCGGTGCCACGTGATTGATGAGTGACAACAATGCCTAATGAGCCCGGTGCCACGTGATTGTTGAGTGACAACAATGCCTAATGAGCTCGGTGCCACGTGATTGATGAGTGACAACAATGCCTAATGAGCCCGGTGCCACATGCACCAAACTACTGCAAAATGCTTACTATCGGCAGGCCCAACGCTCGATTGCCTCCTCAGTGGTACAAAATATTGATAATACGGTCATTAGGAGTCCATATTTAACTTCAGCTGTCACTGCAACACCAGTTTCTCCAACTGCATGTTCATACATTAAAACTTCATCTGGTTCGTGAACAAAGCGAGTGCACACAACTTTGCTATTAGATTTTCATTCAAATTCACTGTCGTAAATGTACAGAACTATACTCTATACTGTCTAGACAACTGATAAACATACGTAAATACATTTTTTTTTTGTAAATACATACTTATTATACATACACTGAAAAAAAAGATTAGTTGAATTTACCAAAGAAGCAAAGGTAGGCTATTTTACTAGTAAACTTTGTTAATTAAGGCAAAAATTTGTAGTTAAATTTACAAATATATTACGGTTGGTCTTCATACAAAAGTATTTTGTAGCTATCACTATTTTAAATGAACTAATTGGTGGCGGAAGCACACAAAGCAGGTTAGATTTATTGGCTTAAAATAAATATTGACAAAACCAAATTCATGACATTTCAATGTTATAACTCAAATGCACTAAATCTTGACATACATTTTGACGATAAAAAAATTTAACAAGTAAATAATACAAAATTCTTAGGTTTCTTTATTGACAAACATTTAAATTGGAAAGAGCATACAAATCATATATGTAAAAAATTAGATCGCTTCGTTTATGCTCTGCGGAGAATTAGACAAACAGTATCCATAGAAGCTGCATTACAAGCATATTACGGATATGTGTCCTCAGTACTTAACTACGGACTTATATTATGGGGTAATTCTGTAAACGCTGATAGAGTTTTTCGGCTACAAAAGAAATGTATACGCGCAATATCTAACGCATGGTATTTAGATAGCTGTAAGCCCTTATTTAAACAGTTAAAAATTTTACCGGTACCCTGTGCATATACACACATCAAAAGTGTCTAGGGATCAAGCATTTTTATGCGGATTTCTTGAGATTGAGATGTGGCTTTGTAATAAATTTATGATTTTATAAATTTATATGGATCCTTTTTGGTGCACTGAGAAAAATAGAAGTCGTGATTACGGATAAATTATGCGGAGTTCCGATATTTTCATCTATATTCACGAAAAAAACCGATCAACAGTCCTTATGGGTAAATTAACCGAAAATCCTAATATTTTGTCATGAATTTGTATCAGTGAACTATCAGTATAGAGAACGTTTAAAATGCTTGCAAAACCCAATAATAATACGTGAAGCGTCATGATGAATTATCGTGCTGACTGCAGGCTACAACTTTCGTAGAACATTACGGTACTGTTAATTAGTCTACGCATCACAGCAAATCGTCGTGACGGTTATTATTATTTATTGTGATATTTGTCATGCGTATTGACACTATGTCGGTATTTTCAGGATAGAGCCTTGCTCTGTCTTGCTATATTTACGGTATCTTCCCAATAATATTGCATGATGTTATGACATTGTGCCAGTACTGTAATGATAGATCCTTGCTCCGTCCTGAAATATTTGTGGTACCTAGCCAATAATTTTACGTGATGTCATGACATTGGGTCTTTAATTTTTGGGTAGAGTCTTGGTCTATCTTGTTATATTTACAGTATCTTACCAATAATTTTTCGTGATGATATGATATTCTGCCAGTACTGTAATGATAGATCCTTGTTCTGTCTTGGTATATTTACGGTACCTATCCAATAATTTTACGTGTCGTAATGACACTGTGTCAGTAATTTAAGGATGTATAATCGATATTTTACCGTTAATTTTGCATGCTATCATGACGTTTTGCCGACACTTTATAGGACTTCCAGATGATTCTGCAGTATACAGGGAGTAATATGATCACCACAAAAATTTCAGGAGGTTGTTCAGACCAACAAACGTTCACTATGGGACCAGCTCTAAATCGTGAAAAATCGAAATGTTTGAGGCAACTAATTTATTTTCGCAATTTCAGAGTTGGCCCATAGTGAAAATTGTTCGATGGTCTGAACTATTGAAATTTTTGCGGTGATCAAATTACTCCCTGTATCCTGCAGAAGCCCTGGAAGTGCAGTAAAGTATCGGGCAAACGTCATGATAGCATGCAAAATTAACGGTAAAATATCGACAATATTTAAAACAATTAAATTATACATCCTTATAAAATATCACTGACACATACATTTATTTGAATTTTACGTGATCAATAAAAAGCTATTTAATTTACTTACTTTATTAAAAAGTGGTAGGTACTTAAATTAGATTACAGTGTGAGAAAAACATTGGGTTAACGTCTATAAAACAACTATATTATTAGTGTGTACCTAGACATGGTAAATTGCTAGGCATATTGTAAATTGTAGGTTGATTGTAATTTATATTATATGCGTCCTAGGCAGATCGTAAAATGGGGATTTAAAAATTCGATTGTAGGCGAGCTCGCTAGGCATTATTGTGCGTATGTGTGCGAGTTCGGCGCTAGAGTAGCGGGAGGTGTCCGAAATGTCATCGTTTGTGAGTGGATTACGCGGGTTTATTTCTAATTAGAATATTGTTATGAATATTTTGCAAAACCTGAGGTTAATTATGGCAAATATGAATTACAGGTCACATGTCGGGTTTGTGACAGTTTTACCTTTCGGAAATTATGTCCTCTTTTTTCTCCGAGCAAAACGGGACTGCGCAGCACTGCGGCATGCTCGATATTTTTACGGTACTACATATGATTTAAATAGGTATAAACTTTGTTTTCACGCCCGCGATAACAAACTTTGACAGCTATTTCAGAATCTTAGTCGATAGTGGCGCCAACTGGTGAGCACAAAAACGGTTGCCCTCATTGACGCTTTTAAATTTAATTTGGAATAATAACACAACCTAAATTTTGAATGAGCTTTACAGTCTGCCTAGGTCATTTGTTATCAGCCTAGGCATATTATTTATAATCTACCTGCGATAGACAGTTTCAATTACAATTTTAAAAGAACTTTAGAGTAAGTTAACAAAACAATACAATGGCCAAGCAAACAAATGTCATTGGAAGTTCAATCCAAACATTAAGGTTGAAACAGGTGAACCAGATTCTTAACTAGCAAGAGACAACAATTGCAACATTTAGTATAAAATTCAATTTGAGTGAATAATCACTGACAAGCCAACCCATTTATAGCAAGTGAATATAAAAATTATAAGCCAAAGGCATAACCATCAGCAATGTAATAACCTAAGAACAAAATAATGTCAGTGATTCTTCTGAGCATAGAATAACACAAAATACTCAAACAAAATGGTAAAATCATATTTCCAAAATCAATAAGCAGTAGGAAGCAAGGTCACGTAATACAGTAAATTGTTACCGAACAAAAAAAAAATAAACACTAGCCAGTTAGTGAAAAGCTTACTTAAAACAAAATACTTAGGTATTATTTTAAATTATTGCTAGCTTGCCCATCTAGTATTCAAATTATAAGTAAGCCAAACAAAATAGAGAATAAAATAAATTCTAGACTAATACAACAATTGGTTCCTCAAGAACGTAAAATTGGAGAACTGAATTCAAAGTTATACACAACACAAGACAAATTCAAGTATCTCCAAAATCCGAACACAAAATTACTCAGTACAAGTGCAAAGTACAACTAGCAAGGTTCGGGTATCCAACATCAGATTTTCAATCAAGATTACTTTTATTTACATATAAAATTTATGACCAAGTTTATACCAAAATTATATATTATATTTTACCAATACGAATTGTATTGTTGGAATGTAGTGCTATTTCTTAATAACTTTTCGCGACGCTCAGCTAATTTGGGCAGCACGTCACAGGAACTGAGTACATAAAGGATAAAGCCGTCCCTAAATTCAGTATGAGATGGTTTCCAGGCTCCTTTTTTCTTTACTAGGGGAATATTAATAATAAACGGCAGCAGAAGAAGACTGGCACTGATTTCTGTTGCCTCGTGGTTTTCTGTAACAAATTGAAATATTTCATTATGCTTTAAACAGCAAAAAATTGTTCTGCACAACTCAAACATAGTCGGTTTCTTTCTATAGCTGTCAAATCTTTTAAATAATGAACATCATGTATTTTTTTTTAAATACGCCTTCCTCTTTATCAAACCCTTTTCAAAGATTAATTTATTCTCCACCAGGACTATGTGAAAGTAAGTTCATCTTCACAGATGGCATAAAGCAAACTAACATACCTAACCAAAAAATCAAATATGCAGTGTGGAAAGAACGAAGAACTTAAAAAGTGTAGATGCTTACCATCAATTACATCAAGAAACTCTTGGATTGCTTTCTTTATGGTAACATCTTTGATTGTGGCTACTTTTGCTGCAGCTGGTTCATTAATTTTCTTTGTTGAATTTGAAGCCGTGGTCCTCTTGGTATATGCATTGTTTATCTCTTGACGCCATAAAAATAATTTGCTTTTAGCCGCAACCAGTCGCCAATCGGACCAATTAGCAAAACAATTTCACTTTCCCCAAGCCATTGGAGTGTTGTTATATCAATTCGTGCTTCTAAAACATGCAACAAATTTTGGTTTAGTTAATTAAATAATACTTAGAAAGCCCATAAGACGATTTTAGTTAGAGTTTGTGCCTCTCTGACCACTATAAATTATGGTTGTGAACTATATATATATATATATATATATATATATATATGTGTTTATGTATGTAGGTAATTAGTCAAACCTGTGAAATTATAATTTCTCTAGTTGAATTAATTATTATTGCATGGTTTTTTGTCTTTGTTTCATACAATATTAATGTCCAATTTAAATTATTATTCTATTGGAGCATTACCATTTATTTGTGTATAGCAATTGTCAACTTAATGGAAACCTGTCCATGATATTGTATGAAATTGAGGCGAATGATAAAAACCGAGCAATTGTAAATTAACTACGAAATTTTTCGGGCTACTATAATCCTACCTATACTAGCTAAGAATAATCAAGGACCTCAACATACAAATGATGCAAACACACAATCCCAATAGGCACACACAGACAGACACTATCAATCCGTTAAGCTTACACCTGCAATGTGATTTTTGACTCTCATTATCAACGGGATAAATGATTCATCACCACCTTTGCATCCTTCTCTCTTCTGCCACCATCAGTCAGCATCATGCAACCTCAGGCACTCACTTATTTTACTGAAATTAGGTAGTACAATGTTATAAAACAGACAATTTTACCCAGCAATCTATAGTTTTAGTAAAAACACTTTTAGTAAGTAAAAGCAACACTGGGTTACCTATTGAATACTGACTGAATAGAAGAAAATAAACTTACCTACGCGCAAATGCAGAAACATAATCTAGCAATACCCATTTCATTATCAAATCTGTAGTATACTGATCCACCTGGTGTTAGATACGTATTCTTGTTGTAGCTAAGTACCGGGTGATTCTGATTGATACAGGTTAGAATTCTGCCATATGTCTCTTAAGTAAGATGAACCTAAAAACAAACACAAAATGTTATCTTTTACCAACACCAATATTCATATGAGAAATAAAGAATCTTAAACCGTATAAAGGAATCCATATTTTTTTAGCATTTTAGCTAAACACCATTGATTTACTACTTAAGTACTTACCAAGTAGATAGATGTAATCATGGTATAATAATATACTACGCCTACTGTTTTCTTGGATCATGGATGTAATGTAGACTTCAATTCACAAAAAAAATTAAATATAACAAAATGGCATGGCACTCAATGTTGCCAGATGGCTGCGTAAAGTTCCCCATTAAGTTATTCAAAATCTCTTCAAAAATTTGTTCACATTACCCTTTTCGTAACCTTCAAAGGGCATTGAAAATGCATTTGCCTAAAATAATAAAACATTAAGTATACGAGTATATCTATATAAAGAAGCACTTTAATTTTTTAAACCAATGAAGAATTAGGTAGGTACATTAGGTATTAAAAATAAAAAAAAATGTGCGTCTCGGGACGCCCGACAGAAGTGATAACTTAAACTAATCCGCTGCCGCATGCGTGAGAGAAAGGGAAGCCACGCATACGGCAGCGGATTAGATTAAGCGCCTCGTTACGTAACGCGTTACGTTTTACCCTCCCATAAGAAGTTATCACTTCAAAAAAAACAAAATAAAGTAACAATATGAACAGTAAAAAGATCTTTAATTCTACAAAAACTTCCTACCTACTACTAATATTATTAATGTGAAAGTTAATTGGTTACACAATCACGCCTAAATGACTGAATGAATGAAAAAATTAATAGCATAAATAAAGCATGAACCCACATTAAACGCGGGCGAAGGCGCGGGCGGTCACTAGTAATATTATAAATGTGAAGTGCATATTTATTTATTTATTTTCTCAACCACGCTTAGGCGACTGAAATCTGATATTACGGGTAGAAGTATTTCATGTCCTGGACTAGCGGATACTTTTTAGCCCCTTTTTGTCAATATTTAAAAAAGTCGAGTTTATGTACTACTCACTAGTAATGCTATAAATATTATGTACGACAATGAATTGTTTTTCTCTTATATACCTATCTATCAATCTAGATACTATTATAAAATTGTAAAAGAGCCGTATCTGTACCTTAGAGATATTCCAGAAGAAATAGGTGCGATAAGGTACTGGGACATAACTGAGCCAAAATTAGATATTTTTATCCCGGAATTCCCACGGGAACATACTATGGCCGTGTCTTCTTAATCTGGCTATACTATTATAAAGCCGTAAATGTAAAATAGATACTCCAGAAAAAATATGTGGGATAGGATACTGGCAACTGACACCGTAACTGAGCCCAAAAATATTTCCTTTTTTTAATTTTTTATCTGTTTTTCTGTTTGTTCGGGCATCACGCTAAAACTACTGGAGAGATTTTGATGCAGTTGTTTCTGCTTATTGTCTAACTTAAAAACTGAGATACTTGGTATCTCGAAATTCCTACGGGAATGGTGGCGTTTTCTTATTCCACGGGAAGTCAGTCTAGAGCGTATCGAGGATTCCAACTTCCATACCACGTATACTCAAGACCACATCAAGCTATACACTTGTAACGCGACATTAGACCCTACATCTATTGAAATATATAATCACGGATGGTGCTCCAAAATCGCAAAAAAAGTACCTACTTATTTATTTCATATATGTATAACTAGAAAGACAGTAACAATTTTCGGACTTCTTGTGCCGTAAGACCTTGCTTCTTACGTTTCATAGTCCTAGGCAAAGTAAACAAAAAGTACCCTAAAGATTTTGAAAATTACCCATTACCTAAAATATCTTTTTAATTCGGCAACACTAAGTGTTTTGCTAATACAGACAGGTTATTCCCTTCCCGGCGAAGTGTCGTAACGATCACGATATTTTTTGGTTCTGTTATAATGAAACGTCATGACGGTCATGATACTTCTTCGTTAAGTACTAACAAAATATTATGAATCATGTCAAAATACCATTACAAACTGAAATTTCTTAGTGAAGCATGACGATTTTATATGATGTTCCAATATAAAATCGTTATACTACCGATGAAATGTCATGAACAACACGATACGCTATCAAGCTAAAGGAACGTTATTTCTACGGGAAAGTATGATTATATTTTAGGAAGATTTATGAAATATTGGAATATTCCCAATAATTTTCTAGTTTTATGTCACGATGAAAATAAAGTAATGGAGAGTTGTATTCTCATTAAGTTACCTTTAAACAATCGTGATTACTTATACGATAATGTGATGGAATTACAATTTTCATAAACGATCGTGCAAAATTAGCGTTACTTTCATTTATGTTTTTCAGTACAAGGTTCGAACTTAATATCAATAAATTCCTAACAGAAAATCATGCTTCCCTTTGAAATAATGGTAAGGAAGTGAAAAAAGACAGGTCTAAGTATTCTGAGGAAGCATCATGATGCATCATGAACTACAATCGTTGCGTAATGTAAACCTGTTGGTATAAATCGACATATTTTCGTGAAATTGACATTATTTAAGTATCACAATTAAGAATCGTTATTCCTGATAATATTTAATGAAGAACGGAACCCAGTTTTTTCAGTGTGCATTTCATAATTTGAAACAGGAACTGTCAATCAAATTCGAGTAAAAGATGAAAATCAGCTGTCAATATTTTCCCTATAAAAACATACAACGCATTGAAGACATTATTAGTGCTACTGTTTCCCTACTACTGATTAAAACCAACGTTATTATGGAGCGGCGACGTCATTTAAGCAGGGAAGAAATGCTCAGAGCCGTGGGAATGATAGAAGCTGGTTCCCGGCAACGTACTGTGGCTTTAGCTCTGAATACAAGTCAGAGTGTTATCAGTCGACTTTGGACACGTTACCGAAGCACTGGTACCGTGGCTGAGCGCCATGGAGGACGGTATCGCTGCACCACACGGAGACAAGACCGATACATTCAAATCACAACTCGAAGAGCTCCAACAATAACCGCCATGATGTTAGCCGTGACGCTTCATCACTCTTCAGGGAACTTAATTAGCGACCAAACAGTCAGAAACCGCTTGCATGAAGTGAACCTTCATTCCCGAAGACCGCTAAGGGTACCACCTATAGCAATGCACAATCGTAGGATTCGATATCAATGGGCTCTTGAACACAGAAATTGGGCAGAAGAACAATGGCGTTTCGTGTGCTTTTCTGATGAGTCTCGTTTTGGTATGAGACCGGATACAAGACGTATACGACACTGGAGAACCCCTGGACGCCAACAGCGATTAAAATCCTGCCAGAAAGTCCATCCTTATAGTGGTGGAACCATCATGGTATGGGCGGGTATTTGGATCGGCGGAAGAACTGAGTTGATTTGGATCAGAGGCAACCTCAACGCTCAAATTTATGCTGAGACGATTGTATCAGACGTCATCGTTCCTCTACAAGTGCAAATCGGTCCCTTATTTCAGTTAATGCATGATAATGCACGACCGCACACCGCAAGAGTTGTAAGACAGACTCTCGCCGCAGCTAACATCAATGTCATGCCCTGGCCTGCTCAGTCGCCAGACTTGAACCCGATTGAGCATGCATGGGATATGCTACAGAGAAGAGCTCTGCCGAATATGGAGGGTATCCAGTCGCAAGAAGACCTTTTTTTGTTGTTGCAACGAACATGGGCGGCCATTCCACAGCGTGATTTGGATGAACTCATTTTGAGTATGCCAAACCGATGTTCTTGTGTTGTTAGTGTTCGCGGTAGAAACACGGATTATTAATTGTTTAAGTTACCCAATAAAATTTTAAAGAAAACTGTTATTTCAGTCTTTTTTTCGAACTTTAATGTTAGTGGTTCAAATGTCAAAAATCCCTTTATTATGAAAATGGCAAATTTCTTTATTAATGCAAAGGTGACTTGGTTTATCGTTACTGTAGACAAACGAAAACACTTTATTTGATGAATCCTTAAAGAAAATTTTAATTAATATCAATCAGGAGAAAAGTTATTGCAAAAATATATGTTGATCCCTAGACACTTTTGATGTGTGTATAAGAGATTTGTGTTGCTTTGTAAAACAAAAACCTAATATTTTAAATGATTTACGCAAGTAACTAAGAGACATGTTAGGGCTAATTATGTACATAAAATATATCAACCAAAAGGGTGTAAAGATGTATATAGGAAAAATGCGTACAACATGTGTATACATATATTTAACAAACTGCCGAATAATATAAAATATTTAAATAAAAACAAATTCAAAACTACTCTAACGAATTGGTTACATGATAAATGTTTCTACAGCGTCAAAGAATTCATGGATACTAAACATGAATGATATATTTACTGCATAATTAAAATTTAACGCAATTTATACTATTATATATTACAATTATTTTTATCATTATTTCCCTATATCCAAATAACTATATCGAAAATAAAACGAAGAATAATAATTTTGACATACTATAAAATTACAGTGACTATAACATAATACTTTATTGACTAAAATTTAGACTGTTTAAATGCTTGAAATGTTATATTATTTTAATTATATTATTTTAATCTTGTCAAGTCGTGCTTAAAATCCAATTAATATTTGTACGCCTGCGAGCAGGCTGAATACATACATTACATTATTAAGATCATTATATGTATTGATGTACTCATTGCAAATAAATTATTATGATTATGATTATGATCAAATTGCATGTAAATTATATGCTGACATGAATTATACCCAAATGTAATTGATGATTTGAAAAGACACCTATATATACAATTTTCTTTTAGCAAGAAGAAATTTCTTCGCAATGGTCGTTTCCGAAATGCTAGCAGATTAAAACCAGTTGAGAATGCGCAAGCTTGCATTGCCAGAGGAACACCTGGCTCGTCAATTATATAACAATTCAATTTTTTTTTTTTTAATTTGTCGGCCATTTTGGCCATGTTCCTTAAGAGATAGGAACGGTGTTCCTGAACATTCCTATTCTACTTTTTTATGCTGAGTCCGAATCTGAAGTCAAAATTCGAATATTCGAAAAAAAGCGACAGACATGCATACACAGACAAACATATAGATTTCATATAGGAACGGTGTTCCTGAAAAGAAAAATACCAAGCTGTGTCTGTGTCTAGACAAGGAGAGGAAAGCTTTACGTGAATATGTGGTCGTAATGGTAAGGAAGTAAGTTATACTAAAAGGAAACTATATGATGCAGCGAAATGATCTCGAAATAGCGGCGCTTTCCCCTCGTGCCGCGCGTGATGCGTCACAGTCCTCACTCAGCGTAACGAATTCTCTGATTATTTAGCTATCTAGTTGCATTTTTAATTTTTGGATGTAAACGATAGATATGTAGCTACTACATCAAAATATATCCCACGATTTTGTTATCCCACCGCCGCGCGCGATGCGTCACAGTCCTCACTCAGCGTAACGAATTCTTTGATTCTTTAGCTATCAAGTGGTGCAATTAAATTTTGAATGTAAACGACATATCAGTTGTCTGAATTGCCTCCCACTATGGAAGCAAATTAAGTCGTATTTACGAAACTAAAATAAGTAAGAAAATCGAAGAATTTTTATTTTTATCTTTTTATTGCGAAAGCTATATATATAATCCCCTTATAGTAACAGCTTACACGACGTGCCATCATTATATGATCTATGCGCAATAGCTATAGATGCGGTAACTCGTGTGTCGGCTTACAATCTCGCCGTGAACACCGCCTCGTAAAATTCTTACGTAAACACAGTAGTGATGTACCAATTGTGGAGTTGCTATCGACAGTAATAATCTAATAATAATAATAATATAAGCAAATGATTTTAAAATTGTTATAAAATATGGGACAGCAGAACTGTCACACTGAACATCACCTTTAAATGAGATTTTCAAGTAAAAACAAAAATTTTTTACAAAATAAATCACCGACTCCTAAAACATCTACTATGAAAAAATGCACTTAAAGGTACAAAATAATTGGTTTATTTGTTTAAATGACTATAAACAAACATTATACTTAGTATCTATTTGTACTTAAACAAAATTAGAAATATATTTTTGGACTTTGTAGTTAGAATAAAATCAATGTATTAAGACAATAGTATAACGTTAATTATCATTTCATATCATCGGTGCCAGCCAAGCTTTTAAGATTTTTTGACAAATTTCCTTAGATTTACAAAATATATTTAAAGTTACGTTAATCCGATAATGTAGCAATACCTAATTAGATGCTGACAGACGCTCTGCTGTTGAAGAGTTCATTGCTGAAATGAATCTTCTTATTCACAATACCCCAGAAGCACCACCTACATTTAGCAGCCCAATGGGCGAGTCTTCTATTGACGTCACACTTTCTAGTGTAGACGTCCGAATACAAAACTGGCGCGTTTTACCTGAGGCTTCTTGCAGTGATCACCGTCTGATCGTTTGTAACTTCTCCCCGGTTGTAGACAACTTACACCCGCAACAATATACTGGCTTTCAGTATAAAACTAAAAATGTCGATTGGGCAGCCTTTGCTTCTCTTTTCGCTTCTCGCGCCGGGGATTTCACTCGTGCTGAACTTACAGTCACAGAAAGTGTTCAAATTATGTCTGATACATTCACATACTGTGCCGACGTTATTATGGGCCGAAAAGCTATAGTTAATAAGAGACGTTGTGACTGGTGGAATGATACGCTTGTCAGGCTGCGTAGGAGTCTCCGCTGTGCCCGACGTAAGATTTCTAAATTAAGAAAACGTAAAATCGAAGGAGAGCCATACCAAACTGCTCTGAGTAACTTGCGTATTGCTAGATCTCACTATCGCGCCGCCATCGAAAAATCTAAGGGTAATTTGCTAAAACGAATAGTAGAAAGATTAAATTGTGAGGGACCGTGGTCTCCCCTGTATCACGAATTTAAGGCAAATAGGCGCATTGATCAGGCCTTTGTTTCTAATATTAAACTTGATAATACCCACACCCTCGGTATAGAGGAGACTACTGATTCACTTTTGCATGCTTTAATTCCGGATGATTGCCCTGATAATGATAGTGACTACCATCGCGAGGTGAGGGCCGCGGTAGATCTGTGCCCTGCCACTCCAATGTCAACTGTGGTGTCAATGGACGAATTTCTACATGTTGTAAAAACATTACCAACAAATAAAGCTTCTGGTGATGATAAAATCTCAAACAAAATGATCAAGGAAGCTTGTAAAGTAGCCGCGGAACCTATTTTAAAGGTATTAAACCGGTGTATTGTAGAAGGCAACTTTACTAGCGTTTTGCGTAGTGGTGTTATAAAGATAATACCAAAAAGCGGTGATAAGCAACCCGACGATCCGAAGTCTTATCGCCCTATTACCCTACTGCCATCGTTGGGTAAATTACTTGAACGTTTAATTGTACCACGTCTGTTGCCCGGTGGCCCTCAATTTCATAAAAATCAATTCGGCTTTACCATCGGCAAGTCTACTGTTGATGCGGCACTCGTAGTGCGTAAAATTGTGGAACTCTCGGTTAGTAAATACGTTGTAGGTATTTTCTTAGACATTTCAGGTGCCTTCGATAATGCTTGGTGGCCAATGTTGTTGCTGAAACTAAAGGCGAGAGGTTGCCATAGCAACATATACTCCCTTATTCGATCGTACTTTTTTAATGGTACAACTAAATTAACATTTGGGCATTATGCTGCTTCGAAGGTGCTTACGCAGGGCTGTCCTCAGGGTTCGGTGTTAGGGCCGTATCTTTGGAATATCGGTTTTGATGACTTTCTTAGCCTACCCTTACCGGAAGGGTGTTCGTTAACTGGCTACGCCGATGACGGCCTCTTATTAATAAAAGCTAATTCCAGATCAAGTATAGAAAAACTAGCCATTACTTGCCTTGGCCTCATTTCAGACTGGGGTTATCGTAACCGTCTCGATTTCGCACCTCACAAAACATATCAGCTCTTGCTTAAGGGAAATTTGCAGGTTCCACTTCAATGGAGTATCAGTTGCAAACAAAAACTCGGTTTGTTACTTGGGATTACTGTTAGACAAAGGTTTTAATTACATTGAACACATAAAGCAGGTTGGAGAAAAAGCCAAAAAGAACTTTTATGCGTTAACTCGAATTTCCACCTCGACCTGGGGCTTAACTTTTAAAACGTTAAAAATTATTTACACAGCCACATATTTAGGATGTATTACGTACGGTTCACCTGCATGGGCTGATAGGGCTACCATAGGTGCTGCGCGTCGTAAGTTGCTGCAAAGTCAGCGGCTCGCTTTAATATTCTTATGTAAATCGTATAGAACTGTGAGTACCGAGGCACTACCAGTGCTGGCAGGCGTATTACCAGTTGACTTAGAAATTCAACGCCGGGCTTCAATGTACTACACCTCTAAAAACATACACCCTGACTTTCTAAAACGCCGCGATATTGACAAAATTCTTAGATTGTTCAAACCAATTGACGAGGTATTTGAAACTTTACTGTCTGAATGGCAAGAAAGATGGGAAACTTCTACTAAAGGACGCCACTTGTATCTGTTCTTTCAACCAGTGCGAGACAGATTAAGTAAAGAGTGGTTAGAAGTCGATCATCCTGTTGCGCAATTTTTAACAGGGCATGGAAACTTTAGGGCAAAGCTCTTTTCATTTAGACTTGTGTCATCGCCTTTATGTGAGTGTTCTACGACAAATCATGAATTCGAGCAAACAGCACATCATGTTCTCTGGGAGTGCGATCTCTGGCAACGGGAGCGGGACGATATGTTAAATTCCTTGCGTGTCACATCCGGGGTAGTATACTATTCTGATTTGGTGGCAACAAGGGAGAACTACCAGGCGTTTAGGCGGTTCTGCAATCTATATTATTGGAATCGATGTGTTAGGTAACAACTCACTGTTTAGGTCCCAATAGTGTTAGATATTTGATTATCCGTGGTGCACGGCAGTTGAGCTTCACTTAACTAGCCATCTCTTTGAGGTTTTAAATGCCTTATTTGTCATATTGCTGTCTCTCACTTTGCCAAGAGGGGAAGTCAATTCTAAAACTTCCTACTCCTACAAATTTCTTCTGATTAAATTCGTTTGTGAGTTCCAAGGCAGCTGTAGTTTAACCCCCCGGACGGCAATGGACTTCACTGTTCATTGCCTTTTTTTGTGGTCGCCGCTGTTAATTCTGGCTACACAGGAGACACAGTGGTGGGTATGAGTGGTGGGCCTGTCCCGTAATACCTAATTAGACCTATTTACTGACATACACAAATGCGCTGGCGCCGACTACAAAAATAACAATAAATATATATTATTGTCTTAATGCATTGAATTTATTATATATTGTTTGATTAGATTTGATGATTATCATTTAAAGAAATAAAACAATTATTTTGTACCTTTTAGTGCATGTTTTCACAGAAGATGTTTTCGGAGCCGGTGTTTACTATTTTTGTAAAAAAAAAATATCTTGCTTTTTAGTGAATCTTGCGTTCCGCAACCGATTTATCGAAAGTGAACAAGGGTAGACGAAGAAAGAGAGAAACTATCTCAAAGTACGGAATCTATAGAGTAGTTCACTGCTATTTTTCAAATCAATTTATAAATTACAATTTACCTACCGTATTGTTGACTTTACTATTAGGTCATCAAAGGATCCTTAGTCACATAAATGTCTTCCTGCGACCGCGTCCTGCGAAACGTCAGATTCAACAAAATAAATAAAACACGCGATACTTCCGTTAAAAATTGTTTAATTCAATGTGTAACAATCGCGAAAACCTAATACAATACTATAATAATACTTTATGAGTATTATGTATTCAGAACACTTTGGTCGAGGAGCACTGTTGCCCGAGATACAGGTATCTTACCTAGTTCAGGCACAGATGCAATACATTATAAGCTTGTATCAAATTTTTTGCTCAATGAAGTTATTATTATTATTATACTGCTATTTTTCAAATCAATTTATAAATTACAGAGTTCAGAGGTAACAAACATAAAAAAAATCGGCCAAGTGCGAGTCGGACTCGCGCACGAAGGGTTCCGTACCACTATCTATAAAAACGGCAAAAAAATCACGTTTGTTGTATGGGAGCCCCCCTTAAATATTTGTTTTATTTTAATTTAATTATTTATTCTTAAAGTGAATATATAACTAAATATTCTGTGAATATTTCAAGCGTCTACCTGTTGCCGTTATCAATATCGAGCAAAAACGAGCAAAAAAATCACGTTTGTTGTATGGGAGCCCCCTTAAATATTTATGTTATTCTATTTTTTAGTATTTGTTGTTATAGCGGCAACAGAAATACATCATTTGTGAAAATTTCAACTGTTTAACTATTACGGTTCGTGAGATACAGCCTGGTGACAGACGGACGGACGGACGGACAGCGAAGTCTCAGTAATAGGGTTCCGTTTTACCCTTTGGGTACGGAACCCTAAAAAGAAAAAACGCAACCGGATTGATAACTTCCTCCTTTTTTTGAAGTCGGTTCAAAATACCGTTAAAGTTTCAACATTCATGACGGATTTTAAAATCTTTTAAATAAACCTCATCTCATCTCATCTATATCCTCAAATAGAATCGATCGAACCGCTCTCAAGTGATGTATTTTTATAGAAGCTGCATTGAATCTTATTCATACCTATGTACATATTTATTAAAATTTTAATGTTTATTATTTTAAACTTTAACGGTTGTTTATATCCCTATTGTAGGAATGAGACTTGCCGCGTTACTGGTTTTATATTTTCCCGATATTATGGCGACGTTGTAGACGCTGTGACGCTGGTGACGGAATTATGGGGAAATAGATAAAATTATTAATAAAAAGAAACTTTTTTAAAAACAAGCTCGTATCGCGCGAGATGTTTATTTAGTTTAAATTCCTCTTTCTCTATTTACTATTTGCGCTACAAGCTCTTAAAATTATATGTGCCTAATAAAATTATTGTTTTAGTGCAACTGAATTTTAGTTTGATATTAGTATTAGTAAATTTTTAGGAAACGGGATTATGCTAAAAACAGGAAGCAGTAAACATGTTAAAAGTGGCGACTTAACCATTCAAGTGACTTCTAATCGATTAAAACATTATTCATATAGAAAACCTACAATGGTATAATTAAGGAATATCGATAAACTTTCCTTTAAATCAAGCGCACATCCCTAGCTGGTGATATTTGCGAAATGGTACCAATGTTACGAGCCGTATCATGTGTCTACTGACACCCATACATAAACTATTTATATTCCTTATTTCTGTAGTACTTAGAAGCATAATAGAAACTTCACGTAATAGGATAAAAATTGAATCGACTAGAACTAAGGTGTTATTTCAAACCAACTTATTGCAGTAAGGTTAGTAAAGAGAATGGACAAAATCTGCTTTTCAGCCGCTAGCACTATTAGTTATTCTGTGCTTCAATTCAATTCAATTTATTTCTTGCTAGATATGCCTAACAAAGATCTTATATAAAGTTTGCATAGGTATATGAACAAGCCAAATTTTATCTGTAGTATAGGCATGAAAGCTTTTTAACATAAAATCATTACATGTCGCAGTTAACAAAATATTTACTTAAATATGTCCAATCGCAGTTATAAACTTACATCAGTTAGTTAATACATAACACATAACAAATTTTTGCATAAAATCAGCGCTTTCAAATCACTCTGTGTCTCAATAAATTGTAACGTTTTAACTAACTGCCTACACTTCGATGTTAAATGTGTCATGGTATTTTTTTTTTAACAGGACAGGCCCACCACTCATACCCACCACTGTGTCTCCTGTGTAGCCAGAATTAACAGCGGCGACCACCAAAAAGGTAATGAACAGTGAAGTTCATTGCTTTCCCGGGGGTTAAACTACAGCTGCCTTGGAACTCACAACGAATTTAATCAGAAGAAATATGTAGGAGTTGGAAGTTTTGGAATTGACTTCCCCTCTTGGCAAAGTGAGAGACAGCAATATGATGAATAAAGCATTAAAAAATCTTAAAGAAATGGCTAGTCAAGTGAAGCTCAACTGCCGTGCACCATGGTTTATCAAATTTCTAACACTATTAGTGTTAGAAATTTGACCTAAACTGTGAGTTGTTACCTAACACATCGATTCCAATAATAAAGATTGCAGAACCGCCTAAACGCCTGGTTGGCCTAAACCCTTGTTGCCACCAAATCAGAATAGTATACTACCCCGGATGTGACCCGCAAGGAATATAACATATCGTCCCGCTCCCGACGCCAGAGATCGCACTCCCAGAGAACATGATGTGCTGTTTGCTCGAATTCATGATTTGTCGTAGAACACTAACATAAAGGCGATGACACAAGTCTAAACGAAAAGAGCTTCGCCCTAAAGTTTCCATGCCCTGTTAAAAATTGCGCAACAGGATGATCCACTTCTGTGTCATGGTATTGCCAAAATAAAGTGTATAATACTGACATCTGTCACGATGTCAATCGCTTTTCTATTTGACATTTCTCTTGTCTGTGATTCGTTCCATTAAACATCATTGTACCACTTAATTGAACGACTCTTTTAATTTTAATCCAACAAAACTTCATCCATCTCTCATAGCCCAGAGAGCATTACAGCGGTGCACTAATAGCCCAGTGGATAAAAAACCGCCCTATTCACCAATAGGTCCCCAGTTCGAATCCTGGCATGTACCACAAAATTTTTATTTTCAGATTTATGTATATACATGTTACCTGTACTTGCTCTGCGGTGAAGGAGATCATCGTGAGGAAACCCACACGTCCACGAAATTATATTTCGAAAGACACACTTCTTTCTCACTCATCTAAGCTAAGAAGAGTCTGGTTTCCGTAAATCAGTATCCTTGCCAAATCCTTAGGCTTAGGTTGCGAACTCCGCCGATGCCAATAGATTAGGAAACGGAATAAAGTGTGAAGAAGAAGGTAAAGATAAAATGAAATAGAACACTAGTACAATGGGTTGTGTTTCGAGGAGTTGTTTAATATGATGCCAGGCTCGTTTACAGTCACAGTGGAACCGCAATGGTCGCGTACTGTGCGATTTCGGAGAAGTTTTCCCCTGAGAACTCTTAAGTTGTGAACGCCCAGCCGAGGTTTTCCCTTAGGGAGCACCGCACGGGATTCTTCAAGAAAGACGTGAAGAGGATTTTGAAGAGTCGGCAGCGCAAGACGACAAGCGCCTGGTGTTGGAAAATTCCATAGATTACGGTAATTGCTTACCACTAGGTACAGCTTACGTTTGTTTGCCACCTTAGTGGTATTAATAAACGTTAGTTCTGGCCATAGGTGGTATAATATTATAGACAACCTCGGTGGCGTAGTGGTTAATAATGCTACTCTGACAGCAACGCTTGTGGGTTCGATTCCCACACAGGATGAACATTTGTGTTCACGAACTCTCTGTCTGTTTGTCATAGTCCGGGTGATTTTAAGATAGAGTGCATTAAAGCAGCCCGTCCGGGGAGGAGACCCCAGCTTGCGTCACAGAATAATCCTTAACCAAATAAATACTCCCTGAAGGATTGTTTAGATCCTGCGTATGGTAAGCTCCTACGGAGTTACTGTGTTAGCAACAGAGGTGGAATCGCGCGAGTAATACTTAATCGGCTTTCCAGTGGACTGTATGATTGTATGACTCTCGACGTTGTTTAAAATAAGATGCCTCCGGTGTTGCAAGTATCCAAAGGCTGCTTACTATCCTGCAGATCGTAATTGTACTTTTAGAGTGTTTTGTGTAATGGTACAAAACATATCTTATACAGCCGTACTTCCTAAAATGGTATACATATATCGACCCCACGGGGTCAATTGCAACAAGTAAGGGGTCCATTAGATTCAAACATTAGTTATTCAGGGTCTACGAACATCAGAAAGTATATTGGCAAGAGGTAAAGGGGTCTACGGGACAAAAATAGATTGTCAATGTCTGCTTTATGATGAACAGTAGTGTCCTTAATCCCATCAGGTATCTACGGAAGACCAGCGTCGCACCGTCTCACGAGGACACGGCGACATGCTGAGTGGGTGCCGATTCGGAGTCATAGTCTTAAGAGCTAGTCTGTTTCCTTCTTTTTAGGGTTCCGTACCCAAAGGGTAAAACGGAACCCTATTACTGAGGCTCCGCTGTCCGTCCGTCCGTCTGTCTGTCACCAGGCTGTATCTCATGAACCGTGATAGTTAGATAGTTGAAATTTTCACAGATGATGTATTTCTGTTGTCGCTATAACAACAAATACTAAAAATAGAATATAATAAATATTTAAGGGGGGCTCCCATTCCTCCCCCATCCCTCCCATCCTCCCTACAACAAACGTGATTTTTTTGCCGTTTTTATAGATAGTGGTACGGAACCCTTCGTGCGCGAGTTCGACTCGCACTTAGCCGATTTTTTTTTCAATCTGTCACTAATTAAGTCACCGAATAAATAATTTTCTTTCTTTACAGCAATGGAACTTAAAATAGTCTAACAAACAGAACGCGTTATGTAAGTTATCGCAGGTTATTTACCTGCGAAAACTTACATATTTGCCTAAATTTGTACTACCTAAATATAATAATTGGCAGAGCTGCGATAGCCAGCGGAGCCACATTACCCTCAAAATTGTCGTTTGGGGTAGACTGATGTCATCCAGCTAGCGTTTAGACGGTAACAGTGAGAAACTCCAAAATCGACACACTAATAGCTAACATATTGTAGTTTTGTATCCTTTAATTTGAAATTTAAATGTTCGTTGGTGAGGAAGAACGGTCCAAAATCGTTCCAATTAGAAAAAAAAACATATGGGAAAACGTATGGCCGGCCACTCTGCAGTGCAGAGTCTGCACTGCACTCCCATCAACAGAAAAAGTAACAGCACTCGTCGCTAGTTTATATGGAATGAGAGTTTGGGAATTCATGTTACCTAAATTACTAAATCAACTGCCGCCAATAATATGTAATAAATTGTTTGATAATATTAACATGAGTTCCAAAAGAAGTAAATCTGCTCTGAAGAATTTTTATCTGACTCTTGATTGAGTTTCTTAAAGCCTAAATGTATGATGATATAGTTTATGCATTTAAATCTATAAATATACTTAAATATATTATTATATTGTATTGAGTCAGTGATCTCGCCGTCCCACGCATATTTTTATGACCGCACCGCTCGCCGACGGCGGGGAGTTCACCCTCACACGCTTGAACCGCAATGGTCGCGCACGGTGCGGTTCCAGAGAAGTTTTCTTCCGAGAACACTCAAGCTGTGGAATGAGCTCCCAGCCGAGGTTTTTCCAAGGAACTACAGCATGAAGTGAAGCATGGAGAGTTGCGTGAAGAGGTTTTTAGAGGGTCGGCAACGCATGAGTGACGCCCCTGGTGTTGCAAATGTCCATAGGCTACGGTGACTGTTTAACATCAGGCAGGCCGTATGCTTGATTGCCACCTTAGTGGTATAAAAAAAAAACCTTCGTCAGGTTTTTGTGGACGGCTTTATTATATTTAAATAGATTGTATCCAATTACGTTGATAAATAAATAAATAACTGCCCCTTAACCTAAGACACCCTTCGTTCGAGGAACCGCCAACTAACTTATCGACTTCAAAACACCCCCATTGTCTCATAAAAATGTATTTCCGTGAAATCTAATAAGCAACACTAGGGGTTGTAAAAACTGGGTGTTACCTTTATACAGTCAAAAGTTTGTATGTATGTATATCTTCACGCCAGGTCCCTTGCGGGATGGGCAGAGAGAACTGAGCGCACTAAGACGCGGTCCTTACAAACTTCACTCGCTTCTCCAACATTCATAGCTCTTTTCATGCACGCTCGCCGGTTCCTGGGGCTACTGACATCACCTTGTGACAAAACCAGTCAATTGGGTACTTGGATTATCTAAACACGCTAATTTTTTTATATACAACAAACGGGAGGCATACAAACATACGGGCCACCTGATATAAAGCAGTTACCGTAGCCTGTGAAGCCTTGTAATACATTTAATTTCACTCGCACGATGCCACCTCTACTGCTAACACGGCAACTCACTCACACAGGAACACAACAACCCTCCAGAGAGGTGTTATTTGGCTGCGGTTTTCTGTGAGGTGGAGGTACTTCCCCTGACGGGCCGCTTTGATTCACCCTGCTTCTCTTAAAAACAACGACAGACCAATACAAATAATAATAAATAAATAAATATTGTCTGACAAATTACACAGCGCCACCTAGCCGCAAAGTAAGCGAAGCTTGTGTTATGGGTACTAGACAACTGATAAACATACGTAAATTATTTTTTTTTAATTTCATACTTATTATACATAGAAAATACCCAGACCAATACAAACAGACATGTTCATGCACACAAATGTTTGTACTGTGCGGGAATCGAACCCACGAGCGTTGGTGTCAAAGTAGCGTAACAACGCGTTTCACCACTGCGCCACCGAGCTCGTCAAATGGATATGTTCATGCACACAAATGTTTGTACTGTGCGGGAATCGAACCCACGAGCGTTGGTGTCAAAGTAGCGTAACAACGCGTTTCACCACTGCGCCACCGAGCTCGTCAAATGGATATGTTCATGCACACAAATGTTTGTCCTGTGTGGGAATCGAACACGCGGCGGCGGATTATATATACCATCCAGATATTTTTTTATATAACGTCGGGAGACTAGCATAGGGCCCATCTGATGTCAAGTGAACCTTTGCAATACATTGAGTATCACAGCAACTCATTAGGAGCATACTGGTGACCACACTCACACGCAGGAACACAACAATCCTATAGGTAGTTGTTATTTGGCTGCGTTTTTCTGCGAGGTGGAAGTAATTCCCCAGACGGGCTGCTTTGATGCGCCCTACCTCTCTTATAACATTCAGACCATGACAAAGAGACATGTTCATGCACACACGTTTGTGTCAAAGTCGCGTCATTCACGACTGAGCTACCGAGCTCGTCAAAATTATGATATAGTGAATACGAAAGCTTTCTAGCGGGAGCTTTTTCCTAGCGCCGTCTCAAAGTCTGAAAACAAATTATTTATTTGTCTAGAAAATACGCACGCAAGTGAAAATTAAATCAGTGTTCACTAGTGATTCAATCGCATGTGGCGAGAACTTGCTTATAAATAAATTCCTTGTATCCCGAGAGTGAGCACTCTCGCTGTATATACATTTCGCACCAGGAGTTCATAGCTTTAAGGAGAGAGCTCCAAGCGGACACGAATACTAAAAGAATGTTAATGGCTGACATTTTCCTTCCTTACATGCAATTTGATCTAACCTGCTTTGTGTGCTTCCGCCACCAATTAGTTCATGAGGCCTAGCGCCGGCCGGCACCCACCCACTACTGTTAGTAGATGCAACATGCCGACGCTGCCATGGCTGCTCCGGTAGTATCTGCCTCGGCTGCTGCGGTCGTCCGCCGTCTGGAGCAGAAACCGCATGCCCCCACCACCGTCGCTGCCACGACTGGCCTGGTCGTCGCTGCGACACGTGTTTCGCCTCTCCACGAGGCATCATCAGGCGCTGTAGACGTTAATCGTAAGAATAACATGCATAGATGGCGGACGACCGCAGCAGCCGAGGCAGAGACTACTGGAGCAGCCATGGCAGCGTCGGCATGTTGCATCTACTAACGTTAGTGGGTGGGTGCCGGCTTCCTCAGACGGGCTGTTTTGATGCGCCCTACCTCTCTTAGTTAAGGATTTACGTGCATATTGGCGTTTATCACTTGCCCGGCGGTGAAGGAGGAAACCCGCACGTGTAAGAAATATTCCGAATCACGTATGACCTTAGGAAGATCTGGATTTCCTTCTCGGTAGTGGATGTCTGACGGCAGTCGCTCCATGTAAAAATCAATGTCTTCGCCAAATCCTTAGGTAGCGGACTCTGCTGATTCTATCGGATTAGGAAACGGGATTATAGATACTAAGAACAAAAGTTATATTGTAGTTATATTGTCGCTTTAGCTTGTAACTTAACTGCAGCTTCGTATATCTGAAAGTTAAGTTTAACATAACCCGATGCTTTACGAAGTCGCGCACTTCTGATCCCCGAGGATCGAAGTTAAGGTGTTTAGTTTAGTAACCAACCAAGACTTGAAATGCACATTTTGTGGAATAACACAGTGTTAACATTATGGTTTCTTCGTGTTTTCGGTTTAAATGAATCGCATAAAGGTCAAATGGAAGAAAGAACCGCGGCCTTTTGTATTTGACCAAAGTTATCCCAAAAATGCATACCAAATAACGTGCAAAGTAAAGAATATACTGCAATTCATCGTAGTACGCGCTGCTCTTATTGGGCAGTTCATGGATCAAGATCGCGGCACCTATCGGCTTAGTGGTTAAAATATTCTCCCATTGGCGAGAATTGTTGTGAGATTTAGACGCTAAAACACAAGGTGTTTGTGAGCGCGGGTCTATATGCACAGTCAAGTGGCTTCCTGGTTTGTGTAAATCATGATGTGGGCAGAACTGCCAGTCATATATTTACAAACATTTTTGAAGTTATACTTCTTTAGGCGCGTTATGAAAAAATGATGAGAGTGAAATTTTCGCGAGCATCTCTGTACCACAAAAGTTACAGGTTGAAGCTGCCCGCTAAACGGCCGGAGTAGCCATGGCAACGGCGCGGCGGCATCTACGTTCGTACCTGATTGTACCTAATCGGTACCGGAAGCGCACAAAGTGCTTTAACCCTTCGAAACCCGGGTGGTCGAATACGACCGCGAAATGTATGGGAAAACGTATATAACGGGTTCTGACTGCTCAAATCAAGTGCTAATAAATTAATATTATTTACTATTCGGAAATATTAGTGAACAAAATTGTGCTTATTTACTTTTTCAAGTGATAATGAAATAAATATAAACAAATATAGTGAAATATAATTGAGGTTAACTATCCGTATGTATTATTTATTGATATAAATTAAAATATTATTATTTAATGATGCCAAAGGAGTATAACTTCTCACGCGCGTACATAAGTACACGCACCTATTTTTTTTTTTTGTGCAGCGATCTGTGAAGTCACAGATCACTGTTTCCACGGTAAGCAGAACAGTGGACAACTCCTTTATACTGCAAGGAATTATACCTACACCATTACCTTAGTACAGCTTAGAACAGTGATAGCCCGGTGGGTGAAGGACCAACCGCTCCCCGGTTCGGACCCTGGCATGTACCACTAAATTCGTAATTTTGGATTTATGTACACATTTGTAATTACAAATATTTTGTGTGTATGAACATGTCTGTTTGTCTTGGTCTGGGTGTTTTCTATGTACCATAAGTATGTATTTCCAAAAAAAATATACTTACGTATGTTTATCAGTTGTCTAGTACCAATAGCATTGGCTGCGCTTACTTTGGGATTAGATGGCGATGTTTTATTTGTCACACAAAAAATATATATGGGTATAGATTATACATACAGGCTTTATTTTGTGAAAGTCAAATTTACAGGCAATTGGATCTAAACTACTTTGTGTGCTTCAGTTACCAATTAGTTCATGCGATCTAGCGCCGCCGCCAGCACCCATTCGCTACCGTTATTAGATGCATGCCGTTGTTGCCATGGCTACTGTGGCCGTATTTCAATGATCTGGTATTCCACAGAATTTTCTAACAAGTGAATGTCAACATTAAAATCAAATCAAATTTAGGGGCCTTAAAACATTAACAAAGTATGACCACGACCAATTCAACGATGACATATTCTAGATTTTTATTCTACAGAATTTTCTAACAAGTGAATGTCAACATTACTTAAGTGATCAAAAATCAAATCAAATTTAGAAGCCTTAAAACATTAACAAAGTATGACCACAGTCAATTCAACGACGAGATATTCCACAGAATTTTCTAACAAGTGAATGTCAACATTACTTAAGTGATCAAAAATCAAATCAAATTTAGAAGCCTTAAAACATTAACAAAGTATGACCACAGTCAATTCAACGACGAGATATTCCACAGAATTTTCTAACAAGTGAATGTCAACATTACTTAGTGACCAAAAATCAAATCAAATTTAGAAGCCTTAAAACATTAACAAAGTATGACCACAGTCAATTCAACGACGGGATATTCCACAGAATTTCTTAACAAGTGAATGTCAACATTACTTAGTGACCAAAAATCAAATCAAATTTACAAACCATAAAACATTAACAAAGTATGACCACAGTCAATTCATCGACGAGATATTCTACAGAATTTTCTAACAAGTGAATGTCAACATTACTTAGTGACCAAAAATCAAATCAAATTTAGAAGCCTTAAAACATTAACAAAGTATGACCACAGTCAATTGAACGACGAGATATTCCACAGAATTTTCTAACAAGTGAATGTCAACATTACTTAGTGACCAAAAATCAAATCAAATTTAGAAGCCTTAAAACATTAACAAAGTATGACCACAGTCAATTCAACGACGAGATATTCCACAAAATTTTCTAACAAGTGAATGTCAACATTACTTAGTGACCAAAAATCAAATCAAATTTAGAAGCCTTAAAACATTAACAAAGTATGACCACAGTCAATTCAACGACGAGATATTCCACAGAATTTTCTAACAAGTGAATGTCAACATTACTTAGTGACCAAAAATCAATTCAAATTTACAAGCCTTAAAACATTAACAAAGTATGACCACAGTCAATTCAACGACGAGATATTCCACAGAATTTTCTAACAAGTGAATGTCAACATTACTTAGTGACCAAAAATCAATTCAAATTTACAAGCCTTAAAACATTAACAAAGTATGACCACAGTCAATTCAACGACGAGATATTCCACAGAATTTTCTAACAAGTGAATGTCAACATTACTTAGTGACCAAAAATCAATTCAAATTTACAAGCTTTAAAACATTAACAAAGTATGACCACAGTCAATTCAACGAGGAGATATTCTACAGAATTTTCTAACAAGTGAATGTCAACATTACTTAAGTGATCAAAAATCAAATCAAATTTACAAGCCTTAAAACATTAACAAAGTATTACCACAGTCAATTCAACGACGAGATATTGCACAGAATTTTCTAACAAGTGAATGTCAACATTACTTAAGTGATCAAAAATCAATTCAAATTTACAAGCCTTAAAACATTAACAAAGTATTACCACAGTCAATTCAACGACGAGATATTGCACAGAATTTTCTAACAAGTGAATGTCAACATTACTTAAGTGATCAAAAATCAAATCAAATTTACAAGCCTTAAAACATTAACAAAGTATGACCACAGTCAATTCAACGACGAGATATTCCACAGAATTTTCTAACAAGTGAATGTCAACATTACTTAGGGGTGCTGCAGCGATATATATAGCTATGCTATTAACATGCAATTTTTTCTACCAAGATCACGGATTTATTTTAGATTTTTACTTAATACATTTTAAACTGGGCAAAAATTTGCGACATAATTTTTATTTTCCCAATTTTTCATATTTCCACGCATTTTCCGAACATTAGAAAAGTTTTCTCGCCTTCCTTTTTGATTTATCTAAAACTTTCCCATTGCATGTATTAAGCAAACGTCTAAAATAAATCCGTGATCTTGGTAGAAAAATTTACATGTTAATAGCATAGCTATATATATCGCTGCAGCACCCTTAAGTGACCAAAAATCAAATCATATTTATGACCATGAGAAAATGACAAAGTGAGGTCTTCAGTAAGATTTGTGATTCAATGGATTGTCTAAACATAAATTCCGACAAAATTATGTAAACAAAAATCAAACTACATTCAAAAGCTTACGACAACAAAGTCCACTACGCTCAGCTGAGATTAAATCATTTACTTTCATCTTCAGATTAGTTTGAATGTACCATAATATTATCTTCATAGCGTTATTTTTTTTTATGCAACGTCGGAAGGCATACAAGCATACGGCCCACCTGTAAAGCGGTTACCGTAGCCTATTAACCCTTGTAATTTACTAAGTATCACACGCGCGATGCCTCCTCTGCTGCTTACACAGCAACTCCTTAGGAGTTTACTGGTGACCTCACTGACACGCAGAAACACAACAGCCCTCTAAGGAATTGTTATTTGGCTGCGGATTTCTGCGAGGTGGAGATACTTCCAGACGGGCTTTGATTCGCCCTCCTATGAAAAATTAAAAAAATATTCATGCTCACTAATGTTTGTCCTGTGTGGGAATCGAACCCACGTGCGTTGGTGTCAAAGTCGCGTCAATCACGACTGAGCGACCGAGCTTGAGAAAAGCGGTGGGTGGCGTTATCCTGCTTTCCAATCCATTAGGATTGACGGGGGCCGTACCTATGCCTAAGGCAATGAGATACGGATTTTTAAAAGGAACGACTACCATCAGACCTCAAGAATCAAGAGGGAAAACCACACCTTTCTCATAGTTACGTCACATATCTTTCAAAATATATTTTTTGATTTTTTTCCCTCACTATGCTTTCCTGCACCGCCAAACAAGTGATAATTATAAATGTGTACACAAATCCGTTGGTTCGGACATGTAGGAAGAATGCAAGATGAAAGAATGACGAAACAGGTATACAATGCGAAAGTGGAAGGATGTAGGAGCCGAGGAAGACCTAGACTAACCTACCATGACCAAATTGGTCGTGTTTTATCAGAAGGTGATGTCAGGAGCCTTAGGAACCGGCGAGCGTGCATGAAAAGAGCTATGAATGTTAAATAAGCGAGTGAAGTGTGTAAGGACCGCGTCTTATGGCGCTCGGTTCTCTGCCTACCCCGCAAGGGACCTGGCGTGAAGATGTACATACATACATACATCAGAAAATCTGAATTTAGCGGTACATGCGAGAATTTGAATGGGACCAGTTTGTCAGTAGACCGGTTTATTATCTACTGGCTATCACTGCTTTACATTATTGTATTAGACAAAAATACAAATGATTAAAATTTTATGATTATAATACGTTTTTTCGAAGTGATCGGCGTAACGTACGCGTTACTAAATGAATTTTGATGCGGGACTCATAACACGTCAACGAACTTCAACAATTTTCCTATTGAGCTGCGCATCAATTGCATTAAACACAAAAATATACGATTAATTTCATACCTTAGCTGTATAATATTTGAGTTTCATATCGCATACATTGTAATCTCGTTCCATTACAGCGAAACGATTTGTATCAATCCGTAGAAGGTCAAAACTGCGAAGGAAATTAGACGAATAACGAGACCGAGGGAGAGGATGCAATGTATGCAGCGTGGAGGAACCGGGGTGGGTCCATCCCTTTGGGGGTTGAAATGAATTTCAGTCTTCGCCGGTCCGCGGGCTCGGGCAGACGTGTCGCCAGCCGTTCACAATTTCACGAGTCGCCACATTCTAAATTTAAATCCGTGTTCTTTTTCATTGCCGCTTCGAAAACGACCGCCAGGACCAGTCCCCTCAACTACCGTAAGTGTTGCTATATATATAAAATAGTATAAATTGTTAATTATTTGTTCTTTTATGGCAAAACTTCGCTAGTTAATCCAAGCATTTGAGACTTATTAAAAAAGTTGGGTTACTGATGGATGTTTAAAAAGCTATCTCGAAGTATATGGAACGCGAAACTTGTTACTTTATTAGAGTTCCGCATTTAATATTCACTTAACGGAACGGTTGGACCTCTAATTAACGTCATCATCTCTTGAGTTGGGTTCCGTTGACACCGCGGCTATTGCCGTCAAGTGCCGTAAAGCCTTTTAAAATATTTACAGAAAGCTACTGTTGATGGACCGCGTCACAAAATAGAAATATTAATGTTTAATAATATATTATATAGGTATATATTTTATCTTATCTTGGATGCGCTTTGAGCTGGGGTGGAAGGTACACTGCTGATGTGGAAAGACGAGTGACTGGTGGGTACAGTGTGAATGGAGCGTTAGGAAATTTTTTGGCAGTAAAAACTTGAGCCAGAAGGCACAGCTCGCTATAAACCATGCAGTGCTGGTCCCAACGCTTACTTATTGAATCGAGAGATGGGTATGGCAGAGAGAGCATGAAAGTAGGATAAACGCGGTCGAAATGCGAGCGTTGCGTAAAATTTGGTCTGAAAGAGAGCGTCGGTGTTAAAATAAGAAGAGACATGCTCCTTTGGTTCGGACATGTAGAAAGAATGCAGGATGAAAGAATGACTAAGCAGATATACAACTCTAACTGGAGGAGATGTAGGAGACGGGGGAGGCCAAGACTTACCTACCATGATCAAATTGATCGTGTTCTATCAGAAGGTGATGTCAGGAGCCTTAGAAATTAATGCTAAAGAAGCGAGTGAGATGTGTAAGGAGTATGTGTATCGAGTCATGTGGCGCTCGGTTCTCACTACCTATATATATATTTTATAATAATATAAGCTAAAGTCTCGACTGAATTTTTGCGATGTGTGTGTGTTTTTTATATAAGTACCTACAACTTCAGGAGGCATACAATCATACGGCCAACCTGATATAAAGCGGTTACGAACTTATAAACCTGCAATACACTATCGTTAGCTCGATGCCACCTCCGCTGCTAACAAAGCGAGTCCTTACGAACTTAGGTACTTGTGACTTAACAAGTAAGCTCGTAAAGAGTCGGAAGCGGAAATACAACCCTTCAGGGTGTTGTTAATTGGCTTCGGTTTTCTGTGACGTGGAGGCAATTCCCTAGACAAACTGCTTTGATGCGCCCTACCTCTCTTAAAAACACCCAGACTAAATCAAATAAGATTCTTTATTGCACATTGATATACAGATTATTGTTACATAAATAGTGTACAAAGGTCAAACAGAACATACACTATGCAAAACAAGTGCATGTAAATCCATACCTTCACAAATTGTGAAGTTAGCTTGTTTTAACCGACTTCAAAAAAGGTGGAGGTTCTCAATTCGGTTGTATGTTTTTTTTTACTGTTTGTTACTTCATAACTCCGTCGTTTATAAACCGATTGAAAACAATTTTTCAGGAACACCGTTCCTATATGAAATCTATATGTTTGTCTGTGTTCGTTTTTTCGAATATTCGAATTTTGACTTCGGATTCGGATTCAGCATAAAAGAGTAGAATAGGAATATTCAGGAACACCGTTCCTATCTCTTAAGGAACATGGTCGAAATGGCCAACAAATTAAAAAAAAATTGAATTGTTATATAATTGACGAGCCAGGTGTTCTCTGGCAATGCAAGCTTGCGCATTCTCAACTGATTTTATTTGAAAGAGATCCAGACTGGTCCCATTTTTTTTCATATATAAAAATTCAGTTTTCATAGTGGGTGTACGGGCCCCTTCGATACGACCCGTACACTTTCGTAGTTGAATATAAAAATAATAGAATGTAGGCACTGGCGGGCTTCGTTCTTCGACCTCCGGTTGTAAGTCGCAGGTCTGTGGGTTGGTGCAGAATGAAACGCCTGTTGCTGTCTTCAGAAGTATGGAGCCGTAGGTACTTGCTGCTAGGTCTGGACTGGCTTGGCTTTGGAGTGACTTGGCTGGCTATTTCACTGTAGTGTGAGCGCTGAGTGTAGCGGACGACTGGTGGCGATCGACGATGTATGGCCCATATTTATACCCCCGCTGTGCGAGCGAGAGACACATGTGTGGGAAAGAGATAGCAATAGCCAAAATCGCCCAGACCTAGAGGCAATACCTGATCGTGCTCGCTTTATTTGTGTCTAAAATGTTTGTAAGTTGTACTATTATTTCATACATTTGACCCTTTTTCATATAAAACCATAAAAACTTTTGCTAAAGTTATTGTCAAAACCTATGGGTCAGTGAAGTTTTACATAAAAATGTTTTCATTATAAACTTAAAATTACGTTAATAGGTACATCTATGCACTATTGAGCTGTTGCAGCCAGTAATTCGCCGTTATAACTTTATTATATACTTGGCTTGCAACAGCTCGTACCTATACTAAACATGTAAAACTTATCTCTAACAAAGTATGTATGAAAACTGTGTAAACCTATTCTAATCCTTACATAAACAACTAATACAAACAACTATAACTATTAACTATATAAAAATGTGCATCACTTATAACTACGCGCGACGGTTATCTATTTATGTACATAGTTGTCGCGAACATATACTCCCGCCGCAGCTATCTCAGCTGGAGATATTTTTCGTGTTCGCGCCGTCGACCGTCGCTGTAGGCAGGATCACCAGCTTCTTGGTGGGCCTTCGCAGCACGCCCTTGTTGGTCCGCACGTCCACCGCTCGTGTCTCTCCGTCCGGTCCGGGGTAGGTAGCGACGACTACACCTCGTGGCCACAAGTTACGAGGTAGAGTGCCATCTGCTATCAGTACGAGGTCATTGACCCGGATAGCGCCGTGTGAAGCGCGTGGGTCCCGCCGGTGTTGGAGTTCTGGCAGGTACTCCTTCACCCAGCGACTCCAGAAATGGTTGGCGAGCTGTTGACTCGCACGCCACTCCCGTCGCCCTGTTGCGTCGGCGTCGGTGAATGACCCCGGCAGTGGCACTCGTGATGGCCCTCCCATCAAAAAATGGTTAGGTGTGAGTGCGTCGTCGTCGTCGGCCTCCGTTGACACGTGAGTGAGTGGTCGGCTGTTGAGTGTATGTTCGACCTCGATGAGCAGAGTGGTGAGAACTTCTTCCTTCGGGGCTCGTTCATGCAGTGTGGCAGCCAGTGCGGTCTTCACGCTCCGTACAAGGCGCTCCCAAGCGCCGCCCATGAATGGAGCGCTCGGCGGGATGTAACGCCATTGTATGAAGCGCACCGAAGATTCCTCCTTCATGGCTTCCTCCGCAGCTCTGCGCAGCTCCACGTCTGCGCCCTTCAGGTTGGTACCCTGGTCTGACCACAGCTCAGTTGGACATCCACGACGGCCGATGAAGCGTCGCAATGCCATCACTGCTGAGTCGGTGCTGAGAGTGCCGGCGACTTCTAAGTGCACTGCTCGCGTTGTTAGACACGTAAACAGTACGCCGTATCTCTTCTGATGAGCACGCCCAACAGTGACTGTCATCGGGCCGAAGTAGTCGAGGCCGGTGTAGGTGAAAGGGCGCTGATGATGCGCCAGTCTGCTCCGTGGATGGTCACCCGTAGACGGTTGAGCGGGCACGGCCCGCCTGATGCGACACTGTTGACATCTTTTCAACACACTTCTAACTGTATTGCGCAGTCGTAGTACCCATAAGTGTTGTCGAACTTCGTTGGTCGTGGTCTCGAAGCCCCCGTGATGGAGTCTTCGATGTACCCATGAGATGTACAGTTGCACATATGTATGTTTGCCATCCATAATCGGCGGAGCTTTTTGTTCGTCCGTGATGTCGACAGCGGCTGCTATTCGTGACCGTAGCCGTATGACGTCATCGCTGTCTATAATGACGGACAGCTGACTTAGTCGGCTATTAGCAGGCAACTGTTTTTTACACTTTAAAGCTGCGACATCTTCACTAAACGCATCATCTTGCACTGAGCGTATCCACAGCTGTTGGGCACGATGTAAGTGATGTGTTTCAAGTTGAATGAAACAGCTGTTTTCACTTTCACACGTAGCACTGATTTTCTTGTTTTTTCCCTTCGCTGCTTTCTTTATTTTCGTCCAAGTAGCGTCGTCAACTTCGTTTTTCTTATTGCGTTTGTAGGCCGCGTTGCACAGTTGTTTCTTGATGCGCAGAAGTTCGATGAATTGTAATACACGCGCCGTCGTACGCACTAACTTTAACCAACTTGAAAAACGAGTTGCGTCGGGCAGTGCTTCCTTTGGTGATGTAGTGTTTCGAACAAAGTTGACTCTTTCCTCGCCGGTCAGACCCATATGGTCGGGTTCATTGACCTCTCGCGGCCAGTTTGTTTCCGACTCGCGTAGAAACGCGGGCCCGTGGAACCACCGGTGTTGGGAGTTGAAGTCGTGTGGAGTGTCGCGCGTTGCGTCGTCTGCAACATTTTCCTTGGTAGGCACCCATCTCCACTCGCTGGTCTTCGTCTCCTCGGCGATCTCCGCGATCCGGTGGGCCACAAACGGCTTGTACGCTCGCGGGCCAGTGCGTAGCCACGAGAGTACCGTGCGTGAATCCGACCAATATACTCGGCGGGTCGGCTTTATGTCGTGTTCGTCTATGGCTGTGCGCGCAAGACGACACCCAAGTACAGCTGACTGGAGTTCGAGTCTCGGTATTGACGTCACTTTGTTCAACGGTGCAACTTTGCCTTTTGCAGCTATCAACGACACATGTATATTCCCGCATGCATCCTGTGCCCTCCAATACACAGCGCAGGCGTATTGCGACGAACTTGCATCGACGAAAGTATGTATCTCGTTCGTATGTGCGGTCGATACGCCGGGATAGCACCTTGGTATAGCTAGGCTCGGTAGTCTTCTCACGTGAGAGAGCCAGTATGACCAACTTTCGGCTTCACTGTCTTGCAACTTGACATCCCAGTCGATTCCAGTACGCCAAGTATCTTGTAAAATCTTCTTCGCTTGTATTGTAACAGGTGTAACTAAGCCCAGTGGGTCGAACAAAGACATCACTGTACGTAGGGCTTCTCGCTTCGTCGGTGTTTTCGTGCCTTCCAATATTGAAGGCGGAAGCTTGTGTTGATTGATGTTGAAGCCCAGATAGTCTTCATTCGGGTCCCACACCATGCCCAATATCTTCTCTGCATCGAGTTGCACTAAATTCCCCTTAGGTGTAGTGGAGAATTCGGCGCGCACCTTGTTTGAGTTCGATGCCCAGCGTTGAAGATGATAATTCGCTCGTTTGTGTATATTAGCGACTTGTGTTGATACTTGTATGGCGACCTCCTCCGTGTCAAAGCTGGCAAGATAGTCGTCGACGTAGTGGTTTGCTATCACTGCCTGCGCTGCCTCGGGAAACTGTTCTTTGAATTCCTCGGCGTTTTTGTTTTTGATGTATATCGCCGTGCATGGTGACGACGTGGCGCCGAAGATCACGCTTCTCATGCGGTACTCTGTGGGTGGACCGATTCTTCTGTCTTCTCTCCACAGGAACCTCTGCATGTCTCGGTCTTCCTCCCGTATGTTGATGCGCAGGAACATGTCCTTGATATCGGCTGCGACCGCTACTGGGCGTTGACGGAACCTCATCAGCACTCCGGGTAGAGACTGTATGAGGTCGGGCCCAGACAGCAGCATGTCGTTGAGGCTGATACCACGGGTCCTGGCTGCCGCGTCGTGCACGATGCGTAGTTTCTCGGGCTTTTGCGGGTTGATAACTGCAAAATGTGGCAGATACCAAGTTCTGTCGCTTTTCACTGCTGGAGCCTTCTCTGCATAGCCGCTCTGTATCAGAGTGTTCATTTGTGTCTCGTAGCGCCGCTTCAATTCAACATTTTTGTCGAGTTTCTTCTCGACTAACTCGAGGCGACGCATCGCTGTGTTGTAGTTATCCGGCGGTACAAAATCGCTTTGTTTGAATAGCAATCCTGTTTCAAACCCTCCCGCCGGTAATCGACGCGTCTTCTCCTCGAGTGTGCGCAGCGCGTTGAGCTCGTCGTTGGTGTGTGAATGTTTAGGCTGAACACCCAGAGACTCGAGGGCGAAGTGCTCCTTCATGAGGTCATCCATTGTCTGTTCCTCCGTTAGTGTTACTGTAGTCAGATGGCTAACTCGATGGACTTGCTGCTTCTTCTTATTTCCCGTCGCGCCGTGCAATACCCATCCCAAGTCGGTTAATGAAGCGACTGGTTGGGCTGTGGTCCCTCTTCGCACGTCGTGTGTGAGCAGCAACGACCAATTATCTTGACCCAGCAACACGGTTGGATGGCCTTCCTCATAAATCAGCTGATCTTCGATGTCTTCCAAATGACGACAGTGTTTCACGACACTACGTGGCACACCTTGAGTCGTCAACATCAGCTTGTCCATTGTACGCGCCGACACATCGTGCTTCACTGAGTTTCTTCCTTGTATAGTGAAGTGTACACGTTCCGATGTATCGGCCGTAATACGTGCGCCGGCCACACCCTCTATGTAAAAAGGCGCGGGCGGCCCGTGTACGCCGATCTTGTTCGCCACTGCCGACTCGATGAGTGTGCACGTAGAGCCGTCGTCCAAAAGGGCGTAAGTGTCGTATGTACCCTTCGGACCGGTCACTTGTACAGGCAGAATCTTGAGATAGGCAGCAGTGAAATTTTCCCTTGTCGACGTAACTATGGCTGTTGAATTTTCAACTTCATTTTCTTTCCTTTTTGTGTCGTGTAGAAGAGGGTGGTGCGTGTATTTGCATCCGTCGACTTCACACTGCTTTGGCTTGCAGTTATGCCGAAATTTGCGGACTCGCAAACAACGGAAGCATAGCCTGTGAGTTCTGGCTAGCTCCCATCTCGCAAATTGGTCGGCTTTCTTGAACACGTTGCAGTCGTACGGATGGTGACCCTCTTTCTTGCAAACTTGACACTTTAGTTGCACCGCAGTAGACTTCTGATCTTGAGTGTGGTAAGCACGTAGTCCTTTTCGTACGGCAGGCTCCCGCCGGTCTTCAACCGCAGTGAGCTCGGCCGGTGCGTAGCTTCCACATCGATCGGCGGTGACTTCCAGAAACTTGGACAGCGTGAGAAGGTCTGGATGATCTTCCGGCTGTTCGGCGGCGAAGTCGTAATACCTGTAGCGCAGCGCTGGCGGCAGTTTTTCAATGACGCTACGTACCACTTCGGCGTTGTGTAGATAGTGATGCTTCTTCAGTGCTTTAACTGTGGCTGTGACGTTAAGCACCTTTGAAGCGAAGATGCAGATGTCTCTTGGGTTCTCGGCCAGTCGTGGTAGCGCACGGAGCTTGTTCAGTTCGGTCATTGCCAGTGCATCTGGACGACCGAACCTCGCGGCTAACATCTTCATAACTTCTTCTGAAGTCGTTGACCCGACGAAGAGACATAGTGTTGCATCTCTGGCGGCTCCCTTCAGGCTGTGACGTAACTTGGACAGCCTTTCTTGTTCGGAGAGGTGACTTGCAGCTTCATCATAGGCGGCCTTGAATGGCAGCCACTCGTTCGATGACCCGTGAAAAGACGGTAACTCGACGGTCCTCGGTGCAATGGCGGGTTGAACGGCTCTCGCTGCAAGTGTGATGGCAGTTGCTAGTTGATTGTAGTCAAACTCCCGTTGCGGTCGTCTCTCTTCACAATAGCGTGCTGGCTCTATATCTTCTCTCACTGGAACCGGTACTTGTTGCTCGGCGTGCCGCGTGACCTCGCTGTGGCCCCGATGAAGTGCGTCGCTGCACGTCTGCGGCGGCGGCGCTGCTATAACCTCCTCTTCATCGGTCCTGCGATGGTCCGGGCCTGGGACGTCGGGCTTCGGTACGTAGGGCTCCATGGTGAGTGCCAGCGTGCTTCTGTTGACCCAGTCGGTTGTTCGCTCGTTCCTAGTTGCCAAGTCCTCGTCTGCTTCGATCTCGTCTTCAGAGTCCGCCTCCAACGCGGCGACACGTGCAGCTGCCAGCTCCACTTCCTTCTGTAGAAGGAATTCTCGCGCCTTGGCCAGCGCTCTCCGCTTGATTGTCGACGTAGTGCGGGGCGCGCTGGGCGGGCGGCGAGAGGCCTCCTTCTGTGGGCTGGCTGTCTTGTTCGTCGCTGCAGTCTTGCCGGTTGTCGTCTCGCCGGTCGCTGTCGTCTCGCCAGTCGTTGCAGTGGCCGTAGTGTTCGTCGTCGTCGATGTTTCGGCTGTAGACGTCTCTGGCGTCGCTACGGCGGGTGCGGCGGCGGTGGTGGCGGCGGCGGGCGTCACTGTGGCGGCGGCGGCGGCTCCGTCGACTTGAGCAGGCGTTGTCCTCCTTTCCGACTCCATACTTCTTGTGACAGGCATTTTTCTTCGTCGTCTGAAGAACTATTCCCAGTATCCGGCTGCTGAAGGACCAAAATGTACGGGCCCCTTCGATACGACCCGTACACTTTCGTAGTTGAATATAAAAATAATAGAATGTAGGCACTGGCGGGCTTCGTTCTTCGACCTCCGGTTGTAAGTCGCAGGTCTGTGGGTTGGTGCAGAATGAAACGCCTGTTGCTGTCTTCAGAAGTATGGAGCCGTAGGTACTTGCTGCTAGGTCTGGACTGGCTTGGCTTTGGAGTGACTTGGCTGGCTATTTCACTGTAGTGTGAGCGCTGAGTGTAGCGGACGACTGGTGGCGATCGACGATGTATGGCCCATATTTATACCCCCGCTGTGCGAGCGAGAGACACATGTGTGGGAAAGAGATAGCAATAGCCAAAATCGCCCAGACCTAGAGGCAATACCTGATCGTGCTCGCTTTATTTGTGTCTAAAATGTTTGTAAGTTGTACTATTATTTCATACATTTGACCCTTTTTCATATAAAACCATAAAAACTTTTGCTAAAGTTATTGTCAAAACCTATGGGTCAGTGAAGTTTTACATAAAAATGTTTTCATTATAAACTTAAAATTACGTTAATAGGTACATCTATGCACTATTGAGCTGTTGCAGCCAGTAATTCGCCGTTATAACTTTATTATATACTTGGCTTGCAACAGCTCGTACCTATACTAAACATGTAAAACTTATCTCTAACAAAGTATGTATGAAAACTGTGTAAACCTATTCTAATCCTTACATAAACAACTAATACAAACAACTATAACTATTAACTATATAAAAATGTGCATCACTTATAACTACGCGCGACGGTTATCTATTTATGTACATAGTTGTCGCGAACAGTGGGCTTTATGAAGATTTGAGAAAACTCCTCAAATATCATAGGCATACATATAACGATTTCGGTATTTATAGCAAACAAAAAAAAATATCGAGAATTCGCAATCAGAAGTATCATTTTTTTGTTAAATAGAGCTGGTAAAGATGGCCGTAGAATCTTTACAATGTTGAGCTGAAGACAGATTGCGTAGCCTTATCATTTCCACCGATGATGTGTCGTCGTGTGGCCGATACAATAATTTGTTGCCGTCTAAGTCTGACAAAACTATCTTTGAAAGAAAGAAGAAAGAAAAACATTTATTCGTACACAACACAATGCTGAACAACAATATGTTTTTGTGTATTTGACGAGCTCGGTGGCGCAGTGGTGAAACGCGTTGTTACGCTACTTTGACACCAACGCTCGTAGGTTCGATTTCCACACAGTACAAACATTTGTGTGCATGAACATGTCTGTTTGTCTTGGTCTGGGTGTTTTCTATGTATAATAAGTATGTATTTACAAAAAAAAAAATGTATTTACGTATGTTTATCAGTTGTCTAGTACCCATAACACAAGCTTCGCTTACTTTGGGGCTGGATGGCGCTGTGTAATTTGTCCGACAATATTTATTTATTATTTATTTATTTATATATGTACACAGCAAAACATATATACAAAACTAAGCAATAAACACAGCAAACAGTGTTGTGCGATGTAACAAAATGGTCTGGACTTTGGAGTCGGTTTTTTTTTTTGTTATTTTTTTTTTTATTATTTATTCAATGAGAGATAGACAGGTTCGAATCCTGGCATGAGCGTGTAACTACTGAATTCGTGTTTTCGTTTTTGGAGTTTTTTTTCATTGAAGGAAAACAACGTAAGTTTTTTTTTGTATACAATGTCGGGAGGCATTCCTACAAGCATACGGCCCACCTGATCTAAAGCAGTTACCCTAGCCTATTAACGCTTGTGATATATTAAGTATCACTCGCGCGATGCCTCGTCTGCTGCTTTCACAGCAGCTCCTTTGGAGCTTACTGGTGACCTCACTCACACGCAGGAACACAACAACCCTCTGGGGTGTTGTTATTTTGGCTGCGGTTTTCTGTGAGGTGGAGCCCAGACGGATCATTTTGATGAACTCTACCTCTCTTAAAACATCCAGACCAAGACAAACAGACATATTCATGCACACAAATGTTTGCCTTGTGTGGGAATCGAACCTCGTTGTTGTCATTTTCGCCTCATTCAAGACTGAGCCACCAGTCGTGATAACGTTACCTTTAAAGTGCGTAAACACACACGTGCTAGACATTATATTACGTAATACGTGAAACCTAAACTAAGAAAGTTCGACGAGGTCAGTGGCGCAGCGGTTAATAACGCGCCTTTCACACCAACGCTCGTGGGTTCGATTCCCACGCAAGACAGGATTTGTGTGCATAAACATGTCTGTTTTTATCTTGGTCCGGGGGTTTTAAGAGAGGTAAGGTGCATCAAAGCAGGCCGTCTGGAGAAGTACCTCCACATCACTGAAAACCGCAGCAAAATAGCGACTCTTTGGAGAGTTGTTGCCTGTGAGTGAGGTCACCAGTAAGCTCCTAAGAGGATGCTGTGTTAGCAGCAGTGGAGGCATCGCGCGAGTAATATTTAACATATTACAAGTTTAAGCATTACACTCAATGGTTAATAGGTTACGATGACCGCTTTACATTATGTGGGCCGTATGCTTGTATGCCTCCCGACGTTGCATTAAAAAAGAGTCTGGCTTTCCCTGAGGGTTGTTTAGGTCTGAGGGCAGTTGCTCCATGTCCAAATCAATGTGAAACGAGCTCGGTGGCGCAGTGGTGGAACGCGCTGTTACGCTTCTTTGACAACAATGCATTCTAATGGGTAATTCTAATGGGTTCTATTCCCGCACAGTACAAACATTTGTGTGCATGAACATGTCTGTTTGTCTTGGTCTGGGTATTTTCTTTATATAATAAGTATGTATTTACAAAAAAAAATGTATTTACGTATGTTTATCAGTTGTCTAGTACCCATAACACAAGCTTCGCTTACTTTGGGGCTAGATGACGCTGTGTAATTTGTCCGACAATATTTATTATTTATTTATTTAATGTCTTCGTCAAATCATTATACTTACCGGATCTCGTAAATGCTAAATGACAAGGTAACAGAATAAAGCCTGTCACAATCGCAGCTATAATATATACTCGTAAGATAGCGTGCTGTACTCTATAAGTATGGAACATGATGAGATAGGAAAAATACAGATTCACCATGTTTCATATATTTAGAACGGGACAGCATGTTATCCCTGGATTGTTGCGTTCCTGCGCGTGACTGAGGAGTTAGTAGCTGAGCGTGTTATATCAGGTGGGCAGTATGCTTATATGCCTCAAGACGTTGTATGAAAAATAACACGACTAAGCTGCCCCGTCTACCCACCCAACCCCGCTGTCTGCCGAGCGTGTACACCAATGTATCCAAATAGGTCACATGTCAACGCGACTGCTTTAAAGCTGCAAAAGCGGGAAAACGGTAGCGATCCGATATTGGTTTTTTTGTATCATTCATGTTTGTATGCAACCTGTCACACAAAATCGGGCGCGATCCGTGACTGGTTTTTTGTATCATTCATGTTTGTACGCAACCAACCTGTCACATAAATCGGGCGCGATCCGTTGCGGATTTTTTGTGTCATTCATGTTTGTATGGAACCAACCTGTCACATAAACTGGGAAGCGATCCGTGACGGGTTTTTCGTATCATTCGTGTTTGTACCTATGCAATCCGTCACACAAAAAGCGGGTGCGTGCCGGGACGGGTTTTCTGAATCATTCATGTTTGTATGCAATCTGTCACACAAAATCATTTACCAACTTTCCCGCCTTGTGTGCGTGTTTTGGCTTTTAGTATACGATATTAGTTAAGCTTTATATGCCACGCCTCGGAAGGTGTTAAGCTTCTCTGTACATAATTATTGCTTATCTTGGCAAGCAGCCCGCATTAACTTGACGTCAGTTAATTGTCTAGTTATGGCGCGCCAATGATTCTAAAGACCTAGGAAGCGTTGCCAAATCTAGACCTCAGAGGGAATGGCATTGTGTATTGTATTCAATGTTGATTAGTAATGTCACAGTAGAGATTGAAACGCGGTTGAAATGCGAGCGCTGCGCAAAATTTGTGGCGTAAGGCTCGTAGACCGTATTCGCAATGATGATGTTAGAAATAGAGTTGGTATGAAAGAGAGCGTCGGTGTTAAAATAAGAAGAGGCATGCTCCGATGGTTCGGGCATGTAGAAAGAATGCAAGATGAAAGAATGACGAAGCAGATATACAATGCAAAAGTGGAAGGATGTAGGAGCCGGGGAAGGCCAAGACTTACCTACCATGACCAAATTGGTCATGTTCTATCAGAAGGTGATGTCAGGAGCCCTAGAAACCGGCGTGCGTGCATGAGAAGAGCAATGAATGTTAAAGAAGCGAGTGAGATATGTAAGGATCGAGTCACGTGGCGCTCGGTTCTCTCTGCCTACCCCGCAAGGGATTTGGCGTGAAGTTATAGATAGATAGATAGACAGTAGAGATATAGACCGTGGAATATTTCAAAGTAAAGGAAATACGACGTTGTCCGTCGAAACCTTACTTATCCAAAATTAAATTACATCACTTGATAAAAGATAAAAAAAATCGGCCAAGTGCGAGTCGGACTCGCGCACGAAGGGTTCCGTACCATTATCTATAAAAACAGCAAAAAAAAAAACACGTTTGTTGTATGGGAGCCCCTCTTAAATATTTGTTTTATTTTAATTTAATTATTTATTCTTAAAGTGAATATATAAATAAATATTCTATGAATATTTCAATCGTCTACCTGTTGCCGTTATCAATATCGAGTAAAAACGAGCAAAAAAAAAATCACGTTTGTTGTATGGGAGCCCCCTTAAATATTTATGTTATTCTATTTTTTTTAGTATTTGTTGTTATAGCGGCAACAGAAATACATCATCTGTGAAAATTTCAACTGTCTAACTATCACGGTTCATGAGATACAGCCTGGTGACGGACGGACGGACGGACAGCGGAGACTCAGTAATTGGGTTCCGTTTTACCCTTTGGGTACGGAACCCTAAAAACTAGCCTATTACCCTACGGTACCTGGTTCTAATCTTGGCGTGTACAACTAAATTCGTCTTTTCGGTTTGGCACATTTGTTATTATCACTTGCTCTTCGGTGAAGGAAAACATTTCGGAGAGGAAACCCACACGTCGAAGAAATTATACTGCAGAAAACGAGTAATATAACCTAAGAACTATCTGGTTTTACCATGTGGATTGTGAAGTCCTGACCGCAGTCGCTCCATGTAAAAATCAATATAATATACAATTGACGAGCTCGGTGGCGCAGTGGTGAAACGCGTTGTTACGCTACCTTGACACCAACGCTCGTGGGTTCAATTCAAATTCAAATTCAAAAGCCTTTATTACATTTCTTACAATATAAACTAATGCAGTGTCTGGGATCTCCTTTTAAGTAAACAATACCTGTATTAGGAGACCCCGCTCTTCTATAATAACAAAAATACAATGTATAGAAATTAATAGGTACTCAGTAACATAGACGTATTGCCAATTTGTGCTCAGTATGTGGCACACAGAACAAACATTTGTGTGCATGAACATGTCTGTTTGTCTTGGTCTGGGTATTTTATATGTATAATAAGTATGTATTTACAAAAAAATATGTATTTACGTATGTTTATCAGTTGTCTAGTACCCATAACACGAGCTTCGCTTACTTTGGGGCTAGATGGCGCTGTGTAATTTGTTCGACAATATTTATTTAATAACACAGCTACACCTTAGAAGTTACTGGGGACCCTTTTTTGGGGGTGTAAGTGGCTCAAAGTCACCTTTAAAGCTAAAGCCAACCTCACCTGCACGTGGTGCACCCTGCTTATCAACAGACGAGACTCTGGCGAAAGTGAAGTAGGGCACGGACACACAAAAAAAGACCTCGCTCATTCGCCAGAATTGTTATTTGGCTGCGGTTTTCTTAAGTGACTCATTTAACCTATTGATATCTTTACGGTGTCTGTGATAAAGGCCACTCTAAAATCAAGTCTTAAGTATTTATCACGATTTTTAAACACAACGTCGGGAGGCATGCAAGCATACGGCCCACCTGATGTGAAGCGGTTACCGTAGCCTATTAACACTTGTAATATATTAAGTAAACTCGCTCGATGCCTCCTCTGTTGCTTACACAGCTACTCCATAGGAGCTTACTGGTGACCTCACTCACACGCAGGAACACAACAACCCTCTACGGATTTGTTATTTGGCTGCGGTTTTCTGTGAGGTGGATGTACTTCCCCAGACGGGCTGCTTCGATGCGCCCTACCTCTCTTAAAACATCCAGACCAAGACAGACACGTTCATGCATACAAATGCTTGCCGTGTGCGGGAATCGAACCACCTTGGTGTCAAAGTAACCGCTACCTAGCTTGTCAATCATCAACAATCAAGTCGACAAACAAATCGTTTATCGTTACAGAAATCTGAAACTTTCCACTCCAATCACTATATCCTGTTGTTGTTGTTGTTGTATACAGCTTTATTGTACAATAAAACATTACAATGATTAATTGCATGGTTTGGTAGAAATTAATATTGTACAATGGCGGACTTATCCCATTAGGGATCTCTTCCAGTCAACCATAGAGAAACCGAAAGGAGATACAAGCTTGGCGAGAGTTTTAGGAACATTGTGAGTAGATACAAAGTCGGACAAAATACGTAGGTACGAGGATTCGTATATACAATAATATTTTAAGATTTATAATACACATCCTGTTGACAGACAGACAGGACTTGCACTTGGCCCTTACACACCTCTTGACGGGGACCGCTATTTAAGGCTAAGGATTTAGCGAAAATACTGATTGTTCCTTACATGCATAAAGAACCAATCATTTCGTCTTCGATTCGAACCCTGTTGGGCAATTCTACTAAAAAACTGCAACTGCACTGCTGCGCGACGTTTTTTTTTTATACAACGTCGGGAGGCATTCAAGCATACGGCCCACCTGATGTAAAGCAGTTACCGTAGCCTATTAACACATTATTGTTTATATAGGTATGTGTATATATGTATGTATGTAATTAGGTATTTATGTATGTGGGATTTATATATATATATATGTATATATTAATCTATTATTAATTATGTAATGTAGTACTGGTTACTTGTTGAGTTTTATATTGTTTGTTTATCATATTAATTATTCATATTTCTCATTGGTTTTACCCTCGCCACTCTGCAGTAAAATATCCAATCACTCAAAGGTTGGCTGGTAGAGATCTCTTATAGAGATAAGCCCGCCTTTGTACATTTATAATTCTATTTTATGTTTATTGTATTGTTATTTACTATGAGTGTACAATAAAGAAATTACAAACAAACAAACAAACACTTGTAATATATTAAGTGAACTCGCTCGATGCCTCCTCTGTTGATTACACAATAACTCCTTAGGAGTTTATTGGTGAGATCATTCACACGCAGGAACACAACAACCCTCTAGGTAGTTGTTATTTAACTGCGGTCTTCTGTGAGGCTATATACCTCTAGTACTTCCCCAGACGGGCTGCTTTGATGTGCCCTACCTCTCTTAAAAACTATTTTATTCGTTTGATCATAATACATCGATCATTAATGGGAATTACCCTAACAGGCTGTTAGTGTAACCAACGGCGAATGGTGAAATAGGGTCTTAATGTAACAAATTTATGTTAATGTTACATCGTAAACGGAACCCCATTGCCGGTCTATGAATGTTTAATGTCAATGAATATCAAAATATCAGGTCTAAGTGGCTCACTAATATTTTAGTGCCAAAACCATGCGCACCTGTACGTGGTGCATACAGCCTATTAATAAACGATGCTCTATCTCCGCATCAACCCTTACTCATCCCGCTGCATACGATACGGGATACGGATACGGGTATACGGGTACGGTCCATGATACGGATACGGGTCTCCCTTCAACCGAAGGGGTTTAGAGCATACTCCGCCACGCTGCTCAAATGTCACTGACTTAGCTTAGCGACTGTCATCTATAGACAACAGCCGGGACCGACGGCTTAACGTGCCCTCCGAAGCACGGAGAAACTCGAGATAGATAAACCCATCCATAGACAGGCTGCGGTCGACCTTGCTTAACCTGCGTGTTCGATTAGAATGACACGCGCAACCACACCATCGAGCTCTCTATATCTATCTTTTTTGTTTATACTATGTCGGGAGGTATACAAGCATACGGCCCACCTGATGTAAAGGGGGAACCGTAGCCTGTTAACGCTTGCGATATATTAAGTATCACTCGTGCGATCTTTGCATATGACACATATGCAAAGATCCTAAAAAAATGTATATTTAAAGCACAAAATATAAATAATGCCCGCTACATAGCTAAATCTAAAAATTGTTGTCGAGCATCATGGCAAGTAATAAAAGGAGGAATACACAATATAAACCGTAATGAAATTAAATCTATAATACATAATGACATTTTATATACAGAACCTATCGACATTGCAGAGATATTTAATAAACACTTTATAAAACTGACACATGACAATAAACAAACTACACCCAACCCTGAAATGCATATTCCTAATAATGAAAAAACTATATTTTTGACCCCAGTATCAGAAAATGATGTATACAAAGTAATAATGTCATTAAAAAATACTGCTTCGGTTGGTTATGACTACATAAACACATCTATACTAAAAAAATGTGCCGCGTTTTTATCTAAACCACTTAGCCATATATTAAACTTATCCTTCACAGAAGGAGGCTTTCCTGAGAGGCTTAGATATTCAACTGTCAAACCGCTTCATAAAAAAGGATCAATTACGGATTTAAATAACTATAGACCGATCACATTGATACCTGTATTGTCTAAGGTTTTTGAGAGTATCATGCGCGATAAACTATATAGATTTGTGTTGAAATCTGATATACTAAAAAAAGAACAATTTGGTTTTATAAAACATAGTTCAACTACTTTGGCTTGTTTTTCGCTTATAAAATATGTAACAGAAAACTTAAATGACAAAATACCTGTAGTATCCATCTTGTTAGATATGAGCAAGGCCTTCGATTTTGTATGTCACAAAACATTGTTGAATAAATTATATAGATATGGAATCAGAGGACAAGCCAATAAATGGTTGAAAAGTTATTTACGCGAGAGAAAACAATGTGTTGAAATAGTAAGAACATGCAAAAATAGTAAAGTGGCTCACCGTTCAGTATACCGAAATAATAATTACGGTGTTCCGCAAGGAGGAATCTTGAGTCCACTGCTATTCATACTATATATAAATGATCTGCCTGATATTATAAAAAATCAATGTATACTGTTTGCAGATGACACTACTTTACTATTTAAAATTAATGTAATGATTGATTATAATAAGGAGATTAATGACACATTAGAACAGGTAGTACAATGGTTAAAGCATAATAATTTGAAAGTTAACATTTCTAAGACGAAAGTACTACAATTCCAGACATATAATAGTATACCGCCAGCCTTAAATATCAAACATGGAAATAATACCATAGAAACTGTAGATCACGCCACTTTCTTAGGTATTGAAATCGATAAATATTGTAGATGGGACACGCATATTGACCGTATAATATACAAATTAGATAAATTTGTTTACGCTGTTAAACGTCTGCGGCAAACATCAAATACAGAAACAGCTTTGATTGCTTATCATGGCTATGTCTCCTCGGTACTTCGTTATGGCATTGTTCTATGGGGAAACTCCGTGATGGTTGATAGGGTGTTTAAATTACAAAAGAAGTTTGTGAGAATATTATGTGGCGCTGGCTACCGTGACAGTTGCAAACCTCTCTTCCAACAACTTAAAATACTTCCACTGCCAAGTCTGTACATCTATGAAATGTGTATTTTTGTGGCTAAACATTCATCTATCTACAAACAGAATAAGGACATAGAGGGCTCTAGAACCAGACATAAAAATAAACTGTGGATTCCACCTCAAAGACTGGCAGTTTATCAAAATAACGCCTACTGTATGTCTATTAAAATTTATAATCACTTGCCTGACATTTATTATACCTTAAACTTAAGACGATTTAAGAAATCACTGTTTTCCTTATTAATAGATAAATGTTACTACACTATCAATGAATTTCTCGAGGACAAATTAAATTGAAAATGACGTTATTATTTTCTAATTGACATTAATTCTTTTAATTTAATCTTAATAATGTTGACTTCGTAGTTATTATAAATTTTGACGTAATTATTTTGTTGAACTGTCTAATTAAAATGTCATTTATTATTTATAAATTTATGTAAAAATTCAAACCATGACGATTGTAAATTGATATATTCACACGCCGAGCGGTCGGTAAGATATGGGAAGGCACATTGTTATGCATAATATGAAAGATCAAATTGTACACTTATCTTGTGAATAAATGATTCTGATTCTGATGCCTCCTCTGCTGCTTACACAGCAACTCCTTGGGAGCTTACTGGTGACCTCACTCACATGCAAGAGCACAACAACCCTCTAAGAGTTGTTATTTGGCTGTGGTTTTCTGTGAGGTGGACGTACTTCCCCAGCCGGGATGCTTTGATGCGCCCTACCTCTCTTAAAATATATACGTATATATAAATAAACTTATCGATAGAGTTTCTTCCATTTTTCTCTCTCATCCACGTTATTATTTAATACAGCACTCCCTTCTTCTTTCTAGCATAATCCTTATCAATTAGGATGAGCGGAGTCAGCCACCTAAGCCTAAGGATTTGGCGGAGGTACAGATTTTTATATATAGCGACTGCCGTCAGACCTCCATGGTGGCCCAGTGGTTAATAATGTGTGTAACGTAATAACAAGTGGATTCGATTCCCATGTACGAAAATAATTACATGCATGGTGTGGGTGATTTTAAGAGAGGTAATCCAATTCTGGGGAAGTACTTTCGCGTCACAGAAAACCGCGGCCAAATAACAACTCCCTAGATGGTTATTGTGTTCCTGCGTGTGAGTGAGGTCACCAGTAAGCTCCTAAGGAGTTGCTGTGTAAGCAGCAGAGGAGGCATCGCGCGAGAGATACTAAATATATTACAAGCGTTAATAGGCGACGGTAAATGCTTTACTCCATGTGGGCCGTATGCTTGTATGTCTCCCGACGTTGTATAAAAAAAAAGAGTGAGGTTAGTAAGTTACCAGCGGAGGTGATCGCGCGAGTGATACTTAACGTATTGCAAGCGATCACAGTTTATGGTAATCGGTTTACATCAGGTGGGCCGTGCTTGTATGTCTCAGACGTAAAAGAAATGTGTAATTTCTTTCTCATCTAACACGCTATCCATATTCATTCTTCTTCTTCCCAGCGTAATCCCATTTCCTTATCTATTAATTAGGGTAAAGATAAAAATTCTTTATTTGCCATTGGGCCCTCGCGGGCACTTAGATACATCTTACACTTTTTGAAATATAATCTTATTGTATCTTATTCAATTCTATTATTACACTCTTTTCCTTTTTTTTTTAATCTGCTAGCATTTCGGAAATGACCATTGGCGAAGAAGAAATGCCGAAAGAAACTTGCCAATATAGGTCTCTTTTAAAATTGACAATTAGAAAATACAAATAAAAAATCACACGAGCATATTGGTACAATAATGATATCAAATGGTAAATTTAAAGATCATTAAGGACAGGTGGTCTGTGCTGAATTATTTCCAGATAACTTTGTCCTCGTACATGTCAATTCTATAATAAGCCCTTTTACAGGGAGCATTTTTAATGAGCAACCCAGAGGGAAAACCAGCCATGCAATTCTGTAAGAGCAAACGTCCTTACATCCTCGGAAACATCGGCTGTTACAGCCTTGAACACAAAATTGCAATTCTTTGGTGTCGCTTTTCATGGTTGTGCGACACTAGCGCCGCAAGGCTGCGTTTGGAATTGGAATTCTACAAGGCAAACAGCCTCGCGTACGCTTACAGCCTTATAGAATATCAAATAATTTAGCCGTGATCGCAGTAGACGATGTCAAAGCTGTGACATCTGTGATCACAGCGACGCACACAGCCATTACGAGTCGCTTAGAGAATTGCACTGCTGATCTTCCTTACGTTACGTCAAACGTCTATCGCAATATAATTTCTTGAATGTGCGTCTTTTCTCACGATGTTTTCCATCACCGTTGAGCAAGTGATAATCGCAAATATGTACATAAATTCGAAAACACGAATTTAGTGGTACACGAAAGGTTTCGAACCCGGGACCTGTTGTACAATAGGCTGGCTCCTTATCCACTGGGTTATCACGGCTCTGCTATCCATAGTCATTATTACTGCAATTATAAATGAGAATCATAACCATTTGAGAATGCGCAAGTTTGCATTGCCAGAGGAACACATAGCTCGTCAATTATATAACAATTCAAAGTTATTATTATTTTTTAATTTGTCGGCCATTTTAACCATGTTCCTTAAGTGATAGGTACGGTGTTCCTGAACATTCCTATTCTACTTTTTTATGCTGAATCCGAATCTGAAGTCTTCTATATTCCTGTGTGTGTGTCTGTGTGTGCGTGTGTCTGTCGCTTTTTTTTCAAATATTCGAATTTTGACTTCAGATTCGGATTCGGCATAAAAAAGTAGAATAGGAATGTTCAGGAACACCGTACCTATCACTTAAGGAACATGGTTAAAATGGCCGACAAATTAAAAAATAATAATAAGGAATATAAATCTATATTCGTGTGTGTGGCTGTGTGTGCGTGTGTCTGTCGCTTTTTTTCAAATATTCGAATTTTGACTTCAGATTCGGATTCAGCATAAAAAAGTAGAATAGGAATGTTCAGGAACACCGTATATATAGGAACGCTGTTCCTGAAAATACTGAATCAGTACAGAGTATATGAAGCTTTGAAAAAAAAGACTAAAATGCTTCTCAGAGACTAAGCTCAATGCACAGAATCAATGGTTTGTAAAAGCTTCTATATTTTCTGTGAGCCTGGTACTACAATGAGAGAATTTAACAAAATTGTTTTATGAAAAACATATGCTATTTTCATAAAATGGAAAAGAAGGAATGCAAGTTAAGATAAGAAAGGGCATGCTCCGTTGGTTCGGACATGTATAAAGAATGCGGGACGAAAGAATGACGAAACAGATATACAATGCAAAAGTGGAAGGATGTAGGAGCCGAGGAAGGCCGAGACTAACCTACCATGACCAAATTGGTCGTGTTTTATCAGAAGGTGATGTCAGAAGCCCCAGGAACCGGCGAGCGTGCATGAAAAGAGCTATGAATGTCACAGAAGCGAGTGAAGTATGCAAGGACCGCGTCTTATGGCGCTCGGTTCTCTCTGCCTACCCCGCAAGGGACTTGGCGTGAAGATATACATACATACAAGGAATGCAAGTTAAGTTAAGTTTAAGTTTACACTTTGTTTATGAAGGGATAGATAAATGATCCACCTCACAGGAAACCGTAGCCAAATAACAACTCCCTAGAAGGTTGTCGTGTGAGTCACCGGTGTTAGCAGCAGAGGTAGCATCGCACGAGCGATGCTCAATGTGTTGCGAGCGTTAACCTACGGCCTGCCTGCTACGGTAACCGCTTTACATCAAGTGGGCTGTATGCTTGTATGCGTCCCGACGTAATATAAAAAAAAACGAATTTGCATTTTTGGTACCGTTTCCGTTATGGTTTTTTTTAATACGGCGGGAGGCATGCAAGCATACGTCCCACCTCATGTATAGCGATTATTCGACTACTCTCGTTGCCACCCCAATTGATTAGACAGCAACTTCTTAGGAGCTTACTGGTAACATGAGATGGAGGTACTTCCCCAAACGCGCTGCTTCGATGCGCCCTAACTCTCTCAAAACACCCAGGCCAAGACAAACAGATATGTTAATGCACACAAATACTTGTCATGTGTCGGAATCGAACCCACGACTCAAAGTCGCCTCGTATTAACTGCTGCGCCACTGAGCTCGACAAAATATGTGTTCTTCCTTCCAATAATGATTATAGAATTTCTGTGCTTGTCTGAATGTATTCACGCCAGGTCGTGGCAACCTGCCATGCAATTCTCTAAGCGACTCGTAATGGCTGTGTGCGTCGCTGTGATCACAGATGTCACAGCTTTGACATTGTCTACTGCGATCACGGCTAAATTATTTGATATTCTATAAGGCTATAAGCGTACGCGAGGCTGTTTGCCTTGTAGAATTCCAATTCCAAACGCAGCCTTGCGGCGCTAGTGTCGCACAACCATGAAAAGTGACACCAAAGAATTGCAATTTTGTGTTCAAGGCTGTAACAGCCGATGTTTCCGAGGATGTAAGGACGTTTGCTCTTACAGAATTGCATGGCTGTACGGTTCCTTCACCCAATGTAAAGGTTACATAACATTATTGGTTCCACCCGGTGTAAAGGCATCTCAAATTATATAAGCACCGCTTGGTTTATAGGTCAGTGGAAGTGAAAATAGCTTTATACCCCTATTGTGCCAAGGATAATAAAACATTCACAGGTGATTAGTCGTGTCGTCCCTGAATGCCTCCTTTACACGTGGCGAGTGAACTGGCGCGACATTGCTCTCGGCCGAGTAAAGTGACAGATAGAACAGTAGGTTATATAGTGCACTTAATATGTGTATCATTTTTGCTTTCCTGCAATATGTAAGCGAGGTAGGGCGCAATCAAAGCAGCCCGTCTAGGGAAGTACCTCCACCGTTATTGACGAGCTCGGTGGCTCAGTCGTGAAAGACGCGACTTTGACACCAACGCTCGTGGGTTCGATTCCCACACAAGACAAACATTTGTGTGCATGAACATGTCTGTTTGTCTTGGTCTAGATGTTTTAAGAGAGGTAGGGCGCATCAAAGCAGCCCGCCTGGGAAAGTAACTCCACCTCACAGCAAACCGCAGACAAATAACAACTCCCTAGAGGGTTGTTGTGTTCCTGCGTATGAGTGAGGTCACCAGTAAGCTCCTAAGGAGGTGCTGTGTAAGCAGCAGAGGAGGCATCGCGCGAGTGATATGAGTTACAAGCGTTAATAGGCTACGGTAACTGCTTTACATCAGGTGGACCGTATGCTTGTATGCCTCCCGACGTTATATTTATATATATATATAAAGTTATCTTGAGAGCCTCTAGCTCGGTAGTTAGGTCCAGAACCAGATACAGAAGGCGGTTCTTCGGGACAGGGCCCTCATTGTGAGGAGGTTTCTCACTCTGGAGCCCTAACTATCGGTAGCTTGGGCCTTCGGAGCTTACTGGTGACCTTATTCACACGCAGGAACACAACAACCCTCTAGGGAGTTGTTATGTGGCTGCAGTTTTCTGTGAGGCGGAGGTACTTCCCCAGACGGAGGTGCTTTGATGCGTCCTACGAGAGGTAGTATTAAATGTTTTAAGACAGGTCCAGGCATATAAACATACGTAGATAAACAGACATGTTCATGTTTATCTTGTGTGAGTATCGAACCCACGAGCGTTGGTTGGTCGTGTTTTATCAGAAGGTGATGTCAACGATGAAACTGGTGGGTGTGCATCAAAAGAGTTATGAATGTTAAAGAAGCGAGTGAAGTGTGTAAGGACGCGACTCACGCTCGGTTCTCTCTGCTTACCCCGCAAGGGATTTGGCGTGAGGCTATAGATAGATAGATCATTTTCTTTTTATACATAACTATACACAAACTATGCCAGTTTATGTATAATTATGTACAAGTTGTTAATCATGGATTCTCTTCAATAATTGAGCTAAGCCTCTACATGTGCTTTTACGACACTGTAATTTTCTCTATGAATGAATCTTAACCTAAGAGTCTGAGAGGGTGGTAGATATCTCTTGCTGGGATAAGTCCGCGTATGTAGCATTGTCTCTTTTAATATTACCACTGTATATATTATAATGTACATTAAACATATTACAAACAAACAATGTTATAGTAAAAGGGACGGAAATGTGTAACAGGAAGCCGGGGAAGCGCGGGTTATTTGATTTGACCATAGAGCGCGCGCGGTGGTAGAGTTCGCTGTCAAATGGTACCAACCCATTGTTCGGTTGGTACTATTGGAAATATAATTTACTAATTGAATTCTAGTTGTTTATTGTTAAGTGTCTATGTGCTATATGTCAGATGTTAGAACATCATATACGACTACTGTAAGGCTCTCTCTTTTTAATACAAAGTCCAGAGGCATATAAACATACGGACAGAGAGAAAACCAGACCCTTTCTTAGGTTGAATCGCGTATCTCTCGATTTTTGCGTCACCCCGTTTCCCCTGGGGTGATCGCTTCAGATGAAGCCTTTATAGCCTTCCCGGCTAAAGGCAGTCCCAGGGGGTGCTTTAGTCAGTGGAAATCTGACATAACCAGTTCATTCGCACGAAATGGTATCTTTGGAAGATTTCACCTCCTCCCTCCCTTTTACCGGAGGGTGCCCCTCACGGAAGGATGACCAATGCACACCCGGGTGTGGGTTGGTCCTTTTTGTGTGGGTCTTCAAATTTCTTGGGCGAAAAACAAAAAAAAAAGAGTATCTTTCTATTATAATTTTTGGGGAAAAAAAAAGAGTTACGAAAGAAGTGTATCAAGCAAGAGTGAATGGAGATATCGGTAGGGGCCTCCCTAGACGTGCACATATAGATCAAATTAGTGATGTGTTGAAAAAGGGCCAAATCAAAAGTACCCAAAACCGAAGAGCATGCATGAAGAGGTTGATGGGTGTAGAAGAAGCGAGAGCGGTATGTTTGGATCGGTGCACCTGGCGTTCTATAGTCTCTGCCTACCCCAATGGGAGACGGGCGTGATGATATGTATGTATGTATAATTTTTGGAACACGTAATACACGAAGTTAGTGGTACATGCCTACTCTAGGATTCGAACCACGAACCAGTTATAAATAAGCTGGTTCTTTCTCCACCAGACCATCTGCTCACTGTATACGTATTCTGAAAGCATATATATATAATGTATATATGTTATGACAAGCTCGATGGCGCAGTGATTAGTAAAGCTACTGTGACACCAACGCTCGTCGGTTCGATTCCCACACAGGACAAACATTTGTGTGCATCAACATGTCTGTTTGATCGCACACAAATAAACAATGTTTGTCCTGTTTGAAAATCGAACCAAAGAGTGTCGATTTCAAAGTAACATAACAGCGCGTTTCACCACTACGCCACCGACCTCGTCAAGACTTTACATCAGGTGGGCCGTATGCTTGAATGCGTCTCAAAGTTGAATAAGACAAATATATTCTCCGTACTTAACGATTTTATGAGCGTTCCATTAAGTAAGGATAATTACAACAAAGAACTTGATGTAATATATCAGATCGCGAAGTCAAACGGTTAATCCAAATCTACCATCGATAAATTATTGCGTAAAAAGACGAGTAGTATCGTTAACAGACTATTGTACGCAGTTGCATATATTTCGACAAATAAATACACTGCAAGTTTGTCATACCTGGGAAAAATCACTAACAAAATAGTTCACATATTTAAAAAAAATAACATACATTTTGCTCTCAAATTCCATAATTCACTCAAATCACTTTGTAACACTAAAGATAAAATCCCGCCCAATAAAAAATCCGGCGTCTATAAGCTGTTCTGCGATGAATGTGAACACGTTTATATCGGGCAAACTGGACGTAATTTTATAACACGATTTCACGAAGACGTATCGACGTATAAAAACAATCGCCCAGAACGATCACACTTCGCCGAGCATCTCATAGACAAAGGACATAACTTATCCCCCACTAACACATATCAAATTTTACACACCATAGACAAAGGTTTAACACTAAATATTAGGGAACAATTAGAATTTAATAAACATAAAAATTCTAAAATTACTCTCATAAACAAACAGACTGATGTAAACCATTCTCCACTATAAAATATCTTTTCGCTCACACCATCCAACCCCACCCTCAATTCAATATAAGGGACGGCACTGCGATGGATTTGTCACTTGTAGCATGTTATTCTTACGATTAACGTCTACAACGCCTGATGATGCCTCGTGGAGAGGCGAAATACGTGTCGCAGCGACGACCAGGCCAGTCGTGGCAGCGACGGTGGTGGTGGGGGCATGCGGATTCTGTTCCAGATGGCGGACGACCGCAGCAGCCGAGGCAGAGACTACCGGAGCAGCCATGGCAGCGTCGGCATGTTGCATTTACTAACAGTAGTGGGTGGGTGCCGGCCGGCGCTAGGCCACATGAACTAATTGGTGGCGGAAGCACACAAAGCAGGTTAGATCAAATTGCATGTAAATTTGTCTTTCGCAAAATAACGCCTGAATCTATTAACTACGTACAAATACTGTCAGCGACTGTGCACGTTTGTGCAGCAAATGACGTCAGTTGCCGCTTATTATCTTGTTGCGGCGGCCATTTGTCAATTACTAAGGCACGTCTTGACCCCCGCTGAACTGGCACCGCGTCCAGAGACCAAGTCTGGAATTATCCTATTCCATCATATGACTGGGTAGAATTCTTTCTGGGGTTTTCGAGGAGATTGTTGAGGGTGGTATCGCTCCAATAATGTACAAAAATCCGTCTCATCATCATACAAATCATCACGCCTGTCTCCCACTGGGGTAGGCAGAGACTGTGGAACGCCAGATCATACCCAATTACATACCCCTCTCGCTTCTTCTCTCATCAACCTCTTCATGCATGCTCTTCGGCTTTGGGTGCTATCTATAACGTCATGCCAAATCCCTTGCGTGATAGGCAGAGAGAATATTACTTACATATTATATTATTATTTGACGAGCTCGGTGGCGCAGTGGTGAAACGCGTTGTTACGCTACTTTGACACCAACGCTCGGGTTCGATTCCCACACAGTACAAACATTTGTGTGCATGAACATGTCTGTTTGTCTTGGTCTGGGTATTTTTTATGTATAATAAGTATGTATTTACGTATGTTTATCAATTGTCTGGTACCCATAACACAAGCTTCGCTTACTTTGGGGCTAGATGGCGCTGTGTAATTTGTCCGACAATATTTATATTTTATATTTATTTATTTATATCTCACTCGCTTCTTTAGCATTCATTGTTCTCTCCCATGCACGTTCGTCGGTTTCTAATGCTCCTGACACCATCTTGTGATAAAAAACAATCAATTTGGTCGTGGTAGGTAAATCATGGCCTTCCTCGGCATTCATATCCTAAGAAAACATGCCGTCTCGCTCTAAATATAAGAAACATGGTGAGTCTGATAGAGAGAGATAGCACGTTATCTCACAATATATTATAGCTACGTCTGGTAAGGCCTTTATAGATAAGAAGTTGTTCTCAAATTTTCAATAATGATTCTTTTTCTTCTTAGCGCTATCCCGTTTCCCGATCCATTAGGATTGGCGGGGTCCGCTACCTAAGCCTAAGGATTTGACGCACACACTGATTTTTACATGCAGCAACTGCCGTTAAACCTCCACAACACAGAGGGAAAACTAGATCTTTCTTAGGTTAATCTCTCATTACCCGCGGGCCGCTTTTCCGCCAAGAAATGTATGGGAAAACGTATATAACGGGGTCCCACAGGTTAAGTCACACCTCTTTCGAAATATAATTTCTTGGACGTGTCGGTCTCCTCACGATGTCTTCCTTCACCGTCGAGCAAGTGACAAATATGTACATAACTAGTAAATAACAGCAAGCTGTGTAGGCAGAGCTGATATTTTTTAAATTTAAAAAATATTTAATCTCTCTCTATCTATAACTTCACGCCAAATCCCTTACGGGGTAGGCAGAGAGAACCGACCGCCACGTGACTCGATCCTTACATACCTCACTCGCTTCTTTAACATTCATTGCTCTTCTCATGCACGCTCGCCGGTTTCTAGGGCTCCTGATATCACCTTCTGATAGAACATGACCAATTTGGTCATGGTAGGTAAGTCTTGGCCTTCCCCGGCTCCTACATCCTTCCACTTTTGCATTGTATATCTGCTTCGTCATTCTTTCATCTTGCATTCTTTCTACATGCCCGAACCATCGGAGCATGCCTCTTCTTATTTTAACACCGACGCTCTCTTTCAGACCAACTCTATTTCTAACATCATCATTGCGAATACGGTCTACAAGCCTTACGCCACAAATTTTGCGCAGCGCTCGCATTTCAACCGCGTTTATTCTACTTTCATGCTCTTTCTGCCATACCCAGCTCTCGCTTCCATAAGTTAGCGTTGGGACCAACACTGCATTGTGTATAGCGAGTTGTGCCTTCTGGCTCAGGATTTTACTGCCAAGAAGTTTTCCCAACGTTCCATTCACACTATTCCCAGCACTCACTCGTCTTTCCATATCTGCGGTGTAAAATTAAATATTTAAATATTTAATTTTTTAATTTTTTTAAAATATATGGAACCCTGTACGACATCTAGCGACGAGTGCTGTTACTTTTTCTGTTGATGGGAGTGCAGTGCAGACTCTGCACTGCAGAGTGGCCGGCCATACGTTTTCCCATATGTTTTTTTTTTTCTAATTGGAACGATTTTGGACCGTTCTTCCTCACCAACGAACATTTAAATTTCAAATTAAAGGATACAAAACTACAATATGTTAGCTATTAGTGTGTCGATTTTGGAGTTTCTCACTGTTACCGTCTAAACGCTAGCTGGATGACATCAGTCTACCCCAAACGGCAATTTTGAGGGTAATGTGGCTCCGCTGGCTATCGCAGCTCTGCCAACTACGAAATTTAGTGATACATGCCCCCGTTAATATTCGAATCGGCGACCATGTGGGCAATAGCTTAGTTTCTTATCTGGGCTATCTCGCCTATCACTGACCCTACCTACGGAACGAGTTAATAATCACTAAAACACTTTTTTTTTTCTTTATTTTTTTATTATATATATATATATATATATGTCGCAGAGGTCGCAACACCATATTGAGAAGCCCGGAAGAAATCAATCCCCGTGTCGCTAGTTAATAATAACGGATCAAAATGTTAAGTCGGCGCTTGGGTGGAATCGACATCGTTGGGATGGCAACACCGGTTGTATTTGTTTTGGTTTGGTGAAGATGAGATACCGTCATTGGAAACGGCATTACGAATCGAGCAATGGAGCCAATCGCACGTGTCGCGTCCACCGCATTTTGAATCCGTTGTAATCTGCGATCTGAGCATAACTTTTGTTACAATTATTTTCGTAATTGGCTGATTAAATATTGAGAAGATTAACTACGCTGGTATTTCGCTTTATTCACCATGAACAACGAGCCACCTGACGACAACTACATCCACGTTACGACATATATATATATATATATTTCATACTACCTCGGGAGATACACAAGCATACGGCCCACCTGATGTAAAGCGGGTATCGTAGCCTATTAACGCTTGCGATATATTAAGTATCACTCGCGCGATGCCTCCTCTGTTGCTTACACAGCAACTCCTTGGGAGCTTACTGGTGATCTCACTCACACGCAGGAACACAACAACCCTCTAGGGAATTGTTATTTGGCTGCGGTTTTTTGTGAGGTGGAGGTACTTCCCCAGACGGGCTGCTTTGATGCGCCCTACCTCTCTTAAAACATCCAGACTAAGGCAAACAGACATGCTCATGCACACAAATGTTTGCCTTGTGTGGGAATCGAACCCACGAGCGTTGGTGTCAAAGTCGCGTCATTCACGACTGAGCCACCGAGCTCGTCAATATATATATAACGTATCTACATATATAAATTTAGTGGTTGCAATGATTCGAACCGATGACCAGTGGGTCAATAGGATCACTAGGCCGATTGTTTATCCATTGGACTTTTTCAAGCACTAATATGGCCCACCTGATGTAAACCTATGAACACTTGCTTTTTTTTATACCACCAAGGTGACAAATAAGCATGCGGCCTGCCTGATGGTAAACAGTCACCGTAGCCTATGGACATTTGCAATACCAGGGGTGTCCACTCGTGCGCTGCCGACCCTAAAATTGTGATACATTAAGTATCACTCGCGCGATGCCACCTCTGCTGTTAACACAGCAACTCCTTAGTCGCTTACAGGTGACCTCACTCACACGCAGGAACACAACAGTCCTCCAAAGAGTTGTTATTTGGCTGCGGTTTGCTGTGATGTGGAGGTACTTCCCCCAGACGTGGTGTTTGATGCGCCCTACCTCTCTTAAAAATGCCCAAACCAAGACAAACAGACATGTTCATGCACACAAATGTTTGCCCTGTGTGGGAATCGAACCCACGACCGTCGGTGACAAAGTCGTCATTAGACGCCGCGCTCGTCTGTAACTAGTCACTATTAATATACAAGAATATTACTACAAATATCGTAGGTTAAGCACATGTACAAGCATGTCCGCTCATATACTGTATTTCCCGCGCGGTATCTGTTTCCCGCATCGAACGCAGAAATTAGGGCGGTTGTACAAATGCGACTTTTTGCTCGAAAGCGATTTGTCTAGTTGACAGATGTAGAAGCTTTTTTGTGTAGTCGGCTGATTTTCGGGGCGATGTGGCACTTTTTGCTTGGATTATTAACGCCTTGGCATACTTTCACCAACCCTCACCCATCCCACTGCACGGGAGTCACGGGTCTTCAAGCGCAGGGGTTTAGAAATCACTCCGTCACACTGCTCTACTGCTGATTGGCAGAGGCCAGTGTTTCTGACCGCTGGCTAATTAACCGTCTTCTATCGACAACAGCCGGGACCGACGGCTTAACGCGACCTCCGAAGCATGGAGAAGCTTGATAAAGCCGTAATGCTAACACATCCATAGACTCGCTGCGGCAGACGTTGCTTAACCTACGTTATTGTATAGAGCGACGCGCTCAACGACGCCATCGATCTCGATATTATACTTTTTTATACAACGCTGAGTCCCCAACAAGCATACGGACCACCTTACGAAAGGTGATTACACCCCGACTGCTAAGACAGCATCTCTTCAACAGCTCATATATTTTTTTTATAATGTCGGAAGGCCCCTAAACATACGGTACATTATATGTGAAGCGGTTACCGCAGCCTATTTACCTTAGCTTGCAACACAGTAAGAGTTACGCGATGCCACCACAGATCTTAACACAGCCACTCGTTAGGAGTTTACTGGTGACCTCACTCGCACGCAGGAGCACAGCAATCCTCTAGAGAGGTGAGGTGGCTGCGTGGTGGAGGTTCTGTGAGGTGGCGGTACTTTCCCAGGCGGGATGCTTCATGATGCTCTCTAAAAAACACCCAGACCGAGAAAAACAGACATGTTCACGCACGCAAATGTTTGTCCTGTGTGGGAATCGAACCCACGAGCGTTGGTGTCCAAGTAGCCTAACAGCGTGTTTTACCACTGCGCTACCGAGCTCGTCAAAATGTGTGGCATAGCCATAGGACAAATTGTATGTGTACAATCTAAACTCAGAAGACAATTGATGGCTATCTATAACTTTCTAATATCTGAAAGGTCTCCGATCCGATAGACTCATTTTGTAAAAAGAGTGATACTCATAACATAAATAGCAGTACACACAACAATAATAAGCATAATCTTGTGTTACATGCAAGCCGTCTCCACAAAATAAGTAATTCTTTTATGGGGCAATGTATACGGTTCGATAACAAACTTCCCAGCAATATAAGAGAATTGTCAATAAACAAGTTTAAAACTACTATTAAAGCCAAATTGTGTAGCAGGGCATATTATAAAGTATCTGACTATATTAATGATAAAAATGCCTGGGATTGAGTCGATCCAATTATAATGTAATTAATAAATTATGTAAATTTGTTTGGATACCAAAAGAGGGATGCCTGAGTTTTTTGGCAGTATTTTTATCAGTGCTCACCTAGTCATGAACTGCACGGTAGGGAAAAAAATTGTGACGATTCCAAACAAATGTAGCCATTTTTACGGAATAAAAAGATTTTGACTTTGACTTTGACTATTCAAAATTTTTATACTGATGGATTTTATACGTTGTCCCAGGAGCAAATACCTTCGCTTCGCCAATATATCAAAGTTTCTGTTTGATTTCTTGGAACAAACATGTCCGTCAGGCATCTAGTTACTATTTTACTTACTTCAAAACTTTGGTCATGGAGTTGTTATTTGGCTGGGGACTCTTAAAGGTGGAGGTACTTCCCCAGCCGAGTTTTGATGCGCCCTACCAAGGCCTACCTCTCTCGTAAACGCCCAGACCGAGACAAACAGACATGTTCATGCACACAAATGTTTGTCTTGTGTGGGAATCGAACCTTAAATCGAGTTCGATGACGTCGTTGCACGTGTCATTCTAACCGAACACGCAGGTCGGCAACGCAAGAGTGACACCCCTGGTGTTGCAAATGTCCATAGGCTACGGTAACTGCTTACCATCAGGCAGGCCGTAAGCTTGTTTGGCACCTTAGTGGTGTAAAAAAATAAAGCAACGTCGACCGCAACCTGTCTACGGATGGGTTTATCTATCTCGAGTTTCTCCGTGCTCGGAGGGCACGTTAAGCCGTCGGTCCCGGCTGTTGTCGATAGATGACAGTCGTTAAGCTAAGCCATTGGCGCATTTGAGCAGCGTGGTGGAGTATGCCCTAAACCCCTTCGGTTGAAGGCACACCCGTATTCCTGCAGTGAGATGAGAAAGGGTTGATGCAGTGAAATCGAACCCACGAGCGTTGGTGTCAAAGCAGTGTTACAAACCACTACACCCAGCTCGTCAAAACATATATTTTTTAAAATAAGATTTAAGAAACTAAATATCCAATACATCATAAATTACTGAAATAAGATCAAAGTGGTAAATTTAAAAAAGAAAAATCGGCCAAGTGCGGGTCGGACTCGCGCACGAAGGGTTCCGTACCATTATCTATAAAATAGCAAAAAAAATCACGTTTGTTGTATGGGAGCCCCCTTAAATATTTATTTTATTCTATTTTTTAGTATTTGTTGTTATAGCGGCAACAGAAATACATCATCTGTGAAAATTTCAACTGTCTAACTATCACGGTTCAAGAGATACAGCCTGGTGACAGACGGACGGACGGACGGACGGACAGCGGAGCCTCAGTAATAGGGTTCCGTTTTACCCTTTGGGTACGGAACCCTAAAAATCGGCCAAGTGCGAGTCGGACTCGCGCACGAAGGGTTCCGTACCATTATCTATAAAAACAGCAAAAAAAATCACGTTTGTTGTATGGGAGCCCCCCTTAAATATTTGTTTTATTTTAATTTAATTATTTATTCTTAAAGTGAATATATAACTAAATATTCTGTGAATATTTCAAGCGACTACCTGTTGCCGTTATCAATATCAAGCAAAAATGAGCAAAAAAATCACGTTTATTGTATGGGAGCCCCCTTAAATATTTATTTTATTCTATTTTTTAGTATTTGTTGTTATAGCGGCAACAGAAATACATCATCTGTGAAAATTTCAACTGTCTAACTATCATGGTTCGTGAGATACAGCCTGGTGACAGACGGACGGACGGACGGACGGACGGACGGACGGACGGACGGACAGCGAAGTCTCAGCAATAGGGTTCCGTTTTACCCTTTGGGTACGGAACCCTAAAAATGATGACTACGTTAAATTAATAAAGTACAATAAGATTAATACGATAATAAAATACAACGAGACGTGTCTAAGTGCCCTCACGTGTCCTAACAAAAAATTAACCACTTAACATCAGGTGGTTACAGTAGCTTATGAACGCTTGCAAAGCATTAAGTGTAAGGCGTGAAGATGTTTTTGCGTGGTCGACAACCCATGAGTGGCTGCTTCTTATTAAATTTTCTTGATTCTAGGTCAACGACAAGTACCCTATAGGTTTTGTTTCCCTTGCGAGTGTCAAAATATGCGCATAAACGAGGCATAAACAGCCGTATCTTTTGATTGCGTTGACTTAGTTCTTCGATTTTTCCACAGCTCGAAGGGACTGTAGACCTAAGTATTTGATATTAATTTCAGATTGATAGCTCCACCCGTCCCTGAGAAAAAGGGTCTTGACAGACGGACAGACATACAGACAGACTGACAACAATGTGATCCTATAAGGGTTCTGTTTTCCCTTTTGAGGCATGGAACCCTAAAAAATATTTGGCAGAGCTGCGATAGCCAGCGGAGCCACATTACCCTCAAAATTGCCGTTTGGGGTAGACTGATGTCATCCAGCTAGCGTTTAGACGATAATAGTGAGAAACTTCAAAATCGACACACAAATAGCTAACATATTGTAGTTTTGTATCCTTTAATTTGAAATTTAAATGTTCGTTGGTGAGGAAGAACGGTCCAAAATCGTTCCAATTAGAAAAAAAAACATATGGGAAAACGTATGGCCGGCCACTCTGCAGTGCAGTCTGCACTGCACTCCCATCAATAGAAAAAGTAACAGCACTCGTCGCTAGATGTCGTACAGGGTTCCATATATTTTTAAAAAATATTTAAATATTTTTTAAATTTAAAAAATATCAGCTCTGCCTACACAGCTTGCTGTTATTTACTAGTTAACTCGTGTTAGAAACACATGCATATTCCATATTCCACTGTAGTTACGAGTACATAATTTACGCTATTAGGTTTACGACAAGACGAGCTCGGTGGCGCAGTCGTGAATGACACGACTTTGACACCAACGCTCGTGGGTTCGATTCCCACACAAGACAAACATTTGTGTGCATGAACATGTCTGAATGTTTTAAGAGAGGTAGGGTGTATCGAAGCAGCCCGTCTGTCGAAGTACTGGAGGTACTTCGACCTCACAGAAAACCGCAGCGAAATAACAACTCCCTTGAGGGTTGTTGCGTTTCTGCGTGTAAGTGAGGTCACCTGTAAGATCCTAAGGAGTTGCTGTGTTAGCAGCAGAGAAGGCATCGCGCGAGTGTTTACTTAATGTATTTTACAAGCGTTCCACTTAACCACTTTACATCAGGTGAACCATATGCTTGTATGGCTTCCGACGTTGTAAAAAAAACATGTGCGTCTCGGGACGCCCAACAGAAGTCATAACTTACAACTATTCCGCTGCCGTATGCGTGAGAGAAAGGGAAGCCAGACAGTCTGGCGAAGAAGAAAAAAAGAGAATTAACCTAAAACTAAAAACCTTAAAAAATACAATTTAATAACTAAAATATATTATTAAAAAGGAGTCCCTTTAGGCAGGTTCCGAAGATGATGGCAGCGTTACCCCTTTGAATAGCTATACTAATTCTAAGTCCGAGGTCGAGCTGCCAGCTCTTCGGTTTCCTGTGATGTCGACTAACCTTTTTGCTATTTCCTTAAAAAGCCTTACAAAAATGTATATATATATATATATAATGGTACTGAAATATCATTACGTCATTATCGTAACAGCCAGAACATTACCACAGGGGTTGGGTCTTGTTTAATTCCACAACAGCCCCCAAGATGGACGTCCGAACTGGAATAGTTGGGCAAGTTCTTAATTAAGGCAACATTGCCCCCGTTATGATCGGGGGCGTTAATGAAATTATTCGAAGTACGGATATGTAAGTTATATTTAATTAAAATATTTTCGAACTCAACAGGACAGTGATGGCCTAGTGGACAATGAACCCGTTAACCGGCCAGTCCCTGGTTCGAATTCTGATGTGGAAAAAGAATATCTTTTCAGGAACACCGTTCCTATATGAAATCTATATGTTTGTCTGTGCGTTTGTTTGTGTGTTTGTCTGTCACTTTTTTTCGAATATTCGAATTTTGATTCGGATTCAGCATAAAAAAGTAGAATAGGAATGTTCAGGAACACCGTTCCTATCTCTTAAGGAGCATAGTCAAAATGGCCGACAAATAAAAAAAAATGTTGAATATAATTGACGAGCCAATTCCTCTGGCAAAGGAAGCTTGCGCATTCTCAACTGGTTTTGTATAACGTCAGAAGGCATACAAGCAAACGTCCCACCTGATGTAAAGCGATTAACATAGCTTGCAACACATCGCTCGCGCGATGCCACCTCTGCTGCTACGTAGTACAATCAGTGGCATCGCCAAATCATTAGACTTAGGTAGCAGACCTCGTCAACACTTAATAGATCAGGAAACGGGAGAACGCGATCTAGAAGAAGAGAGAGTTTGTCTAAAAGAAAGTATCTGTATTACTTAATGTAAGAAAAGGCTTACATTAAGTTTGACTCGCGCGATGCCACCTCCGCTACTAACATAGTAACTCCTTAGGAGCTTACCGGTGACTTCACTCACACGCAGGAACATAACAACACTCCATAGAGTTGTTAGAACCTCTCTTAAAAACACCCAGACCAAGACAAACAGACATGTTCATGCACACAAATATTTATCCTTTGTGGGAATCGAACCCACGAACGTTGGTGTCATAGTAGTGTAACAGCGTGCGCCAATGCGCCACTGAGCTCGTCAAGACTAAATATTTACAGACTAGCGCGCCCCGCTACTTCGTTTCACAATTTTTTTCCCGCGAAATCCTAATACTTTTTCTAAAATAAAAGTATCCTAAGTTACACCTTATGGGACGTTCACTGACAGATAGCTGATGTACAGCTATCTGTCAGTGAACGTCCCATCATAATCGATCCAGCCGTGTCGGAGATTAGCCTGAACAAATATACACGCAGACAAAAAGAGATTTTTTTTTTTGTACCTGTACCGCGTATACATTCATATACTTACATTTAACAAGAAGCTGTTAATAGATTCAGGCGTTATTTTACGAAAGTTAAAGGAGATTGCCCATTCATGGTACAGAATTGTCTCATGCCTCAGGATAAAAACATTTTCTAAATTATTTTTCTCATTTTAGGAGTCTTCCTGCCCATTCCATGCTTGTTTTGAACAGGACATCTCTACATTTTAGAAAATATAGAGATATATTATTGACTACAATTTATCACTTGATTTTTATTTCCTCCGAATGTTGATCAAAAAAGTTGCCATAGTAAATAAAAAAAATGTTGAAAGAAAACTACGATTAATATTGTTATCGATTATAATTACAAACAATAAAAATGTAACATTACTAGGTACTAATATATGCTTATGAACACATTAACACTTTGATTTCATTCTTTTATGAATCGTTCGGGTTTCGCGCTACAAACCTACTCGTATTTGGTTTTTATTCATATCGAATACAGTGTATAAGAATCGAGTTACGCTAGTCAAACAACCGATTTTCATTTAATATCTATGGTGTGGTAACACTTGTGACATTTGTGTGTGACGGACTTCTTCCCGCGCTTTTGACGAGTGACATTGTTGTTTTAATTGAAATTTTTACAATTCAGTATAAAATTAGTTTTGTGCGACAATTTCGATAGTATTTTGTAACATAAGTGCTAGTGAAATTATACAGTAATGAAAAATCTCAAATATAACACGTTTATGCACTTTTTGGAAGACGTGAATAAGTTCATCAAGAACACCTTGTAAAAATCACTATCGTTTTACGGGTGGTATTTAAACTGGGTTGATTGGGTCTGGGTACCCTTCCCAAGTATTTTTTCAGCACAGTTCCTGAAGCTGGAAAATAGAATTAAGATTTTCAAATGGTTCTAAACTGATGACTTGGCTGTATGGGCTAGATCCCTTTGCCTTTCCCCTCGGGGATAAAAAAAAAATGAGAGAGAGTTGTGTGTGACGAAACGAACATCTGCTGTTTATTACTGCCATTTTTGTATTGATTGAGATTACTATCAACTTTTAAATTGTGATATCATAAACATTATTTGTGTTCAATTCAACGACGGGACGTTTTTCTTGTGTTAGTGTTGTACTATTCAGGCTGAGCACTTGTGGTTATAATTGACCGTGAAAATGACGACGAGAACATTCGACCGGCGAAACCGGTGTATCAATTGTTCTATTTTGATACCGAGAAACATAGGCAGCGATACCTAGGAACAAGCATCTACTCCAATGGTCAAATAATGAAATATTTCCCGTACCTATGCCAAGAAAACCTTTGTAGGTAATTAATTAATTATTAAAGTGTAAGTAAATGTTTCCAACATAGGTAAAGTGATCGTTAATTCACTCTGTAGGCATTTTAAGCAAAGATTAGTAAAAACTACCAAAACTAGATGAGAATTATTTTGATTTTTAGGTTATGTTACGTTTTCTGAAAAAACTTCGAAACTCCTGTTTTGAATCCTAGAATTACTAATGTTAAAGGTTTATTTCTTTTTTATACACCGCCTAAAACAAATTTGGAATTGATGCAACGCCTGTACCGTGGTCCATACTTTTATGGGCATTATCCTTTACATGCGATTTGACTGTGTGCTTCCGCCATCAATTAGTTCATGCGGATTAGCCCCGGCCGGCACCCACCCACTACCGCTAGCAGATGCAACATGCCGACGCTGTCATGGCTGCTCCGGTAGTCTCTGCCTCGGCTGTTGCGGTCGTCCGCCATCTGGAACAGAAACCGCATGCCCCCACCACCGTCGCTGCCACGACTGTCCTGGTCGTCGCTGTGACACGTGTTTCGCTTCTCCACGAGGCATTATCAGGCGCTGTAGATGTTAGTCGTTAGAATACCATACTACATGTAATATGCCGGCCGGCCGCATGAACAAATAGGTGGCGGAAGCACACAAAGCAGGTTAGATCAAATCGCACAGAAAGCTGTTATTTCGACATTAAAAACAGACACTTCAACTTTATTTATATATGTCTAAATATTCTGCGATGCTCAGTACCTCTCGAGGTCACCTGGAGGAGAAGGTTAAGCTGGCGTCCAAGAAACTTGGTGTGCTCAACAGAGCTAAACAGTACTTCAGCTCGGGGCAAAGACTTATGTTATATAACCACCTTTGGGTGGAAGTACCTGGACACCAGTTAGGACCATGGGGTTCGGTGCAGAGACGAGGTGTGATGATCATCGTTGATACTAAACTCACGCACTGTATTGAGCCCTTGAGTTTGAGAAGAAATTTTGCCCCCCTTTGCGTGTTCTACCGGCTGTATAATTGGTTGTGTTCTGAGGAGTTGTTCGACATTATACCAACAGCCTCATTTACAATCGCACAGCTCGCCAACGGCTGGGACTTCATCCTCATACACTGGAACCGCAATGGTCGGCTGCTGATTTCAGAGAATTTGTCTACCAAGAACTATTAAGTTGTGGAATGAGCTCCCTGCCGTGGTTTTCCCAAGGGACAGCATGGGCTTCTTCAAGAATGGTGTGAAGAGATTCTTACAGAGCCGGCAAAGCAAGAGTGACGCCCTGTTGCAAATGTTCAGCTTACAATATTTTACCATAAGACTTTGTACAAAAGTCGTCTGCGTGGGTACCTCTGTCTCACCTATTTCTACCGCCTAGCAGCTGTATTTATATAGCTGTGTTCCGGTTTGAAGGGTGAGATATGGCAGATAAATTACTGGGTACTGTGACGAAACAGCCTTAGGTCCCAAGATTTGAAGCGCGCGAGTAACATCCCCGTGGTGTTGCGAACGTCAATAGGCTGCGGTGAACGCATACCATCTAGTGCGGACCGCATGCTTGTTTACCAAACTAGTTGTATAAAAAAAACATCAGGCAAAAAGAAAACATCAGGCAGGCGGTACGCTTGTTTTGGTGTTGTATAAAAAAAATATATAGAAATTATTTCCTCAGTATGAGAAGTTACCTCGTAAGCAATAAATGTGGCATCTAGCAAACAAACCTACAAACCTTCTAGTGAACTTTCATAGGCTGCGGCATCCATTTCATATAAAACTTACCTGACTGGAAGGAGTCAGGTAAGTTTAATAACAAGTATTCAGCTTCCGTAACGTTGCCATGTGACGGAATTTCACAAACGATTTGTGTTCGCAGCACAATGAATTTGAGAATTTAAATGTAGCGGAAAGCTTACGCGACATTTCGCATTCATATAACCATTTGATATTGTTCCTCACTGAATCTTGGTTCAGCCAATTATACATTTAATCATACAGTAGCTTATGAACTCTTGCAAATACAAAAAGTACCTCTGCTGCTAACACTGCAACTCCTTAAGAGCTTACTGTGATCTCGCACGAACACAACAATCCACCAGCTATTTGGCTAAGGTTTGCTGTGAGTAGAGGTTCTGCACTAGTCTGTTAGTTTTATGTGTCCTACCTCTTTTAAAAACTTTCAAAACAAAACAAGCAGACATGTTGCACGCTAATGGCCTGTGTGGGAATCGAACCCACACGCGCTGGTGTCAAAGAAGCGTTACTAACCACCGAGCTCGTCAATGCAAAATATATCGTATACATCCACTACCACCATCACATCAACCCTTACTCATCCCACTGCAGGGATATGGATCTCCCTTCAAGCGAAGGGGTTTAGAGCATACTCCACCACGCTGCTCAAATGCGGATTGGCGGAGGCTAGTGTTATCAAGCCGCCCGAGGGCCAATGGCTTAGCTTAACGACTGGGGGCCAACGGCTTAACGTGCCCTCTGAAGCACGGAAAAACTCGAGATAGGTAAACCCATCCATAGACTGGCTGCGGTGGAACTTGCTCATCCTGCGTGTTCGGTTAGAATGACACATGCAACCGAGTTCTCAATCGTATACATAATAGGATCTAATTGATCACTTTTGTATGATGTGTATGGTATTCATCGTTTTGTATGTCAATCAATGATATTGTATTTAAAGATGACGTATATTCATACTGCGCGTCGTTTTGTTATTGTTCCACTACGACATTATAGTACTTACTTACTAAGGCGTATATAGATTACAACAATGAAGGGGATAGATAATATGGAACGCATGATATAGAGAGAGATAGCTATCTGTCAAGAGTTGCGCTTGAAATACGTCAGCGCATCATAGAATAGCGCATAAGCGCATATTAGACCAATTGGGTTAATTTCATTGCCTCAGTTTTTGCGCGCTAGTACGACATCTACCTCTTTTTAATACAATATCATTGATGTCAATACAATTGCCGTGCCAGAGAAACGAGCTCAATGGTAGAGTGTTTCGCAATGTTAACTTAACGTCAAGTCTCATGGATTCGATTCCCACACAGGACACACATCTCATATGTCTGAGAGAGGTATGCCACATCAAACAGACCGATCGGGGAAGTACCCTTCACCACACAGAAAACCTTAGCCAAATATCTCCCTGGAATGAGGTTCTAAGCTGCTAATGAGATGCTGTGGTTACAAGCAGAGATGGCAACGCGTTAGCGATACTTCCTGTAATGGCAAGCGTTCATAGGCTACAATAACCTCTTTACATCGACATTCGTATAATCAAAACTACTTTCATTTCTTGGCAGTAAAAGCCAGTAGACACACCAGGGATTCCCAAAGTGGTCGATAGCGACCCCAAGGGGTCAATATCGGTTTCTCAGGTGTCGACATAAACGAAAACTGATTTTGGGGATCGACAAGGTCTAAAAAACGATAGCGATATTAGTTAACACAAATTCTCATTTGAAACTTTCCAGATACCGTATAAGTTGTGTTACGTATACTAACTTGTTATAATAATGAATAACATTTTAGTAAGAAGTATCATTGTTGTACTTTAAAAAAAACTAGATATAAGATTTAGTAATTTGGCTTTGGGGGTCTGAAGTATCAATTCATTTTGGAAAAGGGTTTCTTGCCCAAAATAGTTTGAGAATCCCTGCTATACACAATGCAGTGCTGGTCGCAACGCTTACTTATGGAAGCGAGAGCTGGGTGTGGCAGAGAGAGCATTAAAGTAGGATAAATGCGATCGTAATGCGAGCGTTGCGCAAAATTTGTGGCGAAACGCTTGTAGACCGTTTAGCAATGATGATGTTAGAAACAACGATGGCCTGAAAGAGAGCGTCGGTGTTAAAAAAGAAGAGGCATGCTCCGTTGGTCCGGACATGTAGAAAGAGTACAGGATGAAAGAATTACGAAACAGATATACAACGCAAAAGTAGAAGCCGAGGAAGATCACTACTTACCTATCATGACTTATTTATCATCGTGTTTAATCAGAAGGAAATGTTCAGGAGCCTTAGAAACCGGTGAGCGTGCATCATAAGAGCAATGAATGTTAAAGAAGCGAGTGAAGTGTGTAAGGATCAATTCACGTGGTGCTTGGTTCTCTCTGCCTACTCCGCAAGGGACTTGGCGTGTAGTTATAGATAAAAAACTGTTTTTTCTTTTAGCCAAAAATACAGTTTCCTCAGTCAAGTTTCAATTTATACAAATTAAATAAGCACAAGTCTCTCAGATAACGAGATCCAAGAAGGATTTACAAATAAAAACAATTCTCTTTAATTATGGACTTCGCAGCATTTAATTATGGAGTCCGTAGCATTTAATTAAGGACTCTAGGATTTAATTAAAAAGCTTCGTCGATCGCAATTTGCCGGCGTCGAAGTGGTCACTATTTGATATTACTCGTATTTCGAAGTATCGAATTAAACATAGAATTATATCCTTTTTTATATATAACTTTATTTCAAATAAGAAAAGGCATGCTCCGCTGTTTTAGGCATGTAGAAAGAATGCAAGGAGATAGAATTACTAAACAGATGTACTCAAAACGAATGGGGAATGAGCTTGTCCAGTATTGTTTAAATACCAACATGCGATTATCAATGAGCTGTCAATTCATCTTCGTCCTAGCGTCATTTCGTTGGCTAATCCATTAGGAATGGCAGAATCTGCTAAACCTAAATCTAAGGATTTGGCCAAGATTCTGATTTTGAGATAGAGCGACAGCCGTCAGACATCCACAATCCAGATGACCAGACATCGGATTCTAGATGAGCTGGATAGCACAATAGTTAACGCTGCAAGGACACCAGGGTTCGTAGGTTCCGTTTGTATTTTTTTTTATATTAGTTCAGCCTAGTTGCACCTCTTTGCCTGATGGTAAGCGAAAGTGGAGCCCAAACTGCAACTGACAAAATACTACACCTGACGTGACTGATTCTGACAGTTGACGCTGCCATGCAGACCCGCAAAATGCTTCTTCACGCTACGTTTGAAGACATGTGCAGGCAAGGCGTTCCACTTTTAATGGTACAACAAAGATAGGAGTTGCTGGACTTTTTGGTACGTGAAGGGATATTCTCAATAGTGGAACGATGACAATGCAAACCCGTACGTGTGGTTCTATGACGGAAGACAGAGGGTGGGATAAGGGAAAACAGTTCTCCAGAGCACTCGCCATGATAATGGCGATAAAGTACACTTAGAGATCCTATGTCCCTACGGAGTTGAAGAGGTTCTAGGTTTTTGGTGACCTCTTCGTCGTCAATTATGCGGATAGCCCGTCGCTGCAACCTATTGAGAGCCTTATGAAGATACTATGCGGAGCTGACCCAGAGATGCGAGCAATACTCCACGCAGGCCCAAACTTGTGTCTTATAAAGCAGACAAAGCTGGCCCGGCGTGAAGAATCGAATGGCGATAAAATACACTTAGAGAGCCTATGTCCCTACGGAGTTGAAGAGGTTCTAGGTTTTTGGTGACCTCTTCGTCGTCAATTATGAGGATAGAATTTGTTGTAAACGCGCAAACCTGAGTTTTCTCAGCATTAAACTCAACCAGGTTATTGGGACCCCATTTACTAATGACATCCAAAACCCGATTCAGTTCAACGACAAGACTCTCACGCCTCTCATCGACTTCTATCCGACCAGCACCAGGCCGACCGAAATATCGCCCACGGACCGTACTGTCACTGCATAGCTCTGAATGTTACCAAGTGGCAGCATGTCATTGATATGCAGAAGAGAGAGGCAGGGGCGATAGAACGGAGCCCTGTGGGACACCAGCATTCACTGGCATGAACCGCGAAGCGCAACCATCTGCAAGGACGTGGATTCTACGCTCATGCAGAAAGCCAGCAATCCAATTACAAAACTGGAGGGGCAGACCGTATGCCGGAAGTTTGGAGAGAAGTGCTTTGTGCCAGACCCGACTAAACGCCTTGGCGATATCTAGGCTGACTGCCATGGATTCACCATATTTATCGAGTACCTCCCCCCAGAGGTGCGTCACATACGCTAGAAGATCACCTGTTGACCGTTTCGGTCTAACACCATACTGACGATCATTGATTATGGAGTGATCTTCTAGGTAACGGATCAATTGATTGTTAAGGATCCGTTTCATGACTTTGCACAACACTGAAGTTACGGCAATGGGGCTGGTAATGGGGACTTTTTGGGGACCGGCTGCACATTGGCCTCTCTCCGGATCCGGAACACAACCGGTCGAGTAAGAGAGGCGGAAGAGGCGAGTCAACACCGGAGACAACTCCGCTGCACATTTTTTTAGAACAATCGCTGGGATACCATCAGAACCATTGGCTTTTCGGACATCGAGTGACTGTAGTTTAAAACGCACACCGCGCTGCCTGATATGGATATCAGGCATAACGGATCCACTGGAGGGTATTTGGTGGTTGCGTGCTACAGTCATCGATCCGGGAGTTAGCCGCAAAGAGGCTGGCCACAAGATCAGCTCCTGCGACTGCTGCGCCAGTGAGCCATCGGGGCATCGCAGCAGTGGCAGCGAGGTTGTAGCAGAAGTTGGCCTGCACAGCTTTGGCCAGTCGCCAGTAGTTACGCAACCCAGTAGGGTACGCCACTAGTTCCGTGCCGACTCGTGTAACGCGCTGGGCGTCCGCTCTTATGTATGCTCTCTTGCAGATCTTGGTGGCAGTGTTGTAGGCTGATTTCAGTGAGTTAGTATTCGGATCTTTAAGGGCGCGACCCCTGATCCAAGCGCGATACGCCGCCTGTTTGTTACTAACAGCTTCAGCGCATTCGCGGTTCAACCAAGGCCGTCTCCGGCTTTTGACGACGACATCTCCGATATTGTATTGGTTAGGGTCTTTTTATGAGAGGTAGAGCGCATCAAAGCAGCCCGTCTGGGGAAGTGGGCATGCTCCGTTAGTTCGGACATGTAGAAAGAATGCAGGAAGAAAGAATTACGAAACAGATAACGGGAAGGATGTAGGAGCCGAAGGCGGAGACTTACCTACCGTGGACGAATTGTGTCTTATCAAAAGGTGACGTCAGGAGCCCTAGAAACTGAGCGTGCATGAGTAGAGCAATTAATGTTAAAGAAGCGAGTGAAACGTACTGACACGTTGCGCTCGTTGCTCTCTGCCTACCTGGCCAGGCATTTTATACTACGTCCGGGGGCATACAAGCATACGGCCCACCCGGTAAAGCGGGTACCGTAGCCTATTAACGCTAGCGATATATTATGTATCACGCGATGCCTCCTCTGCTGCTTACACACCAACTCCTTGGGTGCTTACTGGTGACCTCACACGCAGGAACACAACAATCGTCTAGGGAGTTGTTATTTTCTGTGAGGTGGAGGTACTCCCCCAGACGGGCTGCTTTGATGCGCCCTACCTCTCTTAAATCTAGACCAAGACAAACAGACATCTTCATGTTTGCCTTGTGTGAGAATCGAATCCACGAGCTTTGGTGTCAAAGTCGCGTCATTCGACTGAACCACCGTACTCATCATATAAGTTATAGATAAATAGATAGATGAACTTCGCCACGATGTTACTTAGTCAAAGTCTTCTATTAAGAATTCAATTTAAGATAGACAGCTTGTGCAAAAACCACAGTTACCAGGCCAGACTGATTTAATTTTGTTGCAGCGGAGTTAGTTAACTACATGCAGAGTATCCTCGGACTGCGCTCCACGAATGGGATTTAGCCGTAATTTTGTGAAGGCAGTACAGGCTTTCAAGATTTCCAGTGAGATTTGGCGCAATTTAAACACTTAAGCTGTGATGACATTCATGACCAACATTTCTAATTCTTATAACATGAAGTTATGACTTTACGTATGTTTTGAAGACTAGCTGCTGCCCGCGGCTCCGCCCTCGTGGAGTCAAATAACGTAGCCTATGTGTTAATCCAGATCATAATCATTTACCTATTTGTTTTGAATGTAATTTATCTTACATCTATATATTATTTTCTATGTATAATAAGTATGTATATAAAAAAAAAATTGTATTTACGTATGTTTATCAGTTGTCTAGTACCCATAACACAAGCTTCGCTTACTTTGGGGCTAGATGGCGCTGTGTGATTTGGCCGACAATATTTATTTATATTTATTAACAAAAGGTCGATAAACACTCTACGCGTCCAGTACAACAACATCTTCAGGATGATGTTGAAACTTCCTCGCTTTTATAGTGCTTCCGGGATGTTTGCACAGGCCCGAACTGACGATTTTCATGCAGTTATTCGGAAAAAAGTTGCATCTCTAATGAAAATGGTGCGGGGAAGTGACAACAGCATGTTGAAAGCTATCGCTGAGGACGTGCATGCACCTGTGCTGAGGCATTTCGTCAGGACTATGGCCGAAATAAAAGGTGTACACTCCGTGGTTGGTTGTCGTTGTAGTCCTCACGGAATGCCTCTCAGGTATAAGCCCCGCGCGTTGATATTGCGATGGAACCTTGTCACAATAACAGCTGCGTGACGTCATCCATAGCAAAAAAATACAGATAGCAAAAAAAAATTTCATAAAAAGTAAATGCTATAAATACCTACATAATAATTACCTTTGCCTTTTTAGGACATTAAAATGTCCTCGGTAGTGTCCGAAGCACTTTTTAAGGCACGGTTTATATTTTGAATAACTAACTTAGAGTCCTCTCTCTCTTTTACAAAATAATTGTCCAATTTAATAATCATTTCACGAGCACGACTGTTAATTAATTTCTTACTCATTTTAACGGGTAACAGGTAACAAAACTCAACAGTAAAACAGGATAACAAAAACAAAAAGCTATAGTTAACAAGTACTCGATGCGCGTAAGCACGTAAGCGTGGGCTGCGAACGGTACTGACGGTGCGACTTCGACTACGTCACCAAGATGGCCGCCAATCGCAATATCAACGCGCGGGGCTTATACGTGATATATCAAAATTGTCAGTTTCCAAATTTATTAGTAATGCTTAACATTATTTTAAGTTTCTGTCTACTAACCAATGGAATTTTATGGCAATGGAATTTAATTAATAATCTATCTACGCGCCAAATTTCATTCAAATCCGTTCAGCCGTTTAACCGTGAAAGAGCAACAAACATCCATACATACAAACTTTCGTATTTATAATATTAGTAGGATATTTTGCTTGACTTTAAGAGAGTTAGGGGTGATGAAAGCAGCCCGTCTGGGGAAGTTTTTACCAGAGGGAGACTTTGTACAAAAGTGGTCTGCGTGGGTGCCTCTGGCTCACCTATTTCTACCGCCCAGCAGCTATATTTATATAGCTGTGTTCCGGTTTAAAGGGTGAAATATGGCAGAGAAATTACTGGGTACTGTGACGAAACAGCCTTAGTTCACTGTGGAGTGCGAGCTGCGGTGACCGCTTACCGTGTTTGCCAATCAAGTTGTATAAAAAAACTACCTCTACCTCGCAGAAAACCTCAGCCAAATAACAACTCCTTAGAGGGTGGTTGTGTTTCTGCGTGTGAGTGAGGTCACTAGTAGGCTCCTATGGAGAAATTGTGTTAGCAGCAGCGGAGGTATCGCGCGAGTGATACTTATGTATTACAAGGGTTCATAGGCTACGGTAACCGCTTTACATCAGGTGGGCCGTATGCTTGTATGCCTTCCGACGTCACAAAAAAAGGACTTTTTTATGCAAGGACAACACAAACATACGGTCTACCTAATATAAAGTAATTACCGTAGCCTATGCTTACTAAACAGGAAGCAACAGCAGAGGGAGCACTCCCCCTGCTGCTTATACAGCAATGCCGTTCCTCCTTTCTAACCCGCAAAAATCCAGCAACATGTCTGGGAAGTGTTGTTTGCCTGCGGTTTTCTGTGAGGTAGAGGTACTTCCCAAGTAACTTAGCCCAAATAAAAACAATGATAATTATAACAAACAAAAATCATTTTTTTTTATACTACGTCGGGAGGCATACAAGCATACGGCCCACCTGATGTAAAGCGGGTACCGTAGCCTATTAACGCTTGCGATATATTAAGTATCACTCGCGCGATGCCTCCTCTGCTGCTTACACAGCAACTCCTTGGGAGCTTACTGGTGACCTCACTCACACGCAGGAACACAACAACCCTCTAAGGAGTTGTTACTTGGCTGCGGTTTTCTGTGAGGTGGAGGTACTTCCCCAGACGGGCTGCTTTGATGCGCCCTATTTTAAACCACATTTTAAAGTACGAGTACACTGTTATATATGTAATATGTAGGTAGGTGTGCGTTGGTATCTCCACACCACCGTCGTTACTTGTGTCTCAATAAATACTCAGTGCGCTGTTAGCCGATGTTTGATTGACACCTGCACTACCTCTCTTGTTCTCATACACATAACGTACACGTAAGAGCAAATCACGCTTGATACTTGATGTGCTTTTGTAACTCTTATTGCGTACGGAATACAATCGACACAAAGATCAATATGTCTATCTTGACGAGGACTTGCCTGTACAATTTCAATCGTCATCGATTTTATATACTTGAAATATCTACCAAAAAAAAAACTAATTTAGATTTTTGAAAAAGTAAATGATTTAACTATGTATAGTGTTTGTGGCATAACGCTTGCTGACCGCGTTCGAAATGATGACGTACGAAAGAGAGCTGGACTGACTGTGTCGGTGTTAAGATAAGAAAGGGCATGCTCCATTGGTTCGGACATGTAGGAAGAATGCAAGATGAAAGAATGACGAAACAGATATACAATGCGAAAGTGGAAGGATGTAGGAGCCGAGGAAGACAAAGACTAACCTACCATGACCAAATTGGTCGTGTTTTATCAGAAGGTGATGTCAGGAGCCTTAGGAACCGGCGAGCGTGGATGAAAAGAGCTATGAATGTGAAAGAAGCGAGTGAAGTGTGTAAAGGCCGCGTCTTATGGCATTCGGTTCTCTCTGCCTACCCCGCAAGGGACCTGGCGTGAAGGTATACATACATGTATAGTGTTTGTTACTTTTATTAATTTTTGGCATCAACATTACATACAGGTACGATATGCAACAGTAATAATGGGGGACGTGCGCCCTGCCATGCAATTCTGTAAGAGCAAACATTCTTACATCCTCGGAAACATCGGCTGTTACAGCCTTGAACACAAAATTGCAATTCTTTGGTGTCGCTTTTCATGGTTGTGCGACACTAGCGCCGCAAAGCTGCGTTTGGAATTGGAATTCTACAAGGCAAACAGCCTCGCGTACGCTTACAGCCTTATGGAATACCAAATAATTTAGCCATGATCGCAGTAGACGATGTCAAAGCTGTGACATCTGTGATCACAGCGACGCACACAGCCATTACGAGTCGCTTAGAGAATTGCATGGCAGAACTCCTGAAACTCGTACCCTGTGGCACTCGGTCCCCTGTAATATTTTTGGTGCCTACTCGTCCCCACCCGCAGAGTACAATCAGTCTACATTGGGCTGCCATACGTCCCGGTACACCGGGACATGTCCCGGTTTGAAGTGTTATGTCCCGGTGTCCCGGTCAAATAATCAGATCGGCGAGTGATCGAAGTGAAACGGGGGCGAGCGAGCGCGACTGCGACGTTAGCTGAGTCGGCGCGCGGCGGCGGCGTTTGTCTGTTTGCGGGCACCCCGGGTGGTTTACCCTATTTCTGTTTCACATGTCCCGGTCGGCGTCTCAGAATTTATGGCAGCCCTAATCTACAATCGTCTCGCGTGCTAACGGTAAAAATATAATTCATATAATTGTATAAATATCACGTTTATTAATAGGTGACTGTTGCTTGGAGCTGTGAAGCTAATTACGATATAAAAAGCAGTCTTGAAATGTTTATAAATCACACATTAACAATAACAAATAATCAACTCACTCGGGTCTAAGGGCCGCATCAGCGCGATCTTCGCAAATCATTTGGTTTTGATTAATTATTACTATGAATACAGGCACACAATTTTCTTTATGACTGTACTATCTCAACACTTTTTTATTTATAATTTAATGCACAAATGAGTACCTTAAAAAATAATTAATATTGACTGGTAACCATTTGAAAATAGTATTGTCTTAGGTTTTTGCGATTGTTATACATTGAATTAAACATTTTTTTTTACGGAAATATCGCGTATTTTATTTATTTTATTGAACCTGACGTTTCGAATGCTTTGCAGCGTCCGTCTCCCGCCGACCACGGACGCTGCAAAGCATTCGAAACGTCAGGTTCAAGAAAATAAATAAAATACGCGATATTTCCGTTAAAAAATTGTTTAATTCAACCATTTGAAAATGTTAATTCTATGTTCCAGCTTCAGGAACTGTGCTGAAAAAATACTTGGGAAGGGTACCTAGAGCCAATCAACCCAGTTTAAATACCACCCGTAAAACGATAGTGATTTTTACAAGGTTTTCTTGATGAACTTATTCACGTCTTCCAAAAAGTGTATAAACGTGTTAAATTTAAGAGGTTTCTTTACTGTATATTTTCACTAGCACTTATGTTACAAAACACTATCGAAATTGTCACATAATACTAATTTTATACTGAATTGTAAAAATTTCAAGTATAACAACAATGTCACTCGTCAAAAGCGCGGGAAGAAGTCCTAATATTATTATTCTTCTTTATGGCGATCCTGTTGTTCTCGCCAATGTCAGTGCTTTCACATTTCAGTTCATAATTTAACTGAGTATGTGACTACTCTTAGTATGTGACTCTGCTAAGAAGTGGCTTTGTGAGTGTACAGTATATTTATATAAATAGTTTAGCAAGTGGCGTAGACACTGTGACGCTCCGTCTACATGCCTGAAACAAAAGACATACACTGACATCACAAACAAGGGTTAGTATGATTATAAGACATACACTTTACAATTTAATGTTATTAGTGTTAATAAACGCACACAAAGTATATACAACGGAGGGGGAGTTAATAAATGTAAGGAGGGATTTAAAGTTGATAGGACGGGGAATAGAGGAAGGGAGTAAGTCATAAAGAGAGGAGGGAAGAAGTCCTAGAATTACAGACAAAAACAAAACGTCAAACACAAATACTTACACCTTGTGACAGCTGTCAGTACTATTATACACTTTATTCTGGCAATACCATGTGACATTTAACATCTAACATCAAAGTGCGGGCAGTTGGTTAAAACGCTACAATTTATTAAGACTGAGAGAGCGCAGACGTGCAGATTTTGTCCAAGTAATACGCTTCCGCTTGCGGCATGACCCTCTCTTCGAACTCGCCTAGACAATGTACGGAGCCCAAGAAGATGACAGCTAATCCAGTTGGGCTTCGTTACATCGTTCACTTTGTGACTGTATATAGACACAAACAGCTCAGCGTAATGGTCTTAAACGGAGGTCTAATTTGTCAACGCTCACACTAACATCCGGTACTTGTACTGTTAATGTAGCATTTATTATTAGAATTACAGATGACGAGCTCGGTGGTGCAGTCGTGAATGACGCGACTTTTAGACCAACGCTCGTGGGTTCGATTCCCACACAAAACAAACATTTATGTCCATGAACATGTCCGTTTGTCTTGGTCTGGATGTTTTAAGAGAGTAAGGACTCATGAAAGCAGCCCGTGGGAAGTACAACTCACAGAAGCCGCCAGTAAGCTCCTAAGGAGTTGCTGTGTTAGCACCAGAGGTGGCATCGCGCGTGTGTTACTTAGTGTTCATAGGCTACGGTAACCACTTTATACGAATATGCCTCCCGACGACTGCTTGCATACCTTCACCACCGAGCAAGTGATTAATTACAAGGCTATTTCAGCTACTTTCATAGCATTATGTCATATGGTATACTGTTGTAGGGAAAGGCGGCTGACATTGAAACATACAAAAGAGAGCCATCCGCTCTAACATGGGCTCCAGGGAATCACTTAGAGAACTATTCAAAGAAATAAATATCCTCGTGGTTACCTCTCAGTATATAGAAGCAGAAATAGATGCGCATGCCGGTATATCGGCTTGCTAAGACTAAGTAGATCTTTTATTGTAAATTGTATTCGATTCTATAATAAATTACCTGAAACAGTTCTGTCCTTGCCTGACAATATGTTCAAAGTCAAAGTCAAAATCTTTTTATTCCGTAAAAATGGCTACATTTGCTTGGAATCGTCACAATTTTTTTCCCTACCGTGCAGTTTATGACTAGGTGAGCACTGATAAAAATACTGCCAAAAAACTCAGGCATCCCTCTTTTGGTATCCAAACAAATTTACATAATTTATTAATTACGTTATAATTGGATCGACTCAATCCCATGCATTTTTATCATTAATATAGTCCGATACTTTATAATATGCCCTGCTACACAATTTGGCTTTAATAGTAGTTTTAAATTTGTTTATTGACAATTCTCTTATATTGCTGGGAAGTTTGTTATAGAACCGTTCAAAAGACACATCAAAAATACCTAATACTTTGTGTAAGAATGGCTCTTACAGAATCGATGAATATCTTACTGATAGAGATGTTTCGAAATGATTCAGCACATGTAGTTATATACACTTGATATTACTATATGTACACTCACATATATTTATTGTGATATATATTGACGATGAAAAAAAAACCCATAATGTCAAGTTTCTTTTGGCATTTCTTCTTCGCCAGATCATTTTCCAAAGGCTGGTAGATTAAAAAAGAGAGATTAAAACTAAAAAGTGATACAATGTGATCTAATTTACAGAATGTAAGACGCGTCTAAGCATATCATCTTAGCCCGTAAGGGCCTAATGGCAAATAAATGATTTTTATATATACCCGAAAACACGAATTTAATGGTATATGTCATGATTGGAACCGAGGACCAGTTGATCAAAAGGTTGCATATTAGAAAATCAAAACTTCATCGAACAAATTTCAAAATAACGAATAAATCAACAAATTTTTAAATAACAATTGTCATTTGATCAAAAGTTCAACTGACCACAGTCTGGAATATCAACGTTTAAATAATCTATTACACTATTGGCCAAATCATTCAAAGGTCAAAAGGATCGCCCTAAACTTGAGTTCGCTCGCTCGCTCGTGTTTTTGGTCGCAAGGTAACCTAACTAACGAGGAAGGTAAACAAAACACTGAAGAAGAAATCATTTGCGATTATGAAATTTTACTAGGAATGATTTGGCACTTTAAATTTACATCTAGCAACTTTTGGTCAGTCGTCCATTTGATGACACATACATTTTGGATTATAAAATTTTGCTAAATAAAACATTTGATCTTTTAAATTTTGTTAGATATTTCATTTCTTGTTTGTTTGAAATGAAATCAAATGAAATTTGCTCGATGAAGTTTTGATTTTCTAATATGCAACTGATCAAAATGTATACTAATCCTGATAATTAATAATTTGGAAAATATGTATAAATATGATTAATAATTTTGAAAATATGTTTACATACGGGACAGCAACAATTGTCCAACGTTTGAAAAAAAATGTTTCACCGAAATGTTACTCATTTATTAGAAAATTTGAAGTCGAAATATCACGGTCACAATACCTTCTTATTTCTATCATATTTATGTCACTCGTCAGTATAAACTGAATAAAAAACGAGTGTGCTTTAGACCGCACGACTGAAGTAAAACTTCTTTAGCTCCATAATATACAGACAATAGGCCTGCACTGTGTCTTAGATATAAGAAACTATCGCTATGAGAGAAAGAGAGAAAGAAAATGTGTGCTCGCACCTCTCTCTCCTGCCCCTACAGTAATATACGAAACTTAACTCTCTCTTTCCATCTTCACTAACTTATATCTCCCTCTGAACTTCCATTCGCCTCGCCCGATCACACTTTTGGCAACGCTCTCGTCACGCTTTCACCAGCCATGCAATTCTGTAAGAGCAAACATCCTTACATTCTCGGAAACATCGGCTGTTATAGCCTTGAACACAAAATTGCAATTCCTTAGTGTCGCTTTTCATGGTTGTGCGACACTAGCGCCGCAAGGCTGCGTTTGGAATTGGAATTCTACAAGGCAAACAGCCTCGCGTACGCTTACAGCCTTATAGAATACCAAATAAAAAGCCTTTTGATCGCAGTAGACGATGTCAAAGCTGTGACATCTGTGATCACAGCGACGCACACAGCCATTACGAGTCGCTTAGAGAATTGCATGGCGGCTTACTCCCCAAGTCGTGCGTAAAGCAGTTTTACTTCAAAAAGCGTTTTCAGTTCATATATCAATGAGACCTGAGACTTCACGAACAGAGAGCGCGTTTGTTTCACAATTAACTGACATGTTATACAGGCAATCTAATACGAATTACGTGCTAGGCAAATTTAAAAGGACGTACGAACAGAAATGCTCCTAAACGCCTTAAAAATACAGTTCACATTACCGTTCTAGCGGTGATAATTCATAATTCGCGGAGCGGGATGGACGGAGCGCTGGGTTAGATAAATGGCTAATCTCATGAATACCTCGTGTGTATACATACGGGTATGATTTGCGAATGAGACTGACGCGGTTTTAGTTACTAACACTTTACTACTGTTTGACGAGCTCGGTGGCTCAGTTGTGAATGACGCGACTTTGACACCAACGCTCGTGGGTTCGATTCCCACTCAAGACAAACATTTCTGTGCATGAACATGTCTGTCTTGGTCTCGATGTTTTAAGAGAGATAGGGCGCATCGAAGCAACCCGTCTGGGGAAGTACCTTTCACCTCACGGAAAACCGCAGCCAAATAACAACTCCGCAAAGGGTTGTTGTTTTCCTGCGTGTGAGTGAGGTCACCAGTATGCTCCCATGGAGTTGCTGTGGAATCAGCAGAGGAGGCATCGCGTTAGTGATACTTAATATATTACAAGCGTTAATGGGCTGCGGTAGCCGCTTTACATCAGGTGGGCCGTATGCTTGTATGCCTCCCGACGCAGTATAAAAAAAATAAGCTTTCGTGTAATTATTTCAAAATTTTCTCATTACAAACTTCGGAAATAAGATGAAAGGGATTATCTCTAACACCCGGAAAGAGCTACCGGTAATATATAATTTAAAATTTTCCTAATTTTGGTTATACTTAACAAGCTTACTTCACGGCCGTATGGGGAAGCTCAAGATCGCTCAGCGTGCTATGGAAAGAGCTATGTTTGTTGTTTCTCCGCGTGATAGAATCAGAAATGAGGATATCCGCAGTAGAACTAAGGTAACCGACATACCCACAGGATAAGCAAGCTAAAGTGGGAGCGGGTCGGCCACGTAGTTCGCAGAACCGACAACCATGAAGAAAGGTTCTCGATTGGCGTCCCCGCACTGGTACACGCAGTGTGGAACGAACCCCCACTTGATAGAACGACGACCTTAAGAGGTTTGTAGCGAGTACCTAGATGGATAAATAAATAAAATAAATAAATAAATAATGTCTGACAAATTACACAGCGCCATCTAGCCCAAAGTAAGCGAAGCTTGTCTTATGGATACTAGACAACTGATAAACATACGTAAATACATTTTTTTTTTTTTGTAAATACATACTTATTATACATAGAAAATACCCAGACCAAGACAAACAGACATGTTCATGCACACAAATGTTTGCCTTGTGTGGGAATCGAACCCACGAGCGTTGGTGTCAAAGTCGCGTCATTCACGACTGAGCCACCGAGCTCGTCAAAAATGGAATGGATCAAAGATGGATGGATTTTTAAGAGAGGTAAGGCGCATCAAAACACCAATATGCAACTGATCAAAATGTGTATTAATTCTGATAATTAATAATTTGGAAAATATGTATAAATATGATTAATAATAAGAAGAAGAAAAAAATCTGTGTCACAAATTAAAATATCAACAACACGTACAAAATACGATTCCGTATTTTTCAGTCTAAAATTCGCATAGAGTTGGTCCATTTTACAGTGTATGAAATTTATGTTAGGATGTTGTGTTGATTTAATATGTATGCGGAGAAATGTACGAAAATGAATATGAATAACGGTTCTATTATAATTGGGCATAAAGGTCATAATAATGTACATTGTTATTCTTCTTTTTCCTAGTATGATCCCGTTTCATAATTTATTAGGATTGGCGGTATCCGCAACCTCAGCCTGAGGTTTTGGCAAAGATACTGATTTTGACACGACTGCCGTCAAACTTCTACACGCAAGAGGGACGACCAGATCCTTCAGAGGTTTTTAGGGTTCCGTACCCAAAGGGTAAAACGGAACCCTATTACTGAGACTCCGCTGTCCGTCCGTCCGTCCGTCCGTCACCAGGCTGTATCTCATGAACCGTGATAGTTAGACAGTTGAAGTTTTCACTCTTTTTTCTTACAGAATCGATGAATATCTTACTGATAGAGATGTTTCGAAATGATTCAGCACATGTAGTTATATACACTTGATATTACTATATGTACACTCACATATATTTATTGTGATATATATTGACGATGAAAAAAAAACCCATAATGTCAAGTTTCTTTTGGCATTTCTTCTTCGCCAATGATCATTTTCCAAAGGCTGGTAGATTAAAAAAGAGAGATTAAAACTAAAAAGTGATACAATGTGATCTAATTTACAGAATGTAAGACGCGTCTAAGCATATCATCTTAGCCCGTAAGGGCCTAATGGCAAATAAATGATTTTTATATATACCCGAAAACACGAATTTAATGGTATATGTCATGATTGGAACCGAGGACCAGTTGATCAAAAGGTTGCATATTAGAAAATCAAAACTTCATCGAACAAATTTCAAAATAACGAATAAATCAACAAATTTTTAAATAACAATTGTCATTTGATCAAAAGTTCAACTGACCACAGTCTGGAATATCAACGTTTAAATAATCTATTACACTATTGGCCAAATCATTCAAAGGTCAAAAGGATCGCCCTAAACTTGAGTTCGCTCGCTCGCTCGTGTTTTTGGTCGCAAGGTAACCTAATTAACGAGGAAGGTAAACAAAACACTGAAGAAGAAATCATTTGCGATTATGAAATTTTACTAGGAATGATTTGGCACTTTAAATTTACATCTAGCAACTTTTGGTCAGTCGTCCATTTGATGACACATACATTTTGGATTATAAAATTTTGCTAAATAAAACATTTGATCTTTTAAATTTTGTTATATATTTCATTTCTTGTTTGTTTGAAATGAAATCAAATGAAATTTGCTCGATGAAGTTTTGATTTTCTAATATGCAACTGATCAAAATGTATACTAATCCTGATAATTAATAATTTGGAAAATATGTATAAATATGATTAATAATTTTGAAAATATGTTTACATACGGGACAGCAACAATTGTCCAACGTTTGAAAAAAAATGTTTCACCGAAATGTTACTCATTTATTAGAAAATTTGAAGTCGAAATATCACGGTCACAATACCTTCTTATTTCTATCATATTTATGTCACTCGTCAGTATAAACTGAATAAAAAACGAGTGTGCTTTAGACCGCACGACTGAAGTAAAACTTCTTTAGCTCCATAATATACAGACAATAGGCCTGCACTGTGTCTTAGATATAAGAAACTATCGCTATGAGAGAAAGAGAGAAAGAAAATGTGTGCTCGCACCTCTCTCTCCTGCCCCTACAGTAATATACGAAACTTAACTCTCTCTTTCCATCTTCACTAACTTATATCTCCCTCTGAACTTCCATTCGCCTCGCCCGATCACACTTTTGGCAACGCTCTCGTCACGCTTTCACCAGCCATGCAATTCTGTAAGAGCAAACATCCTTACATTCTCGGAAACATCGGCTGTTATAGCCTTGAACACAAAATTGCAATTCCTTAGTGTCGCTTTTCATGGTTGTGCGACACTAGCGCCGCAAGGCTGCGTTTGGAATTGGAATTCTACAAGGCAAACAGCCTCGCGTACGCTTACAGCCTTATAGAATACCAAATAAAAAGCCTTTTGATCGCAGTAGACGATGTCAAAGCTGTGACATCTGTGATCACAGCGACGCACACAGCCATTACGAGTCGCTTAGAGAATTGCATGGCGGCTTACTCCCCAAGTCGTGCGTAAAGCAGTTTTACTTCAAAAAGCGTTTTCAGTTCATATATCAATGAGACCTGAGACTTCACGAACAGAGAGCGCGTTTGTTTCACAATTAACTGACATGTTATACAGGCAATCTAATACGAATTACGTGCTAGGCAAATTTAAAAGGACGTACGAACAGAAATGCTCCTAAACGCCTTAAAAATACAGTTCACATTACCGTTCTAGCGGTGATAATTCATAATTCGCGGAGCGGGATGGACGGAGCGCTGGGTTAGATAAATGGCTAATCTCATGAATACCTCGTGTGTATACATACGGGTATGATTTGCGAATGAGACTGACGCGGTTTTAGTTACTAACACTTTACTACTGTTTGACGAGCTCGGTGGCTCAGTTGTGAATGACGCGACTTTGACACCAACGCTCGTGGGTTCGATTCCCACTCAAGACAAACATTTCTGTGCATGAACATGTCTGTCTTGGTCTCGATGTTTTAAGAGAGATAGGGCGCATCGAAGCAACCCGTCTGGGGAAGTACCTTTCACCTCACGGAAAACCGCAGCCAAATAACAACTCCCCAAAGGGTTGTTGTTTTCCTGCGTGTGAGTGAGGTCACCAGTATGCTCCCATGGAGTTGCTGTGGAATCAGCAGAGGAGGCATCGCGTTAGTGATACTTAATATATTACAAGCGTTAATGGGCTGCGGTAGCCGCTTTACATCAGGTGGGCCGTATGCTTATATGCCTCCCGACGCAGTATAAAAAAAATAAGCTTTCGTGTAATTATTTCAAAATTTTCTCATTACAAACTTCGGAAATAAGATGAAAGGGATTATCTCTAACACCCGGAAAGAGCTACCGGTAATATATAATTTAAAATTTTCCTAATTTTGGTTATACTTAACAAGCTTACTTCACGGCCGTATGGGGAAGCTCAAGATCGCTCAGCGTGCTATGGAAAGAGCTATGTTTGTTGTTTCTCCGCGTGATAGAATCAGAAATGAGGATATCCGCAGTAGAACTAAGGTAACCGACATACCCACAGGATAAGCAAGCTAAAGTGGGAGCGGGTCGGCCACGTAGTTCGCAGAACCGACAACCATGAAGAAAGGTTCTCGATTGGCGTCCCCGCACTGGTACACGCAGTGTGGAACGAACCCCCACTTGATAGAACGACGACCTTAAGAGGTTTGTAGCGAGTACCTAGATGGATAAATAAATAAAATAAATAAATAAATAATGTCTGACAAATTACACAGCGCCATCTAGCCCAAAGTAAGCGAAGCTTGTCTTATGGATACTAGACAACTGATAAACATACGTAAATACATTTTTTTTTTTTGTAAATACATACTTATTATACATAGAAAATACCCAGACCAAGACAAACAGACATGTTCATGCACACAAATGTTTGCCTTGTGTGGGAATCGAACCCACGAGCGTTGGTGTCAAAGTCGCGTCATTCACGACTGAGCCACCGAGCTCGTCAAAAATGGAATGGATCAAAGATGGATGGATTTTTAAGAGAGGTAAGGCGCATCAAAACACCAATATGCAACTGATCAAAATGTGTATTAATTCTGATAATTAATAATTTGGAAAATATGTATAAATATGATTAATAATAAGAAGAAGAAAAAAATCTGTGTCACAAATTAAAATATCAACAACACGTACAAAATACGATTCCGTATTTTTCAGTCTAAAATTCGCATAGAGTTGGTCCATTTTACAGTGTATGAAATTTATGTTAGGATGTTGTGTTGATTTAATATGTATGCGGAGAAATGTACGAAAATGAATATGAATAACGGTTCTATTATAATTGGGCATAAAGGTCATAATAATGTACATTGTTATTCTTCTTTTTCCTAGTATGATCCCGTTTCATAATTTATTAGGATTGGCGGTATCCGCAACCTCAGCCTGAGGTTTTGGCAAAGATACTGATTTTGACACGACTGCCGTCAAACTTCTACACGCAAGAGGGACGACCAGATCCTTCAGAGGTTTTTAGGGTTCCGTACCCAAAGGGTAAAACGGAACCCTATTACTGAGACTCCGCTGTCCGTCCGTCCGTCCGTCCGTCACCAGGCTGTATCTCATGAACCGTGATAGTTAGACAGTTGAAGTTTTCACAGATGATGTATTTCTGTTGCCGCTATAACAACAAATACTAAAAAATAGAATAAAATAAATATTTAAGGGGGCTCCCATACAACAAACGTGATTTTTTTGCTTATTTTTGCTCGATATTGATAACGGCAACAGGTAGACGCTTGAAATATTCACAGAATATTTACTTATATATTCACTTTAAGAATAAATAATTAAATTAAAATAAAACAAATATTTAAGGGGGGTTCCCATACAACAAACGTGATTTTTTTGCCGTTTTTATAGATAATGGTACGGAACCCTTCATGCGCGAGTCCGACTCGCACTAGGCCGATTTTTTTGTTCGATATTGATAACGGCAATGGCAAAATGGCAAAAAAAAATCACGTTTGTTGTATGGAAGCCCCCTTAAATATTTATTTTATTCTAATTTTTAGTATTTGTTGTAGCGGCAACAGAAATACATCATCTGTGAAAAATTCAACTGTCTAACTATCACGGTTCATGAGATACAGCCTGGTGACAGACGGACGGACGGACAGCGGAGTCTCAGTAATAGTCTCGTTTTACCTTTTGGGTACGGAACCCTAAAAATCAAGAAGAAAGCTAACTAAAAATAACGTTGCAAAATTTATATATTTATCCACATAAATATATTAAAATGACAATCTTGAATGGTTAATAGATACTGCTGTAACGGAAGTCTGTTTTACCCACCCACTACCTATGCTATGGATTTTTTTAGGAGAGGTGGGCGCATCGCTGCTTTGGGGGAAGTAGCTCCTGTTCACAGAAAACCGTAGCCAACAAACAACTCTGTAGAGTATTATTGTATATCTGTGTTCAGAGGCTACGGTTTACATTAGGTAGGCCCGGTAGATGCACAAATCAAAAAACACGAGTGTAATGTGTATTCGAACCGGTGACCAGTTGGTCGTACCGGGTCTATCCACTGGGCCATCACTGTTTAAATAAGTCCTATAAGTACGTTCCATCGTAAATCTCTCCGAGTGCCTCTTCACTTCTGATAGATTGCTAGACTCGTCTTAGAAAATGTCTCAATCCCGAGATTGGTCTAAAGACAAATGACCCGCGTTCACTCGCTCCACTTGGCAAGCAATGATGGATGGAGTCGACAATTCTAAATGGACTGTAATCGTTATTTCACTTTATAATAACTATGGCGAGATGTTTTGTTTATTAATAGTAAAAAATATTTTTAATATGCGATGCTACCAGAGGGAGACTTTGCAAAAGCATGGGTACCTCTGTCTCACCTATTTCTACCGCCAAGCAGCTATATTTACATAGCTGTGTTCCGGTTTGAAGGGTGAGATATGGCGGAGAAATTACTGGGTACTGTGACGAAACATCCTTAGGTCATAAGATTGGCAGCGCGCGAGTAACATCCCTGTGTTGCCAGCGTCAATTGGCTGCGGTGACCGCTTACCGTCTGATGCGGGCCGCATGCTTGCCAACGGTACTCTAGAAGAGAGTAACGCTAGCCTAGTGAATAAAGAGCCGGCTTAGTTCCCAACAAGTCCCCAGTTCGAATACTGCAATGTACCATGATGTGTACGGGACTAGTTAAGTGAAAGACGGTTAACATCACACTGGTTTATTGGCTATCGCGGTGGGGTCTCGCAGGCACGCCCATATTCAATATGTATCTGATCTACCTACTTATAGCATAATACTAAATTTAAGTATATCAGTCCCTTCCCCTTCTACATTGTCTTTTATAATCATATTTTGCTTCATCAATATATATTTTTATGTAAAAGTCTCCATCAATCAATGTCAGGAGCCCTGGAAATAAGCGAACGTTCATGAAAGACGAGTCCGGTGACGCTGTGGTTAGAGCTACTTTGACACCAATGCTCCTGGATTCGATTTCCACACAGGACAAACATTGTATGCAAGAACATGTCCATGTATTTGTCTCGGTCTGTGTATTTTCTATCTATCATAAGTATGTATTAAAACCTACTATGATCAAATCGGTCGTATAATATTAGAAGGTGACGTCAGGAGCTCTAGAAAACGGCGAGCGTGCATGAAAAGAGTTATGAATATTAAAGAAGCGAGTGAAGTGTGTAAGGGCCGCGTCTCATGGCGCTCGATTTTCTCTGCCTACCCCGTTAGGGACCTGGCGTGAAGGTATACATACAAACATACACACATAATTATGTATTAAAAAAAATGTATGTACGTATGTTTACCAGTTGTCAAGTGTGGTATGGGCCCTACCCCTATCAAGCTTCGCTTACTGTGGGACTATATAATGCTGTGTAATTTGTCCGAAAAAAAAAATGTTAAAGAAGCGAGCGACGTGTAGCTACGTGTGTAAGGACCGTGTACTATGTCAATCGGTACTCTCTGCCTACGCCTGGCGCGAAGATATACATATATCTTATACGTCAATCAATAATAGTGCAAAAAAGATATTTATAAAAAAATGGTTTCTGTAGATAATAAGAAACTATAGTACCATAAAGATTTTAGCTAATCACTAAAAAATTCAATAGACAATTATTTTGTCTGCAAACGTTGGTTTTTACCAACTCTTTAGTCCACGCTACTGCAACATTCCTTTGTTAAAATGAAATTACAAAGATGTTGATTGAAAAATTGTATCAGAAAACTTACCGACTATTTTAATTTCGCGGGTTTAACAGTATGTCGCATGTTCCCGTGTCGGAAAACCAGCAACATTATTTATTTAAATATATTATTTTAAATATTTATTCCAGTTTGAGGTTCCAGAACAACGTCTGACGAGTCAGCTAGTTATATATAAAATACTGAATATATGTGTGCATATATATGTATTGTGTGAGTGTTTGAGGGTGAGATGTATCAATGTGGGTAGTGTGAAAATAATACTATATCTATACATCTATACAGATAAATAAAATTGGAGTGTCTGTTTGTAATATTAAAATAACCGCTTTTTACTAAATGCATATGGATGTATACACAGTACATATACCAAAATGAATATTTTTACAATTTTTGTCTGTCTGTCTGTCTGTCTGTTTGTTCCGGCTAATCTCTGAAACGGCTGGACCGATTTTGACGGGACTTTCACTGGTAGTTAGACGACTGTTCAGAGCATAATATAGGGTACTTTTTATCCAGTAAATATTTAGGGTTCCTGCGTAAAATATGAATAACTGTTAAAATTAGGGGGAAATATCTTCCCCTTCGGGGGACTTTGCACTTTTATTTTATTAGTTTCACAGAATACGTATTTTTGTGACATAAAATAACTACGCATTTTTTTTATATATAATAACATAATATGTAATAATATAATAATAATCTTCTATACAGATAAATAAAATTGTTCCGGCTAATCTCTGAAAAGGCTAGACCGATTTTGGCGGGACTTTCACTGGCAGATAGCTGATGTAATAAGGAGTAACTTAGCCTACTTTATTTTAGAATTTTTATTATTTTTTATTATTTTATTAATATAAATAAATAATAAAAAAAACTATTCTGCGCGGACGAAGTCGCGGGCGGGGAAAAGAGCTATCCACATCAACCCTTACTCATCCCACTGCAGGGATATCTCCCTTCAACCGAAGGGGTTTAGAGCATATTCCACCACGTTGCTCAAATGCAGATTGGCGGAGGTCAGTGTTTTCAAACCGCCCGAGAGCCATTGACTTAGCTTAACAACTGTTATCTATCGACAACAGCCGGGACCGACGGCTTAACGTGCCCTCCGAGCACGGAGAAAATCGAGATAGATAAACCCATCCATAGACAGGCTGCGGTTGATGTTGCTTAACCTGCGTGGTCGGTTAGAATGACACGCGCAACGACGCCATCGAGCTAAGTAAAAATATATACTTATTTACAAAAAAAAAATTGGGTGCGTGTACTTATGTACGCGCGTGAGAGGTTATACTTCTTTGGCATCATTAAATAAATATTTAACATTAATAATTTAATAATATTTAGTATTAAACAATAATATTTTAATTTATAAGAAGGGTTATTGGAGTAAAATTAAAAAAACGTCTTTCAAGTAGTAGCGGCGATGTTTATGGAATGTATTACATACAAGTCAAATATTAAGTACAAATGTTATACATTTTTAACTATAGCACCATCTACCGGTAATACCGTGAAACATTTAGCAGCTTCCACCTGTTACTTTCGTGTTACAGTGATGCGCGCGCATCTTAAAATTTCACTCTCATCATTTTTTCATAACGCGTCTAAAGAGGTATAATTTCGCTTACTTTGGAACATAATTTGTCCTACAAAAAAAAACTTAGGCTAAGAATTAGCCTGTATTTCGGTCAACAGTGCTCCTCTCACAATATGACAGATTTAGTAAGAAAAAGAATCGAATTTGTAAAATATTATCTCGCATATAATCACGGTTATAAATTTAAACTATAACAGTAGAGATGAATGAGAAAAAAAAAATAACTACATTGCAATAGAATACGAAATATAACTTACGAAAAAATAACGAAGGTCTATTTGTCGTCTCGGTGTCTAAAAGCGACTAATGAGTGAGTGAATGTATGAGAGGGTGTGAGATAATTAGTGTTTAGAATAGTTTAGATCCATACTTGTACAAAGAGAGAGAGAGAGAAAAGGAAAACGATATTCTTAGTCATTCCAATACCTTTTCAGTATATCATAGCAATATTTTTTCAGTTTAAATGTTAAAGAAGCGAGTAAGGTAAGGACCGCGTCTCATGGCGCTCGGTTTTCTCTGCCTATCCCGCAAGGGACCAGGCGTGAAGTTATACAAACATGCATGTATAGATACAACAAAAGATCATGATGTATCTTTTTAACGTATATAGAAGTGGTGGAACTTAAGCTGAACATAAGCTTCTCTAGAGAAACACTCGCCTCAATCTTGAGTCATCGAAAACTTTACGACTAATTTGTTGTACCAACCCTAAGATGTTTTTATAGTAAAACCTAAGACCTTTTGATACGTCGCTGTACCAACCTAACAAAATTGAACAAAACGCTAAGATAAATAGCGAGGTATCAAGTGGGCATTACTGTCCATTGGTGCCCGAGACCGGTGGAGACGAACTGAGATTACTCTCTCATTAGTTACAGGCGGGGAGTGGACGGCAGCGAAAATCGAATCGCAATTATTGCCCTAATAGTGCAAGCGGCGGGCGCTTGTTACGCTACGTCACTCAATCGTATCTATTTGAAAGCCGAAGACGTAAGTGACTCGAGTTTGTAATTTATTATACCACTAATATTATCTCCAATGATTTTCATAACATTTCTTCTTCTAGAAGTGAGAGCGCTGAGGAGTATAATACGAGTACTAGGGGAGCTGGGCCTGCGGCGCATTGGCAGAGCTGCTTTTTCACAATAAGTAAATAACAGCAAGCTGCGTAAGCAGAGGTGCTAACCCTAACCCGAAACCTAACTCTTGTGTCAATAAATATTTTGACAATTAATTTGACCCGGTGTTGTTGTTTTTCAGTGCTCGCCATACGCGCTCCAATTGACTTTGTATTGGAACGGTTTTCGGGGCGATAATATCACTTATCGATATCCTTTATTGAGCTCGATCGAAATTTAATCTATTTTAGGGGAATCTACAATACTTAAGGTACATTCACGCCGAACAATCAGCTCTCTAGCTTCTAAACTAAAGGAGTGCTACGCGTAACAGTCGAAAACCGCAAAACTGCAAAAAAGACAATTTTCTCGGTTATATAGCTTCGCTGGCTAACGCAGCTCTGCAATAAATCCGAAATAACATAAATTCAGTTAACTGCTCAATTCACAAGATGAATGGGGTTACATTGCAATTAAAGTTTACTGGTATGAATGAACATACTTGTATCTCAAATGCCAAATCTCAAATTGATCGAGTAAGAAATAGCACGATACGAGAACTATGACAGATGATGTAGTGACAAGAATTGAACAGGGTATGCCGAGATAGTTTGGTCATTTAGAAAGAATGAGTGACAAAAGAGTTACGAAAGAAGTGGCAAGAGTGAATGAAGATATCGGTAGGGATCGCCCTAGAGGCATACATATAGATCAAATTGGTGATGTGCTGAAAAAAGGCCAAATCTAAAGCACCCAAAACCGAAAACATTCATGAAGAGGTTTATGAACATGAAGGAGCGTGAGAGGTATGTTTGGATCGGTGCATGGAAGGAGCGTGAGAGGTATGTTTGGATTCAATAGTCTCTGCCTGCCTCAATAGGGGGCAGGCGTAATGATATATTTCACCAGAGGGAGACTTTGTACAAAAGTCGTCTGCGTGGGTACCTCTGTCTCACCTATTTCTACCGCCAAGCAGCTATATTTATATAGCTGTGTTCCGGTTTGAAGGGTGAGATATGGCAGAGAAATTACTGGGTACTGTGACGAAACAGCCTTAGGTCACAATTTGGCAGCGCGCGCGAATAACATCCCCGTGGTGTTGCAAGCGTCAATAGGCTGAGGTGACTGCTTACCATCTAATGCACGCCGCATGCTTGTTTACCAATCTAGTTGTATAATAAAAAATGTATGTATGTTGTTCTTGTTCTTTAAGCGTTATTCCGTTTCTTAGTCCATATGGTCCAGGCTCCGCTAGCTAAGCCTAGGGATTTGGCGTAGACATTGATGGACATGGGTTATTATAGTCAGACTAAGGTCAGTATAAGGTTATTTCATTTCAATTATTTATCAGGAACAATTTACATTGTGTTTGATATATTACTACAATTATATTTAATATGGATTCCTAAATGAACATGCAGCATATACAATAAAGAAACACAAGAACTAGAAAATCGGAATATTACATTACAGTTCATGTATTGAGTATAGGTTTCTATCTAACAGAAATGCTCTGAGCTTAACCTTAAAAGAGCCAGTGTTTAACAGAACTTTTAAATCCGCTGGCAGTCTATTAAATATTTGTACAGCTTGGTAATGAGCGCTATGCTTGACAATGTTAAAATTAGGAACAACTTTATTTTTGATGTCCCTTCTACGAGTGTTTTCTCTGACTTTTCTTTCTTCTTCAGACTCATATTCATGGATATATTTTTCAAAATTAACTAACAACACAAGTATGTATAAGCTGGGCAATGTTAGAACATTTAAACGCTTAATAAACCAGAGAGAAATCCAGATCTTTCTTAGGTTGGGTAATACGTCTTTCGAAACATAATTTCTTGGACGAGTGAGTTTCCTTACGATATTTTCCTTCGTCACAGTTCGTCACTGAGCAAGTGATAAAGTACATAAATACGAAAACACGAATTTAGTGCTATGGCCCCGCCAGGATTCAACCTGCCGACCAGGTGGTGAACAGGCCGGTTCCTTTTGACATACAAACATACACTACATAATTGACTATTTATACTTAAAGGTTGTTAGTAAATCGAACCAAACAAACTGCCACAGGATATATACCGGAAGTGGGCCGTAATTCACAAGGAACTACAAACTTTGGTGACGATTACCAGGAGAACACACGAACACAGGAGGTGGCGAATGTGTTGGCGGAAAGTGTGCACCAGTGAGCATTAACACGATATCTATTTCCTTTCCTGTTTGATAGAGTTAGTACAGAGTAGTTACGAAGACAATATAATACAATACACTTTATTGCACCAAAAGAAAAATAGACAGAAAAAATCGGCCAAGTGCAAAAAAATCACGTTTGTTGTATGGGAGCCCCCTTAAATATTTACTTTATTCTATTTTTTGTATTTGTTGTTATAGCGGTAACAGAAGTACATCATCTGTGACAATTTCAACTATCTAACTATCACGGTTCAAGAGATACAGCCTGGTGACGGACGGACGGACGGACGGATAGCGGAGCCTCAGTAATAGGGTTCCGTTTTACCCTTTGGGTACGGAACCCTAAAAAGTATCAGTACAACGGCGGTTTTATCGCGATGCGATCTCTTCCAGACAACCTTAGGGTAGAGGAGAAGTGAAGAAACAAGGTAGGGTGGCGCAGAGCATAACTCAAAGGAAATAAAAATATAATATAAATAGACATAAATAAATACATATAATATACATTAATACACACATACACACAAATATATTAAAATGATACGAAGACGTTTCCAATATACAAATAATAATAATAAATAAATATTGTCGGACAAATTACACAGCGCCATCTAGCCCCAAAGTAAGCGAAGCTTGTGTTGTGGGTACTAGACAACTGATAAACATACGTAAATATATTTTCTTTTGTAAATACATACTTATTATACATAGAAAATACCCAGACCAAGACAAACAGACATGTTCATGCACACAAATGTTTGTGTTGTGTGGGAATCGAACCACGTCACACCCGCGTTGGTGTCAAAGTAGCGTAACAACGCGTTTCACCGCTGCGCCACCGAGCTCATCAAGTAAAAGTGTTATTATTGAATGAAACAGTATAGGGATATCCAAATCTGTAAAGGCTCAAACAATTGTTCAAGAACATTTTATTCTTTTTTTGAGTTTACTCCTTTAGAAACGATTTTGCGCGCGCCTGTGTATTACGAAGCTTGGTATATTTTACGTATGTTTTTATAAACTGCTAAACAAATCATCAAGTTCTTAAGTTGAAAAACATAAGAAAATATGGAAGTTGATTTCGTCGACGTCGACTACGTCAGAAGGCATACAAGCATACAAGCATACAGCCCACTTGATGTAACGTGGTTACCGTAGCCTATAAACGCATGCAATACATTAAGCATTCCTGGCGCAATGCCATCTTTGCTGCTAACACAGCAACTCCTTACGAGTTTACTGGAGACCTCACTCACACACACGAACACAACAATCTAGGGAGTTGTTATTTGCCTGGGGTAGTTCCACAGATTAGCACCTTCATACAAACGCTTCCGCTTTATATAAATAGCATGGATATACAATGCAAAAGAGGAAGGATGTAGGTAGCCGAGGAAGACCGAGACTAAGCTACCATGACCAAATTGGTCGTGTTTATCTGAAGGTGATGTCAGGAGCCCTAGGAAATGGCAATCGTGCATGAAAAGAGCTATAAATGTTACAGAAGCGAGTGAAGTATGTAAGGATCGCGTCTTACGGCGCTCGGTTCTCTCTGCCTACCCCGCAAGGGACCTGGCATGAAGATATACATACATACATGGATATAGATTTTTCGCATAGTTCACTTTACGGGAGTTCACAAATAATATATAAAATTAGTATTTTTTATAATGCACATCGAGATAGGGTCTTTAGAGTCGGCAACCTCATGGTGTTGCAAATGTCCATAGGCTACGGTGACTGCTTACCATCAGGCAGGCCGTACGCTTGACTGCCACCTTAGTGGTATAAGAAAAAAATACATTTTTATTCTGAATTGATATTGTGTTGTTTGTTAAATTGATAATATTTCAAAAATGTTTAATACCTAGTTTAGTAATAGTTATAATGATTTCAAATACGATGTAAATTGTTTATGAATAAATACTTGAACTTGAAAGATAGTTTCGTGGATCATTTCGTCGTATTGAATTTCAGGAATGTCTATTACTTGTCGTTATATTAAGGAATGGAAATGAGGTTGCTCCCATTCTTCAGTTTAAAGATTCTTTATTTCTCATAAAACACAAAATGTCACTTACATGAGAAATTATACTATAAATAAAGTACTAACATAAAATACTTGAATCGCTCGAAACAGCGGGCATACATTATTTCTATAGTTTGAATATTATCTATAGCTAACTACTTACTTACCGTTGACAAGACATGATGCAAAAAAAAAAAATTCTTCGGTCAAAAGAAAAAAAAACAAAAATGTAATATTCGAAACGGAATCAATCAAAATTATCTGTGATAAAAGTAACGCAGGGGCTAGAGGAGCCTCTTTTGCTTCGCTCGTTTGGCTTTTCGTGATCACGACGGTGCAGTCCTAACCTAACCCAGCAAGAGTATTTTTACGCAATTTCGATAAATATTAATGACGTATTAATTAAAACTAACTAGCTATCCCACTCTTTCATTCGCTAAACCATTCATGCTAAAAGCGCATCCGAGAAACAATCTCGGCCACTTGAACACTACATCATAAAGCGTATTTCTTGCATTGGTGACGTCCATTATAAATAATGTATATATATATATTACTAGCTGACCCGGCAAACGTTGTTTTGCCATATAAATTATTCCTAGGATTATTTTAGTATTATAAAAATAGGGGTTGATTGGTATAAGGGTGAAAACTTAGCGTTGTATGTATATATTTAATGCCACATCATAAAAAAATACTAATAAAAAATTTTGCCCAAAAAATTAAAAAAAATAATTTGGGGTGGACTACCCTTATCACTTAGGGGTATGAAAAATATATAGTAGCCGATTCTCAGACCTACTGAATATGCATATAAAATTTCATCAAAATCGGTCAAGCCGTTTCGGAGGAGTATGGTAACTAACATTGTGACAAGAGAATTTTATACATTAAATGTTAAAGTAAAATTTATATGTTAAACAAAACAATAACATTCCCAAACCGGAAGTCGGATATAACTGAGATTCGCAGAGAATCTGGCTACCAGGGAAACATAACACCGGTAGAGTAAGTACACCGGTGGAAGCGGCGAACCATTCTCGAAGCGGGAAGCGCGCTCAGTTGAGAGAGCTATATCCGCATCCGTTCTACTTAACAGGAACCTAGCGTGTTTTTTAAGTTTTACTTTCCGCATTGTAACCTGAAATATATCCTATTAACTTAAATTTTACGACTTACTATAATCCAAGACTATATACCATGACCAAATTAATCATGTTTTATCAGAAGGTGACATCAGGAGCCTTAGAAACCGGCGAGCGTGCATGAGAAGAGCAATGAATGTTAAATAGAACACGTCAAACAAAATCAAACATTATAATATTGCTCCGTTATATTTGATTATTCATATTATTGTAACATAAGATGTACTCGTATGTAATCTTCACGCCAAGTCCCTTGCGGGGTAGGCAGAGAGAACCGAGCGCCATTAGACGCGGTCCTTGCATACTTCACTCGCTTCTGTGATATTCACAGCTCTTTTCATGCACGCTCGCCGGTTCCTGGGGCTTCTGACATCACCTTCTGATAAAACACGACCAATTTAGTCATGGTAGGTTAGTCTCGGCCTTCCTCGGCTCCTCCATCCTTCCACTTTTGCATTGTATATCTGTTTCGTCATTCTTTCGTCCCGCATTCTTTCTACATGTCCGAACCAACGAAGCATGCCCTTCTTATCTTAACACCGACACTCTCTTTTAGACCAACTCTTTCTCTCACGTCTTCATTACGAACGCGGTCAGCAAGCGTTATGCTGATGTAACATAAGATAAGGCGACGTTATATACCCGAAACTCTTCACCGCAGTATTGGAAGATATCTTCAAGCTATTGGACTGGAGAGGATATGGTATAAACCGTCAATGGCGGATACATCACTCACCTTCGATTTGCCGACGATGTAGCTCTCGTGGCGAAACTTAGCGCTATGCTCAATGACCTCAATAGTGCTTCCAACCCGGTAGGTTTCAAGATCAACATGGATGCATTAAAAGGGCTATAATAAAGAATAATAATAAATATTGGCGGACAAATTACACAGCGCCATTTAGCCCCAAAGTAAGCGAAGCTTGTGTTATGGGTACTAGACAACTGATAAACATACGTATTTTTTTTTTGTAAATACATACTTATTATACATAGAAAATACCCAGACCAAGACAAACAGACATGTTCATGCACACAAATGTTTGTACTGTGTGGGAATCGAACCCACGAGCGTTGGTGTCAAAGTAGCGTAACAACGCGTTTCACCACTGCGCCAACGAGCTCGTCATCAGCTATGAATGTTATAGAAGCGAGTGTGGTGTGAGGGAACCGCGTCATGGCTCTCGAATTCCTGTGTCTGCCCCGCAAGGGACCTGGCGTGACGATATACATACATACTATACTCTAAGAAGACCTCACCCAGACCAAGACATGTTTGTGCTGTGTGGGAATCGAACCCACGAGTGTTCGTGCCAAAGCAGCGTCGCTGACCAATGCGCCACAGAGTTCGTCACATTACGCATGTTCATTTTGTCTTACGACTAATAAGCGTTTCTTTTGCTAGATTTTTTATTTTTTTAAATCTACCTATTACCTAAAGAACCTAAGAATGGTTTTCCCGCTTGTTTATAGCAGTCTGACGACAGTAGCTCCATAGTTGAATCAGTATCTTCTCTAAATCCTTAGACTTAGGTAGCGGACCCCGCCAATAATGGATTGCAAAAAAGGGGATAACGCTAATAAGAATACCAAGAGAGAAAACTAGACCTTTCTTTCGGTTACGTTACAGATCTTTTGAAACATAATTTCTTGCGATCACCCCCAAACAAATGACAATTAGGATTTACAAAAATCTGAAAAAACGTACTTATTACATGTCAATATCGAACGAACCTTGGACCAATCGGTTAATACGCTTGCTTTTATTCACTAATCTTATTGCTTAGATTCTATACTATAAATACGCTCATACTATAACTTCACGCCAAATCCCTTACGACGAGGTAGGCAGAGAGAACCGAGCGCCACGCGACTCGATCCTTACATACCTCACTCGCTTCTTTAACATTCATTGCTCTTTTCATGCACGCCCACCGGTTTCTAGGGCTCCTGACATACAAATAAGCTCATCTAAAACTTTAATACGCTGCTGCTAGCGGTACGGTTACTAAATCTTAGATCTTCTAACTTGCCATGTGGTTTTAAACTGCACAATCACCCAGATACAGGCAAATTGAGCTAACTTTGCATAAACACCAAAACACAGTGGCGCCCTCTGTTTAAACACCGCAACTCCAGAATCTATTGTCTAAACTACTTGAGACACATGCATCTATAAAACAGCCGTTTGTTGCAGACGGCTGTAGTGTCAGCAAATAAATAAATTATTTTAATCGATACATTGTTTTTTATTTACATCCTCACGCAAAATCCCTTGCGTAAGCAGAGAAAATCATGTACCACATTATTTACACACCATACGAAGCGAGCTTCTTTAACATTCTTATTATTATTTTTGCCTGCACGCTTACACGTTTCTAGGGCTCCAAATATCACTTCCTGATGATAGATGGCCTATTTAGTAGGTCGACCTTTTTCGACTCCAACATCCTTCTCCTTTTTCCTCGTATATTTGTTTCGTCATTCTTTCCTCTTGCATTCTTTCTACATGTCCGAACTAATGGAGTATGCCTCTTTCTATTTTAACACGGACACTCTCCTTCAGATCAACTCTTTTACATATTTTGCGCAAGGCTTGCATCTAGCTCATTCTTCTGGCTCAGTTTTCGTTACTTAGAAGCTTTCCCATCCCTGCATTCACACTATTCCTTGCCCTCACTCGCCACTCTTACATCAGCGGTATATCTTCTATCCCTGCTAAAAATCCATCCAAGATCAGTCAGACACAGAACAGTCTCATCATCAACCGTAATTATAGCATTAGTTGTACTCGTCTCATTAAAATGCCATCTTTTCTTTCGTCGGATTTAGTTTAGAACAGCATCTGGTCTACTGAATAAGAACTAACACAAGTAGTGGTTGCTCTTGTTCAACTGACGAGACGCCGTGCAAGTTCGCGCCAGTGTCGCTAACTTCCATCTTTAGATGTTCACCTTCACAACATTACTCCAGCGATAATGATCCATGCCCCACTGGCTTGCGACTAATTGGTTGACCCTTTTGTGTTCTTTTTACCTCCCCGATCCTGCTCCATTCTCTCGACGTGGGCAACCCAGGCAAGACGATGTGGTTGGGTCCCTTCGCTAATATTGGGCTAGTTCTACTGCGGATTCTTTAATGCCCTCTTCCCCTCTGGTCCCAGCATCTTATGGAGTACCTTTCTTTCCGTTACAAGTAGGCTTTATTTCTCTTTGTGTGTCAAATTCAATGCCTGCTCTTCCGTATATCTATATTTTTCTATTTCTGACGAGAGTACTACACCATAAGGTATGCTGGTACGGTGTTTTGGATGCAGTAAACTCGTTTTTCGACGTATTTATGTCCATTTTGGTGGATCCGAGGTATTTGAATTTTTACTTCCTTTAATAATTTTCAGCATGTTAAATTTTCGAAATGGAAATGTATTGTGCGTAGCGCGGTAGTGGAATGGCTACTTTAGTGCCATTGTTCGTGGGTTCTGTTTCCTCACAAGGTACACAACATTTGTGTACATGAACAGGTCTGTTATCTTGCTCTGGGTTCTTTCTATGTATATAAGTATGTATTTACAAAAAAAGGCATTCATGTATGTTTATCAGTTGTCTCGTAACCATAGCACAATTTTTGCGTTCATGACTACTTTTTTTATACAACGTCGGGAAGCATTCAAGCCAACAGACCACCTGATGTAAAGCGATACAACCTCTTTTCATAAAACAGCAACTCCTTAGGAGTTTACTGATGACCTCATTTACAATCAGGAGCATAACAACCCTATAGATGGTTGTTATTTATCTGCGGTTTTCTGTAAGGCGGAGGTACTTCCCAGATGGACTGCTTTGATGCGCCCTACCTTTCGCAAAAATATCCAGATCAAAACGAGCAGGCATGTTCATGCACACAAATTTTGTCCTGTTTGGGAATCGAACCCAATGGGTGTTAAAGACGCGTTATTAATTGCGGTGCCACGGAGCTCGTAATTGTTTGGATATGTCTTCAAAGCCATGAAAGAAATAATATATGGAGAACTGGTGAGACCGACTTTGCTTTAACTCAATTCACCGCTACGAGACGGGGTGTAAAGTAGAACACTATGCTCTTATTGGCTAGTTCGCAGATCGCTTATCGGCTTATTGGTTAAAATATTCTCCCATTGGTCAGTAGACTTGATTTGATGAGATATTTAAGCGTTATAAAACAACGTTTCCGTGACAGCGAGGTGCCTTCATGCCATCAAATGGTTTTTGTTTTAGGATCTAATAAACATAAAGTAAAAGATAAAAATTCTTTATTTGCCATTGGGCCCTCGCGGGCACTTAGACACGTCTTACATTTTTTGAAATATAATCTTATCGTATCTTATTTAATTCTCTTATTTTACTTTTTCCTTTTTCCCTTCTATTTTTTTAATGATATTGTATAAAAAAAATCTTTCTATCAATTTCTAATTAAACAAATATATTTCTTTGTAATATAGTACATGGGCGACACAGATTCGCTCTGCGTTTTTATGTTATTTGTACATATGCAGATAAATAATGAATAAATAAATATTGTCGGGCAAATTACACAGCGCCATCTAGTTATGGGTACTATACAAATGATAAACATACGTAAATACCTTTTTTTTGTAAACACATGCGTATGATAGATATAAAACACGCAAACCAAGACAAACAGATATGTTCTAACCATTGTGCCACCGAGCTACTCAAATTATAGATGTAGCAAAGTGACCGAACTACAGAACCCGTTACATACCTTTTCCCATACATTTCGCGGTCATATATGACCACACGGGTTTCGAAGGGTTAATATTCGACGAGCTCGGTGGCGCAGTGGTGAAACGCGTTGTTACGCTACTTTGACATCAACGCTCGTGGGTTCGATTCCCACACAGTACAAACATTAGTGTGCATGAACATGTCTGTTTGTCTTGGTCTGGGAATTTTCTATGTATAATAAGTATGTATTTACAAAAAAAAATGTATTTACTTATGTTTATCAGTTGTCTAGTAGCCATAACACAAGCTTCACTTACTTTGGCGCTGTGTAATTTGTCCGACAATATTTATTATTTATTATTTAATATTATTTTTTTGCTGACTGTACTGTTTCGTAGCTCCATGAATGCATAAGTCGCTGGCACTGCGCCACGCCCTATCTCCGATTCTCAAATAGATAAATCACTGCCACAGTTCACTACCGTGCCACCACTTGGTACTCTGCAGGGCATTATCACTTCCCCCACTTACTTTTTTTAACAATCTCATGTAAAATAGTTACCGTAGCCAATGAAGTAATATATCGATACATCCACTCTACTGCTAACACAGCAACTCCTTAGGAGCTTACTGGTCGATATTCAGACCAAGACAAACAGACATGTTCATGCACACAAATGTTTGTCTTATGTGGGAATCGAACCCACGAGCGTTGGTGTCAATGTCGCGTCATTCACGACTGAGCCACCGAGCTCGAGAATGAAGCTCCTGAATGAATTTAAATCATGCAAATCGTTGGATAAAAGATAAAAATATTTATTGTCATAAGACCCTCGCGAGCACTTAAATACGTCTTACATATTTTAAATAAAATCTTTTTTGTATCTTATTATTTTTTAATAATTTAAATTTCTAAAAATGGTAATTTGTTATCTACCAGCATTTCGAAAATGACCATTGGTGAAGAAGAAATGCCGAAATACTTGCCAATGTAGGTATATTTTCAAATCGTCAATTTACGTTACAAAAAAAAATATGAGTAGGTACATATATGTACAGTGATGTAAGGTGGCAAAATTAAAGATACATTAAATACTAGCAGAAACCCGCGGCTTCACACGCATGAGATTTGGGCTTTTAGTAGCCTTTATTTCTCTTTTTTTTTCTTTTTTTTTTGACCTGACTATGTAGTTAGCCCCGAGTGGGCTGTTACTACGTCACCGGACTAAAGAGGCGGGCGTGAGGCGCCACTATAGAAGAGAATGAAAGTTCAGAGTCGTAGATGCAACCATAATGCGATGAAATTTTCATACAGTGCCATCTATTGACCTTCATGGGAGGCAACGTATATTTATTTTATTTTTATTACATGTAAAATGCGTAGTTATTTTATGTCACTAAAAATACGTATTCTGTGATAAAAAAAAAAAAATTACGAAGGGGGAAGATATTTTCACCTAATTTGAACAGTTTTTAATTTTTTACGCAGGAACCCTAAATATTTACGGGATAAAAAGTACCCTATATTCTGCTCTGAACAGTCCTCTACCTACCAGTGAAAGTCACGTCAAAATCGGTTCAGCCATTTCGAAGATTAGCCCGGACAAACAAACAGACAGACAGACAGACAAAAAAGTTAAAAATGCATGTTTGGGCTTTGGTAACGTGAAAATAACAATATGAGCTTAAAAGATAAAGGTTTTATTTTGAAATCACAAACGGACACTTCAATTTTATTTATATGTATAGATGCTGAATCATATCCAGACATCTCTGTCCGGTATTCATCAATTCTATAACAATCCATCTAACAAAGAGAATTTTCGATGTGCCTGTGGACATATTGTCAGGATAGGACAGAACTGTTTCTGTGTTAAAATACTTGCATATTTATGTACATATGTGTATATAAATATATATATATCTAGTCCTAAAGTCTCTATGTAACAGTATATATGCCTAGACTAGTTATATACGTTACTAAAAAATAAACATATAAGCTGATACCTGCGACTTCATTCGCGTTTTTTTCCATTCTAAGTACTGTTTTCCACAGAAAAAAAAAATTTGGTAAAGCCTTTTTTAATACAGTTGCTCAAAAAGTGGCGTATTGCAGGGACGTATAGCGTTCGGGATGTGGGCTATTACATACTCGAGCTTTTTCTTTACCTTTTCCGAACTCGTGCGTTCTCTTTCCCAACTGTCAAAATAATGTCTATTAAAAAGAAAAAACCAACCACGAAGTTTTTACTAGAAACAATTCATAGAAGTTTTTATGATTCATGCAAATATTTCTAAAAAGAAGCTACTAATTTGTTTCAATATCAGATTTAATGATTTGATTCAATGAGTTAGGTTGGGTTTCATTTCATTTCTTCTCATTAAATTTCATTTTCATTTCATATCAATAAAAAAAATCTACTGAAGACTTGGCTGTATGGGCATAGTTCCCTTTGCCTACCCGGAATGGGTGAAGAAAACAAAAGAAAATCTCTGCTTATATTCTTTTACGGTTGGCGCCATTTTCCTAGTTAATTGAGTTTATTGTGTTTTTATTATTTTATTAAATTGCTTCATTTTTTCGCAACTGTATTAAAAATAGTTGTTCAGTACACGTGCGGAACCGTCATTGCAAAGAGTTCCGACTGTCAACCCTCACCTTCGGCTGCGCCACGGCTCGGGTAGACATTTGTCGGAACTCTTTGCAATGACAGGATTTCCGCACTCGTAATGAAATATACTATTTCAATTTTGACTAACCCAGGACAATTGGTATATTTTATACAACGTCGGGAAACATAGCCCTCCAGATGTAAAGCGGTTATTGTCGCCTATGGGCGCTTGCACAGCAACTCCTTAGGGTCTTACCGGTGTACTCAATCGTACGCAGGGACACAACAACCCACCAGAGAGTTGTTATTTGACTGCTGTTTTCTGTAAGGTGGCCCTGCTTCCCCAGATGGACTGCTTTAATCTCTTTTTAAAACAGCCAGCTTGGTCTGGGTGTTTTAAGAGACATGTTCATGCATATAAATATTTGTCCTGTGTGGGAATCGAACCCACGAGCGTTGGTATCAAAAGCGTTATTAACCACTGCGCCACCGAGCTCGTCCTTGTCTATTATATAATATATACATAAAAAAGATATACGGTGTCCTATCTAACTTACGAAAACTTTGTATTCTAATTACAATTCGAAAACAATATGACGAAGTTTAGAATATCAGATTCATGAGTTTTAGGGTTCCGTAGTAAACAAGGAACCCTTACAGTTTCGCCATGTCCGTCTGTCTGTCTGTCCACGGCCTAGCCTTAATACTAGAAAGCTGTAGGTTAGCATGTATATACGTATTAACTATGTTGACAAAGTGGTAGAATAAAATCTCTTTAAAACCCCTACATGTAAAGTGGGGATGAATTGTTATTTCGCGCCCACCCAAGGGTTTGGGGAGTCGTTAGAAGTGTAAAATTTTGTTAGACTCGAGTGTACATCATTCATTGCTAATACGATTTTTAAGCGTAACGCCACAAATTTTGCGCAACGCTCGCATAACGACCGCGTTTATCCTACTTTCATGCTCTCTCTGCTATACCCAGCTCTCGCTTTGATAAGTAAGCGTTGGGCAAGTACTGCATTGTGTATAGCGAGCTGGGAGTTGTGGCTCAAGTTTTTACTTCTAAGAAGTTTTCCCAACGCTCCATTCACCAACCCCCCTCCTCCTCCTCCTCCTCCATTCACTCACTCGTCTTTCCACATCAGCGATGTACCTTCCAGCCCTGCTGATATTATTAAAAATTATAAACATAACAAAAGGTTTGGGTGAGCAAAGCTTACACAATTAACGATAAAAAAAAAGACAAACCTGTCTTAGGTTAGGTTTTTTTTTTTTTTTTTTTTTTTTTAAATTTATATTCATACACCCCTGCCATGGGCAAGGCGCTGTTTGCAGCAATATATATAAGGATTATACCATTTATTTATTGAATTTAAAATATAAATAATAACACATTCATACATCATCCTTTCTTTCATTCCGCAATTCATTCTTCCATTCATCATCTTTCATTTTTATGTCCAATAAATTTTTATTTTGCCCATTTGAGAACGTCGGTGAAACGATAGTGGCTATTTCCAAACTTCCCTCCCCATACTGCATCAGTCCAGCCACGGGCGACAGAGAGCTTCACAGCTCCACCTAGCCACCGCGATCCCATCGGCTATACAAAATATAGCCGAGGTATACAGCATTAGTCCTAGGCGGAGCTGTTCTGCTTGTTACGATCTATAGCAGCCGTGGCTAGACTGACGCAGTATTTTAAAAATTTTGTTCTACGTTTCCCCACCACTATTTCGGAGACCGTTGTTTCGGTGACCCGCAATCCCAACTCCTGCTCCAAATCATACCTCTGTTTGGAGAATGCGGGACACCGGTGTCTTAGGTTAGGTTAGGTTAGGTTAGGTTAGGTTAGGTTAGGTTAGGTTAGGGTAGGTTGGTTGTCCGGTTTTCCTGACAACGTTTTCCTTCACCGCCAAGCATCCTACAATTATGTAAAATTGTACATAAATCTGAAAACATGAATTTAGTGGTACACAAGCGATTCAAACCCCGACCGCCAGATATTAGGTATTTTTTTTTTTTTTTTTTTTTTTTTTTTTATATTGGCTCAGCATAGTGGCTCCTCTTCGCCTGTTGGTAAGCGAAAAGGGGAGCCCAAATTGCAGCGGCAACTGACAAAGGACTACGGTGTCCTGTCAGTTGACGCTACCATGCTGGCCCGCAAGGTGCTTCTTCACGCTTCGTTTGAAGGATCCCATGTTGTAGGAAGGAGGAAACACATGTGCAGGCAAGGCGTTCCACTTTTTAATAGTTCGACAGAGATAGGAGTTGCCGAACTTTTTAGTACGAGAACAAATGTCCTCAACAGTGGAATGATGACATCGCAAGCCTGCACGTGTGGTTCTATGACGGAAGGGAGAGGGTGGGATAAGGGAAAATAGTTCTTCAGAGCACTCACCATGGTACAGGCGGTAAAATGTACTTAGGGAGCCTATGTCCCTACGAAGTTGCAGAGGTTCTAGGTATTTTGTGACCTCTTCGTCGTCGATTATGCGGATAGCCCGTCGCTGCAACCTGTCGAGAGCCTCGAGAAGATACTGTGCGGAGCCGTCCCAGAGATGCGAGCAATACTCCACGCAGGCCCGAACTTGAGTCTTATAAAGAAGACAAAGTTGGTCCGGCGTGAAGAACCGGCGCACCCTGTTCAGGACTCCGAGTTTCTTTGAAGCTGTTAAAATGAGGCTCTCGATGTAATTTCGTTGGTTTAGGTCGCAACGAATATCCATGCCTAGCATATTCAGGCTATCGCGCATATTGAGGGTAGCGCCCTGAAGACTGGGAGTGGGATGAAATGGGGACATTTTTGTTGTGAACGCGCACACCTGAGTTTTCTTGGCATTGAACTCAACCAGGTTATTGGAACCCCATTTACTAACGAGGTCCAAAACCCGATTAAGCTCAACGACAAGACTCTCACGCCTCTCACCGATTTCTGCCCGACTAGCACTAGGCCGCCCGAAATATCGCCCATGGACCGTACTGTCATCTGCATAGCAATGAATATTACCAAGTGGCAGCATGTCATTGATATGCAGAAGAAAGAGGGTGGGCGATAGGACGGAGCCCTGTGGTACACCGGCATTCACTGACATGAACCGCGAAGCGCGTCCATCTGCAAGGACGCGGATTCTACGCTCATGCAGGAAGCCAGCAATCCACTTACAAAGCTGGAGGGGCAGACCGTATGCCGGAAGTTTGGAGAGAAGTGCTTTATGCCAAACCCGATCAAATGCCTTGGCGATATCTAGGCTGACTGCCATAGATTCACCATGTTTATCAATTGCCTCCCCCCAGAGGTGCGTCACATACGCTAGAAGATCACCCGTCGATCGTTTCGGTCTAAAGCCATATTGACGATCGTTAATTAAGGAGTGATCTTCTAGGTAACGGATCAACTGATTGTTAAGGATCCGTTCCATGACTTTGCACAACACTGAAGTTACGGCAATGGGGCGGTAATTTGATGGGTCCGAACGGTCTCCCTTTTTGGGTACCGGCTGCACATTAGCCTCTCTCCAAGCCTCCGGAACACAACCGGTCGAGTACGAGAGACGAAAGAGGCGCGTCAATACCGGGGACAACTCCGCTGCACATTTTTTCAGAACAATCGCTGGGATACCATCAGGACCACTGGCTTTATGGACATCGAGTGACTGTAACTCAAAACGGACATCACGCTGTCTGATGTGAATTTCTGGCATAACGGAACCACAGGAGGGTATCGATGGTGGTTGCGTGCTACAGTCATCGATCCGGGAGTTAGCCGCAAAGAGACTGGCCATAAGATCGGCTTTCTCCTGCGGCTGATGTGCCAGTGAGCCATCAGGGCATCTCAGCGGGGGCAGCGAGGGCTGGCAGAAGTTGGCCTGCACGGCTTTAGCTAGTCGCCAGTAATTACGCGATCCAGTAGGGTGCGTCACTAGCTCCGTGCCGACTTGTGTAACGCGCTGGGCGTCCGCTCTAATGTATGCCCTCTTACAGACCTTGGTGGCAGTATTATAGGCTGATTTCAGCAAGTTAATATTCGGATCTTTTAGGGCGCGACCCCTGGTCCAAGCGCGATACGCTGCCTGTTTGTTACTAACAGCTTCAGCGCACTCGCGATTAAACCAAGGGCGTCTCGTGAAGGTATGTTCTTTATCCACTGAAATATCACTGCTTCAAGCCGAACTCAAATAATATTCATCCGAAAATCCACAATGAGCTTATTGTGGTTTTCTTTTAATAAGCTTTATCTGCCTACAGTACCTCAGGCCTCCTCAGATCGCACGCGTTATGTGGCATTTAGTCGTTTAATCTTCTTATGAAGGTCTCAGATCTGAAACTCCCTTTGTGAATACAATTGTTACATTAAATGAAATCGTAGCAACATTGGGTTGTACGTGGAATACTTTTTTTAAGAGAGGTAAGGCGTCTCATAGCAGCTCGTCTGGGGAAGCACCTCCATCACACAGAAGAAACAGCAGCCAAATAACGAACATCACGGAGTGTCGTTGAGTTCCTGCGTGTCAGGTCACCAGTAAGGTCATAAGGAGTTGCTGTGTTAGCAGCAGAGGTGGCTGGATACTTAATCTATTACTAGCATTCATATGCTATGGCAACCACTTTATATCTGGTGGTCCGTATGCTTGTATGCCTCTCGACGTTGTATAAAAAAAAATTGAAGTATCGATGTAAAAACCAAAACAATAAACTTATTGCATTTGTCTTTTTTCTTCTTCTTTAAGTTTTGGCTAGCAGTCCGTACAATACAGACGCAACTTGTAACTACTGAATAGAATTACATGTTAGCTAATTTGTAGTACTGACTAGTGGAAAGATCCACTTAAAATTCCAAATTGAAATTAATTTCTTTGCAATAAAAAACGGTCAGGCCCGAATTGGACTATCGCGCCGAGGATTCCGTACAGAATTGGATGCTTATGGTACTTTGATCATTAAAACATGGGTACATAGACATTATTGGGCAGTATATTTGTTGTGTCTAACATATTTGGAAGGTTTTGTAATCGCCATGCAACAAAAAAAACTAAAAACTTTACTAGGATGGAATTACCATTATTATTAACTACTGGCTGGAAGCTGCACCACGCTTATCATGGTTTTGTAAGATTTTTTGGTACGAGTATATTACCTAGGATCACTATAACAGCTAAGGAAACGTAGATGTTTTAAAAATATCTGCCGATCTGTTTTTATAAGGTTCATTTAAAATAAAAATTCATAAAAAAAAAATGACATCCTCGTGTTATTAAAGGAGATACTCCTTTAATAACACGAGGATGTCATTTTTTTTTTTGTAATTATCATCATTTTCCGTGACTTTGGAAGTGAAAGTTGTGTATGACAGTATGAGCATGAAAGTAGGATAAACGCGCAATGCTGGTGGCTTACTGGTGACCTCACCGATACTCAGGAACACAACAACCCTCTTAAGAGTACTTATTTGCCTAAGGTTTTCTGTGGGGGGTACTTTCCCAAACGGGCTGCTTGCGCCATACCTCTCTTAAAATATCCAGACAAACATACATGTTCGTGCACACAAATTTTTGTCCTGTGTCGGAATCGAACCCACGAGCGTCGGTGTCAATGTCGCGTCATTCACTACTCCACCGAGCTCGTCAAGATCGTCGTTGACAAACTATTATAGTGGAAGTTATTTTTTATGAATACAAAAACTGTACCTCCAGTACTTCCCCAGACGGGCTGCTTTGACGCCCCACCTCTCTTAAAAACACCCAGACCAAGACAAACAGACATGTTCATGCACACTAATGTTTGCCCTGGAATCAAACCCACGAGCGTTAGTGTCACAGTAATGTAATTTGACGAGCTCGGTGGCGCAGTGGTGAAACGCGTTGTTACGCTACTTTGACACCAACGCTCGTGGGTTCGATTCCCAAACAGTACAAACATTAGTGTGCATGAACATGTCTGTTTGTCTTGATCTGGGTATTTTCTATGTATAATACGTATGTATTTACAAAAAAAAATGTATTTACGTATGTTTATCAGTTGTCTAGTACCCATAACACAGCTTCGCTTACTTTGGGGCTAGATGGCGCTGTGTAATTTGTCCGAGAACTAAAAAAAAAATGTCCAGCGCGCACTACTGCGCCACCGAGCTTGTCAAAATGTATCCCCCGATCAGTTTTCTAAATTGCCTCTATGGATGCTAATATAAAGACTTGTTCGCGTCAAATTAAATCTTTCACAAACTGTGGGCTGCTCCCACATTATATCCATACATTTTATATAAGTATTGTGTAAAACATAAAATATTATATAACTCGTATTTACATTTGTATTATTTAATATGAACCCTAAATATATTTACATAATGTATCATATACTATTTACAATATTATATTTATAACATTTAATTTCATTTATTACAAGTACACAATTATCCACCATTACATTTATACCATACATAAAACTCATCCGGCATTAATCGTGTATCAGCTGATTGCCGTCCGTATGGAATGGAGTTGCGCCCACACCGAACGCAGCCTATTGTTCTCGGGTAACGTGTCGAAACCCGGCGCACGCGCAGTCAGTCGGAATCTACACTCGACGCGGACGCACGCTTGTTTGCTCCCCGCTCTGTAACTGATACGCGCTAATTTCTCGCTTGCTATTAATGTTATATGCTTGTGCTATATCTTCCTGTGCTTGTGAACTATCGCTCTGCTTGTTGAACTCTCTGCTGTACTCTGTACTCCTTCTGTCTTCTGTGTATGTGTACCTAGTAAACACTGTGTCTGTTACGTGCTGGACTTATCATTTCGCCGCTTACCTACCGCAGCTAAGTACCATAAACATTTATAAATACAACCTTTATATACAGCGAGTGATATACCCCATTTAACCATCAATTGGCTAAACTGGTGACCCCGATACGAACATTTAAAATGAAAGACAGCAATGATTTTGACAAAACCGTTGAGCCACAAAAAAGCGGAGACGAAAATGTCACCCACCGCACGAAAAAACCGGAACGCGTTTCCACTACCGAGTCATCCGACTTTAAACCGTACCAACTGAAGGTTCCGTCATTTTCACCGGACGACCCAGAAATTTGGTTCGCACTTTTAGAAGGGCAATTTGAGGCTTACGGCATAAAGGACGATGCGGTCAAATTTACCAACGTCATCACCAACCTGGACATGACCCACGCTAAAGCCGTAAAGGATGTTATCATCAATCCTCCGCCTCAAAACCGGTATGCGATGATCAAAGGCGAGTTAATCAAGCGTCTTACTGCTTCCCACGAGAAAAAGGTCAGGCAGCTGCTTACCCATGAGGAACTTGGAGACCGGAAGGCATCGCAATTTCTTCGGCATTTGCAAGACCTAGCTGGACCAAACGTACCGAAGGAGTTTATAATATCAATCTGGACGAGTCGCCTCCCCCAGAATATCCAGACGGTGCTCGCGTCTCAGCCCACACACTCCCTGCAGCAGCTTGCCGATTTAGCGGACCGCATCCAGGAGATCACTACACCTGGACAAGTCGCAGAAACAGCATCCCATGACCCGGGACCCAGCAGCAGCAGTATCGCAGGCGAGATACACGAGCTTCGCCAGATGGTGAAACGCCTTGAGGCGAAACTGGATCAGCAATCCAGGCCTTCACGCTACTCCAATCGTGCGAGGCCTCCTCAGCGCGGCGCCACTTCGCGTTCAGGGTCAAGATCAGCTTCTAGCTACCGGCGGTACTCCATGTGCTGGTACCATGCAAAATTCGGTGCGGACGCCAAGAAATGCCAAAAGCCTTGCGATTTTGGGAAGACGACGTCGGGAAAAGCCACAGGCAGTCGGTAATGGCGACTGACGATTGCCTTACCTCTCCGGGTCGCCTTTTCGTTACGGACTGCACCACGAAAACACAGTTTCTGGTCGACACTGGCAGCGACCTCTGTGTTTTCCCTCGCAGCCAGCTACGAGAACGCCGCGCAGCAACGAGCTACCAGCTCACCGCAGCTAACGGGACTTCCATCTCCACTTACGGTTTCGCGCACTTTAACCTGGACTTTGGTTTACGTCGTACCTATCCCTGGCGTTTTGTAGTTGCGGACGTTACTAAGCCTATAATAGGGGTAGATTTTTTGTGTCACTATAATTTAATAGTAGATTGTAACCTAAAAAAAGTAACAGATAATACCACTACTGTATCTGCTCCAGCTTCACTTGCTCACGACTGTAAGGACGTTCTTTCTGTGAAGGTTCTAACTGGCGAATCGCGATACCATCATTTACTTTCAATGGAATTCCCGGAAATCACGCGACCAGCTGGTACACAACGCACTACACCTCACAACACACTACATCACATCCGCACTACACCAGGTCCCCCAGTTTCGTCTGCTCCCAGACGTCTGGCTCCGGACAAACTCAAAATAGCGAAGGCAGAGTTCGATGCCATGTTAGCAAATGGCACAGCTAGGCCTTCCGAGAGCTCGTGGTCATCTCCATTACACCTGGCACCGAAGAAGGACAACGGCTGGCGTCCCTGCGGCGACTACAGGCAGCTCAATGCACGGACCATACCAGACAGGTACCCAATTCGTCATGTCCATGATTTCACCCACAGCATCTCGGGTTGCAAGGTCTTCAGCACGGTTGACCTTGAGAAGGCGTATAATCAGATACCTGTCTGTGCAGAGGACATACCGAAAACCGCCATCACCACGCCATTCGGTATGTTCGAATTCCCGTTTATGACGTTTGGTCTGCGCAACGCTGGCCAAACTTTTCAGCGTTTCATTGATGAGGTGACGCGCGGGTTGGATTTCGTGTATTGTTATTGTGATGACATACTTATCTTCAGTAGGAACCACCTACAGCACGAAAACCACCTAAAACAGGTATTTACCAGGCTCCGGGACTACGGCATGGTCGTCAACGTGTCCAAGTGTGTTTTCGGGGCTCCCGAGGTAACCTTTCTGGGTTACCGTATTTCGGAGAGCGGAACCAAACCACTGGACCAAAAAGTTCAAGCCATCCGTGACTTCGCTCCACCAAAGGACGTTAGGTCACTCAGGCGATTCCTGGGCATGGCTAATTTTTATAGGCGATTTTTGCCTAACGCCGCCCTTACCCAAGCACCTTTGAACGCCTTGCTCATGGGGGCAGTAAAAGGGTCCACACTCATTACCCTAGCCGGCGATGCTCTGAAGGCTTTCTCTGAAACCAAAGAAAGCCTCTCCAACGCAGCTCTTTTAGCACATCCAAATTGCCAAGCCAAGCTGGCGTTGGTTACAGACGCATCAGATCTGGCTATCGGAGCCGTCCTCCAACAGCTAAAGGACGACGTATGGGAACCACTAGCGTTTTTCTCCCGAAAACTCAGCCCATCCCAACAAAAGTACTCACCGTACGATCGTGAGCTTTTGGCGATCTACGAGGCCATTAAGTACTTTCGGCATATGCTTGAGGCGAGGCATTTTATCATCTACACGGACCACAAGCCGATCAGTTTTGCCTTCTGTGAACGAAAGCATAACTGCTCGCCTAGACAGTTCCGACATCTGGACTACATATCTCAGTTCACGACTGATATAAGACATATTTCCGGCAAGAACAATGTCGTCGCCGACACCTTGTCTCGCGTCGATGAACTGAGTGCTCCAGTTGATCTCACCAGCCTTGCCCAAGCCCAAGAATCGGACGCCGAACTGGCCCAATATCTATCTGACGGCTTATCACTCCGTCTCAGAAAAATGGAATTTCCTGGAAGTAGGACACCCATATACTGCGACGTCAGCACACCAACTCCCAGGCCATTCGTCACTAAGGATTTCCGCAGGCAGGTGTGTCAAAGCCTGCATTCACTCAGCCACCCCGGTGCCGCAGCCACTGCACAACTAGTTGCTGAAAGGTTTGTTTGGCCTGGAATGCGAAAGAACTGCCGCGAGTGGGCTCGAACCTGCTCGTCGTGCCAACGCGCAAAGGTCAGTCGTCATGTATCTGCACCTTTGGGTACTTTCGACCTGCCCCGCGCGCGATTCAAGCAGGTGCACATCGACCTTATCGGCCCCTTGCCAGTCTGCCAAGGCTATAAATACTGCCTGACGGCCATAGACCGGTTCACAAGATGGCCAGAGGTCATGCCACTACCCGACATATCCGCGGAGACGGTCGCGAAGGCGTTAATCGCTGGATGGATTTCGCGTTATGGTTGCCCTACAGATATTGTGACAGATCGCGGCGCACAGTTTGAGTCCGCACTGTTCCAATATCTGGCAAAAACGATTGGTTTTCACCACAAGCGCACTACCGCCTACCACCCGGCGTGCAACGGACTCGTGGAGCGCTTTCACAGACAGCTCAAGGCCTCCATCACCTGCCACGTCCAACAAAACTGGATCGAGGTGCTTCCTTTTGTGCTGCTTGGTATCCGCAGCGCTTTTAAGGACGACTTACAGTCTTCTTCGGCTGAATTACTGTATGGCGAGCCCTTAAGGCTCCCCGGCGAATTTTTCAATCCGAGCACACCCGGTACTACAGACTTGTCAGATTTTACAGCGCGCTTACGCTCGTTCGCCGAGACCCTTAAGCCAGTCCCAGCCTCCCGCCACAGCAAACACAGTGTATTCGTGTTTAAGGAACTAGCCACCACCGAACACGTCTTCCTTCGTGAGGACGCTTCGCGTGCGACTTTCCGACCAGCCTATTCTGGTCCACACAAGGTGATAGAAAGGAGTGACAAAGTTTTTAAAATTCTAGTCAAGGGAAAACCTGTAACAGTCAGTATAGACCGCCTGAAACCTGCGTTTATACTTTCAGACGAGGAGGACCTGCTTCGTAACACACAAACTTACACACCTCCAAACACCACTGACATACACACCTACACACCTCCAAAGACCACTGGCACACGCACTGACATTCCTTCTCCTGAATCCCTTCAACCTCATAAAACTACTCGCTCAGGGAGACATGTCAAGTTCCCGGATTATTATCGACCCTAACCAGGTCTCTGGGGGGGAGTGATGTGGGCTGCTCCCACATTATATCCATACATTTTATATAAGTATTGTGTAAAACATAAAATATTATATAACTCGTATTTACATTTGTATTATTTAATATGAACCCTAAATATATTTACATAATGTATCATATACTATTTACAATATTATATTTATAACATTTAATTTCATTTATTACAAGTACACAATTATCCACCATTACATTTATACCATACATAAAACTCATCCGGCATTAATCGTGTATCAGCTGATTGCCGTCCGTATGGAATGGAGTTGCGCCCACACCGAACGCAGCCTATTGTTCTCGGGTAACGTGTCGAAACCCGGCGCACGCGCAGTCAGTCGGAATCTACACTCGACGCGGACGCACGCTTGTTTGCTCCCCGCTCTGTAACTGATACGCGCTAATTTCTCGCTTGCTATTAATGTTATATGCTTGTGCTATATCTTCCTGTGCTTGTGAACTATCGCTCTGCTTGTTGAACTCTCTGCTGTACTCTGTACTCCTTCTGTCTTCTGTGTATGTGTACCTAGTAAACACTGTGTCTGTTACGTGCTGGACTTATCATTTCGCCGCTTACCTACCGCAGCTAAGTACCATAAACATTTATAAATACAACCTTTATATACAGCGAGTGATATACCCCATTTAACCATCAATTGGCTAAAATGTCGGCTTCATTGAATGTTGCCAATTATATAGGTACGTAAACCTAAAACTGAGATTAAAAAAAAATTAAAACATTTTTCATGGAACGTGTTTTTCGACACGATTCAATTTTTCATCAGAAAATATGGCTTCCATGTCGGCTTTATCGGATTCCGCCGGATTTAAAAGTTTGTAGCTTTGCTTGCCTAAACAATATTTTTTTGTTAACATTTGTCAGAATTGGAGCCGTAGCGAATAATGACTTAGTAATATTATATAGCTGTGCTGGTGACCTGCCTTGGCTTCGAACGGGCGATCCGGTCGCTACCAAACTTCATGGGTTCTCCTAATCTTCTTGTTAGCTTTTCCGTATCCTCTATTTATTTATTTTATAAGGAACCCCAACAGCATTATACATTAAATAAGTGCACATAAATTCAATTTCAGTTTAAATCAATTCTGATGTATATGCCAACGAGAGGCGTACACAACATTCACAGGTTAAGTAAAAAAATATTCAATCATAAAATTATTGTCAATTCAAATTCAATCTTATCAAACAAAATTCAGTCCGCTGTTCCACGGATAGCTTGCAACACTTTCTTTTTAAACATTGGCAGTTTGTTATTGAATAGATCGATACCATTTCCTTATAATTGTAAGCATTACACATTCTATTCAATGGAGCGTGCTGACCAAGATTTGTTTTACTGTTAGGACCACGACTCTATTCATTAAGATTGGCGGGGTCCGCTACCCAAGCCGAAGGATAAGGCGAAGGTACTAATTTTTTCATAGGGCTACTGCTGTCAGACCTCCACAAGCCAGAGGGAAAACCCGACCTACAAATGGAGCAAATAAAGTCGAAATCCACAGGCGCGGGAAAAGCGGAGAAGCGAGCCGCGACGGGAACTTTTGTAACATTCGTGTTTGTATGCAACCTTCTTCTTAACGTTATCCCGTTTTCCTAATCCATTAGGATTGGCGAGCTCCGCTACTGAGCCTAAGGATTTGGCTGAGACACTGATTTTTACAAGAAGCGACTGCCGTTTAACCTTCGCAACCCAGAGGGAAAACCATATCATTCTTAGGTAAGGTTGCGCGTCTTTCGAAATATAATTTCTTGAGCGTGCGGGTTTCCTCGCGATGTTTTCCTTCACCGCTGAACTGAGTGATAATTAGAAATATGTACATAAATCCGAAACCCCTAATTCAGTGGTACACACCAGGATTCGAACTATTAATATAATGTCAGGCTTATCAGCTGCCATACTCCTGTCAATGATAATAGACCGACCCCAGCATAATATGGCCTGCAAAATAATACTTCTTTCTTGACGAATTCGGTGCCGCCGCGGTAAATAACGCGACTTTGACACCAACGCTCGTTGGTTCCATTCCCTCACAGGCAAACATTTGTGTGTATGAACATGTATTTCCGCATCAGTATCTAGGAAATATTCCCCGAGGTATTATCGACTTGCTAGGACCTGTATTTGACATGTTATTGTTGTAAATTGTTTTCTATCCAATTATATAATTACTCCAAGTCCAATCCATTGTGCGAATAATCTATAGTGCAAAAGAATCAATAGTGCGAAAGAATCCATAGTGCGAAAGAATCTGTACGGGCCCCTTCGATACGACCCGTACACTTTCGTAAACGAATGTTGTAAAATAATAAAAGTTATTATGTAAGTTAGTCAGTCCATAGACGACAGAATATACATACGTTCCTGAAAACACTGGTATTATTCAAACCCGCAACACTACCTAATCTCTTAACAGGTACCGCGTTATATTTACAAGCCCATAGTCCGAGAGGCGAAGCGGGCGTGTTCCCGCATAATGTACATTTTTATCGCAGTTACAACCATCGCGGGTTAACATTGTCCTGTGATAATAATTCTTTTTTTACGCACTTCGCGTGGTAAGTGTAGCACGCCAGATATGAAGCACAAGCTGTATGAAGTAGTAAAGAGTAATCCCACCAAAAACATTCTGTAAAAAACTAGCCAAGTCTCGATGGAGCTGCTTGTTTATCTCTAAAAAGTAATGAAATCTAGACAAAGTCGTGCCAAGTCTAAGGTTCCTTACTGCGATTTCTTTATTATTATAGTTAATGTTGTGTGACTTGGCCGTTGAACATTCTTTATACGTTAGTGGGTACAAGTCAATTTTGTTTACACGTAATGTTATATCTGTTGTAACTACCTATGTTTGTTAAGCGAGATAATAGCCCATACTGGTGTTGGTAATTGGACGCTAGTGTCTCATTTTAGACTATTGTTGATTGTGCAACACATGCATTCAGCATTGACAATGCTGACTTCTGCTCTCTTCTTTTTGGAGCGTCAAATCGACCACCGATCTAACATAAAATAGACGTACAGACGGACTTCTATCAATGATTAGAAGTCCGTCTGTACTGGAAATAATTTTTTAAACTGTTTGTTTCAGGCTCGCCTATACATAAGTATTATTGAAATCCGCAGCTTTATCAAGCCTACAATTGACTGGTTATTGAATCAACGTTTTCCAAGTGGCAATTTTCCATCGTCAATGGGTAGCGGTTCTGGCGACAGATTGGTGCAATGGTGTCATGGAGCACCTGGTTTTGTAACCTTGTGTACCCTTCAACGGCCAAGTCACACAACATTAACTATAATAATAAAGAAATCGCAGTAAGGAACCTTAGACTTGGCACGACTTTGTCTAGATTTCATTACTTTTTAGAGATAAACAAGCAGCTCCATCGAGACTTAGCTAGTTTTTTACAGAATGTTTTTGGTGGGATTTCACTTCTTTTTGTAGAAACGTGGGCATATTGATTTATTTTATTAGATTTTCTTATTTGAATTGTTCTCTGTACACGTATGCCCGGGGTATGATCTCAAATTTTGACTTAATAGGCAATAATTCGTGAATCAAATTATTAGCGAATTTTACTACCAATTGTTTAGGCTTTGTTTGGTCTTCAGGGTCCCACCTCACTTTTTGTACAACGCCTATCGACCCATTCACTAAACCTAAACTAACATCAATGTTTTTCCTAAGCATTACTTTAGCTCCCTCTTTAATGATTATATTTTCTTCCAGTCCAGCAGTCATCGACGCATCATCTTCATATTTTTGTAAACACGCCCGGGCTTTTGCTATCATACATTTTGAACAATCCAAGGAATCGGCGGCTGACATTGAGACAATTTTTATATTACAAAAAAGAGCCATTCGCTCTATTTATAACATGGGCTCCAGAGAATCCCTCAGGGAACTGTTCAAAGAAATAAATATCCTCACTGTTACTTCTCAATATATTTATGAAAACATAATGTATGCCCGTAAAAATTTAAAGTCGTGTTCAAACTTCAGTGAAAAACTTAGAAGTAGAAATAAGTTGTGTATGCCGGTACATCGGCTTGCTAGGACTGGCAGATCTTTTCTTGTAAATTGTATTCGATTTTATATAATAAGTTGCCTGAAACAGTTCTGCCCTTTCCTGACAATGTATTCAAAAAGCATATTAAAAATACTCTCTGTAGAAGGGCTTATTATAGAATTGATGAATATGTAATTGACAAAGATGTCTGGAAATAATTCAGCACAGACTACATGTCCTTAATAATTTTTATTTTTACCATTTGATATCATTATTGTACCAATATGCTTAGGTATTTTTTGTTTTTTTAATATCTAAATGACAATTTTAAAAGAGACCTATATTGGCAAGTTTCTTTCGGCATTTCTTCTTAGCCAATGGTCATTTCCGAAATGCTAGTAGATAAAAAAGGAAAAAGTAAACAGAAAATTATATATATAAAATACAATAAGATTTTATTTCAAAAACTGTAAGACGTGTCTAAGTGCCCGCGAGGGCCCAATGGCAAATAAAGAATTTTTATCTTTTTAATCTTTAGCAACTAACTTTATCTCGGGGTGCGGAATCGCTTTTAACATAGCATTATTTAGGGGCATTACCATATCTCTAATACAGCTGAGACCAGCTGAGAGTTCTTCATCAGATACTTCAGACCTTCGATTTTTGACATCAAATGAAGCGGCCCACCAAGTTGAATATTTTTTGTAAAGGCGGTATGTCGATCTCTAATAGTTTGATTGGGCTCTTGTGTTTTCTAATCAGGGTCACCGGGTACTCCAGATCTTCGATTATCCTAGTTTTTATAGTTTTCCCTTTGGCCATTAAACCCTAACTCTGTACCAAATTTCAGCTCTCTGAGTTTATGGGAAGTACTAGTTCTATTTTGATGATCATGAGTGAGTGTCATAAATGCCAAACTTTGCTTTCGCTTAACTTCGGAACTAAATGACCTACAGACTTGAAATTTTGGATTTTAAGTATGTGATTATAGCTTACTGGATGACGAAAATTTCTGCGTTCTGGTCTTATCCAGAGGTTCTCAAATAGGGGCCTGAAAATGCGGTGAAATGGTTCCAGTAAAGGATGGTACGGCAGTGTTTGCTTCGCGCTCGACTTGGCGGGAGCACTGCCGTGCCCCCCGATTTTAATATGTATTATCGATAAGAATTGTTATTTTATATTTATTCTCGCCAATAGATGGCGCTGCTCGGAGTTTAACTCGCGCTATCGTTTGATTAACTGATGTGACATTAAATAAATAAGTTTCGAAAATTCAGTTTTCTCACTTACGCCAGCGTAGTGTTCGCACACGCTGCGCGCTGCCATCTGGCTAAGCTCCAGATCATCCAAAACCGGTTTGCTCGTAATGCAACCGGCGCCCCTCACTATCTCAGGGTCGCAGATCTCCATCTCGACCTTGAACTCCCGTCCATCATCAGTTTCATGAAGAAAGCGTCTAGACGCTACTTCGAAACTGCCTCCCAACACCCCAACCCATTGATAGCCCGCGCTGTCAATTACACCCCGCGGATCGACGCCCGGGGGTTCCGGCGCAGACCGCGAAATTCACTCTTTGATCCCGATGATCGCATTACTGTTGCGAACGCCCCCTACCTCTCCCCCTCCAACCCCAACACTCCAGACACACACCGCGCTCGGCGGCTCCGAGCGCGAAGAGTAAGGACTTCTGCGCGATACACCAGGTAGCGGTAGCCCACGGTACCTGGGCGCCTCACTCCGACAGGCCCTTCAGGCACGAACCCGCGTGTTCGATTTGTTTCTCCAGCGACGTCCTGAGCCGAGGTCCGACCCCTCTCGGGGGCCCTTAGGCTGTCGCTTAACTTTGTTTTTCTAGGCTGTGGCGCCTCACGCCCGCCTCTCTAGTCCGGTGACGTAGTGACAGCCCACTCGGGGCTAACTACATAGTCAGGTAAAAAAAAAAAAAAAAAATCAGTTCCATTCCAGTGTATCCATTCTGGTGGCGTAGTAACAGGGGCTAACCACTCGGGGCTAACTACATAGTCAGGTCAAAAAAAAAAAAATTCAGTACCCGCGAGTTCGATTATTGTAGCTCCGCGACGCCCTAAGCCGAGTTTCGTTGCTTTTTCAGGCTGTGGCGCTTCACGCCCGCCTCTCCCATCCGGTGACATAGTCACGGCCCACAGGGGCCAACTACATAGTCAGATCTAAAAAAAAAAAAATCAGTGCTCATGTCATCAGTTCAGGCATGAACCCACGTGTTCGATTTTTTAGCTCCGCGACGTCCTAAGCCAAGGATCGACCCCTCTCGGGGGCGTTTAGGCAGTCGCTTTTTACTTCAGTCAGGATGTGACGCCTAACGCCCGCCTCTCCCTTCCAGTGACGTATTAACGGCCCTCAGGGGCCAACTAAAATAAAAAAATTCAGTGCAGTCCTGTCTGTAGTGGACAGTGTAAAGTGCAGACATTAGTCCCTAACGATTGGATGAAGAGTAAGTAATCAGCGACTTTGAAGTAAACGCGAAGTGTTCAAAGTATAAGGCTTAGAAAAATCTCGAATCGCATTCTTTTTTTTTACCACTAAGACGAGCAATCAAGCAATCAAGCCTGCGTGATGGTAAACAGTCACCGTAGCCTATGGACATTCGCAACATCAGGGCTGTCACACGCGGGTTGCCAACTCAATAAAAACCTCTTCACGCATTCTATGAACTTGTAAAACAATTAAATGTTTAGTTAACTGGGACTTAGAATATGATGTAATTGGACTTAAAATTTAGTGTTTGGGGCTTCTAAAAATTTTGAATATTTGGGGCTTATCAAAATTTGGGCTGGTTGTGACAAAAACCTAACTAGCTAAACCTGGCAAACTAGCTAATCTCACTAATTTTGTATTAGTGAGATTAGCTATTTTGCCAGTCTAGTTGTATAAAAAAAAATACCGATGGCTAAAGTTAAAATTGAAATGCAGAAATGGACGTCAAATAGCAGTACAGTTTTAAAGGTCATTCCTTATACAAAATAAAGTTATCAATTGGTATCACAGTGGATCAGACCATTAAGCACTTTGAACGAAATGGAATTCACTGTTAGATATTTTTTTAATTATACATAACTATGTTAGATCAGCGTCAACCTTTCACCATAATCACAGTATTATCTGATATCCGAGTGCGGACAGTTAGGACTTGTGCGTGATGCACCAGGTATCGTGTAGCCCAGCTACCCTTCCTTCAGGCATGAACCCGCGTTCGATTTGTTTAGCCCTGCGACGCCCTAAGGCGAGGTTCAACCACTCTCGGGGACTTAAGCAGTTGCTTTTTTCATCGCCTCTCCCATCTGGTGGCGTAGTAACAGCCCATAGAGGCCAATATTTTGACGAGCTCGGTGGCTTAGTCGTGAAAGACGCGACTTTGACACCAACGCTCGTGGGTTCGATTCCCATACAAGATAAACATTTGTGTGCATGAACATATCTGTTGTCTTGGTCTGGATGTTTTAAGAGAGGCAGGGTGCATCAGCAGCCCATCTGGGGAAGTACCTCCACCTCACAAAAAACCGCAGCCAAATAACAACTCCCTAGAGGGTTGTTGTGTTCCTGTGTGTGAGTGAGGTCACCAGTAAGCTCCGTAAGGAGTAAGCTCAGTTGCTGTGTAAGCAGTAGAGGAGGCATCGCGCTAGTGATACTCAATATATTACACGCGTTAATAGACTACGGTAACTGCTTTACATCAGGTGGACCGTATGCTTGCATGACTCCCGACGTTGTATAAAAAAAAAATACAAATTCACTGTCAAGAACATATATATATATATATATATATATCATTCATCATCTAAAAGAATATCTTTTTCAAAATATATATTTAAAAGACTATTGTCGTAAATGTAACTAAAACCTACTTTTTAAAAATAGATACAAGGTTTTTCACAGTTTTGTTGTAAAATTGGTTCGAATTTGAAATTCTGAGTTTATTGAAAATTTTAACATCAGCCTATTATTATTATTCTAGTTCTTATATCACGGGTTTATCCCGGTCATTTGATAGGCGTGCGCGGGGATTAAGATCCAGGGGATATCAATGTGTCAATATACCTATGAACTTATTATTATTATTTCTTGTTTGTGGCGTTCTTGGTGTTCCTGCCAATGACAACACTTTTATTATTTTAACTCAGCGTGTACTCAAGTAGGGCCCGAGCTTAGTAGGTAAGTGGCCAGGCTTAGTATGTGACTCTGTATTAAAATGGCCTTGTGAGTATACCAGGTAGTACTTTAAGCTCATAATAAACTGCAGATCTGTTGATTACCTATAATAAACCAGTTGAGAACGCGCAAGCTTGCATTGCCAGAGGAACACCTGGCTCGTCAATTATATAACATTTCAATTATTATTTTTTTAATTTGTCGGCCATTTTGACCATGTTCCTTAAGAGATAGGAACGGTGTTCCTGAACATTCCCATTCTACTTCTTTATGCTGAATCCCAATCTGAAGTCAAAATTCGAATATTCGAAAAGAAGCGACAGACAAACACGGGACGGGACTTTCACTGGCAGGTATCTAATGTAATAAGGAGTAACTTATGCTACTTTTATTATAGAAATTTGATTTAATTTATTAATATAAATAAATAATAAAAAAATAACTATTCCGCGCGGACGAAGTACATAATACACATCTATTATTATTTTGCTGTTCGCTATTTTACTCTGCTTATTTAGGTACTTATATTCAAATCAAATAAATAAAATCATAACTGAACAATAACTTTTTTGTTAAATTCCGCGCGGACGAAGTCGCGGGCACAGCTAATCCTACCTAAATCATAAAACGCCTTTCATAATATGATACACAGATGTGTATATCGAAACCCACAATGACTGCTATGTTTCGTGGGGGAATATTATGCGGTTACCTATATTGCTATATTTATTACAGTTTCAGCGAACATGCGATTGAAAATTACACCCATAAACACTACGCATAAATAATAAGATTTATTCGTGGCATAAACATAAATTGAATAACACCGAAACATAAACAATATTTTTTATAACCGCACTGCTCGCAGACAGCGGGGAGTTCACCCTCACACGCTGGAGCCGCAATGGTCGCGTACTGTGCGGTTCTGGGGAAGAACCCACACCTCACAGAAAACAGAAAAAGTAGAGGAGATATGGCGCGAGTGATACTTAATATATTACAAGCTAATAGGCTACGGTAACCGCTTTATATCAGGTGGGCCGTATGCTTGCATGCCTTCCGACGTAGTATAAACACAAATTGGTTGTCTGTAAAGTCGGTTTACGGACGATAATTTTACGTGATAACGTCATAAGAAAACATTCAACAGTTCACTTGTAGGTTGTGTGCTGCCGCTGTCTCTCTTCTACTCGGACGCATCGGCCGATGGAGGGGAAGAGAGATAGATGCGTCACAAGCCGAACGCTTAGGCCGATCGTGCCTCTCTATCTCTTGTTCCGCACTCTCGCTTGCACGCTCGGCTCAGGCGGAACGTGACACATTTCGTGCGTGCTGCCGGCGTTCATCGATTTATAAGACGTTATACGCTAAGTTTGCGTGAGAATCGAACCCACGAGCGTCGGTATCAATGTCGCGTCAAACGGTCTCGTCGTAACTGTAAAATTTAACCAACTTTATTTACAAGAAAACTCTTCTATTTCAGGTGATCAGAGGAAGTTATTGCGCTGTAAGCCGAGAATACGCTTCCGTGAGTACTCGCCTATCGTATTATCTATTATGTTTTGTGCCAAAACCGCCAACTTTGCCTACAAAAGCCTCTCGGTCTGCGTTATTAATTTCGAAAGTGTAATTTACGGCAACAATATATCACGGCACGCCTCTTAAAGAAAGAATTGAGATCATAGAGCTTCCTTCTTTTGGATATTGGAGAAATTTACGTTGAGTTTTGTAAGGGAATAACACAATTTGAAGGATGCTTATTTTTTTGTAAGAAATATATGAAAACTTGTTAGCTAAGTTGTAAAGGGCGTAAGTGCCGATCTATGGGTGTAAAGCCCGGCTTCTGTGTAGATAAAGGTCTCGATTTTCAGGAACACCGTTCCTATATGAAATCTATATGTTTGTCTGTGTGTGCGTTTGTCTGTGTGTATGTTTTTTTTTCGAATATTCGAATTTTGACTTCAGATTCGGATTCAGGATAAAAAAGTAGAATAGGAATGTTCAGGAACACCGTTCCTATCTCTTAAGGAACATGGTCAAAATGGCCGATAAAATTAAAAAAAAAAATGTACCAGGCCATGTAGCCAGGTGTTCCTCTGGCAATGCAAGCTTGCGCATTCTCAACTGGTTTTTTTATACAACGTCGGGAGACGGGGACGGGAGCGTTGGTATCGAAGTAGTGTTATTAACCGCGGCGCCATAGCCACCCAGCTCGATGTTATTACTTTTGATGATTTTGATGAACCCGATGGCGTAGTGGCAATCAATGCTATTCACACCGAAGTTTGTGGGGTCGACTCCCTCACAGGAGGAACATTTGTGAATTTACGCGATGTGCGCTTCAGAGCAGCCGGACTCACAGACAACCGCACCCAAATAACAATGCCCTGGAAAATTATTGAATACCTGTCAAGTGACTTAGATTACCAGGAAGTTAAAAGAGAGGCAGGGCGCTTCAAAGCAGCCCGTTTGGGAAAGTACCTCCATCTCACAGAAAACAAATAAAAGCTAAATAACAACTCCCTAGAGGGTTGTTGTGTTCACCAGTGAGGTCACCAGTAAGCTCCCAAGGAGTTGCTGTGTAAGCAGCAGAGGAGGCATCTCGCGAGTGATAATGAATATATCGCGAGCGTTAATAGGCTACGGTACCCGCTTTACATCAGGTGGGCCGTATGCTTGTATGCCTCCCGACGTTGTATAAAAAAAAAAGTAGTTGACGCAATGCCCGAGCAATATCTTGTATTGTAAACATTCATAGACTACCGCAACCACTTCATATCAGGTGAGCCGTATGCTTGTATACCTTACGACGTTGCATAAAAAAACTATTTCAAGAAATATGCCCCAGACCCAAGTCGTGGAAAATCAACAATTTTCTAGAAATACAAATCAACGATCCAAAAATCGGCCAACAACATTACGACAGCAACACGCGAACGATGATAAATGTTGCCAGTCACCTGGAAATTACCCAACTACGTGGGAAATGCACTTTCAAGATGGCCGTTCATGAAGATTTATACATGGCACACACGACGGCATATTCAACGCTACGACCACCGCCCCTTCGCCAGTTAAATAACCATCTTTCCTGACGTGAAAAATATCAGACAGTTACCTCATAATTTCAGAAAACGACTTTCTCGTTACGCGGCAGTGTATCCTCGCGTATATTTTTAAAGCTATTTTCTAAATTTATTTGGCGATATCGGTGGCGCAGTGGTGAAACGCGCTGTTACGCTACTTTGACACCAACGCTCGTGGGTTCGATTGCCACACAATACAAACAATTGTGTGCATGACCATGTGTATTTTCTGGGTATTTTCTATGTGAAATAAGTATGTATTTACAAAAAAATGTATTTACGTATGTTTATCAGAACACAAGCTTCGCTTACTTTGGGACTAGATGGCACTGTGTAATTTGTCCGACAATATTTATATGTCCGACAATATTAAATACACGTCAGTTCTGCATGTATGACGATTGATGAGTGCGGGTAAGTGAATGGAGCTAGGCTTGGGTAAAAAGTATCGATGTATCAAAATATCGATATTTTTTGAAAAATTAATCGATATTATCGTCGATATATTTAATCTCGATTTATTATAGATATTCGATGTTTATTTTTGTTTGGAGTATCGAATTTGTATCAAATACGATTTTTTTAAGACGGCGGAAAATACTTAATAAGTGTTACCATGTCCACCTGAAAAAAATATCGATTTCGATATATATCGATATATATTTTTTATTTGCCCGTCCCTAAATAGAGCGTTGGTAAAACTTCTTCTTAGCGTTATCCCGTTTATTTATTTTTTTATACCACTAAGGTGTTAAATAAGCATACGGCCTACCTGATAGTAAACAGTCACCGTTGCATACGTAAATTTGCAACACCAGAGGTGTCACTCGTGCGTTGCCGACCCTGAGCCGAATAAGGATTGGCCGGGTCCGCTACCAAAGCAAAGATAATGATTTTTTCATAAAGCAGTGATAGCTAAGTGGATAGAGAACCGGTCTATTGACCAACGGGTCAAGGGTCGAGTCCTGACATGTGCTACTAAACTCGTGTTTTCGAATTTATGTACATATTTGTAATTATGCCTCGCTCGGCGGTGATGGAAGACATCCCGAGGTAGGAGGAGCTTGGTGGCGAAGTGCTTATTAATGTCATTTTAATAATTAGGCTCGTGGGTTCGATTGCCACACAGGACGAACATTTATGCGCATGAACTGTTTGTCTTGGTTTGGGTGTTTTAAAAGGGATTTTTAAGGACGGCTGGGAAATTTCCTCCACCTCACAGGAAACCACAGCCAAATAATAACTCCCCGGAGAGTAGTTGTTCCTGCGAGTGAATGAGATTACCAGTAAGTTCCTGAGGAGTTACTTTGTCAGCAGCATGCGTGTTATGGGTTACGGTCACAAACAAACTAACCTCTCAACTTCACATGAAGGCCCATCACTCGCGAAGACAGTATTTTAGCACCTAAATATCTTAGCGATTCCATCCTACTGACTAATGGGAAGATATTGTAACCAATACGCCGATAAGTGACGCAATGTTGATCCGTGAATTAACCAATAAGAGCAGCGAGTTATACTTTACCCCGCGACCCGTAACGGCGCATTTTTTACTACGCAAAATCGTATCACCGGATCTCCATGGGTCATTTCCTTCATGGTTGCAACCCAGTGTTTCCACTTTTAGGGATTTCGCCCTTTTTAGGGCATAATTACTTATTTCATGTATGGCTAGGGCATTTTTTATTTCGATAGGGATTTAGGGAAATTCAGGGTAAAATTTAACTTGAGGTGGTAACCCTGTGTACTCTATGATTTTACGAATTTATTACTTCAAGTCACAGGATCGACCTATAAACAAGAAGTTATAGATATAATTAAAAAACCTATTTTAATATTATAATAGATGAAACAACAGACCTGTCTGTGAAAAAACAGTTAGCTATTATTATAACATTTTTTAACAAAGTTACAAAAAGAGTGGAATGTAAATTTTTTGACATGATCGAAATTGTTGATGGATCAGCAAAAGTCATATTTGAAACAATAAAAGATATATTTGCAAAACTTGAAATACCACTTCATCATATGTTTGGATTCACATCTGATACAACAAATGTTATGATGGGAAAGCACAATTCAGTTCAAGCTTTGTTGAAACAAGAAATTCCACATCTTGTCGTTATAGGGTATTCCTGTCACATAATTCATCTGGCTACATCACATGCCTTCCGCAAACTTCCTAAAAATTTAGAAGATTTGTGTCGTCGTATACCCGCATACTTTCATATGAGCCCGAAGCGAACCGAATCATTAAAACAGTTCCAAGATTTTCTTAAGATTGACCAACATAAATTGCTAACCGCAGCTAATACAAGATGGCTGCCACTCCAAGCTTGCATCGACAGGATATTGGAACAATCTGATGCCTTAAAATTATTTTTTACAGCGGTAGTTTTTGAGGATCCATCTAATACTCGTACTAATGATTCTATACTGAACAGCCTTAATAAGCCATTTAATCATGCATTCTTACACTTCATGAGTTACGTTTTTTTTGTAACAAATGAGTTTAATACCTTCTTCCAATCAAAATTACCTCAACTATACACGCTTCCTGAGATGATTCGAAATATGTTACATATTTTTTCTATGCAACTTCATCAAAAAACAATACCTGAGTTATGGTGTTTTAAACCACTTCATGAAATTAGATGTAACTAAACCAGAAATGTATCTAAATAACGACCACTTCTATGTAGGTCTGGAAGCATATATCATCCTGCAAGATTTAAAGACAAAAGCTCCAAAAGAAGAAGTGAACAAATTTTATACAAATTGTCGGGAATTTTATGTGGAAACAAGTGCTGGAGTTCGCGCTTCGCGCAAATCCCACCACTCCATTTACGCTTTTGTTCTTTGCACGATTCTGTTTTTTGCACGATAAACTGACTGCACACTGTTCTATACAAATGACCGATGACTGTAATTACAACCTGGAAGTACAAAATGTACTTTTTTAAATACTTCCGGTTATCAAATTAACTCCATTTTGATACCATTAGAAAGATGCAATTTAGTTTGACTTTCTGGTGAAAACCGCATCTCAATCACATTTATAGTTTTATTTCTAGAGGCCAAAATGTCAGTGCAGAGAAATAGAGGGAGAAACTGTACTATTTTATGGGTTTAGGGATAACTTTGCAGATTCAAAAGTGGTTCAATTTTGACGAAAATCTTTTTAACTTATTAAAATACGTGGATCCTCTAGTAGCACGAAATCTTGAGAAACAATCTTTAAAAGGGGTATTTGATCAGTTTACTTTTTTAAATACTAAATGCAATCTTCAAAAAGCTGATGGCGGCTTCAAGCTCTAATCGAAGTCAAGTATTTTGGAATTGAAGACGAAGAGAAGGTTAAAAAAATGCCAGCTGAAGTGTACTGGAATAAGGTACTGAGCCCGAAAGGTCGTCACGGCAATTGCCTCTATGAAAACCGCGAAGTGGTCATTGCACTTTTACTAGGAGTCCCATCTTCTAACACTGAAGTAGAAAGATTATTTAGTGTTCTCAAAAATGACAAACAGATAAAAGAAATAACCTCAAAAACGAAACCCTTAACTAGATACTTCACACTAAACTAGGAATGTTAGCTAATAACTGCTCAATTTTGGAACCTAGTACTGCAATGCTCAGTGCTGCGAAAAGTTGCAAAACTAATGCTCCAGCTCGTGATCTTGAAAATTGATATTTGGGTTTAAGTTTTATGAGTTGACTTTGTTTTTTTATTATTTTACGCCCTAATTTTAGGAATTAGATTTTTTTAGGGTATTTTAGGGCATTTTTCTAAAAAAATCTAGGGTAAAACCAAAATCTTATGTGAAAACACTGTTGTAACCATGCAACACACCTAACACACCTAGATATAAACATGTTCTCATATATCACATGCGCCAATAAAACTTTTAACTGAGCTATCAAACAGTCAAGAATATAACCTTAAATCATCAGTTAGTTCACAAGTTTTACCTACAGTTCGCAGACGCCATAACTCAACAGTGAAAAAGCTGTTAAAACCCGCTTACTATGAGTTTAACGATTGTTATAAATCGCTTGAACTGCTTCAGGAGTCGAGTTCTGAAAGTATTTCGCGTTTTACATTGTACGTAGCTGCACCCAGCAACTTCATTCGCGGTTATCCCGGAATCCCGTGGAAGGTGGAGTAGATTAGCCCAAAACCGTTCTCCAGAATTGGGCTGTCAAATGCAAAAAGTATATTTCAAATCCGACTGGTGGTTCCAGAGATCAGATCAAAGATCGTTCAAACAAATAAACTATATAATTAGTATATAGATTATTGATAAAAAAAAAACATTTAGTAAAAATAATTATTTTGCATTTAATCTGTACCTAATCTAATATCTGTCTGTGTGTGTATATACTTATTCTGGCCATAAATACTGTTACAATTAAAAATAAACAAAATATTATATTTGAATTTGGAATCTGTCATTATTATATGATTGTTCATTGAGTTCTCTCATTTTGGCGCCAATTTGTACAATATTTTGCGATATTAAAATGAAGTGGGGTGATAAAGAGAACCGAATCGCTGTGATTGCATTACACAAAGTAGGTATGGAGCCATATGCAATTTTTAAAACTCTCCGTACGCTTGGTGTTAGTAAAATGTTTGTGTACTGGGCAAAGGATAATGAGACCTCCTCTGTTTGCGACAGAAAAAGATCTGGCCGTCCACGTAGTGTTCGTACGAAAAAGGTGGTCAAAGCAGTAAGGGAAAGAATTCGAAGAAATCCTGTCCGAAAGCAAAAGATTTTATCTCGGGAGATGAAGATAGCACCTAGAACCATGTCGCGTATTTTAAAAGATGACTTAGGACTTGCAGCCTATAAGAGACGTACTGGTCATTCCTAACTGATAATTAAAAAAAGAATAGGGTGGTAAAATCGAAACAACTACTGAAGCGGTACGCAAAGGGAGGTCACAGAAAAATTTTGTTTACGGATGAGAAAATTTTTACAATTGAGCAACATTTTAACAAACAAAATGACCGTATTTATGCTCAAAGCTCTAAGGAAGCTTCTCAATTAGTCGACAGAGTGCAACGTGGGCACTATCCGACTTCAGGGATGGTTTGGTGGGGTATTAGCTATGAAGGAGTGACTGAGCCATACTTTTGTGAAAAAGGTATCAACATCGGCACAAGTGTATCAAGATACCATTCTTGATAAGGTAGTGAAGCCCCTTAACAACACCATGTTCAATAACCAAGAATGGTCCTTCCAGCAAGACTGGGTGCCGGGTCATAAAGCTCGGTCTACGCAGTCTTGGTCGGAAACGATCGTTTCGGATTTCATCAGAGCTGAAGACTGGCCGTCGTCTAGTCCCGATCTTAATCCGCTGGATTATGATTTATAGTCAGTTTTAGAGAGTACGGCTTGCTCTAAACGCCATGATAATTTGGAGTCCCTAAAACAATCCGCACGATTGGCAGTGACGAATTTTCCCATGGAAAGAGTGCGTGCTTCTATTGATAACTGGTCTCAACGTTTAAATCCATTGGCTGCCATACAGTCCGTATGGCAGCCAATGGAGACCACTTCGAATAAGCTTTTTATATTTTAAATTGTTTTATATTTATGTATTAAACTAACACACTGTAAAAGTAATAAATGTTATTTGCAATAGAATATTTTATTTCTTTGTATCAGTATTTATGGCAAGACTAGGTATATATTTACGACTAGCACTGTGGCGCAATGGTGAAACGCGCTGTTACTATACTTTGACACAAACTCGTGGGTTTGATTCCCACACAGAACAAACATACGTGTGCAAGAACATGTTTGTTTGTCTTGGTCTGGCTAAGATAGAGCGCATCGAAGCAGGCCGTCTGGGAAAGTACCTCCACCTCCAAGAAAACCTCAGCCGAATAACAACTCCCTAGATGGTTGTTGTGTTCCTGCGTGTGAGTGAGGTCACCAGTAAGCTCCTAAGGAGTTGCTATGTTAGCAGCAGAGGTGGCATCGCTCGAGTGATACTTAATGTATTGCAAGCGTCCATAGTCTACGGTAACCGCTTTACACCAAGTGGGCCGTATGTTTGTATGCCTCCCGACGTTGTATAAAATTAAAAAAAAAAAATGCATAGTAGAACAGCCATTTAAAATCCGAATGCGGCACTTAAACAAAATGAATACAGTAGAATATAAAATATGTGATATGGCAATACAGTTTGTGGTTACATGCTCTTTGTTATCCGTCGCCGCTGAAGCATGACTTTACTTTTTCTAGAGAGATACGTGCTTCTTATTCCAAAGGAAATTTAATACTGAATAAAAATAACCGCTTCTTTTATATGTTAGATAAAACTCTCACAAACTGCTATATATGTTTTATAACAGCAGTTTTCGTGCAGCGTTCCACTTCTGCATCCAATTTGCTGATAGAATTTTAGTGAAAGCTTAAATTTTTCAAGTATTTTTTACTTTAGAGATATTTATGTACTTAGAAGTTGAGATCTCGATGTCGTCGTTGCGTGTGTCGATCTGCCCATCACGCAGGTTAAGGAACGTTGATCACACCCTGTCCTATAGATGAGTTTTGTCTATTTCAAGCTTCTCCGGGAGGGCACGTTAAGCCGTCGGTCCCGGCTGTTGTCGATAGATGACAGTCGTTAAGCTAAGTTAGTGGCCTTTGGGCGGTTTGAAAACACTGGCCTCTGCCAATCAATTTGACAAGCTCGGCGGCTCAGTCGTGAACGACGCGACTTTGACACCAACGGTCGTGGATTCGATTCCCACACAAGACAAACATTTGTGTGCATGAACATATCTGTTTGTCTTGATCTGGATGTTTTAAGAGAGGTAGGATGCATCAAAACAGCCCGCCTGGGGAAGTACCTCCACCTCACAAAAAACCTTTGCCAAATAACAACTCCCTAGAGGGTTGTTGTATTCCTGCGTGTGAGTGAGGTCACCAGTAAGCTCCTAAGGAGTTGCTGTGTAAGCAGCAGAGGTGGCATCGCGCGAGTGATACTTAATATACTACTAGGGATTTCATGAAATCCTCATTCCCCTGGTACATTTATAGTACGACATTTATATTTAAATATAACGAAAATGGAATATAATAAACATAACGGATAAGGGTGAACACGAGTGTATTACGTTATGGCACGATCAGAAGTGCCCCGTGATCAGACAGATTCATCATTACCTACTTAGTTAGCTCAATAATCGAAATTCTACCATAATCGTTATTGAAAATTTAAAACTACTATAAAAAAGATAAAATTCAGAGAAGGTAAGGAACTGTTTTACCTTTGCCTTTATTTTATATACCACTAAGTTGACAAACAAGAATGCATCCTGCCTAAAGGTAAGCAGTCAGCCTGTGTACACTTACAACTCCGTGGTGCTCGTATTTTGCCTGTATCAACGTCTTTACGCGTTTCTTGAACTTCATGCCTCTAGCTAGGGAAAACCTCGGCATTCCACTACTTAACGAGTTCTCGGTAGAAAATTTCGCTGGAACACTGTATGCGGCCATTACTTATTTATACATTCTGTGTACTAAGTATCGGGAATTTGTCAATAAAACAAAAAATACAAATTATTCATCTAAATTTATTTTATCGCCTTCAAAGTAGGCCCCATCGCTTGCAATACAACATCTCCACCGCTTCACCCAGTCTTCCATACATTTTTCATAGGCTATTTGCGGTATGGCCTTTAGCTCATTCAGCGAATTTTCTTTTATGGCTTCTATCGACTCAAAACGTTTTCCTCGAAGTGGTAATTTTAACTTGGGAAATAAAAAAAAGTCAGACGGAGCCATATCAGGTGAATACGGTGCTTGGTCGAGAACTTTTGTTGAATTTTTCGCTAAAAACTCTTTCACTATAATGGCTGTGTGTGATGGTGCATTATCATGGTGCAGCATCCATGAGTTGTGTTGCCACAAATCTGGACGTTTTCGGCGGATACTCTCACGCAAACGCTTCATGACGCCTAAATAATATTCTTTATTCACTGTTTCTCCCTCTGGAAGGAATTCGGAGTGAACCACACCACGGTAGTCAAAAAAAACTGTCAGCATCACCTTGATTTTGGAGCGACTTTGCCGCGGTTTTTTGGGTTTCGGCTCGTTTTCGAGACGCCATTCTGAAGACTGTTGGCTTGTTTGCATGTCGTACTCATAAACCCATGTCTCGTCGCCAGTTATTATACGTTTCATAAAGGTCGGATCCGTAGAAGCTCGGGAAACCATGTCTTCAGCGACATGCTTTCGCTGCGCTTTTTGAACAAAATTGAGCTCTTTTGGAACTAGTCGAGCGGCGACGCGTTTCATGCCTAAAATGTCAATGAGAATGTTGTGGACGGACTTAAAAGATATGTTCACCTCACTAGCCAACTCTCTCAGACTCATACGTCGATTTTCGAGCACTAGCTTCTTGATTCTGTCGATGTTTTCTCTGGTCGTAGCGGTTGAAGGTCTACCAGAACGAGGCAAGTCTACTACTACTTCTCGGCCTTCTTTAAAAGCCTTATACCATTCATAAGCCCTTGTTTTCGATATACACGATTCGCCGTAGGTATTTCGCAACATTTTTAGTGATTCACCACATGAAATATCATTTGAAACACAAAATTTAAGGCACACTCTTTGTTCAACAATATTTTCCATTGTAAAAATCGCCGAGGACTCAAAACTATGACCAACAAAAAGTGTAGTTTAAAACAAATTAAATGACAGATCCCGCTCAAATTTTGCGCGCTAAATCAGTACAGTGCTACCAACATGCAGTAAAAAAATTAGAACGACCTCTTTTACGCGGGTCTTTTTATTGACATATTCCCGATACTTTTTACACAGAGTAGTATATAGATGAAGTTGATTGTTTATTTTGGGTTTTTAAAAAATACACTGCACGAAGCGCACGTAAGAAGCCCAGTGGATAAAAAACCGGCCTAATAAGCACTGTTCCCCGATTCGAATCCTGGCGTGTACCAGCAAATTCGTGATGTATGTAATACTAGCTGTGCCCGCGACTTCGTCCGCGTAAAATATTATTTATTTATATAAATATTTATATTAATAAAAATAAATAAAATGTCTAAAATAAAAGTGGCCTAAATTACTCCTTATTACATCAGCTATCTGCCAGTGAAAGTTCCGTCAAAATTGGTCCAGCCGTTTCAGATATTAGCCGGAACAAACAGACAGACGGACAGACAGACAAAAATTGTAACAATATTCATGTTGGTATATGTACCGTGTATACATCCATATGCATTTAGTGAAAAGCGGTTATATTAATATTACAAACAGACACTCCAATTTTATTTATCTGTATAGATTTTTAATTATCACAAAACATGTACAAATAATGCATGACGAAAGAATGACGAAACATATACAATGCAAAAGTGGAAGGATGTAGGAGCCGAGGAAGACTACCATGACCAAATTCGGTCGTGTTTTATCAGAAGGTGCTGTCAGGAGCCCCAGGAACCGGTGAGCGTGCATGAAAAGAGCTATGAATGTAAGAGAAGCGAGTGACATATGTAAGGACCGCGTCTTATGGCGCTCTGTTCACTCTGCCTACCCCGCAAGGGGCCTGGCGTGAAGATATACATACATCACAAAACATCGTGAGGAAATAAGTCCCGTAAGCCCAAGAAATTATGTTTTTCTTGTAGGCTATGTAGGTCTGACGGCAGTCGCTCCATTTAAGAATCAGCATCTCTGTGGAATCCTTAGGCAAAGGTAGCGGAACCCGCTAATCCTATTGAAAACGGGATTACACTTAGAAGAAGAAGATTGCACGCGATGAAGCGAGCCTACCCCACCGTACAAAATTAAACAAAGCAAATATCCGTCAAAAGTCTAGACAACCCAGCCTGAAAACCTGAATTTTTTAACACCAAAACGCTATTCTCCGGCCATTGTCCGCGTACGGCCAGCGCGCCCATATTAATACTTAATCAAATTACTATTGACTATGTTCTCGAATATGACCGCCCCGTACAAATATGCGAATTAAAATTTGACAAGCAATTTGTGTGACCAATTTAGTAGATTACCTTGTTAAAACGTGCCAGGCCAGGCGTGTCCATGTACGTGGGTGATAAATCACTTTTGTACTGTTAATTTGTTGATGGTTTTGAGGGGACGCCATATTTGCTGTCCACTTCAAATGGAGCGTTATACTCGCTGGCTAGAAAAGCGCGCCATTTTTCTTTTGGTTTTGGAAGCCGGAAAACTATGTTGCCAGTGCAATTGATGGCAACGTAGTTTAAGATTCTTTTATTATGTTGAGTTATACAAGTGGCTTCAAATAGTAAGGATACCAAAATTATTCTTAGTATCGCTTTGTATCGCATCAGAAACTATAATATTATTTAGTAATATATTTAGTTTCTTCGAAATAAATAAATAGTATAAAATTACCATAGAATTGCGATATAGTTTCCGTTGTTTTTACATAAAGCAATAATTTGAAACTACATATATATTTTTTAATTAATTTTTCATACCTGTTGGTATAATAAAATAGGTATCTACATGTTGTGAATTTCGAAGTTCGAACGCATTATTATACGTAGTTCCCGATGAAGATGAACATTCAACATATGTACGATTAACAACTTTTGTATTGTAAAATAAAATAATAAATCATTTATTTTCTCTCTAGAGTACATGTACATTTTTTTTATATACGACGTCGGGAGGCATACAAGCATACGGCCCGCCTAATGTAAAGCAGTTACCGTAGCCTATTCACTCGCGCGGTCTCTCATCTGCTGCGTACACAGCAACTTCTTAGGAGCTTACTGGTGACCTCACTCACACGCAGGAACACAACAGTTAGGCAGTTGTTATTTGGTTGCGGTTTTTCTGTGATACTTCGTCAGACGGGCTGCTTTGCGCCCTCCCGGGAAGTACCTCCACCTCACAGGAAACCGCAGCCAAATAACAACTCCCTAGAGGGTTGGGTTGATCCTGCCAGTGAGTGAGGTCACCAGTAAGCTCTTAAGGAGTTGCTGTGTAAGGAGCAGAGGAGGCATCGCGCGAGTGTTATATGTTGCAAGCGTTAATAGGCTACGGTAACTGCTTTACATCAGGTGGGCCGTATGCTTGTATGCCTCCCGACGTTGTATAAAAAAAAATACGTTCTACGAACAAGAAGACTGTTCTGAACCTAGTCACCGGTCTATCAGTGTACCGTGAATCATAATGAGTATGTTACATCATCATGCCAAATGGGTATTGCTGACTTGCAATAACTCCAATGCATGTCGATTGCGATAGCTATAAAAAAGATAAAAGATAAAGATAAAAATTCTTTATTTGCCATTGGGCCCTCGCGGGCACTTAGACACGTCTTACAGTTTTTGAAATATAATCTTATTGTATCTTATTTAATTCTGTTTTTACTTTTTTCCTTTTTTTTATCTACTTACATTTCGGAAATGACCATTGGCTAAGAAGAAATGCCGAAAGAAACTTGCCAATAGGGGTCTCATTAAAATTGTCAATTAGATATTACAAAAACAAAAAATACATAAGCATATTGGTACAATAATGATATCAAATGGTAAAATTAAAGATTATTAAGAACAGGTAGTCTGTGCTGAATTATTTCCAGACATCTTTGTCAGTTATATATACACGGGGAGCTGACATCGCAGTGACGGACATCGCACCACCTCCGCGGGTCCAGGACCTTGAGACACTTCGGATCTAACAACGATCTTCGGCGTAGCTCCCTTGGATTATCATAAATGTACCAGAGAGAGACTTTGTACAAAAGTCGTCTGCGTGGGTACCTCTGTCTCACCCATTTCTACCGCCAAGCAGCTATATTTATATAGCTGTGTTCCGGTTTGAAGGGTGAGATATGGCAGAGAAATTACTGGATACTGTGACGAAACAGCCTTAGGTCACAAGATTAGCAGCGCACGAGTAGCATCCCCGTGGTGTTGCGAGCGTCAACAGGCTGCGGTGACCGCTTACCATCTAATGCTGGTCGCATGCTTGTTTGCCAATTTAGTTGTATAAAAAAAAATATATAATTAAAATAATTACTTTAAATTTGTTTTTTTTTTGCAATTTCGGCTGCGACCGTAGTTAATTAGTATAAAAACCTATGTTTTCTTTGTTTACACTTCGTCTAGCGGCATATTGAACTATAATAGCTAATGATAAAATTAATAGGTCAATTGGTATTGTCTTAGGTTTTCGCGATTGTTACACATTGAAATTAAACTATTTTTAACGGAAGTATCGCGTGTTTTATTTATTTTGTTGAAACCTGACGTTTCGAACGCTTTGCAGCGTCCGTGGTCGCAGGAAAGACTAAGGTGGTATTTGTCTTACATTAGTTATTCAATTATTACATCTACCGACGTGGATGGATTAATTATATATGTTCCGATTCACACAAAAATCGCTCACAGTGTCAGAACATTTTTTAGATCTTTGGGTTTGGGACTTGATTATTTTTAGGACTGGATCCCAAGCAGGTGGTACTTGCCAACCATCTTCTCTATTGAAATTGGGGTGTTTTCTTATTTCAATTGAAATAACACTGTGAGCGATTTTTGTGTGAATCGGAAAATATATAATTAATCCATCCATGTCGGTAGATGTAATAATTGAATAACTAATGTAAGACAAAATACCACCTTAGTCTGTCCTGCGACCACGGACGCTGCAAAACGAAACGTCAGGTTTCAACAAAATAATAAAACACGCGATACTTCCGTTAAAAATAGTTTAATTTCAAAGGTCAATTGGTATTGACATAATCATATCGCATTCTCGATTACATTAATGCACATCAATAAAGTCTGAAAAAACGTTTACCATTTTAATAAAATTACATAACCCATATTACATTGAGTAAAGTTATTCATGATGAGATTAAAATTCGTAATACAATATTGTCAAAAGCCCGTACAAACAGTTAAACAACGAAACCGAATTGAGTATTATCATCTATTTTTGCGAAGAGTTGTATCAACGATTTTTAATGGTTACTAGTGCAAATATCGGCTGGGGCCGCCCTAGACTCACACATAGATCAAATTGGTGAAGTTGTTGACAAAGGACCAAGTCATCACCTTCTGATAGAACACGACCAATGTGATCATGGTAGGTAAGTCTTGGCCTTCCTCGGCTCTTACATCCTTCCACTTTTGCATTGTAGAAAGAAAGCAGGATGAAAGAATGACGAAGCAGATAGCTTCGTCATTCTTTCATCCTGCTTTCTTTCTACATGTCCGAACCAGCGGAGCATGCCTTTTCTTATTTTAACACTGTTATATATGTACAAGGACGCGGAGGAGGTAAGTACTAGCAAATGCAGTGGTTAGTTGCACACTGATTTAATGGTCACAATAAGGTCGCGGCGCGGCCGCGCGCTTGCACGCACACATACATTGTAACACTCACATTCGCATATCTAACAAACACCGACGCTCTCTTTCTCTCTTCTCTTTCTTTAATTTCTAATTACAATAAATGCATTATTAGAGACAGGCTAGTATAGTAACAGGCTCACGCTAGGAAGATTCTTTAACAAATGTGACACAATAATAGGTAGCACTATGTTCCTGAGAAATACTTTAAAAATGTCTTTAAAATACGCCTTTTACAAAACGTCCCTACGGTAAAAGTACTTACAGCAATTAGTCAGGTGTACCAGGAGACCATAGTGGGTAAGACTGCTAGAATCAACTCATTAGCATCGCTCGCTACAGAATAAATTTCGGCGAGCCCCGGAGAGTTACCGAGCAAAATAATACGCAAATACCTGCTTCGGTGACAGTATACTCTCTCCTTTTGCTGCTTTCCTAGTACATTCAAACCCAGTGCTTGTTTGTTACACAATCTATACAGATAAATAAAATTGGAGTGTCTATTCGTAATATTAAAATAAACGCTTTTTACTAAATGCATATGGATATATACACGGTACATATACCAAAATGAATATTTTTACAATTTTCGTCTGCCTGTCTGTTTGTTCCGGCTTATTTCTTAAACAGCTGGACCGATTTAACGGGACCTTCTCTGGCAAATAGCTGATGTAATAAGGAGTAGATTATGCTACTTTTCTTTTAGAAATTTTATTAATTTTTATTAATATAAACAAATATAAAAATATAACTATTCCGCGCGCGAAGTACACAATACATATCTATTATTATTTTGCTGTTCGCTATTTTACTCTGCTTATTAATAAGTTATCGTAAACTCTGCGAACTGAACAATAACTTTTTTTGTTAAATTCCACGCGGACGAAGTCGTACAGCTAGTATTTAAATAAAATAATGTTGCAATTCGATTCTAACCTACTTTGTGTGCTTCCGCCATCAATTACTTCAAGCATACTAGCGCAGCCGGCACCCACCCACTACCGTTGATGCATCATGCCGTGGCCTATGTACGCTTGCAATACAATTAACTAGGTAATGCTTGAGCGATGCCTGCCACATCTGCTGCTGCAACAACAATTCCTTAGGAACTTACTGGTGACCTCATTCACTTGCAGGAACACAACAACCCTCCAGGGAGAAGTTATTTGGCTGCGGTTTTCTGTGAGGTGGAGGTAGTTCCCCAGATGGGCTGCTTTGATGAGCTCTCTTTAAATATATAAATAGCATAAAATTATTTATAGTATCTGTACTATGTTGATAATAAATATCAGTAAATCGTAGAACCATATAAGTTTATGTACACACAGCGACAAGTCAAGTTACACACTTGCTGTGCGATTTTTACTCTTATTGCATACGCGATAAGAACGATGTAAAGGTCAAACAGTCTACCTTGAGGTGTCGCTGTGTGTACGTTACAGGGGTAATTAATAGTAATTAATTGCGCAATTTACGCGCTGCCCTCCTTATCTATATTGTGAATCGCGCGAAATTGCGTACATTTACCGCCATAACGGTTATAGGTAACTAGTTATGGTATAGGTAAAGGCATGGATAGCCGAGTGGGTAAGGACCGGTTCCTCAATTGGCCGGTTGTGGTTCGAATCCACGCATGTACCACTACATTCGTGCTTTCAGATTTATGTACACATTTATAATTATCACTTGTACCTATATACAGACGAATTTTTTTTTATACCACTAAGGTGGTAATTAAGCATACGGCCTGCCTGATGGTAAACAGTCACCGTATCCTATGGACATTTGCAATACCAGGGGTGTGTCTCGAGCGTTGCTGGCCCTCTAAAAACCTCTTCTAGCATTTTTTGAAGAATTCCATGATGTAGTCCCTTGGAAAAACCTCGGCTGGGAGCTCATTCCACGGCTTGAGAGTTCTCGGAAGAAAACTTCTCTGGGACCGCACAGTACGCGACCATTGCGGTTCCAGCGTGTGAGGGTGAACTCCCCGCCGTCGGCGAGCTGTGCAGTTGTAAAAATAGCTGTCGGCATCATATCGAACAATTCTTCAGAACACAACCCGTTGTACAATCGGTAGAATACACAAAGGGAAGGCAAAATCGCTCCTTAATCTTAAGTCTTCAATACCGTGTGTAAGCTTAGGGTTGTCGACAATTCTATTTACTAATTCTATTTCGTATTCACCATGGGGAATGTTCTGAGAAGCTTTTCGACCTCGTCCCTCCTTCTCCCTTCCTCCACCGGAAAACTCGCGCTGGACTGAGATCACATCCACATAGAGTTGGGTCGCTGACCTTCCGTACTAAGAGACTCAGCGACTCATTTCTCTGACTGTCAAAATGTGGAATTCGCTTCCGGCGCATGTGTTCCCCACCTCCTATAATCCCGGGTCGTTCAGACGTGGTGTGAAGGGGCACCTTAGCGGGCCATCAAGGGGGACAGCCAGCACAGCGGTAATCACTGTGATGACTGTTCTCTCATCTGGTTTTCATTTACGCTTTCTATCAGGCGTACTGTAGATAATTTGACAGGCCTCATTAAAAAAAACTGGTTGGGCGGCTGGTGAAGGAAAACATCATTGTACCGTCACGTCAAAGAAATTATGTTTCGATAGACGTGTGACCTAACCTAAGGCCTGGTTTTCCTCTGGGTTGTGGAGATCTGACCGCAGGCGCTGCATGTAAAAATCAGTATCTTCGTTAAAGTCACTATTATGAATGTTAAAGAAGCGAGTGAGGTGTCTAAGGACCGCGTCTTACGGCGCTCGGTTCTCACTGCCTACCCCGCAAGGGACCTGGCGTGAAGATTACCTATATATCTTCATGTCATGTCCTTTGCGGGGTGGGTAGAGAGAACCGAACGCCACAGGACGCGGTCCTTCCACACCTTGATGGCTTCTTTCCATTCCAAAGCGGTTACCGTGGCCTATGAGTATGATCGCCAGGTGCAGAGACAAATCGAGTGACTGCCGTTAGACTCCGCAACACACAGGGAAAACCAGACCATTCTTAGATAGATATTCTTAGATTCTATGGATTCACGTCTTTCGAAATATAATTTCTTTGTAATTATCACAAATTTCAAATATGGACATATAAACCGAAAACACTAATTTAGTGATACATGCCAGGATCCGAACCGGGGATATACAATGCAAAAGTGGAAGGATGTAGGAGCCGAGGAAGACCGAGACTAACCTACCATAACCAAACTGGTCGTGTTTTATCAGAAGGTGATGTCAGGAGCCCCAGGAACCGGCGAGCGTGCATGAAAATAGCTATGAATGTCACAGAAGCGAGTGAAGTATGTAAGGACCGCGTCTTATGGCGCTCGGTTCTCTCTGCCTACCCCGCAAGGGACCTGGCGTAAAGATATACATACATACATCATATTTAAATAGGGTTTATTGTTTACCCCATGAATTCATAATGTGCCCGGCGTTTCTTGACAGAAAAATGTTAATATCTAGGTATATGAAGCCGGGGCCGACAGGCGCGGAGTGGGGCACAGCTGCCCGTGACAGGCCGATCGCAGGGAAATTGCTTGCCAGTTAGCTAGCGGCGGGTCTGCCGAGCCGAAAACAAATACATGAGTCGCATTTTCGTTTGTTTTTATGCTACATAGGGTGGCAAACAAGCGTATGGACCCGATGCAAAGAAATTGCCGAAACCTACGAATGTTGTTAACACACGTTTACACGTTAACATACGTTTTACAGTAATAGATACTTTGAATTGACATTAAACCTTTATCGTGTTAGATTTTCGAGTGAAAGTTTTTTAACATGATACCTACGAGGCATTTTCGAATTAAATTTTTTTTCTGTTCAGTTTAGACGGAAAAGATGGACACTTCGAATATTCGAGTAATTTTTGAATACGAGGTCCGACGCGGAACTAACGCTGCAGATACGGCTCGCAATGTCAATGCTGCGTTTGGAGAGGAGACTGCTAATGAACGCACCGTGCTTTTCTGGTTTAAACGCTTTCGTAATTGAAACTTCGATTTGAAGAACGAACCAGGTGATTAACGCTGAATTGAAGGAGATGGTGGAAGTCGATCCGAGTCAAACTACCCAGGAATTAGCGGCATGGTTTAACATTACATTACCTACAATATTGACTCATTTGCATCAAATCAATAAGATAATAAAATATGAAAAAAGGGTGCCTCTTAATTTGACTGATCTGCAGAAAGAAGCGCGTGTTGAAACTTTTGTTGCCTTGTTGAATCTGTAGGTACATAAATGAAGGAATATTGGATCGAAATGTGACGAACAGTGATATGTAAATTTGACTTTCGCAAAATAACGCCTGAATCTATTAATTAGAATTTTATTTTTTCAGTACAAATCGGCAATTTCATACTTTAACCTAATAAGCTTAATGGTAACTCTGCCATAAATTAATGTAATATGAACAAAAAATAGCTGCTATGCTCCGTTGGTTCGGACATGTGGAAAGAATACAGGAATAAAGAATTACGAAACAGATATACAAAGCAAAAGTAGAAAGATGTAGGAGCCGCGGTAGGCCAAGACTTACCTACCATGACCAAATCGATCGTGTTTTATCAGAAGGTGATGTCAGAAGCCTTAGAAACCGGCGAGCGTGCATGAGAAGAGCAATGGATGTTAGAAGGGAGAGTGAGGTTTGTGTGGATCGAGTCATGTCGCGCTTGGTTCTCTCTGCCTACCCCGCAAGGGATTTGGCGTGAAGTTATAGATAGAAATATTGATGTCAGGAGCCCTACAAACCGGCGAGCGTGCACGAAAAGTGCTTTGAATGTAAAAGAAGCGAGTGAGACGTGTAAGGATCGAGTACATGATGTGAGAAAAAGAGCCAAACCAAAAATCCACCCGAAACCGAGGAGCATGCGAGAAGAGATCGATGAGTGTGGAAGAGGCGAGAGAGTATGTTTGGATCGGTGCACCTGGCGTTTCATTGTCTCTGCCTACCCCAATAAGGAGACAGGCTTGATGATGACATTTTTGTACGTTATAGAGAAACAAAAATAATTAATACACAGAATTGATACCAGGCATTCAGAAAGTTAAAGCAGACTGCACTCCCATTCTTTCCGTGCAAATCAACGCCAACCTGACTCGCAGGAACATTCCAGGGAGTGAGTGGCTTGGCTGTGGTTTTCTGGCAAGTGGAAATACTTCTCAAGTGGCATACTACCTGTTTTTAAGAGAGGTAGGGCGTGTCAAAGCCGAAGTGGAATACAAAGAGACATGTTCATTATTCAAATGTTTGCCCTGAGTGAGAATCCTACCTAACGAACCTTGGTAACCAACCATTCCGCCACAAAAAAAAAGAAAAATAAACAAAAAATAATCAATACACAGAGTTGATACCAGGCATTCAGGAAGTTAAAGCAGGCTGCACACCATTTATTTATTGTGCCCGTGCAAATCAACGCCATCCATCATTACGTCGAATCCGGCTGAGTCCCAACGAAAACAAATTAGGACGCCATTTTTATTTTCAATTCGCCGTTGTTTTAATGAAACTGTTCAATAGGCCGTTTATTTACGAGCCGGCCGTGATGGCGAAAGTTGAGCATAACTTTGGCAAAATGGTGACAAATACAAAACTGATGAACTTATTTATGAAATAAGGAGCTGCATTCTAAGTGTTTAACCGTGCCCGTATCCCGGTATCCTATAAGAATTTATTTTACAAGGTCGCGCAGCGAGAGTTGAGGCGATCGACACATGCTATAAGATCAAGTTCAAGCTCAAATTTTTACTACCAAGATGTTTTCCGAATGCTTCATTCACACTATTCCCAGCATTTACTCGTCTTTCCACATCAGCGGTGTACCTTATATCCCTGGTGAAAGCGCATCGAAGACATTCAATCTCATCTACTTGTTTCAACACTTCATCATCGACCGTTATCCTTACATTGGTTCTGGTTTCTTCTCTTTCAAATACCATTACCATTTTTTTTTTCGCAATAAATAGTAAACCTTTGTCCATACAATCGTCTTTTATCATTGTGACCAGTGTTTGCAGTTCAGATGATGTTTCTGCTAATAACACGGCATCGTCTACATACTGCATACAGCAGATAGTTCATCACTAGGTCACCCATTCGTAATCCTACATTCGTCGATCTTATTCTCTGTAGACAACTATCGAGATACAGAATAAACAGCCTAGCAAACAACATGCAACCCTGTTTGACACCAATTTAGACATCAAACCAGGGTGGCATGCCAACATCTATCCGCAGACATGCTGAGCAATCCTTGTAAGGAGCAGTGAACCGTCAAATCCCACAAAACGAAATCACAAAATGTGTAAATAAATGGAAAAATACTTAGATTAAAAATTGAGTATTTATTGTTTGAATAAGTATACGTATATATTAGGTACCAGGCTAACATAAAGTCAGAGAACAGATTGAACTAACTATTTACATTATCGCAACAAACGTATCACGTATGATATTAATTAATAACAAGGCGTGCTTGGCCACCTCGTGCCGGCCGATTGGCGCAGAATTGCAGATTATTGCCAATCAGCGAGCACCTGATCCGTTATTGAAATTTGCATGCTGTTTGAATTAACTCTCGCAGGTATATTCCCTTTGATGTTATAATTTTACTGTGATCGAAATATTCCATCCTATATTGATACTAATTTTGCTTCGAAACCCAGAATGATCAATTATATTTTGCATTATTCACACATTGATCTATACTTGCTCAATGCCACACAGACACAATCTACGTGTTGCAAGGTTGCTACCTTTCTTTATGAGTTTATGTCGGTACCAATTTGTTCCAATTAGAATTAAAGCAAGCAAATCGTAACCTGCTCGCGCGACACGTGTGTTAAATCGGTTTTTTAAGGTTTTACGTAGCGCTCTCATTTAGGACGCACTCCGAACGAAACTTTTTCTAAAAACCGATAAAAACCTTTATTTACCGGTATTTTCGAAACCAGTTCCAAGCCCTGGACGCGAGTTTGATACCAACGCTTGTGGGTTCATTATGTTTTTATTTATTTTTAGTTGATTACTTTTTGTTTACGTGTAATTGTAGTAGTTGTGTTATGTACAAATAAATGTCTTTCTTTCTTTCAAGAATAGGTAGACGTATTGGTCCATGTATATATAGTCATACTGTGGAACGTCTAGATATGTGTAATATATACATATAGTAGCATTTATTGTACCTATACAACGTATACAAACAACCTAACAGTAAATGTTTAATGTTTTGATTATAAAGTTTTATTGCGTTTCTATGCATTGATACGTATATTTTTACGTAGTACGAGCGAGCCGCCCCGGCTTCGCGCGTGTGCGATGCCGATACTAATTGGTTTTCAGTGTAGAGTGATTAATAATATTATTATTATGATTAGACTATACTACAGGATATCTTTATATACAATGTTTACAGCTGTTTTTTCATGACATAATACAAACATGTTTTCTGTTCAGGTCTTTACTGTCGAAAGTGCGACATATAGCTCCATGTGAAAAACAATGCACAAATCCAAGCGTGCAACGTTGATTGTTTGACCCTGTGACTTATTAATGTTGTAACCAGCGGATTATTAACAACTTCTTATAAATTGTATGTATATCTTGTATATCTTCACGCCATGTCCCTTGCGGGGTAGGGAGAGAGAACCGAGGGCCATAAAACGCGGTCCTAACATACTACACTCGCTTCAGTGACATTCATAGCTCTTTTCATGCAAGGTCGCCGGTTCCTGGGGCTCCTGACATCACCTTCTGATAAAACACGACCAATTTAGGCATGATAGGTTAGTCTAAAAAAAAATTGTACTCAGTAAAATACACCCTTTGTCCATTTCATAAATAAATTACAAGATGAGTAGTCGTGGGAGCCCGGTCACGCACGCAGAATGACAATATCCTCCATACTGCTTCATTGCTACAGATGTAACGTCCAGATTGTAATTTCTACCACTTCATTTGATGATTGTACGAGTATACTGAAAGTGGCTTGATCGCTACCATTATTTATATGTTTAGTAACATATTCGATTGATTTTATTGAACTACACAACACTACGTTGATGTGGGCGTCGAAAATTTTTAAAAGGAGCTAATTATAGGGAACGACCCTTCGGTTGTTAATATCGATATATTCGGAAGGTGGCAGTTTGTCCACCCTGTTCTGGCGGCCGACGACCACATTTAGGATATCCGTCACCGTTGGTAGATGTTGGCCTTTTGAATGACTTTTATATTTTTATTACATTTTGTATCTCGCATACATGGAGAATTAAAATTAAAATTGTTTAATTCAATGTATAACAAAACCTAAGACAATACCATATAAACCTTCCTCTTGAATCACTCTGTCTACTGATGAAAACCGCACTTAGTTTATTAGGTAGTTGTTTTAGTATCTGCGCGTACAGACGGCGAGAAGCAACTTTGTTTTATTCTATGTAGAGATTAAACAAATTATCAAGTTATTAAAGTTAAAAAAACATTGGAAAATATGGAAGAAATTGATTCCAGTGGTAATGAAGAAACATCCGAAAAAACACGAGGATCCGGTTTAATTAGTAAGCCTGTAGTTCCATAGTATTGTCTTAGGTTTTCGCGATTGTTACACATTGAAATTAAACTATTTTTAACGGAAGTATCGCGTGTTTTATTTATTTTGTTGAAACCTGACGTTTCGAACGCTTTGCAGCGTCCGTGGTCGCAGGAAAGACTAAGGTGGTATTTGTCTTACATTATTGTATTATCATAATTATCATAATTGAATAACTAATGTAAGAAAAATACCACCTTAGTCTTCCTGCGACCACGGACGCTGCAAAGCGTTCGAAACGTCAGGTTTCAACAAAATAAATAAAACACGCGATACTTCCGTTAAAAATAGTTTAATTTCAACCTGTAGTTCCAATTTATGAATAATATAAATTTTATGCTTATTATATCAGAAGATGCGTTCATTTACCCTCTTTTTCTTTTCGATATATATTATAATTATCGTTCGTAAGATGTAAACTCCAGTTGTGCGTCGGAGCTGACAGACATACACTTTTTTTTGGAATACATTATAATATATAGAAAAAACACAGATTAATACAAACAGGCATGTTCATGGACTATAATACTAAATATTTGCCTTCTGTGGGAATCGAACCCACGAGCCACGGTGCTAAATCATCACTCATTCCACTCACCGAGCTTGTAGAATTTTATTAGTTTATAAGTGAAATCTATATATAGAAAAATTAATGTTTGTCTGTATGTCCTCTATGGACTCAAAAACGGCTGGGCAGATTTTGATGAAATTTTCAGTGAATCTTCAGGTAAGCCCAGCTGATCCTGTGAAGTTTGGTAGTGATTGGATAGCCCGAGCGAAGCCGGGACGGGTAGCTAGTGTGGAATAAAAAAACTGATAAACATACATTACATAAGGTGCCTTGAAACCATTATACTACTTTTTGGAGCAGTATGCTGATTACACAGCATCTCCACCTGTATCAAACACATCTTTAATGTATTTATTACAAGCGTTCATATGCTACCGGTGACCAGTTAACATCAGGTGGGCCATATGCTTGTATGCCTCCCGACGTTGTTTGTAAAAACCAATGATGCGCCCTACCACTCCTACACCCAGAATAAGACAAATATACATGTTCATAGACACAAATGTTTGTCCTGTATGGGAATCGAATCCACAAGTGTTGAAATATCCAACGCTACCACTCGACCGGGAGCGTCGTTCTACTTTCATAATAACAATATTAACAGGACCACCACATCAGCCCTTACTCGTCCCACTGCAGGGATGCAGGTCTCCCTTCAAACGAAGGGGTTTTAGAGCATACTCCACCACGCTGCTCAAATGCGAATTGGCGGAGGCCAGTGTTTTCAAACCGCCCGAAGGCCACTGACCTAGCTTAACGACTGTCATCTATCGAGAACAGCCGGGACCGACGCCGTGCCCTCCGAAGCACGAAGAAACTCGAGATAGATAAACCCATCCCTAGATAGGCTGGGGTCGACGTTGCTTAACTTGCGTGTTTGCTTAGAACGACACGCGCAACGACGCCAACGAGCTCTCACATTAACAGTATTATAAATATAAATATTGTCGGACAAATTACACACTGCCACCTAGCACCAAAGTAAGCGAAGCTTGTGTTATGTGTACTACACAACTGATAAACATACGTAAATACATTTTTTTTTGTAAACACATACTTATTATACATAGAAAATACCCAGACCAAGACAAACAGACATGTTCATGCACACAAATGTTTGTACTGTGTGGGAATCGAACCTACATGCATTGGTGTCAAAGTAGCGTAACAGCGCGTTTCACCGCTGCGCTACCGAGCTCGTCTTCGTATTCAAAACAAAATAATCTTAAAAAGCACTTTTGTAGCCAATCATACTTCCATACCTTTTCAAACAAACATTGCTGTGTTCGAAATAAAACAAAAAAAACAAATGTTGAAAAGAATTTTCATCCTTTGAACGTAAAACAAAATTACTGAAACGAAACAATGCCATTTAAATCCAAAGTCTTGAGTGACGTCTTGGACGCCGGCGTCTATCTTCCAAGTCGCGAGACAGAGCTGAAATCAGGAGTAACGAGACATTTAAAATTTGGCCCCTGTGCGCTCCATTGTACAATCTCAGTTATCACTGTACAGGGACGTTGAAAGTTTCTATATTACACTAGCAGTGCCCGCGACTTCGTCCGCGTGGAATATTATTTATTTATATTAAATAATATGAATAAAATTTCAAAATAAAATTAGCATAAATTACTCCGTATTACATCATCTGCCAGTGAAAGTCCCGTCAAAATCGATCCAGCAGTTTCAGAGATTAGACGGAACAAACAGACAGACAGACAAAAATTGTAAAAATATTCATTTTGGTATATGCAACGTGTATACATCCATATGCATTTAGTAAAAAGCGGTTATTTCAATATTACAAACAGACACTCCAATTTTATTTATCTGTATAGATTTGATATAACATTTACACGGATATTTTTGACGTGATAACATCTTATAAATCGTGCTTACTTACTGTGCTTAGGTAAGGTCGCACGTTTTTCGAAATATAATTTCTTAGACGTGCCGGTTTCCTCACGGTGTTTGTAATGTTATTGATTAAAAAAAGGTTCTACCAAAAAGAAATAAGTTTATTTTAAACTACAAATAAGATTATAAAAAAAAACGAATTCTAAAATTTCGGCTAGTTCTGTAGGATGATTCTACTAAAAAAACTGCAACTGCACTGCAGCGCGGCGTGTGTCAAAATGCTAATATTTTGACGTTTCGTTAAGCGATCTGACAGCAGCGACATTTAACGAAACGTCAAAATGTACGCATTTTGACACACGCCGCGCTGCAATGCAATTACAGTTTTTTTAGTAGAATCGGTCTACTGGCTTTAAGGACTCGCGTTGGATCTAACCAAAGTAACAGAGGTGACCGGCAGCACCTGGTCACGGTACGAGCGGAGATGTAGGTCGCCGGCTGAAGAAGAGCAGGACCGTGCGGGGCTCACGGACGTCGGAGGTCACAGGCGCAGTCGGTGGGGACCACCTTGCGCCTATATATATAGATATATATATTTATATATACATATAGATATATATATATATATATAGAAATATATATATATGTATATAGATGTTGTAGACTTCATTAGTTCAATATTTTTCCATAATTGATAATGATTCTTCAAGTACGCCGCTTACGCCGCCATACAAAATGGCGGCGTAGGAATATACGCGCTGCGCATGTACGATTTAATTTTGTTTACACCAGAGGTTAGCAACCTTTTGTTGATCACTTAGATTTTTTTTGCTATTAGCAGCGATCACAGACTTCGGAAAATGAAACTCCTTGATCTTAAAAATAAAGTATATTTTTTTATGTCTCAATGGTTTTAAAACAAAGTTTAAATGTTTAAACTCTTACTCTTATAATCGCAATTAAAAATTCATAGAAGGAAAGTAAATTCGATTCGGATGAAAATATGTTTAAAATTTTAAACAAATAATTAAATTGGATTGGCTAATCCGCATTTGAGCAGCGTGGTGGAATATGCTCTAAACCCCTTCGGTTCAAGGGCATGAGTAAGGATTGATGTGATGAATTAAAATGAATAATAGATAAAAATATTACATCCATCGCGGTTTATATTTTAGTTCTTGTTCGTTGATGGTTCGCAGACTCTTGATTGGGAACACTAACTTGCAGCCCGGCCCCGCACTGTGAAAAATGGAACTACGGCATATTAAAAATCGTTTTTACTAATGTTGTTACTATGACACTTTTTTTAGTTCATTAAATAGTTCATGAGTGGAACTTTACTATAAAGTGATCATTTTAAATATTAATTACATTAAGTATGTATATTGTTTTATTACCACAAAATTTATGGTTTTTATAAATGTCCATTTTAAGTCTATTCTTTCAATACTTCAAAATTATTTTTTGTGAAAGTTTGTGGAAATAGATATAAAGTATTATACATTTCCAAAAAGCTCATTGTATGTAGTTTTAAAACAACTATTATATTTTAAGATTTAAGTTTCTATTTCTATGTAAAAAAAGAGCAATAAATACACCAGTCAATACACCAGACTGTCTATTTAACTTCACCGAAGCTTTAGATAGTTGGCAGTGTCCCGGTGCTTCACATATGCTATTCTATAGTCTAGATATCCAGAAGTATTATTTATGAAAATCAGCTGATAAAACGTCGTAGAAGTTATTGCGAAAAATGTGATAAAAGTCAGGAAACTAAAAAATTTATTAATTTGCGGTATATTTTAAATATAAATATTAGTTATTAATTGATAAGGTGGCGCTCTATCTGAATGGTAGTCATTTTGTGGTCAAACTTTAATCAACAAAATGCACACCGCCCTTTATTTAAAATGTATATAAGGAGCGATGACATTATCATAAAGTCGTAGATGTAACTAAACAGACGTTTGATTGGTATATTCGTGCTTTACTTAACTGAATTTTCAAAATGGCTACTACTTGCAAGTGTTCTAAGCGTGATTTTCCTATATTGAAGCAGGAAAAACAATAAAAGCACTATCAACAATTATAAAACAAAATTATTATATTTCTGAAGACAACATGTGTTTCATTATCAGTGATATTCAAGGGAATATTATTTCTTCCTTTAATAAACGATGGACAGAAGCGTCACGGAATAAGGTTTCGTTTTAAAAAAAAACAGCAATTTGGTGGTGGAGATTAGAAAGGTTAGAATATTAAGTAACTATAACGAACTCGGAAGACGTAACAACTGACTCCATGTAATCTAGTTCTTCTAGTAAACGTGGAAACCATATGTTTCCTATGGAGACTGGTCAGCATCAAACAAAAAAAAATACTATGCTACTTTATGAATATAGATTTGAGCACATCTACAATGCCTATCTTCAGGGATTACATTCAATAGGAGAAGGAACCGAAGCAAAACTTGTGGAAGCACTAAGGCTTGCTGACAGTAATGAGAAAACTTCATATTTTAATCTCATAAATAACGCAAACCAGAGAAAATCCTAATGGATGAAGAAGCATTGAGTGTTTTCATTGATTTAGATTTAACGAAAGCACAATATATAATATTGCAAGCAAACTCCTGAAAAAACTAAAGCTGTCGTAGATGAAATAAAGAACCAAATCATTTCTTAATTCATCATTGATTCATAAAGAGGGCGAACGAGTGAATGTGAAACACGAACTCTTTCTGATGATGATAGACAGCAAAGTAGCTCAGGTATTAACAGACACGTCTTCTGGTGTCATATGTACAATTTGTGGAGCTACTCCGCGGCAAATGAACGATTTGATTAAAGTAACTGCTAGGCCTGAAAATGACAATTCATATCAATACGGGTTTTCTACATTACGTGTCTGGATTCGCTGTATGGGAATAATATCACATATTTCCTACAACCTTTCATTTCAAATTTCGTGGTCAGCCACAGGTGAGGAAAAGAAACAACTAAAGCAAGAAAAGAAAACTCTAGTACAAACACGTTTTCGTGAGGAGCTAGGTTTAATCATTGGCAAACCATGACAAGTAAGTGGTAATACCAATTATGGTAATACTGCCAGAAGATTTTTTTACAATGCAGACTGCTCTGCTGAAATTACAGGAGTGGATGTAAATTTGATTAAACGACTTTACATAATTCTGCTAGCTCTTTCATCAGGCGTGATGTTAAATGCTGAAATATTTGACAATAATGCCATGGAAAAGAATGGATGCCATCTTCAGTTCACAAAATTTTACTTCATGTTGAAAGTATTATAAAGCATTTTCCTGTGTTCACTATTGGGCAAATTTCAGAAGATGAACAAGAATCCCGTAATAAGGATTATAAATAATTTCGTCTACATCATGCCAAGAAGTGCTTTCGATCCGCTACAAATGAGAACATATATCATACTGTTCTCTATGTTAAATGCTGAAGTATTTGACAATTATGCCATGGAAAAAAATGGATGCCATCTTCAGTTCACAAAATTTTAATTCATGTTGAAAGTATTATAAAGCATTTTCCTGGGTTCACTACTGGGTAAATTTCAGAAGATGAACAAGAATCCCGTAATAAGGATTATAAATAATTTCGTCTACATCATGCCAAGAAGTGCTCTCGATCCGCTACAAATGAGAACGTATATCATACTCTTCTCTGTAAATCAGATCAATACATTTCCAGCCTTAGAATAACGTATAGCAAAAGTGTGAAAAAACTTGATGAAGATTCCCTAGATCTTTTGAAAGTGAACGAACTCATTTGAGAACCCGAAGTCCACCAAGTAAAATTTAGAGTAATGTTTACACACACATTAATCACACACCTTTCTTATAACTATGTTTTACTATTTAATTATAAATTTTAAATAATTATTTAAGTACTATATTTTTTTAAAATAAATATATTTTATAAAAAAATTAAAAATAATAATTTAATTATTTTTCACATTATAAATTGAATTGTCAGTTAAAAAATAAAATAAAGGACATTATTTTTCATTTAATTTTTTTTTATATTTTTTAAAGCATATTTTATTAAATATAATCCAGATAATATTATCAAACCTGAAGCCTTATACTACTCTACGTTTGTGCAAAATTTCAAGTTATTGATTTTTGATCCGAAACAGTCCAAAATATTCCATAGTGCGGTCCCCAATGCGGCTTCGGTTTCATATAGATGAAGTTTAAATCTTAATTGTGCCTAAAATCGTTTACCTTTCTGCGATCCTGGTATCGCCTTAGCATCTTTTTGGTTCCAATTTACGAAACGAAGTTCTTAAAGATTGAAATTAGCTTTTTAAATGCTAATCTTCTCTCGTGTTCAAAGCGTAGACGAAAGTCTTATACTTACTGTTAAACACAATCTAATTACTTTGATGACGGGCTTCGCCTTTGAAATGGCTATTTTTGGGCCACCCTTGTTTACTATGTGAGACCCTTTTCAGGTGACCCTTCCTATACAATGCAGGCGCGGTTAGTATATGACGCATCGCAACTAGGAGCACCTGCGTCTTTATGTAATCCTAGTACCCGGGCGTGATTTATACAATACCACTGTAAAAATGTTTGTGACACCTGCCCGTTTAGAAATATATTTTTTTTGTCTAGGTATGACATAATAATTTCAGATTCACTGTGACGTCTCGGGTGGGTAGTGTGATAAAGGGGTATTTACACGGGTCGATTTTCGCCGTGAAGCAACTCGCTTACCAAATTGCCTCACTAAGCAGCATCGCAACTCCATTTAGACAGTTGACTGAAAACGCAAGTGACTACGTCATTTACTTAAAAAAATGTTGAGTAGAACAGGTGTTTGATGAGCCGGTATCGAAATAGTTTGTAAATCAATTTATTGAAGAATTGCTTGAAGAACAAAGAGAGAAGATAAAAAAGAAGGAAAGAAGAAAACGTAGATTTTGGGTATGCGTGTGGATTTCTCGACTCGTGCTTCGGATACTATGTTGGTGGAATGGAGTTCAGAAGGTCCCGATTACTTTAGAAAATGATTAAGAATGACTATAGATTATAGATTCTAGTCATCAGCCGCACGCAGTTGATCGCCGTACGCCTAAAGTTCGGATGCTAGTCTATTTTGCAACTTGCGACTTAATCACCTGCACCCTAGACGAATCGACATTTAAACGGTTGATTTTCATCGTGCGGCAATATTTACTCGTGTAAATCCCTCATTAGGGAAATAAGAAGGCGGTTTAACCCTTCCTACACAATACAGGTGGGGTTAGTATATGACGCTTCGCAACTAGGAACACCTGCGTCTTTATGTAATCCTGGTACCGGGGCGTGGTTTATACGATTCTATACTGTAAAAAGAGGTCACACACCTGTGTCAAATTATCTAGGTCTAAAAATTACAGATAGATAGATATACTTGCGTCATCTCGGAGAGTAATGATAACCATGTGTTAGTGCATAAAAAACCAGCCTAGGAACAGACTGGGCTTAGTTCAAATTACGGTATGGGTCTTACATTTTATACGTATTTGCAATTATCACTTGCTCAGCGGTGAAGGAAAACGTCACGGTGTGGAAACCAGCGTGTCTAAAAAACTATGTTCATAAGAAAGATCTGATGTTCCGTCTGGGCTGTGTATAGCTGACGGTAGTCGCTCCATGTCAAGATCAATATCGTCGCCTGATCCTTAAGCTCAAGTAGGGGGACCCGCCAATTTTAATGGATTAGGAAATGAGATAACGCTAGAAAGAAGAAGGAGCGACGTTTCCGGCGTCGTGGTGCAAATAAACTAGGGTACAGTCGGTTAGGCAAGTTAAAACGCTCAGGTTTTTATACAATTCATATTATTGACTTCTCAGTTAAGGCGAATCGTAATGTAAAGGCGCAGACTGTCTTGTAACATTAAGGGGTCATCCAGGGAGACGTGAGGTGTCGGGCAGCGTGTTGTACGTGGCTGGCTGCAGCGGCAAACTGAAATATTTAGCTTTTTATGTAGTTTATATATTGTTTTATATGACATATAAAACCCAGCTAGAAGATAATGAGAGAAATGACGTTTTGATTCTGGCATATAGAAAGAATGAAAGATAAAAGAACGACGAAGTAGATATACAGTGTGAAAGTGGAAAATGTAGAAGTTGAGGAAGGCTAAAACTCGTCGATTACGACTAAATCTGGAGGTGGTGTGAAGAGAGAGAGACCGAGTCATGTGGTGCTTGATACTATCTGACTACTCAAAGCTGTGATTTTCTAAGCGTTTGCTCTGCAACTGAGTGACGCTTGCATCGCCCCGCTTCCCCTGGGGCGATCACCTCCAACGAAGCCTGTAAAGCCTTCCCGGCTTTAAAGCCGGACTGCCTTTAGTCCCTAGGCGGTGTTTAGTCAGTAGGAGTCTGACATAACTCGTTCGGCCGTCTGAAAGGGTACTCATGAGAGTTCACCACCTCCCTCCCATCGGGTCCCGGAGGGCGCCCCTCACGGCAGAATGAGTAACGCGCACCCGGGCGTGGGTTAGTCCTTTCTTTGTGGGTCTATATATTCATGGGCGAAACACAAAAAAAAAGAAGGAATTATTGACCTGAATTATTATACAGGTCGACCTATCTATTCATAACTTCACGCCAAATCACTTGCGGGATAGGCATAGCCGAGGAACCCAGCGCTACATGACTCGATCCTTACATATCTCACTCGCTTCTTTAAATTTCATTGCGCTTCTCAGGCACGCTCGCCGGTTTCAGAACCTTCTGATAAAACACGATCAATTAAGTCATGGCAGGAGGTAAGTCTTGGCCTTCCTCGGCTCCTACATCCTTCTATGTTTGCTTTGTATATCTGTTTTGTAATTGTTCCTTCCTGCATTCTTTCCACATATCTTCTTCTCATTTTAACACCGGCGCTCTGTTCAGACTAACTCTGTTTCCAACATCATTGCGAATACGGTCTGCAAGCGTTACGCCACAAATTTTGCGCAACGCTCGCATTTCGACCGTATTTATCGCACTTTATCGGTGCTCGGTGGCTCAGTCGTGAATGACGCGACTTTAACACCAATGACCGTGGGTTCGATTCCCACACAAGACAAGCATTTGTCCATGCACACAAATGAATGAATGTTTTAAGAGAGGTAGGGCGCATCAAAGCAGCCCTTCTGGGGAAGTACCTCCACCTCACAGAAAACCGCAGCCAAATAACAACTCCCTAGAGGGTTGTTGTGCAGGACGCAGGAAGCGTGTGAGTGAGGTCACCAGTAAGCTCCTAAGGAGTTGCTGCGTAAGCAGCAGAGGAGGCATCGCGCGAGTGATACTTAATTTATTACAAGCGTTAATAGGCTACGGTAACTGCTTTACATCAGGTGGGCGGTATGCTTGAATGCCTCCCGTTGTATAAAAACAAACTTTCATGCTCTCTTTATCATATCCAGCTGTCGCTTCCATAAGTAAGCGTTAGGACTAGCACTGTATTGTGTATAGCGAGCTGTGCCTTCTGGCTCAAGTTTTTACTGCCAAGAAGTTTCCCCAACCCTCCATTCACTCGTCTCTCCACATCAGCACATACAGGTTGACCTAAAAATACATTTAGGGACAGCTTTTTTCGGCTCTTTCTTTAGCGCTTTTGTGAACAGCTAGCTTGTCACAGTCTACATATCAAAGAAAGTACAGTGCTTTTGAGACAAGAAACCAATTATTAGTTTACTACCACGATCCCAGGATCCGCCTGCCATAAAATGATTTACATGAGAACCTCAGTCTCGCAAGTTTAACGTACAACATTGTTGGGGTGTGGCCCCAATACTAGCGATTTTAGTTAAAACTAGTGTACTGTCGCGACTCAGTAAGTTTATTGGCACAGCTGCGATAGCCAGCGGAGCCACATTACCCTCAAAATTGCCGTTTGGGGTAGACTGATGTCATCCAGCTAGCGTTTAGACGGTAATAGTGAGAAACTCCAAAATCGACACACTAATAGCTAACATATTGTAGTTTTGTATCCTTTAATTTGAAATTTAAATGTTCGTTGGTGAGGAAGAACGGTCCAAAATCGTTCCAATTAGAAAAAAAAACATATGGGAAAACGTATGGCCGGCCACTCTGCAGTGCAGAGTCTGCACTGCACTCCCATCAACAGAAAAAGTAACAGCACTCGTCGCTAGATGCCGTACAGGGTTCCATATATTTTTAAAAAATTAAAAATAAAATATTTAAATATTTTTTAAATTTAAAAAATATCAGCTCTGCCTACACAGCTTGCTGTTATTTACTAGTATAGTAATTCTCGTATTAAAGATGAAATAAAGATAAAAAATATTATTTATTGGCAAGCGCTTGATAGTGATTTGTGCGCTCTTATTTTGGTTTAACAATTAATACTATTTTCTTATTTTTTTGATATTTGTGCATCCTGCTTCTTTAATGTCATTTAGTACCCACGATAGGGATTCAGACATAGAGTGTTTTTCTGTATCTTCATCTGACAATTCTCTCAATTTTGAGAGCGACTCTTCTGATAACTCTAACTTTCCCTGATAAACCGTTTGCCACGTTCTTGCCTCAAAAAAACAATTTTAATGTTGTCCATTTAAATGCTCAGAGCATAGCTGCTAATTACTCAGCCATGCAATTCTCTAAGCGACTCGTAATGGCTGTGTGCGTCGCTGTGATCACAGATGTCACAGCTTTGACATCGTCTACTGCGATCACGGCTAAATTATTTGGTATTCTATAAGGCTGTAAGCGTACGCGAGGCTGTTTGCCTTGTAGAATTCCAATTCCAAACGCAGCCTTGCGGCGCTAGTGTCGCACAACCATGAAAAGCGACACCAAAGAATTGCAATTTTGTGTTCAAGGCTGTAACAGCCGATGTTTCCGAGGATGTAAGGACGTTTGCTCTTACAGAATTGCATGGCTGATCTGCTATCAACATTTGCAGGTAACATTAACATTGAAGCGATCCTCATTTCGGTATCTTTCCTTAAACCGAGCTTACATTCTTCCATAGATCCTTTACCTGGTTTCAGATTGTTACGAAATGACCGTACTTTTAAGAGAGATGTTGGTTGTTCAGACCGAATGATGGGTGGTGGCGAAGTAGCCATTTACTTACGTAGCGACATCGCGTATCAAGTTGTTCCCATGTCCTCACCAGCATCCTAGATTCTGAGCTTTTGGTCTTTTGGAAGTTACTCATCATCATTCATGGGTGCTACTTGGCGCGTACTACAATCCGTCTCTCAATATTAATTGTTTTCACTCGCTTGAGATCTTGCTCAATGACCTCTGTCCTCGATTTGAACATACGATCCTGATGGGTGATTTTAATACGTGCCTCATAAAAAATGATCACCGTACGCGTACTCTCCGGTCACTACTACACTCTGTTGATCTACAATGCCTTGGTCTCGGTCCAACATTCTTCGCGCATAACTGGCCACATTCTTTTCTGGAACTTATAATCACGTCTTCCCTTGACTTAGTTTCATCGTACGGACAATTTCATGCTCCTGCTTTCTCAGCACATGGCCTGATTTTTGCGTCATTTAGATACCGTCCTCCAATTGACATTGATCACGATCCTTTGGTAACTGACTTCTCTACAACTGATTAGGCACCTGTTTTAACTGCTAATGATGTCGATTCCAAATTGGCTGCTTTCAATTCAATTCTTCTTTTAGTTTATGATAAACATGCACCTGTTAAGCCAGTACGTGTCAAACATTATCCTGACATTATCCTGCTCCTTGGTTAACCAAGGTGTTAACACCTGACATCAAAAAACTCATGGCGAAAAGAGATAGGGCTAAGATCAAGTTGAGATGTGATCCCTCCGATGAACGTTATCGTGTCATGCTAAGATTAAACATATCCATAACTCTATAGGGGAGTGCACGCCTGGTGGTCTCTGGAAATATCTCAACAGTATAGGTATAGGGAGGAATAGATCCAATAGTAATAATTTAAATTTAAACAATCTTAATAATCATTTCAGTTCCACTCCAGTTTTACTTAATTCTTAATAGATTCAGGCGTTATTTTGCGAAAGTCAAATTTACATGCAATTTCATCTTACCTGCTTTGTGTGCTTCCGACACCAATTAGTTCATGCCGCCTAGCGCCGGCCGGCACCCACCCACTATCGTTAGCCGTGGCGGAAGCACACAAAGCAGGTAAGATGAAATTGCATTACTTAATTCTGCCATTAAGCACGCCACTTTAAACAAACTGGGCAATTCATCTTCTACTGATGCCGAGAGAACACCACTTGACCTTGAATTAATCACGGCGGATGAGGTGGTGATGATTGTTCGCTGCATTAGATCCAGAGCGGTGGGAGAGAACCAACTTTTCCTTTCTATGATTACACCTGTAGTTGATGTACTAGCTCCTTTTCTTGCTCATATTTTGAACTGTTCTCTCACTACAGGTGTTTTTCCTTCTGCCACTGGCCACTTATTTATCTTCCTCAGAAACATAATCTGGACTCCTTCTCCCGTTATCGTCCGATATTCATCCTCCCTGTTCTTTCCAAGATTCTTGAACGCCATGTCCATCAACGCCTTACACGCTTTCTCGGTGAAATAATATGCTTAGTCAAAGTAGCGTTAACCACTACGTCACCGAGGACGTCAACTGTTCTTCTGTCACTGATATAGGTTTAATCTTGATATGATCTAATAAATATGTATCTTGCTTCCCCACTAATTATTCATACAAATTATAAAGTTAGTCAAAACGTCCGCCGTTCTTGCTGAGACGGAGCACGTTTTAAGCCAAGCGCTCGATGCGAGCATTCGCCGCATTTGTGTATCGCCGTAATTTATCATGCTCATCTTAAATGATACATTACAAGCAAATGGCATAAGTCAGTTACCACCTTTAACCAAACGTAGGAAATGTAAACACTCTGAAAGTCGAAGCTAAAATTTCCTTGATATATCCACGGTCATAATACCACTAAATTCGTGTTTTCGAATTTATATATATATTTGTATTCATCACTTGCTCGGCGGTGAAGGAAAACATCGTTAGGAAACCCACACGTCCAAGAGAATATAAATAATAACAAATAAATAAATATTGTCGGACAAATTACACAGCGCCATCTAGCCCCAAAGTAAGCGAACCTTGTGTTATGGGTACTAGACGACTGATAAACATACGTAAATACATTTTTTTTTTTTTGTAAATACATACTTATTATACATAGAAAATACCCAGACCAAGACAAACAGACATGTTCATGCACACAAATGTTTGTATTGTGTGGGAATCGAACCCACGAGCGTTGGTGTCCCCCGACCCGAGTAGCGTAACAGCGTGTTCCACCACTGCGCCACCGAGCTCGTCTATTCCGAAAGAAGCATGACCTCACCTAAGAAAGGACTGATTTTCCTTCTGAATTGTGTAGGTCTGACAGCAGTCGCTGCATGTAAAAATTTGTATCTTCAAAAAACCCTTAGGCTTAAGATAGCGGACCCCGCCAATCCTAGTGGATTGGGAAACGGCTTAACGCTAATAAGAAGAAAGACGAGATATCTACGTTCAAGGCTACCATCTTTCTTTACTGTGAATTACCTTTGCGTGTGCGAGTGAGCTTATCTATGCGTGTATGTGTTTTTTATACGACGTCGGGAGGCATACAAGCAAAACGCAGCCATCGAGCTCTCAGCTATTTAGTATTATTATTGTATGCAACTTCAGAAGGATATCTATCATAAAGGCAAAACATTTTTGTACAAATTTTAATATATGAATGAAAATACAATCGACAGATTCATGAAATTCCGATTTTATTTATTTTATTTTATTTTATTTTTAATGGAAAACTTACAGCTAACAAAATAACATTGTTTACTACTAGTTACTATAACTATGAATGGCCAATTACAAGTTTTCACAAATAATTAAAACACTATGCATTAACAAAGTCACATGAACGGCGGTAATTAAGTGCAGATTCATCATTGATATATGAATTATGATAATTATTTACTTCCGATAGTTATTTTTTCGGTTGCTATATGTTTCGACTTTAAGCGCAGCTGTCATTGCTACATATTTTAGTTTCCAGAAAAATGTTTTCCGTTTCGAACGTGATATGTACTTCAAAAGTAGAAGACATAATATGTACATATCATATCTTTTGATGGTCACATGTCTCACTTATTTCACAAGCCTTATTATTCATTCTGTATCTGGAAAGTTATCTTCAGAGAATAAAAATGTGGGAATGCGAATGGGTGACTCAGTGGTCAACTGCCTGCTTTACGCAGACGACGCGATATTAATAGCAGAATCACCATCCGAATTGTAAACACTAGTTGAGGAATTTCAAAAAAATGTGTAGTTGCACTTTTCAGCCTGTCCCTCTAAATTAAAATACTTTTCCGTAAACTTGCTGACATCTGATAATAAAAATTAAAATAATTTAGATTTATTGGACATTATGCTACACTTTCACGTTATTACATTAATAACTAAAAAAATATTAAATGTAAAATTAAATAAATAAGTATTAACAATACCGCCATTTTACCTTGTCCCCCAGTAGTATTGAATGAAATAAGTTCAATTATTTAATATTTTTTCTTTGGATACCTTAAATATTTTTGTGTCATCTTAAAGCCAAATAAAAGTGTTTCAAAATAATTAAAGGTTCTAAATTTAAATCAAATATTTAAATAAATAATTTTAGATAATAGCATTCATCCAAAATTGAAGCATCCTGACACGTCAATTTGGTTACTGTGTTTTCTATTAATTACTTTCCCAATATTTTGTAATATATTCCTCGAATAGCAACACTGGCCCTTTTATTACTACGCCACTATTTTAGAACGATCTAGTGTCAAACAGTATGTGGTACGAGGAGCTTGTTTTTTACACGCCGTCTGACTGCAAAATCTTTGTCAAGGTAAGTTACCATTATTTTTATAATTTATGGTTTGTTTGAGTATTTGACCTAATGTATTTAAGAGTTTATTATGTTAAACATAAAACCAAAGTAAATTCAGTAATCTACCTTTGTTTATAAAGGAGTTTTTAATAGTTACTAATATTGAAGTAGCAATACGTTACGTCAGTTTTGTTCGGTAACATATTGGCTGACTAGGAAAGTAACAAACCTGACACGTAAAGAAGTGTATACATCTGTTTTTTGTTCGGAGTACAGTACCTCTATGTGTACTATTAAAAAATTGTAAAAGAACCGTATCTGCATTTGCACATTAAAGTTATTCTAGAAAAAAATGGTGGGAGAGGGAGGATGCTGGGACGTAACATAGACCAATTTTTTTTTCTTGAATTTTTGTCCGTTTGTTAGAGCATCACGGCAAAACTACTGAACGGATTTAAATGCGGTCTTCACTATTCAGCAGCTTATTGTCCAAATTAAAAACTACGATACTTTTTATACCGGAAATCCCGTGGGATGAGACAGAATATCGAAAATACGCTATTCTGCGCGGATAAAGTCGCAGGCAAAAGGTTCCTAAAATTGTCTTTATTAAAGGAAGGGTTATAAAATTGACAATCTAAGTATATGTACGTATGTTTAGTATATTTGAATGTTCCCTCTGTTCTCGTAAACTACTCGACCGATTTTGACAAACAGGGTGTCTATCAATTCGTTTCAATTTTCTTAATATAAATATTGTGTTTGAAATCAAATGAAAAATTTTGATGAATACATTCTAAATATATTATGTATATTGCTATATAACTGTCTCTAAAAAAAGAAAATAAAAGTTTGAAAATTAAAACCCTACTTCCCAAAAAGCTGAGAACAAGCCTAATTTAGTACGAAGGTCTAATTTAGACCGAATTAGATTAAGTACATTAAAACTCTATCGAATAAGGTTGTTTTCGCTTTTTGGATATTCGGGCTTTAGTTCTTAAACTCCTATTTTTAAATTGAGTAGCTATAAGAAGCAGTAGTCGCCGTGCATGACAGAAAAACTTATTTTTTGCTTTTTATATAAATAAGCTAACGTACGTCCGCTAAATAAGTAACGCTACGTCCTGTATCTCCAATATTTTCAGACTTCTCCATAATCTTCCAGCAGATTGTAATCTCACACAAGAAACAGCTATATATAACATAGAATCGTACACGTATGATTCCATAGACTTGAATGAAATAGGAGACGTTATCAGCGACTGTTCCAAAAATATAGATGATGATTTAATGAAAATTGATTTAATGCCAGTTGTAATTTTAAGTGACAAAAAAACAATTTCTTCTAATTCGAAAGTATTCAAGCCTGTTCAAGAGCATCATAAATGCACTTCAATCTTAGGTCAAAAAATTAAATGCATGGCCTGTAAAAAAATGTATTGTGAAGAATGTACCGGTGGTTATTCATTTTTAGAATATATATGTAATACTTGCTTGCACGGTTCGTTTTTTTTTTATAAAATTAAGACTTACTTCCATTTATATAGTTCAAATTGTTATTAAGGATCCCCTAAGAGTTCCCAGAGAGTCTGAAGTAATTTCAGTTGTAATAAAGTTCAATTTTAATTTGTCCTTTTTCCATTACTCACCCTTTGACAGTTGCGTTCTCTAACGAGTGGTGGTCATCACTGATAAGTCGTCTGCTCTCATAATATAATGTATTTTTTTCTTTCAGGTTCAGATTCAGACTGAATAAGAATTCAATTATAAAAGTGCAGGTCTGAGGTATTTCAACAATAATGATCATGACAACGATGGATATCGATACATTCTTAACTATGGACGATTTTATACAATGCTATGAATATAAGCTTCAGTGGCCTTGGGAACAGACGCATTTTATTTTATCGAAAGAATGTTTCGGATGCAGGAATCAAGTCATTGGCGCTACTTCAAGACGGTTACACTTTGTCTTGGCTATGACTAGAGACGACATTAAAACTTTATTGAAAACGCCTTATTTTTGGTGTTTTCATTGTAACTTTTGTGTTTATGATCACTATTCTCTTGACGAATGTGACTATTGTTTTTTTGTTTAGTTTTACCTTTTATCATGTGGAAATAGAATAAAGTAAGATATCCTACATGATTTGCCACTAAACTACTACTAACTTTTAATAATATATAAAATTTATCTGATTATGAGTTAAATTTGTGTTTGTATATTGTCGGCCTATTTTTGATTATATTTGGACGCTAGTTTTACTTCTCTTAATATTCCTTCTCAAAACTACCTAAGCCGTTCTGATGATTGCAATAACATTCTTAAAAGGTTTGATAATAATAAACAGAAGTCGTTATAAGTACTGTCATGTCCAAATACGTTTTTTTGTTAGTTCTCTTATGCTTAAATATCTAAACTATTGTGATGATTATGTTGCAATTATGAGAAAAATATTGAAAGATATTTGTAAGATCTAAAAAATAACTAATACGTAAAAGTGTTCTGTGTTACTACCTACTACTTTGAAAATGTTATTTGCTATAACACGTTTACCTAAGTCAATGTGATAACTAAAGTGCTAATATTAAAATAAGTAATAAACAATATTTTGTGAGGTGTGTTGAAGTGGTTCTAAATATCTACTAAATATGTCCGAATTCCTATTTTTATTAGTTCCATTATATTTAAATACCAAAACATTATGATTACGATGTCATTATTACAAAAAATATTATTCTAGATTCAGATGTTCTAAATATTTTATTAGCATTTGTGGTTCTAAGTACCTACCTGCTTACCAATACGTAAAATATATATATTTTTAATTATTAAAGTGTCGATGTAATCAATTTTTATGAAAAAGAAAAATGTTGTTACCGAATGGTCGTCATAGAAATAGTTCTTCAGTTTTATGATCTGTGTCACATTCTACAGTATGGTCACTTGGTCAATTTTATGGTACATTTATAAGTTTCAAAATTAATCAATAGACGGTTCCAGGTAAGCACTATAATATGTTAAAAATGTTGCTAAATTGAACATTTTATTAGTACTTGATCTTAATAAAACAATGTCTAATTTAAATATAATGTGTTATTTTATTATAAGCGCATGTAAAATCTTCTTAATAATTTTGTTACTGTCAGTTTTGTTGCTGTCCCTCTAAATATCTGGCAAAAATATATTATTATTTTTGTAGTATTAATATTTAAATTGTTGATTTTGGATAATAATTCTACAGAAAATAGAAACGACTGCAATATTAGATAGCATCAACCCTGATGTGCTCGATTTAGGGCAGAAATGTTAAGTTAAGAGTGTATTTGTCATCGGTAGTAACAAAATTATTTTTTAAATCAGTTTTTCCGTAAAATTTACTTTGAGATTTTATAATCTATTGAAGATTATGTTGTGCAAACTATTCCTTTTATAAGATTTTTAAAGAAAATTAAATTTTCTAAATCTGAATATTCTAAATCATTTTTCTTAGACAGTAACAAAAGTGACGAACTTTCTTCACCCTGGCTTACATTTTCAAGAATTTCTAATTAAAATAGTTTGTATTCAGTGAAACAAATCTGTATTTCTAAAAATAGAGATTTCCGTGCATCGCTCGAAATTAAAATATCCTAGAAAAACGTAAATGTAAAAAAAAATATATATTTTCGCATAACTACACATTTTTTTGAAATTCCTCAGTTACAACAATGAAAGATGATTGTATGAAGAAAGGCTTACAATAGAATGCGAAAAAAACCAAAATAATGGTATTTGAAAGAGGGACAACCAGAACAAACACTAGGATTACGGTTGATGATGTAGTGTTGGAGCAAGTGAATGAGATTGTATATCTTGGAAGCGCTTTTAGCAGCAGCGGAAGGTACACCGCTGATGTGGAGAGACGAGTGAGTGCCGGGAATAGCGTGACTGGAGCGTTGAGTAAACTTCTAGGCAGCCGCAATCTAAGCCAGAAGGCACAGCTCGCTGTACACAACGCGGTGCTAATCCCAACGCTAACTTATGGAAGTGAGAGCTGGGTATGGCAGAGAGAGCATGAAAGTAGAATAAATGCGGTCGAGATGAGAGCATTGCGCAAAATTTGTGGCATAACGCTTGCTGACCGCGTTCGTAATGACGATGTGAGAGTTCAATAACTAGCAGACTCACTTCACTGAAAAAAAAGATTAGTTGAATTTACCAAAGAAGCAAAGGTAGGCTATTTTACTAGTAAACTTTGTTAATTAATGCAAAAATTTGTAGTTAAACTTACAAATATATTACGGTTGGTCTTCATACAAAAGTATTTTGTAGCTATCACTATTTTAAATGTATAATTTACCGCTAATAAATGATTGTACATATAATATGGTACAGTTTATCATACTAAATAATAAATTTTATTATTTTCACTGGTACTTCATTAACCTTTTTTGATTGGTAAAATCAACTTAAATCAAAGGTAGGACCCAGTTCAACCGTCGACTTTGGTGAATTCTATTAGGAATCTGGGAAATCCAACTAAACATTTTTTCAGTGTTGACTAGCAGTGGTTAACTCTACTTTGACAACAAAGCTTGTGGGTTCAATTTCCACACAAAACAAATATTTGTGCGCATGAACATGTACGTTTGTCGTGGTCTGGTTGTTTATAAGAGAGATAGGCCGCATCAAAGCAGCCCGTCTGGGGAAGTACCTTCACCTCACAGAAAACCGCAGCTAAATAACAACTCCCTGGAGGGTTGTTGTCTTCTTGCGTGTGATTGAAGTCACCAGTAAGCACCTAAGGAGTTGCTGTGTTAGCAGCTGAGGTGGCATCGCGCGATTGATACTTAATATAAGTCTCTTCTAATCTTAACACCGATACTCTCTTTTAGACAAACTCTCTCTTCTTCATCGTGTTATCCCGTTCCTAATCTGTTAGGATTGGCGGGGTCCGCTACCTAAGCCTAAGGATTTAGCGAAGACACTGATTTCTTACATGGAGCGACTGCCATCAGACCTCCACAACCCCGAGGGAAAACCACCTCTTTAGGTGAGGTCCACACGTCTTTCGAAATATAATTTCTTGGCCGTGTGGGTTTCCTCACGATGATTTCCTTCACCATGATAAATATGTACACAAATTCAAAATTCATTTATTGGTACATGCCCCCGCCTGGATTCAAACCGAGGACTAGTTGGTCAATATTTAGGCAAACTCTCTATTGCATCATAATTGCGAGCTCAGTCTACAAGGGTTGTGCCGTAATTTTAGGAAAAGCAAAGTAAGTCCTTAATAAATCTATCTGTCTATCTATAACTTCACGCCAAATCCCTTACGAGATAGGCAGAGAGAACCGAGCGCCACGCGACTCGATCCTTACATACCTCACTCGCTTCTTTAACATTCATTACTCTTTTCATGCACGCTCGCCGGTTTCTAGGGCTCCTGACATCACCTTCTGATAGAACACGAGCAATTTGATCATGGTAGGTAACTCTTGGCCTTCCTCGGCTCCTACATCCTTCCACTTTTGCATTGTATATCTGCTTCGTCATCTATATATATAAAAATGAATGTTTGTCTGTATGGCCTCTATGGACTCAAAAACGGCTCGGCAGATTTTGATGAAATTTTCATTGAATCTTCAGATTAGTCCAGCAGGTGATCCTGTGAAGTTTGGTAGCGATCATATCACCCGTGCGAAGCCGGGGCGGATAGCTAGTTCTTTAATAAATAATAGTTAAATATAATCATGAGAAACCGTGACGTGACTGTGACACCAACGCTCGTGGGTTCGATTCCCACACACATATTTTTGTACATGAACATGTCTGGATGCTTTAAGAGAGGTGGGGAGCACCAAAGCAGCCCGTCTGGGGAAGTACCTCCACCTCACAGAAAACCGCAGCCAAATTAAAATTCCCTAGAGGGATGTTGTGCTAATGCGTGTGAGTCAGGTCACCTGTAAGCTCCCAAGGAGTTGCTGTGTAAGCAGCAAAGATTGATACTTAATATTTTACAAGTGTTAAATAGGCTACGGAAACTGCTTTACATCAGGTGGGCCGTATGCTTGTATGCCTTCCGACGTAGTATAAAAGAAAACATAAAAAATTAGAGACTCATCAACCATTGTGCAATCGCTTCCAATCTCCTACGCTTTGTGTTTCCACCACGTTTAAAATAGAACATGGAGAATTAAAAAATATATTTAAATCTTTATTAGGTAGTACTCGTACTAGGTAATCATAGAGAAATAGAACATCATCATTGTGCAATCAATCGCCTAACAATCTCTACTTTGTGTTTCCACCATAGACGTTTAAAAATAGAACATGGAGAATTAAAAAATATATTTCAATCTTCATTAGGTAGTACTAGGTAATCATAAAGAAATAGAACATCATCATTGTGCAATCGCCTTACAATCTCCACTTTGTGTTTCCACCATACACGTTTAAAAATAGAACACGGTAAAGGTACGCGCTCACAGCCGCCGTTACGCATGAGTGCTGATCAAACAGGATTATCCGCTGGGCGTGTGTGGAACCCGCGACGAACACGGAACATTGGCTTTGATTTTTTTTATTGTGGCTGTATTTAACGTATGCAAATTTAATGATTATGTGAAAGAAAGTAATAAATATCCTCCCTGTTACCTCTCAGTACATTTATGAATACAAAATCTACAGTACGTTGATACTGTTGATTGTAGGCACTTGGTGGAATTTTGAAGACATCGCGTTAATGTTAATACTTGCACTTGTACAGATTCCACTTCACAATTTTATTTAACAATTGTTTTTACCGACCGGTTTCGCCTTTACGGCATTATCAAGGTATTTTATACAACATATCTATATCTATATATCGATATGTTGTATAAAATACCTTGATAATGCCGTAAAGGCGAAACCGGTCGGTAAAAACAATTGTTAAATAAAATTGTGAAGTGGAATCTGTACAAGTGCAAGTATTAACATTAACGCGATGTCTACAGTACGTTGTGGGAGCCGAGACAAAGAATGTAAACAAGCGTTCAGGGGTTCCTCCTAGCGTTGCCACCACTACGTTATCTGTACCACATCAACCCTAACTCATCCCAATGCAGGGATACGGGTCTCCCTTCAACCGAAGGGGTTTAGAGTATACTCCACCACGCTGCTCAAATGCGGATTGCCGGAGGCCAGTGTTTTCAAGCCGCCCGAGGGCCACTGACTTAACGTGCCCTCCGACGCCATCCATATACAGGCTGCGGTCGATGCTCCTTAACCTGCGTGTATGGTTACACTGAGACGCGCAACGACGCCATCGAGCTCTCTTTTATGTATTGTAATATATTATTTACTAGCTGCTGTCCGCGGCTCCGCCCGCGTGGAGTCAAATAGTAGCCTATGTGTTAATCCAGATCATAATCTATCTACGTGCCAAATTTCATTCAAATCCGTTCAGCCGTTTAAGCGTGACAGAGGAACAAACATCCATACATACAAACTTTCGCATTTATAATATTAGTAGGATATCTTCAATTCTTCACACCAACTCTCTTGTGTGATAGACAGGGAGAACCGAGCGCCACATGACTTGATCCTTACACACCTCACGTGTCTCTTTAACATTCACGGCACTTCTCATGCACTCTCGCCGGTTTCTAAGGCTCCTGACATCACCTTCTGATAGAACACGATCAATTTGGTCATGATAGGTAAGTCTTGACCTTCCTCGGCTCCTACATCATTCTACTTTCGTGTTGTATATCTGTTTCGTAATTCTTTTTTCCTGTATTCTCTTTAGGACAGAACTGTTTCAAGTAAAAAAAAAACGGGTTGCACTCCGGGAATTCCGGCAGAAGTGAAAACTTGAACATTAAGATTGTGTATTTTATATTACATTAAAAATTTAACACTTCAGAACTATTACAATTATTTTACATTAAAAAGTTTATCTCTCAGAACAATCAACTTTGATCCATAATTTCAACGACTCTTTCACCATCATCATTACCAGCATCATCATCGCCAATCTCTAAAACTCAAACACACACGCACACTCGCGCAAGCGCCCTGCGCCGCTTAAACCAAACAGCGATGTTGATATACGTTGAACGAAACGCGTAAGCGCCAACAATTTCATGGCGCTTACAACGTTTTGGTCGCGAGAAAATAATGCCCTGTGAACGATCTAGCGCTTCATGTTTTAATTGTTTAATTAGAGGTAACTAATGTTTTAGCGCTGGAGCGAACTTAAGTTCTAATTCTCACCAAAATCTTACGGTCAGGGTCACGTGTCCTGACGGCCTGACGCGAGTTTAGCATTTTTACTCATCTCAAAATGTGCACAATGCCGCAAAAGTTTTCTCTTTAAAAAAACTCAGTCTTAGCAAGCCGATATACCGCCATACCCACGCACGCATATCTACCCCGCTGAGGATTTGCCTTGAATAGATAGAGTTTTTGTGTCCCCACGTGTGAGTGTACTCACCAGTAAGCTCCTAAGGAGTTGCTGCATTAGCAGTTCTTGCACGAATTTCACTGGTGCAGTTTTTTACTACATGTTTTATTTTTAATGTCAGGAGCCATAGGAAATGGCAAGCTTGCATGAAAAGAGTTATGAATGAAGACCGCGTCTTATGTCGCTCGGTTCTCTCTGCCTACCCCGCAAGGGACCTGGGGTGAAGGTATACATTTTTTTATACTACGTCAATACAAGCATCGGACTACATGATGTAAAGCGGGTACCGTAGCCTATTAACGCTTGCATATATTAAGTATCACTCGCGCGATGCCTCCTCGGCTGCTTACACAGCAACTCCTTGGGAGCTTACTGGTGACCTCACTCACACGCAGTAACACACCAACCCTTGAGGGAGTTGTTATTTGGCTGCGGTTTTCTGTGAGGTGGAGTTACTTCCCCAGACGGGCTGCTTTGATGCGCCTTCCCTCTCTTAAAACATCCAGACCAGGACAAACAGACATGTTCATGCACACAAATGTTTGCCTTGTGTGGGAATCGAACCACCGAGCTCGTCAGACATACATTTTCGTAATTTTTGCAAACTTTGTTGTATCATCAGACAACCATGAAGAAAATTTGTTTGTACCAGCAACACTACACATTTTTGTAAATAAATTTTTACTATTATTTACAATATATTAAGCAGTAATATGTTTTAAGTGGTTAAGGAATCGGCCTAGTGACCAACAGTTCCCAGGTTCGAATTCTGCCACGTACCACTAAATTCTTGTTTTCGGATTTACGTACATATTTGTAATTACACCTTGCACGGCGGTGATGGAAAACATCGTGAGGAAACCCGCACGTCTAAGAAATTATATTTCGATAGATGTGTGAACTACCCTAATAAAGGTCTGGCTTTCCCTCTGGGTTGTGGAGGTCTTACGGCAGTCGCTTCCTGGACAAAATCAGTGTCTTCACCAAATCTTTAGGCTCAGCAAGTAGACCCCGCCAATCTTAATGGATTAGGAAACGAGTACTGCTAAGAAGGAGACTATCCTACTAATATTATAAATGCGAAAGTTTGTATGTATGGATGTTTGTTGCTCTTTCACGCTTAATTAAACGGCTGAACGGATTTGAATGAAATTTGGCACGTAGATAGATTATGAGCTGGATTAACACATAGGCTACGTTATTTGACTCCACGCGGGAGGAGCCGCGGGCAGCAGCTAGTACATAATAAATAACACGCCGTCGAATTTTCCCATTAAGGAAAGGTTCTGATAAACCATAGAGTGCTAAAAAAAGACAACACGTTTGGCAAGAAATTCGCAAACAATGATAATGACATATAAATCTTACAGTACCATAGACAGTGGAATAGGCAAAAATTACTTCATTACAACCATCCAAAAGCCCGAGATAACGTTTATGAATTCCCTAATTTAATTTTAACTCGGTGTAAGTTACGCTTTATCTGGATAACCTCGTAAAATAATTCAAGATACGGCGACAGTAATATTCTGAATCTCCACGAAAATAGCTTTATCATCTATATATCTACACACATCAAAAGTGTCTAGGGATCAAGCTTTTTTATGCGGATTTCTTGAGATGAACAATGGCTTTTCGTGTGCTTTTCTGATGAGTCTCGTTTTGGTATGAGACCGGATACAAGACGTATACGACACTGGAGAACCCCTGGACGCCAACAGCGATTAAAATCCTGCCAGGAAGTCCATCCTTATAGTAGTGGAACCATCATGGTATGGGCGGGTATTTGGATCGGCGGAAGAACTGAGTTGATTTGGATCAGAGGCAACCTCAACGCTCAAATTTATGCTGAGACGATTGTATCAGACGTCATCGTTCCTCTACAAGTGCAAATCGGTCCCTTCTTTCAGTTAATGCATGATAATGCACGACCGCACACCGCAAGAGTTGTAAGACAGACTCTCGCCGCAGCTAACATCAATGTCATGCCCTGGCCTGCTCAGTCGCCAGACTTGAACCCGATTGAGCATGCATGGGATATGCTACAGAGAAGAGCTCTGCCGAATATGGAGGGTATCCACTCGCAAGAAGACCTTTTTTTGTTGTTGCAACGAACATGGGCGGCCATTCCACAGCGTGATTTGGATGAACTCATTTTGAGTATGCCAAACCGATGTTCTTGTGTTGTTAGTGTTCGCGGTAGAAACACGGATTATTAATTGTTTAAGTTACCCAATAAAATTTTAAAGAAAACTGTTATTTCAGTCTTTTTTTCGAACTTTAATGTTAGTGGTTCAAATGTCAAAAATCCCTTTATTATGAAAATGGCAAATTTCTTTATTAATGCAAAGGTGACTTGGTTTATCGTTACTGTAGACAAACGAAAACACTTTATTTGATGAATCCTTAAAGAAAATTTTAATTAATATCAATCAGGAGAAAAGTTATTGCAAAAATATATGTTGATCCCTAGACACTTTTGATGTGTGTATATGTTAACGTTGAGTCTCTCGAAGGTAGGTTATCGGACAAATTACACAGCGCCACCTAGCACCAAAGTAAGCGAAGCTTGTGTTATGGGTACTAGACAACTGATAAACATACATAAATACATTTTTTGTGTTAATACGTAGGTCACACTATAAGTTTTGCGTAACTTAAAAAAACAACATGTTATAACCAAAATATTATGTTTATTGCTTTTCAAAATACTCTCCAAACATTTTTTCATGCGATCGAACCATTTTTTAAAACAGGAGGACCACAGATCTGAAGGCATGTTTTCTACGTGCTGATTGAACGCTATCACTGCCTCTTCGGAGTTGGTAAAAGTGAAACGTCTCATCAAATCTTTGATTTTGGGGAAAATACAGAAATCACAGGGTGCTAGGTCGGGGCTATGCGCAGGATGGGTAACGAGTTGTACTTTTTCGGAAATTAAAAATGACTTTGTTTTGTTGGCCGTGTGTGAAGAAGCGTTGTCATGATGTAGGAGAACGCGGCTTTTTGGTCGTCTTTCGCGAACTTTTTCTAACACCCTGGGCAAACAAATGGTAGAATACCACTCGGCATTAACACTCTTTTGATCTTCAAGTGAAATTGTGCAGATGGGACCCGTAGCTGAGAAAAAAAACGCGATCATTTTTTTACCAACGTTTCTCGCCTGCCTCACTTTTGTTGGCCTGTTCTCATTTTCAAACACCCATTCACAAGATTGCTGATTTTTTTCGGGTTCAAAACAATAAATCCATGTTTCGTCTCCTGTGACAATGTCATAAACAGCATTAGAATATCCGTGGTCGTACTTCAGTAGCATCTGTGAGCACCATTCCACACGAGCCCGCTTCTGCTCCGCTGTCAGTTCATGAGGGATCCAACGACAACAAAGTTTCCGAACTTTCAATTCTTCGTGTAAAATTTTCTGAATTTGGCTCATACCAATCCCCAATAGTTCTCGAATTGTCTCATAGGTAATCCGCGGGTTTTCTTCAATTAGCCGCTTAACAGTAGCCACATTATTTACGTTGACGGCAGTTGAAGGCCGCCCTTCACGAAATTCGTCATGTAAAGAAACTCGACCTCTCTCAAATTCAGCAAACCATCGCCTCACGGTGCTCAAAGAAGGTGCTTCTCACCCAAAAGCATTTTTTGAAGATGAGCAGCACAGTCTTGCGGAGAGAGAGAACTTTTAAAATCATAAAAAATCATCGCTCTAAAATCTTTTCGACTCAATTCCATTTTCGTTGCGTACGTAGAACTTTGATGTGTGATAAAAAATAATTGACAAATGATTTCCCGCCAATTGTTTTTTTTTATTACTAAGTAGGTTGCAACGTTTCAAAAAATATAACATTCGAAATTCAAATAGTTCCGATTAGCTAGAAGTGCAAAACTTTTAGTGTGCCCCTAGTACATACTTATTATACATAGAAAATATCCAGACCAAGACAAACAGACATGTTCATGCACACAAATGTTTGTACTGTGTGGGAATCGAACCAACGAGCGTCGGTGTGAAAGTCGCGTCTTTCACGACTGAGCCACCGAGCTCGTCGATATCTCGAGTTTCTCCGTGCTCGGAGGGCACGTTAAGCCGTCGGTCCCGGCCGTTGTCGATAGATGACAGTCGTTAAGCTAAGTCAGTGACCCTCGAGCGGCTTGAAAACACTAGCCTCCGCCAATCCGCATTTGAGCAGCGCGGTGGAGTACATATGCTCTAAATCCATTCGGTTGAAGGCAGACCCATATTTCTGCAGTGGAATGAGTAAGGGTTGATGTGGTTGGTTTTCTCGTAAAATATAAACTCACTATCAAAACCCCGCGACCTCGTCCGCGGCTATTCCTTAGGTACTTACCGCTTTTTATACTTTCTTTCTTTTTACTCAACTTTTAAGGATCGTATCGTGATCTTGAATAACCTATATAACCTTCCTCAGGAATTGGGCTGTCAAATGCAAAAAAAAAACCAGTTGAGAATGCGCTTTCTTGCATTGCCAGAGGAACACCTGGCTCGTCAATTATATAACAATTCAAAATATTTTTTTTTAATTTGTCGGCCATTTTGACCATGTTCCTTAAGAGATAGGAACGGTGTTCCTGAACATTCCTATTCTACTTTTTTATGCTGAATCCGAATCTGAAGTCAAAATTCGAATATTCGAAAAAAAGCGACTGACAAACGCACAGACAAACATATTGAATTTATACAGGAACGGTGTTCCTGAACAATTCAAATTCGACTGCTAGTTTTAGATTAGCGCGTTCAAACAAACAAGCTAACAAACTATTCTGCTTTACTAAACTCATTTTCAAATTCAGTCAATACTGGGACATCGTCCTTATATTTTTATCTCATTTCGTAACCCAATAAGTGCTAGAAATGTATTGACTTCCTATGTTACGAGTATGTATAGAGAACCACCTCATCTCGCAACTGAACTGAAAACAGATAATTGAAACTGATGCGTTACGAAGTCCTGTGCATAAAAAAAAAAGATAAAAATTGAATTAAACAATATTTAACGGAAGTATCGCGTATTTTATTTATTTTGTTGAACCTGACGTTTCGAACGCTTTGCAGCGTCCGTGGTCGCAGGAAGACTAAGGTGGTATTTGTCTTACATTAGTTATTCAATTATTACATCTACCGACATGGATGGATTAATTATATATGTTCCGATTCACACAAAAATCGCTCACAGTGTCAGAACATTTTTTAGATCTTTGGGTTTGGGACTTGATTATTTTTAGGACTGGATCCCAAGCAGGTGGTACTTGCCAACCATCTTCTCTATTGAAATTGGGGTGTTTTCTTATTTCAATAGCCTCGCGCAACATTCTCGGCATGTAGCGATTCTCCTTGGCGAGGATTTGTGGTTTATCAAACCGGATGTAATGGTTTGGCTGGTCCAGTGTATGTTCACATACTGCAGAGTTTTTATCACGCCTAAAATAAAATACGCGATACTTCCGTTAAATATTGTTTAATTCAATGTGTAACAATCGCGAAAACCTAAGACAATACTAAGATAATAATTCTTTATTTGCCTTTAGACACATAGACACGTCGTACATTTTCAATATTATATCTTATCATATTTTTTTTAAAGTTTTTCTCTTTTTTAATCTACCAGCATTTCAAATGACCATTGGCAAAGAAGAAATGCCAAAAGAAACTTGCCAATATAGGACTTTTTTTTCCAAATCATCTTATACATATTAAAATTAATATAATGATATGAGTGTGCATATAGTGATATCAAGTGGTACAATTAAAGTTATATTAATTCATGTGCTGAATCATTTCCATACATCTCTGTCAGTTAGATATTCATCGATTCTATAATAACCCTTCTTACATAGAGTATTTTTGATGTGTCTTTTGAACATATAGTCAAGCAAGGACAGAACTGTTTCAGGTAATTTATTATAGAATCGAATACAATTTACAACGAATGATCTATTAGTAATCTATTCCTGCTCCTAAGATTTTCAGTACATTTTGAAAACGAATTAACATTTTTACGAGCATACATTATGTTATATATTGAGAGGTAACATACGCGTTCATTCCCACGTTATATTCTAAAACCTTATGCACTCCTAGTAGCTATTCATGCTACTTTTTTGCTCAAAAGATTCGAAAGATATTCAAAACTTATGTTCAAATATTTAAAATACCGAGTTCAAAGCCCCGGCGCTCCATATTTCCAGCTTATAATTCCGCAGCCGTGGTCCGAATTCAATCCGAACAAACTAAATGCGAATAAATAAAACATGAAGACACAAGTATACAAATTCGCGCCGGTATTCTGTTCGCGGCGAAATATGGCACGCCTTTATCATGCAGATGCGGATTATGAAAAGTTGTAGGAACATTTGAATGTTTTTTAATATTACTCACATTAATACCTTTGATAAGGATAGTACAGAAAGAAAACTTTTAACACTATGAATGAATTCGACATCTTTTTCAAAGACAATACTCCAAGCTCAACTTCTGTTACCATTTTTTAATACAACGTCAGAAAGCATGAACGCATCCCAGATGGTTTTTGTTTTAAAAGTACAAATTCGGGAGACATACCTACAAGCATACGGTCCACCTGGTGTAAAGTAATTTCCGTGGTCTATGAACGCTGGTAATGTATTAATTATCACTCGCGCGATATCTCCTCTTCTGCTAATACAGCAACTCCTTAGAAACTTACTGATGACCTCACTCACACGCGGAACACAACAACCCTCTAGCGAGTTATAATTTGGCTGCGGTTTTCTGAGAGGTGCTTTCCCAGACTGACTACTTTCGTAATAACATCCAGATCAAGACAAACATGTCCCATCACAATCCCATGGCACCACCGACCTTGCGGTCATTTGAGCTGAAACGCGGGAGATGCAGCAGGGCACTTGCTGCTCTAAGGCTCTCCGCCGTTCTAGCTGTCGCGACAGCGGGCGACACATTATTCCAGACTTTTGCACTTACTCCATCCATTCCCGCATAGGTGTTAGGTTAAACAAAGCTTTGACCATCGCTCGACCTCCTCGAGAATCGGAGGGGATACAGCCGGGCCCGAGGGCTAGAAGGACGCCCATAGGGGGATCTGTCCGTGATAGAACGCGTCTAGTAGTAGTCATCGTCAGGGTACAGCCCTCACAGGAGACAGATAGGGGTAATTCTCTACCCCTAACTTCATAAGCCCAGCGATCCTGCCACTCACGAACCGCAGCGGTCCAAATATTACGTCTCCGTCGGCTCAACTCCCCACCAACCGCGGTGACCTGCACGGACTACCTCCAGGTCTGCAGAGAGGACTCCAGTCAGAACGGGCAGAGCAGCCGTACTGGCGGATCTGTATGCCTTAATCAGAAGAATCAGTGCCTGTCTCTGACTCCTCAGTACGACACTGCTGCAAACATACGCTGCTAATCGGTGGCACCAAATTGCTGCTGTGTAGGTAAGCAATGCAACATATGTTCCCTTATACAGTACCTTGAGTACAAGGTACTTTATGCCTCAAGATGCTGCTGTGGCCCTCGACATTCACCCAAAACAAGCTGCAGCACGCCCACCAATCCGCGAAGCGTGCTGCATAAATAACATGGCCGTATCCACTCCACTCCGAGGACCGTAGCTGATGTGACGTTCCTCACAGAGCCTTGACCAAAATTAATTATATATAAGCCCAAGATAAACAGACATTTTTTTTTTTATATTGGCTCAGCATAGTGGCTCCTCTTCGCCTGTTGGTAAGCGAAAAGGGGAGCCGAAATTGTAGCGGCAACTGACAAAGGACTACGGTGTCCTGTCAGTTGACTCTACCATGCTGGCCCGCAAGGTGCTTCTTCACGCTTCGTTTGAACGATCCCATGTTGTAGGAAGGAGGAAACACATGTGCAGGCAAGGCGTTCCACTTTTTAATAGTTCGACAGAGATAGGAGTTGCCGAACTTTTTACTACGAGAACAAATTTCCTCAACAGTGGAATGATGACATCGCAAGCCTGCACGTGTAGTTCTATGACGGAAGGGAGAGGGTGGGATAAGGGAAAATAGTTCTTCAGAGCACTCACCATGGTACAGGCGGTAAAATGTACTTAGGGAGCCTATGTCCCATATTCATGCACACAAAAGTTTGTCCTGTGTGAGAATCGAACCCAAGGACGTTGGTGTCAAAGTCGCTTCATTCACGACTGCGCCACCGAGCTCGTCAAGTTATTATTACGTTGTTATTTCCTTTTTCAAAAAGTTTTCTATTGTTGTCTGTAACGCTGTAATCAAGACAATGAACATCAGTAACTTGGTAAGCTTGGGCTTCAAGAACAGTCGCTCGAAATATCATGTGGAGTTGCAGTGTTAGCCAATGTGGATAAAGTACCGGCCTACTGGCCAACTGGCCAACTGGCCTACTGGCCAACTGGCCAACTGGTACGCGGTCCGAATCCTTGCGGGGGCATGTAACTGGCAGTGCCAGTCCAGTGGATAACAATCAGCGTATTAACCTACTAGTCTGTGGTTAGTGTCACTTGTTCGACGCTGATGGAAAACGTCACCGTCAAAAAACCGACACGTCAATTATATTTCGAAAGACCTAAACTAAGAAGGGTCTGGGCTTCCCTGTGGGTTGTGGAGGTCTAACGGCAATCGCTATATGTAAAAAATCGGCCAAGTGCGAGTCGGACTCGCGCACGAAGGGTTCCGTACCATTATCTATAAAAACGACAAAAAAATCTCGTTTGTTGTATGGGAGCCCACCTTAAATATTTGTTTTATTTTAATTTAATTATTTATTCTTAAAGTAAATATAGAACTAAATATTCTATGAATATTTCAAGCGTCTACCTGTTGCCGTTATCAATATCGAGCAAAAATGAGCAAAAAAATCACGTTTGTTGTATGGGAGCCCCCTTAAATATTTATTTTATTCTATTTTTTAGTATTTGTTATTATAGCGGCAACAGAAATACATCATCTGTGAAAATTTCAAGTGTCTAACTATCACGGTTCGTGTGATACAGCCTGGTGACAGACGGACGGACGGACAGACGGACAGCGGAGCCTCAGTACTAGGGTTCCGTTTTACCCTTTGTGTACGGAACCCTAAAAAGCCGTCAAGTGTGAGTCCGATTCGCGCACTGTGGGTTCCGTAAAAATATATTTTTAACCCTCACTCACGTTAGACACGTTAGAATAACATGCTTCGGATGACATCTGCAGCGCCTGAGGATGCCTCGTGGAGAGGCGAAACACGTGTCGCGGAGACGACCGGAGCAGCCAGGACAGCAACGGTGGCGGGTGCATGCGGTTCACATTTCAGATGGCGAACAGTCGCAGAGACGACCGCAGCAGCCGAGACAGAGACAACCTGAGCAACCATGGCAGAAGCGGCATGCATCTATTAACGGTAGCGGGTGGATACCGGCCGGCAGTAGTTCGCATGAACTAATCGGGAGCGGAAGCACACAAATAGTTTAGATCAAATCGCCTGTAAATTTAACTTTCGCAAAATAATGCCTGAATGTATTAACTAAACTCATCTAGTAAAAACATTTGAAATTACCAATGAATTCCATACCATTACTAACAAAACATTACTACATACACACACCCATGCAAACAAGCTACACTCTCAGACACATACAAATATTACTACTACTACTACTACAACTTCACGCCAAATCCCTTACGGGATAGGCAGAGAGAACCGAGCGCCACGCGACTCGATCCTTACATACCTCACTCGCTTCTTTAACATTCATTGCTCTTTTCATGCACGCTCGCCGGTTTCTAGGGCTCCTGACATCACCTTCTGATAGAACACGACCAATTTGGTCATGGTAGGTAAGTCTTGGCCTTCCCCGGCTCCTACATCCTTCCACTTTTGCATTGTACATACAAATATATCAACAAATATTTAAATTTCAACTTTTGCGGCTTCACAATAGCTTTCTCTAAAACGAGAAAGTTCGCTGGATATAAATTGATTATTGTGTATATTCTGTAGCGTTTCCTACTGATTATCTGCAAGGCTTAAGGCTTGATTACCTACAGATACAGGCCTTACGAGATAGACGTTCGCAACTCCGCGAAAGCCTCAGATTTCCGACTCACTGGCTGCGAACCGATAAGCCTGTTTTTGTCGCGCCTTCCAATTTCGGCGAAACATATTTTAGTACAAATGTAATCCTTACATTCATGGATGTACTCCCTACACGGATTTACTTGCTGATAAGGTGTAATACATTAATATCTTTTGACGAGCTCGGTGGCTCAGTCGTGAATGACGCGACTTTGACACCGACGCTCGTGGGTTTGATTCCCACACAAGGCAAAAAATTGTGTACATGAACATGTCTCTTTGTCTTGGTCTGGATGTTTTAACAGGAGTAGGGTACATCAAAGCAGACCGTCTGGGAAAGTGCCGTTAACACCTCACACCTCATAGAAAACCGCAGCCAAATAACAACTGCCCAGAGGGTTTTGTGTTCTTGCGTGTGAGTGCAGTCACCAGTAAACTCCTAAGGAGTTGCTGTGTAAGCAAGAGAGGAGGCATCGCGCGAGTGATTATTAATACATTACAAGCGTTAATAGGCCACAGTAACTGCTTTACATCAGGTGGGCCGTATTCTTGTATGTAAATCGTAGGGTGCAAGTAAAAATATTGGTGTGACTCAGGGTTCTATCTTGGGTCCCTTTTTATTTGTAGTATATGTAAATGATAATGCTGAAAATGGCAGATATGGCAGTACATTTCCTTCTTGTTTCAATAATCAATGAAAAAAAAGTTAGGCGAGTTAACGGACGCTGCAAAGCGTTCGAAACGTCAGGTTCAACAAAATAAATAAAATACGCGATACTTCTGTTAAAAATTGTTTAATTCAATAGGCGAGTTAAGTTTGTTTTCGTTATAGAGTTCATGAATATTTTACAGACATGTTACATATGTTTGGAAATTATTTACCTGAGGAAACGGCGAGCAAAAAGGAAATGGTATGATGTCTGATATTAATAGTCACTACTTTCGCCATTTGTTTCTACATATACTATTAAAATGGCAAACGAGCATAACAACACAGCTTATGGACACATGGAGCATCAGAGGTTGCCAACCCTGTAAAAGCCTTTTTAGACAAACAAAGAAGTTGTCTTCAGAGAATAAGAAATATGAATGTGGGAATGCGAATGGGTGACTCAGTGGTCAACTGCCTGCTTTATGCAGACGATGCGGCATTAATAGCAGAATCACCATCCGAACTGCAAACACTAGTTACAACAATGAAAGATGATTGTATGAAGAAAGGCTTACAATTGAATGCGAAGAAAACCAAGATAATGGTATTTGAAAGAGAGACAACCAGAACGAACACTAGGATTATGGTTGATGATGTAGTGTTGGAGCAAGTGAATGAGATTGTATATCTTGGAAGTGCTTTTAGCAGCAACGGAAGGTACACCGCTGATGTGGAGAGACGAGTGAGTGCCGGGAATAGGGTGAATGGAGCGTTGGGTAAACTTCTAGGCAGCCGAAATCTAAGCCAGAAGGCACAGCTCGCTGTACACAACGCGGTGCTAATTCCAACGCTAACTTATGGAAGTGAGAGCTGGGTATGGCAGAGAGAGCATGAAAGTAGAATAAATGCGGTCGAGATGCGAGCATTGCGCAAAATTTGTGGCATAACGCTTGCTGACCGCGTTCGTAATAAAGACGTGAGAGAAAGAGTTGGTCTAAAAGAGAGTGTCGGTGTTAAGATAAGAAAGGGCATGCTCCGTTGGTTCGGACATGTAGAAAGAATGCGGGAGGAAAGAATGACGAAACAGATATACAATGCAAAAGTGGAAGGATGTAGGAGCCGAGGAAGGCCGAGACTAACCTACCATGACCAAATTGGTCGTGTTTTATCAGAAGGTGATGTCAGAAGCCCCAGGAACCGGCGAGCGTGCATGAAAAGAGCTATGAATGTCACAGAAGCGAGTGAAGTATGCAAGGACCGCGTCTTATGGCGCTCGGTTCTCTCTGCCTACCCCGCAAGGGACTTGGCGTGAAGATATACATACAAAGAAATTTGTAATCCAAAGAGAATGCAAGGTTTGTGTATCATTAAAAAAAATACACTCGTCTGAATTCATGAAGAGATCAGTTGACAGGTGGCAGCAGGAAAACACATAATTATACAAATATCCATATGTCGTAGTGCCGATTAGTTATGTCCCATTCCCCAGCGAAAAATGGACCACATACTAATATAATGAGATAGTCGTAGGTATTCAGTATGACATATCGTCTAAATTATTGTTTACTTTTTGTCCTCCCTCGCCCATTAATCACGGAGAGTGCTCTAAGGCGACTCGCAGAGACAAAATGCTTACATTCCAGAGTGGACAAGAGCTAGCGCTTTTCTACTACATTGTTCGCTACTCACTGCTAATAATGTCATGACGTCCTGGTACATTAAAGTGTTGGACTTTGGACGTTGATTTTAAAATAACATAACAGCGACCCTACCCTACCCTTATTCTATTTTCCTCTTTTCTGTGTTATTCTATGACCTATTCTGTGTTATTCTAAGTCTTTAAATTAGATTCCATAATGGGAGGCAATTCGGTAAACTGATGATAACAAAATCGGGGGATACAGTTTGGTGTTGTAGCTAGCTACAAGAATATGGTTTACATCAAAAAAATAATTACACCACTTAATAGCTAAAGAATCTAAAAATTCGTTACGTTAAGTGGGAAAGCGCCGCCATTTTGAGATATTCGCTGCGTCGTACAATTTTCTTTAGTATAACTTACTTCCGTTTCCTCGATATGAAGGCGTATTCACTTAAAACTCACGGCCATGTCCATGACAGAACCACGCCCCGTTTTTTTCTCTTCTTCTGTAATAAGGTGGAGCTACTTCCCCAGTCGAGCTGTAATCATGATTGCAGCAGGGTGTAATGAGGTTGGCTTTGATTATACCCATTAAGCCACTTACACCGCTAAAAATATGAATGGTGTGTCTTAAACCGAGGTTCGAGGTTTGGGATCATTCGAATAGCGGTGTCATCACTAAAAACAGAAATATGCTCTTAGTCGCCAAAAACCTTAAACTTTCGTAGCCCCATTTCCGAAAGATCACAGAACTGTGGCCTAAAAAAGCTAACAAAAATTTTATTAAAGCGCTATTTTTTAATAAAGGCAAAGGCACTGCACGCAGTCATGGCGCGTAGGTTTATTGCGTATATGCTTGTCCCTAATCACGCCGCACCTGTGCGATTCACAAGAGAGAGGAAACGATAAAGTACGAAAAATGTTGGTGAGAAAGAAAGACCCAAATCTCATTTAATTGAGACGTCGAGAATGCGGGTAGTAAAATACATACCGTTGAAAAAAATTTAACTGCGATGTTTTTTCTGAGGGCTCACAAACCCGTGTAAAGGAGCTTAAGCTACAATTTTTTTTTATTTCGGTCAATTCGATCGCTTGCGAATACCAAATGTAACGAAATATGTTATGGCAAGATCACTTACAACTTAGCAACTACATCACATACCTACTTTTGTTTATTGTCATTATTTAAAGAAGATGCAGGTAGAAATAACTACGAAACAGAAAACGCAGTGCTGATCCCAACGGTAACTTATTGAAGCGAGAGCTGGATAGCGCAAAATATGTGCTTGTAAACAGCGAAAGCAATAAAAACTCTGCAGTATGTGAACATACACTGGACCAGCCAAACCATTACATCCGGTTCGATAAACCACAAATCCTCGCCAAGGAGAATCGCTACATGCCAAGAATGTTGCGCGAGGCTATTGAAATAAGAAAACACCCCAATTTCAATAGAGAAGATGGTTGGCAAGTACCACCTGCTTGGGATCCAGTCCTAAAAATAATCAAGTCCCAAACCCAAAGATCTAAAAAATGTTCGGACACTGTGAGCGATTTTTGTGTGAATCGGAACATATATAATTAATCCATCCACGTCGGTAGATGTAATAATTGAATAACTAATGTAAGACAAATACCACCTTAGTCTTCCTGCGACCACGGACGCTGCAAAGCGTTCGAAACGTCAGGTTCAACAAAATAAATAAAATACGCGATACTTCCGTTAAAAATTGTTTAATTCAAAGCGAAAGCAATGTTGATGTAAGAAACAAAGTTAATTTGAGTATTGGTATTAAAATAAGGAAAAGCGAACACGGTTCATTGGTTTGGACATGTAGAAAGAATGCATAAATTTCTTCAAGCTCATGCCACCGTTGCTGCCCTGGTTGCTCCGGTCGTCTCTGCGACACGTGTTTCTCTCCACGAGGCATCCTCGGACGCTGTAGATGTTAGACGATTCCTATGAGGAACACCACCCTCAATCATACGATCACGAAGGTTGGACACCATATGAACTTTATGATAACACTAGATGTAAAATTATCATTAACACTACAAATAAACAATCATGAGATTATAGCCAGTGAGTGTGGTTACCAGTAAACTACTGAATAGCGTAACCACGTTACATCATAAATCATACATAATGTTTGAGCATACGTATAGGTAAGCGTAGCTTAGGTTGCTATCTCCAATATAACTATAGTATTGGAAATTACAGATCACCAATATTATACCTATATAATCGATACAATCTCCAATGCAAATCAGTGGTTATTCTGACTAGCCAAACTGCTGCTCAGCTACGGACCTGCTGTCTGCCCGCCGGTCAGGACAGTTAGCTGACAGAATAGAGCCATTTAACTCGGACCTCCCTAACTCCTTGAGTTGGAGTCGCGAAGTAGTGCGATGTACACTAAGTCGAAACGTGTAAAAGTAGTGTGTGGAGTAATCTGTGACAAATAAATAATTTGGATCTCTAAATAAAAATGTTTTTTTTATACCAACTAATTGGACCCCACTAACAGTACGTCAAACTTACACTTTGACCTTTGCCCGTTCTTTTGACTTGCGTTCTAAGAGATCCAAGCTCAAGTGTCAAGCGTGATCTTAACTGTGCAAGCGTATGTTGTATGCCGCCCAACGTTGCATTCAAAAATATTATTGTATTTATACCATGACCCGATTTATGGATAAACTGCGGACAATTTTAACTACTTTTAATCATTGCTCCAAATCCTGCTTATGATAATTATTCATACACAGCTACATACATTTTGAAACGACCGTTTTCATCGGGTTAGGATTAAAGAAAAAATCACGAGCCAATAAACTTACTTACCTAAACGAAGTGTTTTGCGCCTAAATATCACCAATGGGAGAATATTTTTAACCAAAAAGAGCTGCACGTTCTACTTCATAACAGTTGTGAAACTCCCTCCTGCACGTTCTACTTTATAACAGTTGTGAAACTCCCCAAAAAAACGTAGCCTCTGCCAAGCCGAAACTTATCTGTCAAACCAAATCTACCATTTGACGAATATGTGTTGCCATCATGAATTCATTTTCTTAACAGACGACGCTGGCAGTACCGATATTCCTAAATAACATGAAAATGGGGTTTGCACACAAATTTACCTCCCGACCTGCAGCGGTGAGATGATTTACAAAGCAATTTCGTTTCATCGATACTCAATTTAGTCTCGTTGGCCTTTTTTCATGATCGAAACTAACAATATTGCTGTGGTTCCTCAATTCCAGAATATACCACGTAACATCGCCAATAGCATTGGGATTTTCGAAGTCGAGATCTCCAGCGATGTTCAATGCCGAAATCACCTGGAGGAAAAGATCAAACTGCTGTCCAAGATACTTGGTGTGATCTACAGAATAAGCGGCGCGGAACAAAGACTTACGTTATACAAGTCACAAGTTAGACCACTCGGAGTACTGTAATCATCTTTGGGCCGGGGCACCAGGATACCAGCTAGGACCATGTGATTGGCTTCAGAAACGAACTGCGAGAATTGTCGGCAATCCTAACACTATAGCCTACACACGGTATTGAGCCCTTGAGTTTAAGGCGAGATTTTGCTTCCCTTTTGTGTTCTTCGAAGTGTTGTTCGATATGATGCTGACAGCTTCTTTCTCTTTTTACAACCGTACCGCTTGCCGACGTCGGGGGGTTCACCCTCACACACTGGAAACGCAATGGTTGCGTACTATGAAGTTAGGAGTCCAACTCGCGCACCGAGGGTTCCGTAAAAAATATTTTCCCAAATGATTTTTGCAAAACAATTTTATTTTTGTGATGTAACTAAAAATTTACGGTTTTCAATTTTTTTTTACTTGTGCTACATGACATTGTTTCTTACTAAATTACATGTTTCTAAGTCGACGGGAAGTACCTAGTTTTTGATCCCTACGAGTGTCAACATATGCGCATAAACGAGGCATACGCCGCCGTATCTTTTGATTGTTGACTTAGAAGTTTGACTTTTTCACTGCTCGAAGGGACCTGAGTATTTGATATTAATTTCAACTTGATAGCTCCACCGGACAACAAACTGATGCTATAAGGGTTCCGTTTTTCCTTTTAAGTTACGGCACCCTAAAAATTGCGGACTTTTCTGAAAACAACCTTGATAAGATTAAAGTAACTGGTAAAGAGATTTGTTTTTGTGTCGCTTCGCCCTGCGCTTCACCCTTTTCTTACCTTTTATATATTTATTATAATGTGAGTGAACTATTTGTCGTATATATTACGTATAAACTGATAGCCAATCAAAAGGCGAAGCGCGGATGCCGCCGCGAGCGCTATTGGTGACTCAATTTAAGTTTTTGCGAGCAAAGAAAAGTTCGCAAAGTGTTCGTCCGAGAGACTACACATTTTTTTATACAACGTTGGGAGGTATACAAACATACGGTCCACCTGATGTAAAGTGATCATCGTACCCTATGAACGCTGGTAATACATTAAGTATAAATCGCGTGATGTCACCTCTGCTGCTAACACATCAACTTGGCAGCTTACAGGTGACCTAACTCACACGCAGGAACACAACAACCCTCCAATGAGTTTTTATTAGGCTGCGATTTTCTGTGAGGTGGGGGTATTTCTCGTATCAAGTCGGGTTGCTTTGATGCGTCCTACCTCTCTTAAACAAAAACAGACATGTTAATGCACATAAATGTTTGTGTTCTATGGGAATCGAACGCACGTGCGTTGCTGTCATAGTCGAGTTATTAACCGCGGTGCCACCGAGCTCGTCAAAACGGTCCTGACTTACCCGATGAAGAATTTTCATTTATGGCTTTAAAAAACTAGCCATGTTTTTATTATAGCGTAATTGGCGCTTTAAGAAGCTATCTATCTATAACTTCACTCTAAATCCCTTGCGGGGTAGGAGGCTCTTCTCATGCACGCTCGCCGGTTTCTAGGGCTCCTGACATCACCTTCTGATAGAACATGATGAATTTGGTCATGGTAGGTAATAAATAATAATTCTTGGCCTTCCTCGGCTCCTACATCCTTCCACTTTTGCATTGTATATCTGCTTCGACATTCTTTCTACATGTCCAAACCGACGGAGCATGCCTCTTCTTATTTTAACACCGACACTCTCTTTCAGATCAATTCCGTTTCTAACATCATCATTGCGAATACGGTCTACAAGCGTTACGCTATACGTTTATCCTACTTTCATGCTCTCTCTGCCATACCCAGCTCTCGCTTCCATAAGTAAGCGTTGGGACCAGCACTGCATGGTGTATAGCGAGCTGTGCCTTCTGGCTCAAGTTTCTACTGGCAAGAAGTTTTCCCAACACTCCATTCACACTATTCCCAGCACTCACTCGTCTTTCCACATCTGCGGTGTACCTTCCACCTCTGTTGAAAGCGCATCCATGATATACAATCACATCTACTTGTTTCAACTTTTTCCTTCACCGTAGAGCTAGTGATAGTTACAAATATGTACATAAATTCTGAAATACAAACTTAGAGGCACATGCTAGGATTCGTATCGAGGACCAGTTGGGCAATAGACCCGTTCTTAAACTTTTTATCTATCTATCTATAACTTCATGCCAAATCCCATGCGAGGTATGCAGAGAGAAATAAGCACCACATACCTCGCTCCCTAAATACCTCACTCCATTCTTTGACATTTATTGCTTTTCTCATGCACACTCGTGGGTTGTTAAGGCTCCTGACATCACCTTAAACTTTTTATCAATGCATTATTTTCAGTTTTAATGCTTAGTTAACATAAAAAACCGGCCAAGTGCGAGTCGGACTCGCGCACGAAGGGTTCCGTACCATTTTCTATAAAAACGGCAAAAAAAATCACGTTTGTTGTATAGGAGCCCCCTTAAATATTTGTTTTATTATAATTTAATTATTTATTTTTAAAGTAGATATTATAACTAAATATTCTGTGAATATTTCAAGCGTCTACCTGTTGCCGTTATCAATATCGAGCAAAAACGAGCAAAAAATTTACGTTTGTTGTATGGGAGCCCCCTTAAATAATAAATAAATAAATATTGTCGGACAAATTACACAGCGCCACCTAGCCCCAAAGTAAGCGAAGCTTGTGTTATGGGTACTAGACAACTGATAAACATACGTAAATACATTTTTTTTTTGTAAATACATACTTATTATACATAGAAAATACCCAGACCAATACAAACAGACATGTCCATGCACACAAATGTTTGTACTGTGTGGGAATCGAACCCACGAGCGTTGGTATCAAAGTAGCGTAATAGCGCGTTTCACCACTGCGCCACGTAAGTAGTAGTATCAAGTATTTATTTAAATTACTCGTTAAATATTTATTTTATTCTGTTTTTTTAGTATTTGTTGTTATAGCAGCAACAGAAATACATCATCTGTAAAAATTTCAACTGTCTAACTATCATGGTTCATGAGATACAGCCTGGTGACAGACGGACGGACGGACAGCGGAGGGAGTCTCAGTAATAGGGTTCGTTTTGCCCTTTGGGTGCGGAACCCTAAAAAAGATTTACGATACCGACAGGCTAAAACCCAACTATTGACACATTTCATCTCAAAGTATGGAAGGTATTTGAATCTTATTTGTATATAGTTAAATTTATGGATAATAAAATGATAGGTGCCAACGTCTGGCTGGACAGATTCCGGTATCTCTTTTCTAATAAATGGATTTGAATATTCTAGTATGTAATGTATGAACAGTGATAGAAGGAAGTAGGCCTTCCCGGCTAAAGACGGTCGCAGGGGGTGTTTTAGTCAGTAGGAATCTGACATAATCAGTTCGGTCTACCGAAATGTTATCTCATGCAAGATCTCATCACCTCCTTCCCATTTTCCGGAGGGTGACCCTCACCTCTCCGGAAGAATGACTAACGTACACCCGCGTGTGTGGGTTAGTCCTTCTTTTGTGGGTCTTAAATTTTCATGGGCTATAAAAAAAACAGTGATATCCTAGTGGATAAAGAACAGGCCTTGTGATCAACAGGTATTCGGTTCGAATCTTGGTATGTATTTCAGATTTTTATGTACATATTTGTAATTATCACTTGCTTGGCGGTGAAGAAATTATATTTCAGAAAACGACTTTACTTAAGAATGATCTGGTTTTCCCCTTGAGTTGTGGAAGTCAGACGGTAGTCGCTCCATGTAAAAATCTGTATCATAAGCCAAATGCTTAGGCTTAGGTAGCGGACCCCAATCGTAATATGCATTAGGAAAACGGCATACAGAAAAGAAGAAGGATTTGAATCTTGTCTGGTTAACGATGATGATGCGATCTTGTTTGTCCTCTAATCTTGGGCTTGCGAAGGAAAATTCACGGGGAAAGCTAGCGAAAATGGGAAGAAGTGCTCAAGTGCTTCCATTTGACGTACAAGCGAGTTCATTACGGAAAAAGTACTAAGGCATCAACAACAAGCAGTATTATTCTATTAGCGACCGCGCGGGAGGACTTTACGAGGGTCCGTGCCGGGTCTCAAACGATGCTAATAAACGTACCGCTGTATTCATGTTTGCCTAGTATTGCTTGTGATATTACCAGAATACTCAGAGCGCTCAAATTTAATTAGAAACAAAACCACAACGGTTTTTTTAATGGATTTGCCCGTTTTTTCCCAATCCTAAATATATACTGTTAACCTCCGTATAAATTGACTACTGACAAATTTTGGCGAGATCAGTGGTCGAGTGGTTATGAATGGGTATTTTAACTGTGAAGCTCCCGTGTGTTCGATAAGCACACAGAACAAATATATGTCTATGACATCACCCCAAATCCCTTGCGAGTAGGCAGAGAGAACCGAGCTACACATGACTCAATCCTTACCTCACTCGCTTCTTTAACATTCGTTGCAAAACACGATCTCTGTGGTCTTGGCCTTCCTCGGCTTCTACATCCTTCTGCTTTCGCGTTGTATACTCGTATCTGTTTTGAAATCTTTCTACATGTCCGAGCCAACGGAGCATGCCTCGTTTTATTTTAACATCGATACTCTCTTTCAGACGAACTCTGTGTGCGGTCTAAAGGTGTTACGTCACAGATTTTACGCAACGATCGTATTTCTACTGCGTTTAATCTATTTTTATGCTGTCTTTGTCATACCCAGCATGCATTGTGAGCTTTCACTACCTATAAATTCTCCAAATACCCTATTCACACTATTTTCAACCCTCACTCTTTGCGCATCTGCGGTGTACCTAAACACGCTTCCAAGATTTACAATCTCATCCACTTTTTACAACACTTCATCTTGAACCTTCGCCTTACATTTAAGTAAAGTACTAATACAAATATTCTTTATTTCATCAAATTAAAATTCAAAACAAATGATACTTATAAGTAGGCAAAACAAAAGGCGGTCCTATCGCTAAGCGATCTCTTCCAGACCAGCGTAATCTAAGAGAAAACTTACTTACATTATAATAAATGACGAGCTCGGTGGCTCAGTTGTGAATGACGCGACTTTGTCACCAACGCTCGTGGGTTCGATTCCCACACAAGGCAAACATTTGTGTGCATGAACATGTATATTTGTCTTGGTCTGGATGTTTTAAGAGAGGTAGGGCGCATCAAAGCAGCCCGTCTGGGAAAGTACCTCCACCTCGCAGAAAACCGCAGCCAAATAACAACTCCTTGGAGGGTTTTTGTGTTCCTGCGTGTGAGTGAGGTCATCAGTAAGCTCCCATGGAGTTGCTGTGTTTGCAGCAGAGGTGGCATCACGCGAGTGATACTTAATGTATTTCCAGCGTTGATAGTCTACGATAACCACTCTACATCAGGGGGATCGTATGCTTGTATGCCTCCCGACGTTGAATAAAAGAAGATTCATTATTTTATGTGATAACATAGCGGAATGATTTCGGCGTTTTTCTTCAAAAAATCCCGTAGGTTTTACGTATTCTTAACAAAGAAATCCCGTTCTATAAACGAGTGTGTCAAGCGAGTATCTCGCCAGCCCGCAGGAAATGGAATCGGCTGAATTGTCGCCCCACTGTCCGCGCGCCCCTCGCTTAGTCAGCCAGCAGTCGAATCGATCCCGTGTTTATTTTAAAAGAGGTCGACATGTTCTAATATTGGTACTGAGAGATAAATAAAGAGCGGTTTGGAGATAGTGTACCACTCTCCATGAACAGTTCATCAAGCTGCACGTTTCTTATTACTTGAATGGGTCTTCTTCTTAGCTTTTTCCCATTTCCTGATCCATTGAGAGCTCGATGGCGTCGTTGCGCGTGTCATTCTAACACGCAGGTTAAGCAACGTCGATCGCAGCCTGTCTATGGATGGGTTTACCTATCTCGAGTTTCTCCGTGCTTCGGAGGGCACGTTAAGCCGACATTCCCGGCTGTTGTCGTTAGATGACAGTCGTTAAGCTAAGTCAGTGGATCTCCAGCGGCTTGAAAACACTGGCCAATCCGCATTTGAACAGCGTGGTGGAGGATGCTCTAAACCTTCGGTTGAAGGGGGTCCCGTATCCCTGCAGTGGGATGAGTAGGGGTCGATGTGATTGTGTGGTTGGATGTGATAGATAGATAGATAGATAAGCCATTTATTTGTATCTCCATGACACACAACAGTATATATCAGCAGGTAAACAATGAGCAAACACCAAATACAATAATAGTAATCGCACAATAAATTGTGTGTCGCAGTGATACAAAAAGGCAGCGGCTCAGTGTATTATTTGCTCAAAGAGCAAACCACTGATTTTCAGCAGCTGCCTGAAAATTAAGGAGACGCATGCAGGAATAACGCCACGGATGTTATGTTATGATATATATATAGAATAGGTATCTATCTATGTGGATGTGGTATCCATTAGGTTTGGCGGGATCCGTTACTTACGCCTAAGGATTTAGCGAAGATACTGTTGTTACATGGAGCGACTGCCATCAAACCTCCACAACCTTGAGGGGAAACCAGACCTTTCTCAGGTTAGGTCGCAGGTCTTTCGAAGTATAATTTCTTGGACGTGCGGGTTTCCTCTCGATGTTTTCCTTCACCGCCGAGCTAGTGACGATTATAAATATGTACATAAATCAGAAAAGACGTATTTAAGTACATGCTAAGAATTGGAACCGGCGACCCAGTTGGCCAAAAGGCCGGTTCTTTATCCATCATATGACTTATTACCAGTGATCGGAAATTCAGTGTTCATTATAGGTACCTAAACTTCAATTTTCAATTGTAATCGTATGGACAGGCCTCTCTTCATAAATTTTAGTGTCTACTAGCTGAAGCACTGACAAGCACAAGAAGTGAGATTTAGTAACCTTTGTTACTCTCGAGCCTTCAAATCCTTTCTGTTAAAAAAAGTCAAAGTAGAGGACCTTTCTTTGTATGTAATAAAAAGTAGCCTATATTATGCTCTGAACAGTCCTCTACGTACCAGTGAAAGTCCCGTCAAAATCGGTTCAGCCATTTCGAAGATTAGCCCGGACAAACAAACAGACAGACAAAAAAGTTAAAAATACATGTTTAGGCTTTGGTAACGTGAAAATAACAATATGAGCTTAAGATAAAGGCTTTATTTTGAAATCACAGACAGACACTTCAATTTTATTTATATGTATAGATATTATTATAAAAAATCCGGGAAGTCCGGGTTCGTAAAAATCGTTATGTAACTCCTTATTTTCTTCAACCGTCCACCTTTCTTCGTAGAAAAATATTTTTCTACGAAGAAATTCAATTAGATTTCGAATTTATCAAACTGCAAATTGGATTTTATAATCGTCAATATCGGCATATTATAATAACAAAGCTGTTTTTGGTAAGTGTACATTTGAATTTCCTATTTTGTAATCCCGGGTCTATCCCGGAATGTTTTGGTAGGTTAATTCAAGTGGGCATGTCCATATTATGCTAGCTTCTTAACTTTGGGTACAATTGCCCCCGAATTTCCGATCACTACATATTACTTTGAGATATAATTGAAGTTATACTTCTAATGAGACTTCCAACAAGGTTGCGTTAAACGTTTAACGCTACCATGGAGGGGAATAGAAAGAGACACAACGAGAGTGAAGCTGCTCAATGTTTCACGATATTACCGGTAGATTGCGCTATAGTTAAATTTGTGCAATGGGTTAAAACTGCTAAATGTTTCACGGTATTACCGGTAGATGGCGCTATAGTTAAAAATGTATGAAGTATAACTTCTCACGCGCTTTCATAAGTCCACGCACCCATTTTTTTGGGTTCCGTACCCAAAGGGTAAAACGGAACCCTATTACTGAGGCTCCGCTGTCCGTCCGTCCGTCCGTCACCAGGCTGTATCTCTTGAACCGTGATAGTTAGACAGTTGAAATTTTCACAGATGATGTATTTCTATTGCCGCTATAACAACAAATACTAAAAAATAGAATAAGATAAATATTTAAGGGGGCTCCCATACAAGAAACGTGATTTTTTTACTGTTTTTATAGATAGTGGTACGGAACCCTTCGTGCGCGAGTCCGACTCGCACTTGGCCGATTTTTTGTATATATTCGTGTCTCTCGAAAACTATTCTATTTGCATCAAATTTGTATTTAGATAAGGCTTCGCTTTCACAACGTCGGGAGTCATACAAGCATCCAGCCCACCTGATATAAAGCCAACCATAGCCTATGAATACTCGCAATACGTTAAGTATCACTCGCGCAATACCACCTCTGCTGCTAAAACAGCAACTCCTTAGGACTGGTGAGCTCACTCATATGTAGGAACACAACGACCTTCCAGACAGTTATTTGACTGCGGTTTTCTGTGAGGTGGAGGTACTTCCCCAGGCGGGCAGCATTGATGAGCCCTATCTTTGTACATACTAAACATTTGTAACTGTATATGTTATGTTTACCATATCAACACTTACACATCGCACTGCAAGTATACGGGTCTCCCTTCAAGCGAAGGGGGTTAGAGCATACTCCGCCACGCTGCTCTAATGCGGATTGGCGGAGGCCAGTGTTTTCAAGCGGCCCGAGGGCCACTGACTCAGCTTAACGACTGTCATCTATCGACAACCGCGCGGGACCGACGGCTTAACGTGACCTCCAAAACACGGAGAACCTCGATGTAGATAAACCCATCCTTGGACAGGCTGCGGTCAACGTTGCTTAACCTGCGTGTTCGGTTAGAATGACACGCGCAACGACGCCATCGAGCTCTCTGATGAAAGAACAATAATAAATATTTATTTCTCCCATAAATTGTAAAAGAAGTATGTGTAATGAAGTGAGCTATGTGTTGGCCGGGTCATGTGGCACTCGGTTCTCTCTGCCCATCCCGTAGGCAATGCACGTTGTGTGTATAAATATATCCTGATACTCAAGTTAAGCAACATTGATCGTGTCATGTATATAGAAGGGTTTACTGAATTTTATCATACGTTTATTTAACCATTATACCCGAGAACAAAAGTAACATAATACTCACGAGAAATGCCTTCGCAATTTCAGGAGTCCCAAACGTTTGGTACGGTGTATTTCAATTACAAAAGGACATCTCGCAAAATTCAATCGAATTGCTGTACGAATACTTTTTGTAGTCTATGATAACGTCGCAAAATTTTGTTCTTTATAAATGAACTGAAAAAATGAATGGCAAAAACCGCACACGAAGGATCCTGTACCAATGCGTAGAAGCAACCAAATAGGAAATAGTACTTTTTTATACTCATCCCCATTAACGATTAACTTTTTAATTAATTGTTAAAAATTTGGGGTTTGTATTAAAATTATAAAGCGGCGTAAGTCGGAAAACTTTGTGATTGATGAAGAATTTGTCGAAATATCTCATCAATTACATACTTTTCCTTACAATTCATGTTACTCTACTAATGAATGAAATGAATTGATTTTTTTAATAAAATAAAACAGTGAGCTGTCAATTAATACTCACTGCATATGAAGATGAAGTAACATATCCGAATAGCAATGAATTCCGCGCGACATAGCGTAACATTTTAAATGTTAAACTTCAAGAAATAAAATACAAAAAATATTAATCATACCGGCTATATTATACCGGAATAATACATAGCAATTTGGTATTATACGATACATTTACAACTAGACCTTACAGTGAGGCTAGAAATTTGGGTATTATTTTCGATACTGAACTGCGTTTTGATAACCACGTTTTGGGTCTAGTGAGGAGTTGCTTTTATAGGCTAAAATTGCTGTATAAAATTCGTAATTACCTCACTGAACAAACACGCATAACCCTCTGCGAGGCGCTAATACTATCCATACTTAACTACGGTGACTTGGTTTATGGGCCGCGCCTACTGTCAAGAACTCGGCGGTTGATTCAGCGTATACAGAACGCCTGTTGCCGTTTCTGTTTTAATATTCCCCCGCGTGCTCATATATCTCCTTTTATAAATGGTGCTTTAATGCTTAATATGGAGTCACGCAGAAAAATGCATATGGCAACCCTGATCTATGACCTTGTGAAATTCGAAAATCCACCATATCTCCATGCTAAACTAAATTTCTCAAAATTTCACAAGCTGTATGGATCAGGTGTACCCCGAGCCGCACGGGCACCTTTAGCGACATACAAGCATAAAACTGTTGCTTTCAGGGGCAGTTTCCGCTACCAGGCGACCAAATGCTGGAACAATATACCTCCACCAATAAGAAATGTGTCCTCAAGATATGTCTTCAAAAATAGAGTCAAAACAGTGCTATTGGAGGAACAAAGGCTGGGCTAGATATAGCTTTTCGTCGTACTTTGGTCGCTCTGGAGGTGATTGTCCTCTAGTTTGCTTGAATGGGTATGGGTGGCTTTGTGTGCCCGTAACCTCGCTAAGTTTCGCTGCTGGTTTTAATTATATTAATCCATTTTCACACTCATATATACACTGTTCATAAGTTGTGAGTATTTATGCATAGATACCTATTGTCTATATATATATATATATATATATATATATATATATATATATATATATATATATATATATATATATATATATATATATATATATATATATATATATATATATATATATATATATATCTGCATGCGTCTCCTTAATTTTCAGGCAGCTGCTGAAAATCAGTGGTTTGCTCTTTGAGCAAATAATGCACTGAGCCGCTGCCTTTTTGTATCACTGCGACACACAATTTATTGTACAATTACTATTGTATTTGGTGTTTCCTCATTGTTTACCTGCTGATATTTACTGTTGTGTGTCATGGAGATACAAATAAATGGCTTATCTATCTATCTATCTATCTATAACTATAGGTTTTATTCACGCGATGAAATGCCAACTCGCTACATTAAAAAGTGGGTAAGCTATATTGAAAACTTGTCGACTGAGCGCGATATAAACCTTCTGATAGCACTAAAATCATGCAGCAGTATCCTAGTCTACACGATTTAATTTCACATATATCACGGTAAATCTAAATTCGGATAAAAGATTTATAAACGCCTGTGCAGCTCATGAATACGTAATGTACATCCTTACACGATTGTGACTGAGGAATAGAAGGTGCCTGCGGCATCTTGGACTACTTGAAAGTCGCATCACAGCCATGCAATTCTCTAAGCGACTTGTAATGGCTGTGTACGTCGCTGTGATCACAGATGTCACAGCTTTGACATCGTCTACTGCGATCACGGCTAAATTATTTGGTATTCTATAAGGCTGTAAGCGTACGCGAGGCTGTTTGCCTTGTAGAATTCCAATTCCAAACGCAGCCTTGCGGCGCTAGTGTCGCACAACCATGAAAAGCGACACTAAGGAATTGCAATTTTGTGTTCAAGGCTATAACAGCCGATGTTTCCGAGGATGTAAGGATGTTTGCTCTTACGGAATTGCATGGCTGTACGCAATGAAACCTAATTTTATCACTAGATACTTTTAATTTTGTCACTAGATGGCGTTGTATACCTAAATAACATTATGATTTGACTTATTTCATACTGGCTATATCAGCATCCTCGCCTTGTGCCCTTCAGGGTATTAGCTAAAATGTCATAAACCATTATTTATCCATAGTACCGTCCGTCAATGGGGACACATGTTAATATAAATCATTAGCATCATTTTAGTGTCCCAATATTCATGATGACTTTTTTGTATTATTATTGGACAAATTATACAGCACCGCCTAGCCCCAATGTAAGCGAAGCTTGTGATATGTACTACACAACTGATAAACATACGTAAATACATTTTTTTTTGTAAACTTGTACTTATGATACATAGAAAACACTCAGTCCGAGACAAATAGACATGTTTATGCACATAAATGTTTATCCTGTGTGGGAATCGAAAAAAACTATTATTGTTGGATAGCCCAGTGGATAAATGAACCGACCTACTTATTATTTATTGTCTACCTATATGGAAAGCACCTACCTACCTAAGTGGAAGGATGTAGGAGCCGAGGAAAGCCGAGACTAACCTACCGTGGCCAAATTGGTCGTGTTTTATCATAAGGTGATGTCAGGAGCCCCAGGAACCGACGAGCGTGCATGAAAAGAGCTATGAATGTCACAGAAGCGGGTGAAGTGTGTAAGGACCGCGTCTTATGGCGCTCGGTTCTCTCTGCCTACCCCGCAAGGGACTTGGCGTGAAGATATACATACATACACACCTATATCTGTCTATCTATCTATAACTTTAAGCTTACGGGGTAAGCAATGACAGCTGAGCTCACAAGAAACGTGCCGTAAAAATTGAGCTGTCTAATACAAACAATTTTTTTCAAATGGTTTGTACAGTATTGAACTTAAGCTGGACTAGCGATTATGTTACAAAATATTAACTATCAATCGAATCGATCCTTACATACCTCACTCGTATCTTTAACATTGTCATATCAGTTCTCATGCACGCTCGCCGGTTTCTAAGGCTCCTGACATCACCTTGTCTTAAAACACGATAATTTATCCACCTATATGTTACTGATTATTGGTTATCTACACGGACAAATTACACAGCGCCATCTAGCCCCAAAGTAAGCTAAGCTTGTGTTATGGGTACTACACAACTGATAAACATACGTAAATACATTTTTTTTTGTAAATACATACTTATTATACATAGAAAATACCCAGACCAAGACATGACAGACATGTTCATGCACACAAATGTTTGTACTGTGTGGGAATCGAACCCACGAGCATTGGTGTCAAAGTAGCGTAACAGCGCGTTCCACCACTGCGCCACCGAGCTAGTCAAAATAAGTAGATAGATAACCAATTTATTATTAAAACAGTTTATTGTTATTAATAGAACTGTACAATTCAGTGACATAGCTTTACATATTAAAGAAATAACGTGACAAACTAATGATAGAATAGAATAGAATATTTATTTGCGTTAAAAGTGGTTACAATGTTACATACGGTGGAATTATTAATAATTATAAGAATCACACTTTTAACGAATAATTAACTGTACATCCGAAATGGCCAAACTGTCGAGACTATGACACCACATGTATGAGTAACCCTTGTACACAGTTGGCAATAAACTTTTATCCTATCTTATCTTGTCCTGGTGTAGGCTACATTCGAAAACCAGTTGAGAATGCGCACGCTTGCATTGCCAGAGGAACACCTGGCTCGTCAATTATATAACCATTTTGACCATGTTCCTTAAGAGACAGGTACGGTGTTCCTGAACATTCCTATTCTACTTTTTTATGCTGAATCCGAATCTGAAGTCAAAATTGAAATATTCGAAAAAGCGACAGACAATCACACAGACAAACACACAGACAAATGCACAGACAAACATATAGATTTCATATAGGAACGGTGTTCCTGAAAAGTAAATTTAGTAAGCGTGATGACCGTACTGGATTACATTTCCATCCAAGAATTCCTTTCGCTCCTACTGAACTCTGTAGCATAATTTCATGCTCTATATACGTCGAAACAAAGCCTCTCACATACGAGCCTTCATTACAGGTAGACGATAGACATTCGCCGCTATATTTCATAGCCCTATAAGCCAGGCTTTGCCTACTCGACCGTTCAGCATCACTCCAATGTTTACGCCCTACATCAGCTTGACGGTGCACGGAATTATCACGACCAGTAACTGCGTTTCATCATACAGGCGCTTTACTACCTACACATTTTTTTATACAACAATATATAGATATAAGCATATGACCCACCTGATGTAAAGCTATTACTATAGCCTATCTAAAATAAATAAATAAATATTGTCGGACAAATTACACAGCGCCACCAAGCCCCAAAGTAAGCGAAGCTTGTGTTATGGGTACTAGACAACTGATAAACATACGTAAATACATTTTTTTTTTGTAAATACATACTTATTGTACATAGAAAATACCCAGACCAATACAAACAGACATGTTCATGCACACAAATGTTTGTACTGTGTGGGAATCGAACCCACGAGCGCTGGTGTCAAAGTAGCGTAACAGCGCGTTTCACCACTGCGCCACCGAGCTCGTCTCGCCTATAAATGCTTGGAACATTTTTAAGTGTCACACCCGTGATGCCACCTCCGCAGTTGACACCGCTAGGAGCTTGCTGGTGACCTCACTCCCTCGCAGGAACACAACATCTTCTGTTTTCTGTGAGGTGGATGTATTTTCCAGACGGGCTGCTTTGATGCGCCCTACCTCTCTTAAAATCAATGGTAGTGCATTAATTTGTATCCCTATGTCACTTACTTATCATATACCCACCTACCTGGTATTCTAAACTGGTTCGCGTGCAGTACCTAATCTTTTATTAAACTTAACTAAAACACAAATGTATTAAATTTTGTGACTTCTTCCTTGTGACTTCTGCCAATACAGAAGTTCTCATTAACAATTTATAAATTAGAACTTGTTGATGATACTGCATTTCTTGGAATTTCTGTAGATGAAAATTGCAGTGGTCTAAATTAAATAAACTTGACAGTAAGCTCAGCTCCGTCGCATATGCAGTTAGGAGAATCAGAGAATTGTCAGACGTGGCAACTGCGTCGTAGTGGTACTTCAGCAACTTTGCAGGTGAGGTTGGCTTCTTCTTCTTATACCGTTCCTTAATCTATAAGGATTGGCGGGGTCCGCTACCTAAGCTTAAGGATTTGGCTAAGATATACATCTTTCCTTTGGTCAGGTCACATGTTTTACAAAAACAATTTCTTGGACATGTATGTTACCTTATAATGTTTTCCTTCACCGTCGAGTAAGCAATAATTAAAAATATATACATAAATCCTGACACACGAATTTAGTAGTACATACTTGCAGGGATACCACAACCTTTCAGGAAGCTGTTATTCGGCTGTGATTTTCTTTGAGGTATAGAGGTCCTTCCTTAGACGGGCTGCTTTAATGTTATTAATTAAATTTTAAGAGCAGGCGCAGGGCGCCTGTGTTAAAATTAAATTAAATAATAATAAAAGAGGAGGGATGGAGGAATTATATCTCCAGTCAGTACATTAAAAATAAATCTATAACCTTGCTTAACGTCAATCGACAGACACGAGCTTCCTAACTTCCTTAATAAAAACCTTAAGTGGGCAACTTGTAATCGTCTGTGTCGACAAAATTTATACTCTGTCTCATATATTTTTTATGTTGAAAAGACCGCTCTCGCGGAACAATCCTACCGACGTATAAAAGCTATAAATAATGTACAACAACCATGCCACAGTCCTCCAACTGCAGCTTTGTCGCCATAATGAGGAACTACCAATGTAAAAAATGAACATTGGCAGTTCCTCATTATTCTTCTTCGAAATAAGTGTTATTTTCAAAAGAAAGAAGGCCCTCCAGGATTCACTTACAGTTTTAATTAAGTAACTGATAGATTAATGCATGTAACAACCGCTTGCAAACAGTTATAAGAATTGTGTACTTCTTCTGGGATATTATTAAAAATTCTAGGTATAATATATTTGCGTGCTCTTTCACCGCAATAATTACAAGCATTGTCCTCAACGTATGTTTGTCTGGGAATCAAATACGCGATCCCCGATATCAAAATAGCATTGTTAACCGCTCTGCTCAATTTTTTTTATATACAACGTTAGGAGGCACACGGTAATCCCTTTACATCTGGCGAGCTGTATGCTTGTACAGCCTTGGCTTGTAATACTTTAGGATCCCTCGCGCGATGCCACCCTTGCTGCTAACACAACAACGCCTTAGACGTTTACAGGTGGACCTCACATGCAGAAATACAACAATCCTCCAAGGAGTTGTTATTTAGTGAGGGAGAGGTACTTCCCCAGACAGTCTGCTTTAATGCGCTCTACCTCTCTTTAAAACACCTAGGGTGAAACAAACAGGCATGTTCATGCACACAAATGTATGTTCTGTGTGGAAATCGAACACACTAGTTGGTGGCAAGCTCTTAAATGGGTTACAAACATGAAGTAAATAACCAATGGAGAGACAATGGGAACAATGTTACGTAGTAACTCAATTCACCGCTACGGGCAAAGCAGAACGCGTAACCTTATTGGCTAATTTAGGGATCAACATCGCATCGGGTAACGGCTTATTGGTTTAAATATGTCATTAGTCAGTAGACTCGAGTCGTTAGGAAATTTAGGGGCTAAAACGTTTTCATTAGCGCTGACTGCCTTCGTGCGCAGTCAAGTGTATACGTTTGCGGTTACAAAAGTTCTTTATGACATGACTATTTTTAACAACTATTCAAATATTGTTTATATTTTGTATTGAATTAAATTCTATAGATAGTAAACAAAGTAATAAGAACTCGAATCAGTGTCGAATATGGAAAGCATTCTAAATTCGAACCGCGAGTATCGGCCGAGGGGCAGAATCTATGTCGAGTGTAGTCCTCGTGCGTTCAGAAATGCGCTCGTTGCGATACTGTTCCAATGCGGCAAAGAAGCCAGCTTTGTTTCTGAACGTTTTACTGCTTTATTTTAATGGCATCTGCAAAGCTATAAGTTATGCCAGAAAAAACGCTTCGCTCGGTATTTATTTTTAAGGATATCGGAGTGCTCGCGCGGAAGCCTTCTCGTAAATATAAAATGCTTTTTGGAGACTTTAATTGGTTCGAAATAAAAATATTGTGGGTATTATTATGCTCTCTTGTAGGATGTAGAGCTGAGGGAGATAAAGGCTAACCTTTCATGACCAATTTGGTCGTGTTTTTATGAAAAGGTGACGTCAAGAGTCCTACAAAACCAGCGAGCGTGCATGAAAAGAGTTATGAATGTTAAAAAATCGAGTGAAATGTGTAAGGGCCGCGTCTTATGGTGCTCGGTTCTTTTATACAACTAGATTGGCAAACAAGCATGCGCATCACATGGTAAGCGGTCACCGCAGCCTATTGACGCTCCGACGCGCGCTGCCTATCTTGTGTCCTAAGGATGTTTCGTCACAGTTCCTAGTAATTTCTCTGCCTTATCTCACCCTTCAAACCCGAACACAGCTATTGTTTGGCGGTAGAAATAGGTGAGACAGAGGTCCCCGTGCAGACGACTTTTGTACAAAGTCTCCCAATGGTTTGGTTCTCTCTGCCTACAAGAAAATTGGCGTGAAGTTATAGATAGATTATGCTCTCAATATTTAGTACTAAGAAGATACGGAATATTTAGCCTTATTTATCATAGAACACAACAATTCTGCAGAAAGTTGTTATTTCTGCGGTTTTGTCTAAGGTGGAGGTACTTTCCCAGACGAGCCGCTTGATGTGCCCTACCTCTCTTAAAAACACCAAGACTAATTTAATTTAAAAATGCGGTTATTCAGGGGAAACCGAGCGCCATTATGACAGAAAAAAAATGCAAATTTTTGCGTAAGGATAAATTACCCGTAAGAAAATACCTCAGAGTTTATGAACTCCTGGTTGCCACGAGCTTACAGGGAGGCATGCAGCTAAATATTTTATCACTACCCCCTCTACGTATCCAATTTTAATTCTTCTAATATTTTTCATCCCCTTATTTTTTCATTTCAACACAGCCACTTTAGCCGTCGCCATGTTTAATCTAACAACTTTTTTTTACAAAGTAAATTGAACGTTGTTCATTCCTCACGTCGGACATTGCCCTCGGGCTGCACTGGCCTGAAGTGAAATATTGTAGACGGATTCTGAACAGGAAAATGCACTTTTGCACGATACATTTTAACACTGAGCGATTAAGAAAGCGAAATATCCCATCATAACAGGGGTTAAAGTATGAAATTGCCGTTTTATAGTAATATATACTTTGAATTGACATTAAACCTTCATGGTGTGAGATTTTCGAGTGAAACTTTTTTCACATGATACCTATGAGGGTTTTCTTTAAAAAAAATGTAAATATTTGATTTTTGAATTTCAATTGTTTTTTTTATTCAGCTTAGACGTGAAAAATGGATATGGTTGATGGTTCCGTACCATTATCTATAAAAACGGCAAAAAAAATTACGTTTGTTGTATGGGAGCCCCCTTAAAAATTTATTTTATTCTATTTTTTAGTATTTGTTGTTATAGCGGCAACAGAAATGCATCATCTGTGAAAATTTCAACTGTCTAACTATCACGGTTCATGAGATACAGCCTGGTGACAGACGGACGGACGGACAGCGGAGCCTCAGTAATAGGGTTCCGTTTTACCCTTTGGGTACGGAACCCTAAAAACGGCAAAAAAAAATTACGTTTGTTGTATGGGAGCCTCCTTAAAAATTTATTTTATTCTATTTTTTAGTATTTGTTGTTATAGCGGCAACAGAAATGCATCATCTGTGAAAATTTCAACTTTCTAACTATCACGGTTCATGAGATACAGCATGGTGACAGACGGACGGACGGACGGACAGCGGAGTCCCAGTAATAGGGTCCGTTTTACCCTTTGGCTACGGAACTCTTAAAAAAGTGGTGGCCGTAACGGGAAGCCCGGCAAATGTAAAACATTAGTGAATATTCAAATTTGTAATAACAAAAATTACAAAAACGAATAAAAAATATGGTGGAAAATAATGTAAAAGGGTAGTTTTGTTAATAAAATCAATATATCTATTTACAACTAATTTCGATAGTAATTACAAAATATGTATATTCATAAATAGTAAAATAAAGTAAATATTTAATAGCAGCAAGCAATATTACCATATAACAGAAGTTGTTTCTGTTATCTATGAATATTACAATGCAGCTACGGATTTTACGATCTATTCCTTCTTTTCCATCACCGAAGAGTGAGTGACAACTACAAATACACATAAAGCCGAAGAGAAGAATTTAGTGGTAATTCTCAAGATTCGAATCCTATTAACCAACTGTCCCTTAGTTAATACTTCGGTTCTATATCCTCTGCTATGCTCACCCGACCCGTGGCGGTGAACTACGCAACTATAATTACTGCGTAATAACGGAGTCATCCAGCTTTCCATAAGTTATTTTAAGAGAGGTAGGGCGCATCAAAACAGCTCGTCTGGGGAAGTGCCTCCATCTCACAGAAAACCGCAGCCAAATAACAACTCCCTAGACGGTTGTTGTGTTCCTGCGTGTGAGTGAGGTCACCAGTGAGCTCCTAAGGAGCTGTGTAAGCAGCAGAGGATATATGTTACAAGCGTTAATAGGCTACGGTAATTGCTTTACACCAGGTGCACCATATGCTTGTATGCTTCCCGACGTAGTATAAAAAAAATCGGCCAAGTGCGAGTCGGACTCGCGCACGAAGGGTTCCGTACCATTATCTATAAAAACAGCAAAAAAAATCACGTTTGTTGTATGGGAGCCCCCTTAAATATTTATTTTATTCTATTTTTTAGTATTTGTTGTTATAGCGGCAACAGAAATACATCATCTGTGAAAATTTCAACTGTCTAACTATCACGGTTCATGAGATACAGCCTGGTGACAGACGGACGGACGGACGGACGGACAGTGGAGCCTCAGTAATAGGGTTCCGTTTTACCCTTTGGGTACGGAACCCTAAAAAATCACTGCTATGCTCACCCCGCCCGTAGCGGTGAACTACGCAACTACAATTCTATCTATCTATCTATAACTTCACGCCAAATCCCTTACGAGGTAGGCAGAGAGAACCGAGCGCCACGTGACTCGATCCTTACACACCTAACTCGCTTCTTTAACATTCATTACTCTTTTCATGCACGCTCGCCGGTTTCTAGGGCCCCTGACATCACCTTCTGATAGAACACGACCAATTTGATCATGGTAGGTAAGTCTTGGCCTTCCTCGGCTCCTACATCCTTCCACTTTTGCATTGTATATCTGCTTCGTCATTATTTCATCCTGCATTCTTTCTACATGTCCGAACCAACGGAGCATGCCTCTTCTTATTTTAACACCGACGCTCTCTTTCAGACCAACTACAATTACTGCGTAATAACGAAGTCACCGCCTTCCATAGGTTATTTCCGCAATGAGATCGATAGTACGATAATGGACGTCGACTTCAATGAAATCGCTTTCGATTTTTAGGGTTCCGTACCCAGAGGGTAAAACGGAACCCAATTACTGAGGCTCCGCTGTCCGTCCGTCCGGCCGTCCGTCTGTCACCAGGCTGTATCTCACGAACCGTGATAGTTAGACAGTTGAAATTTTCACAGATGATGTATTTCTGTTGCCGCTATGACAACAAATACTAAAAAATGGAATAAAATAAAAATTTAAGGGGGCTCCCATACAACAAACGTGACTTTTTTTGCCGTTTTTATAGATCGGTACGGAACCCTTCGTGCGCGAGTCCGACTCGCACTTGGCCGATTTTTTTTATCATACTACAGTATATTATGGACGGTGGTAGAATTATAAACGGGAGGCAATCAATAAGCCTCAGGCTGATGGCAGAAGGTCGAAGGGTTTAACGTCCCGAGACTGTAATTGCTGTATCGCCCAAGTTCATATCTCTTTCTATCTCTATAACTTCACGCCAAATCCCTTGCGGGGTAGGCAGAGAGAACCGAGCGCCACGTGACTCGATCCTTACATATCTCACTCGCTTCTTTAACATTCATTGCTCTTCTCATGCACGCTCGCCGGTTTCTAGGGCCCCTGACATCACCTTCTGATAGAACACGACCAATTTGATCATGGTAGGTAAGTCTTGGCCTTCCTCGGCTCCTACATCTTTCCACTTTTGCATTGTATATCTGCTTCGTCATTATTTCATCCTGCATTCTTTCTACATGTCCGAACCAACGGAGCATGCCTCTTCTTATTTTAACACCGACGCTCTCTTTCAGACCAACTACAATTACTGCGTAATAACGAAGTCACCGCCTTCCATAGGTTATTTCCGCAATGAGATCGATAGTACGATAATGGACGTCGGCTTCAATGAAATCGCTTTCGATTTTTTTATCATACTACAGTATATTATGGACGGTGGTAGAATTATAAAAGGGAGGCAATCAATAAGCCTCAGGCTGATGGCAGAAGGTCGAAGGGTTTAACGTCCCGAGACTGTAATTGCTGTATCGCCCAAGTTCATATATCTTTCTATATACATATATATATATATATAGTGACGAGCTCGGTGGCTCAGTCGTGAATGACGCGACTTTGACACCGACGCTCGTGGGTTCGATTCCCACACAAGACAAACATTTGTGTGCATGAACATGTCTGTTTGTCTTGGTCTGGATGTTAGATCTACCCGAAAGTACGCCTTTATAAAATATTTACATACGAAAAGCGTATATAAATATACGACCCCTCGATATAAAATAAGCATAACTAAAATTCGCCATCAATTCCACAAAAGCCCCCCCCCCCCCTTAAGATATAGTCTACGTTGTACCATTACAGAACCTAGCAGTCAGAACCCGTTATATACGTTTTCCCATATATTTCGCGGTCATATATCAAAGTCAAAGTCAAAATCTTTTTATTCCGTAAAAATGGCTACATTTGTTTGGAATCGTCACAATTTTTTCCCTACCGTGCAGTTTATGACTAGGTGAGCACTGATAAAAATACTGCCAAAAAACTCAGGCATCCCTCTTTTGGTGTCCAAACAAATTTACATATTTTATTAATTACATTATAATTGGATCGACTCACTCCCAGGCATTTTTATCATTAATATAGTCAGATACTTTATAATATGCCCTGCTACACAATTTGGCTTTAATAGTAGTTTTAAATTTGTTTATTGACAATTCTCTTATATTGCTGGGAAGTTTGTTATAGAACCGTATACATTGCCCCATAAAAGAATTACTTATTTTGTGGAGACGGCTTGCATGTAACACAAGATTATGCTTATATCTAGTATTTATGCTATGAGTATCACTCTTTTTACAAAATGAGTCTATGTTTTTATGGACATACAAAAGATTTTCATAGATATATTGCGATGCGACTGTTAAAATATTTATTTCTTTGAATTTTTCTCTAAGGCTCTCCCGGGGACCAAGTTTGTAGATAGCTCTTATGGCTCTCTTTTGCAATAAAAAGATGGTGTTAATGTCCGCGGAGTTACCCCAAAGAAGAATTCCATATGACATAATACTATGAAAGTAGCTGAAATAAACTATTCTAGCCGTATCAATATCAGTGAGCCGTCTAATAGTTTTCACTGCATAGGCTGCAGAACTTAGTTTTCCTGATAATTTTTCAATTTGTGGGCCCCATTGTAGTCTGGAGTCAATTGTTATACCCAAGAACACAGTTGTCTCCACAGGGGCTAAATTAGTTCCATTAACATGTACATTGGTAGCCACCTGTCTTACATTAGGTGTTGAGAACTTAATTACTTTAGTCTTTTTATCGTTTAAAAGCAGATTATTAACACTAAACCAATGAATAACTTTAGAGAGAGCATCGTTAACTTCGTCATAATTACCTAATTGTCTATTAATTTTGAATGTCAAAGAGGTATCATCCGCAAACAATACAATCTCATGTTTATCCCTTACATAATAAGGTAAGTCATTTATATAAACTAAAAATAAGAATGGACCTAGAATTGACCCCTGTGGGACTCCCATAACTACAGGGGACCCCGAAGATCTTTTACCATTAACATCGACCTTCTGTATCCTATTGCCCAGATAAGAAGACAGAAGTTCGAGAGCCTTGTTCCTGATACCGTAGTGGTGTAATTTTCTGACAAGAGTGTCATGGTGCACGCAGTCAAACGCTTTAGAGAGATCACAAAAAATTCCCAAGGCATCTTGCGAACCCTCCCATGCCGCGAATATACTTTTAAGCAAATGAATCCCTGCGTCTATAGTTGAACAACCTCTCGTAAATCCGAACTGTTTCCTATGAAGCAAATTATGTGCATTGAAATGTCTGAGCAACTGGCTAAGCATTAGTTTTTCAAAAATTTTACTGAGAATGGGCAGTATGGAAACAGGTCGAAAATTCGAAGGGTCCGAACTATCACCAGATTTAAATAATGGAATGATTTTACTATGTTTCATCAAGTCAGGAAATACACCAGATGCCACACAACAATTGAAAATTGTAGCTAATTGTGGAGCGATTGAAATAATAATAGAAGAAATGGTTTTGACAGATAGACCCCACAGATCTTTAGTGTTTTTCATATTTATTGATTTAAAAGCGTTCAAAACATCTTTTGGGCTTACAGCTGAAAATTCAAATATTGTGTCGCATTCTACCACGCTCTGTTTGAGAACCAGTTCAGCAGATATAGAAGAAGACATAAGATTTCTCGTAGTAATAAGAGGAATGTTAGAAAAATATTTTTCAAACTCAGTCGCAATTTCTACATCATTTTTGATATCTATATCATTTATCTTTAACCGAAAGTCTCGACTACGTACTTTCGCTCTACCCGTCTCATTATTTATCATATCCCAAACAGATTTAATAATATTTGTTGAACCATTAATTTTATTTTTTAAATATATAGACTTAGCATTGGAACAGGCTCGTTTAAATATTTTGGCATAATTTTTTACAAGTTCTTGAAAAGTCGGATTGTGATTACAGGTCCTTTCTTCATAAAGTTCATACAATTTATTCCGACTTTTGTAAATACCAGGAGTTGCCCAATCACTGAATGTCATACGGTCACTTACAGACAGTCGTTTTGGAGTAAAGATTGTATTAAATTCACTAGTGATTAAGCTAAATAACGAGCTGTACAAGTGGTCCGGAGTACCGTGACAGGGCAACAATACAATTTTTTCTGCTATATTAGACTTAAATCTTTCTAAGCGGCTTTTAGTAAATGGTACATAATTTATTTGCTTTCTTTGTATTTTTGAAGAATTTGGAAATGAAACCAACTGACCTGAATGGTCTGACTGAACTTTATTAATTATACATTGGTACAAAGGTTTTACAGTGCTAAATATGTTATCAATACATGTAGCACTTGTAGCAGTTACTCTTGTTGGCTCTGTAAAAATATGATGCAAATTGTATGATTTAAATAAATTTAAAAAGTTGTAGGTAACAGTATTTTTCTCCAAGATATTTATATTAAAGTCTCCACAAATTATAACAGTTTTATGGCTATTAGATAATTTATTTAAGGCATCCTCCATGATATTTGAAAATGTTTCAAAGGGCGTGCTAGGAGGTTTATACAGGTTCATAACAATGAATCGTTCCAATTCAATGCATGAAATCTCTACAACTCGCTCAACAGAGAGGCTCACAATGTCACCCCTTTCTTTAAATTTAAGCAACTTATTTAATAATATTAAGGAGCCACCATGTATACAGTTATCTCTGATGAATGAGCTTGCAACCTGGTGGTTATTGAAGCTGAAAATGAATTGATGGGGTTTTAGCCAGTGCTCAGTTAGACATAAAATATCAATATTGCTACAATTCATAAACAACTCCAATTCTAACTCCTTTCCTATCATCCCCTGAATGTTTTGGTGCACCAGGTTGATACAATTATTATTCTTTCTATATTCTTGACACTTTACAATTGATGGGGATATAGTATTATTATTACTTTTAGTTCCGTTTTTAATATTGTTATTATTACTATTTACATTGCCAGAGTAAAACTCTATTGTCTTGTAACCTAATTTAAAGAATTTGGAATACCTTCCAAGGTACCATTACTTAATGTCAAATTATCTAACTGCTCAAAAGAAGCAGGGTTGTTAGCCAAACTTTTGGCTGGTTTCATAAAACAATATGATAGCGAATCTGCTATTTGTCTTTTATAAAAATTGCTAAGATTAAATTTATCTTCTGTCAAATTATAATATTTATTATTAAATATATTTATGTCAAGTATATGAAATTTGTCATCATATAATGTCAATGTATGCATTTTATCATTTAATCTATACCTAGATGCATTTTCCGCCTCTGGCAACAATTGACTGTATGGGAAAGTAAATAAAAACATATCGTATAAACCACCCGGGTTTCGAAGGGTTAAGAGACATAGGGTGCATCAAGAAACCTGTCTGGGGAAGTACCTCCACCTCTCAGTTAATACCTCCTGACATTGTATATTGTGACTTGACGAGCTCGGTGGCGCGGTGGCGAAACGCGCTGTTACGCTACTTTGACAACAACGCTCGCGGGTTCGATTCCCACACAGGACAAAAATTTGTGTTCGTGAACATGTCTGTTTGTCTTGGTCTGGGTATTTTCTATGTATAATAGGTATGTATTTACAAAAAATATATATTTACGTATGTTTATCAGTTGTCTAGTACCCATAACACAAGCTTCGCTTACTTTGGGGCTAGGTGGCGCTGTGTAAATTGTCCGACAATATTTATTTATTTATTGTATATTTTGAGAGCTCGATAGCATAATTGCGCGTGTTACTCTAACCAAACACGGAGCGCGCACGACGCACCCTGTCTATGGATGGGTTTATGGATCTCGAATTTCTCCGTGCTCAGAGGGCACGTTAAGCCGTCGATCCCGGCTGTTGTCGATAGAAGACAGTCGTTAAGCTAAGTCAGTGGCCCTCGGGTGGCTTGAAAACACTGGCCTCCGCCAATACGCATTTGAGCAGCGTGGTGGAGTATGCTCTAAACATCTTCGGTTGAAGGGAGACCAGTGTCCCTGCAGTGGGATGAGTCAGGGCTGATGTGGTGGACATCCTATATAAAAAAGAGTTATCTAGATACCTTCAGACTTCGCTCATAAAGAGTCTATTATCAGCGAAGTTTAAAGGCAAGCAAACAAACATACAGCGCCCTTGATGTAATGTGGTAACGTACTCGTAGCATGTGAACGCGTGAACAAGGAATATCACTCACGTGTTGCCACCCCCGGTAATATAGCAACTCCTAAGTGTGGGGATCTTGGTTGGTCAAGTTTGGAAGTGGACTGTATTTAGGCGCTGTCGGAGACTACATAAACACCTTTTTACACCTTAGTAATATATTTTATTACTTATAATGCGTACGTACAATACAGAGTTGTTAGTCGTGGCGGAACGGGGACGAGAAGAGAAAAAAAACAATGTTGCCACTTGTACAAAAAACTAACAATTTTTGTCTATGTTGGCTGTGTTGCCAACACTAAGGACCTAATTAGTAACTTTGCTCCCTCAGCACAAACAAAACAGCCCTCTGGTGAGTTATTATTGAGCTGCTGATCTTTTGTAATGAATATATCATACGTAGCCTGCCGGGGTGTTCATGCGCCCTATCTCTTTTACGCCAAAACCACGTTAGTTTATTGACAGGACGCATACTGTGCACTTGCACTTATCGACTCTAAAGATGGTAGCGTCCTACTAAATATATAATTTATCTAAAATTAGTTAACAAATAGAGGTGAAGCTAATGTAAACTAAGCTCTATGAAAATTAAAAAAAAATGTACAGGTCACTCGCTCACTCAGTGTAACCTTCAAAAATGTGAACTTAAATATCACAACAATATTGTGCATTCGTTTTCGGCATACATGAAAAATGTTTTTATTAAAAAAAAGAAATATATATGTAAACAATACGCGTCTGCTACACCACGGTTGTTATGACGCCGTGTCCCAGGCTTCATAATACGCCGTTGTGCACACACACGTACTATTAACTCATGTACAAAGCTCGGACCCTGTAATAAACATTGTATAATGCCTTCTATCTCATTCTCACGCACGTTAAATCCTATAAATTCTTCTATCTCATTCTCTCGCCCATTAAATCCTGTAGATATATGTGTGTCTCTTTTTATGCCGCTTTTTCATTTCAAATCATAACGATGCTAAAGAAGTTTTCTATCTATATATCTATCTATAACTTCACGCCAAATTCCTTGCGGGATAGACAGAGAGATCCGAGCACCACATGACTCGATCCTTACACACCTCACTCGCTTGTCTAAGAAGCTTTCTATTCAAAGATGCACAATTTTCTTAACTACCCTAGTTACAGTAGCTTTGCAATAAAGCATTGGAACCCGCGTACGTGAGTCAAGACACGCTTGACCAGCATTTTTTTTTTAATCGAACATTTTATGAGGAAAAGAGAAAAACTAATGCATGGTATTACCTAGTAGCTGTACCAGGAAAACAGAAATGACAGGCGATATCTTTACGTTTCTACAGTACACTGGCAGACATTGTTCTATCTCCCGGCCGGACATTACTCCCGCGAGCTTTACCGGCCTGCAGTGAAATATTGCAAACGGACTCAACAGGAAATTGCACTTTTGCTATGAGCGCCTAGTCTATGTATACTAGAAAATAGAAATAAGGTAGATTTTATCGGCGCACTCTCTTGCAAGTGGATGAATAATTTACCAGAGGGACAAAGTCTCCCTCTGGTAAATTATCATTCCCTCTGGTATCTATACTGACTGATAAATAAAATTGTAGTGTCTGTTTGTAATATTAAAATAACCGCTTTTTACTAAATGCATATGGATGTATACATGGTACATTTTTAATTTTTTGTCTGTCTGTCTGTTTGTTCCGGCTAATCTCTGAAACGGCTGGACCGATTTTGACGGGACTTTCACTGGCAGATAGCTGATATAATAAGGAGTAACTTAGACTACTTTTATTTTAGAATATTTATTAAAATAACTGTTCCGCGCGGACGTAGTCGCGGGCACAGCTAATATTATTATAAATTTATACAAAAGTCGTTTGCGCGGGTACCTCTGTCTCACCTATTTCTACCGCCAAGTAGCTATATTTATATAGCTGTGTTCCGGTTTGAAGGGTGAGATATGACAGAGAAATTACTGGGCACTGTGACGAAACAGCCTTAGGTCACAAGATAGGCAGCGAGTAACATCCCCGTGGTGTTGCGAGCGTCAATAGGCTGCGGTGACCGCTTACCATCTGACGCGGGCAGCAAGCTTGTTTGCCAATCTAGTTGTATAAAAAAATAAATACTTAAGTAATGCAAAGTTCTTTGAGAAAGTTTATTTATCTTTTTTTATTTCATAAAAATATAAGAAAGAGGTGTTTTAGTTTTGATTACGGCTCAAAATGCCTTTAAATGTATAAATTACACATATATTACTTGCTAGGGACCCGCCCCGACTTCGCACGGGATAAACAAACTCATAACCACTTGACTGTGCATGAAGGCACACCGCGCTGTCAAAACGTTACCTTTTAGCGAATTGAGCTACTATACAAAACCGGTGTTATTGGTTCTCCGTAGGTTATTTCCTATATGGCTAGTACAGACAACGACAGATCAAGTTGCACTTTATTACATCAAAAGAAACATACATAAAATACAAAATGCATGCAAATATCACCTTTTTTTCTATACTACGTCGGGAGGCGTTCAAGCATACAGCCCAACTGATGCTTGCGATATATTAAGTACTATTAAGCGCGATGCCTCCTCTGCTGCTTACACAGCAACTCCTACTGGTGTCCTCACTCACACGCAGGAACACAACAACCCTCCAGGGAGTTGTTATTTGACTGCTGTTTTCTGTGAGATGGAGGTACTTCCCCAGACAGGCTGCTTTGATGCGCCCTACCTCTCTTAAAACATCCAGACCAAGACAAGCAGACATGTTCATGCACACAAATGTTTGCCTTGTGTGGGAATCGAACCCACGAGCGTTGGTGTCAAAGTAATGTAACAGAGCGTTTCACCACTACGCCACCGAGCTTAGTGCAGTGTATTGAGTAAATTATTATATTAATCTATGTTATGTGTCGGTGTTAAGATAAGATAAGGCATGCTCCATTGGTTCGGACATGTAAAAAGAATGCAGGATGAAAGAATGACGAAACAGATATACTCGTACAATGCGAAAGTGGAAGGAAGTTGGAGCCGAGGAAGACCAAGACTAACTTTGCCATGACCAAATTGATGTGTTCTACCAGAAGGTGATGTCAGAAGCCCTAAGAACCGGCGAGCGTGCATGAGAAGAGCAATGAATGTTAAAGAAGCGAGTAAGCTGTGTAAGGACCAAACTGATCAAAAATTAATCCATACATCCATTATCTGCTATTATTTTTTCAAGAGTGTACTAATGTGCTGGATACCCTGGCTGCAGCATCAGTCCAAGAATTCCATAATCTTGCACAGCTATGTAGCAAATATGGATGTTTCAAATTTTAAGTCACACATATATTTGAAAGCAAATGCGTCTAAGATCCCTACCGCAGCTAACAAAAGAACTGATGACCTTTAATCGGCTGAACCTATTTTGATGAAACATCGGTTTTTTTATCGGTTATTGGTTTTGAAAGCAGAAAATCTGCTTTCAAGTAAAAAAACCGGCCAAGTGCGAGTCGGACTCGCGAGCGGAGGGTTCCGTCTATAAAAACGGCAAAAAAAAGTATGTCTGTTGTATGGGAGCCCCACTTAAATATTTATTTATTGTTTTTAGCATTTATTGTTATAGCGGCAACAGAAATACATCATTTGTGAACATTTCAACTGTCTATCACGGTTCATGAGATACAGCCTGGTGACAGACGGACGGACAGACAGCGGAGTCTTAGTAATAGGGTCCGTTTGACCCTTTGGGTACGGAACCCTAAAAAACCCGTCTTCAAATCGGTTCACCCGTTTAGGAGCTACGGTACGACAGACACATGTACACACTCACGTAGCGGTCAAACGTGTAACACCCCACTTTTTTGCGTCGGGGGTTAAAAAGTAAGGTTAAGGTATGAATAGGGTAAGTAAAGGTTCAAGGTAACAACAGTAACAAGGTAACTTGAACGATAACACCAGGCCAGCAGTATACTAATTATAAATTACAGTTTATTGAACAAATAAATAAATACATTCCATCCCCACAAACCCTTGCCAACCACGGATAAAGTAACACGTACCAGGATCCCATAATAGCCGAAGAGTTTACGTAACACGCGAGCGAAGCGGCTACCTGAATACCTGAAAACGCAAACAGCATTACGTGCCCCGAACGGAAATTGGACCGTACACTATGCGAGTTAAAATATTGTTGTTCATTCTAATTAAAACGAAACGCCTTCGGAATATAATCCCCTTGTACTCGAACACAGGTCTATAATGAAATAAGCACGAAAATAAATAATATACATGTGTAATAAATATATATGGTGTGTGTTCTTTTTACAACCCTTTATTTTTACATACTGGGACCGCAATGGTTGCGTACTTTGCGGCTTCAGAGTTTTTTTTTTTGAAATAAAACTTCTTAACGCACGCTTGACTTGGGGAGTAAGCTGGTGAATGCGTGACGAGAGCGTTACGAACAGTATCATCGGGCGAGGTGAAAGAAAGTCGAGAAGAAGATATAAGTTAGTGAAGATAGAAAGAGAGAGAGTTACGTTTCGTATATTACTGTAGAGGCAAGAGAGAGAGGTTCGAGGCCGTCTGTACAGACCCCATTTACCCTGACACAGGCAACCGATTCCTTATACAAGGTCTCGAGTGCCCGTATCAAAATACTATCCACCTTATACAAAATATAAAATAAGAAATAATAAAAATATATAATAATAATTTTTTCTTATGTAGTTTTAGTACCTTATTTCAGACAAATCAAGCTGTAAAGTTGCCCACAGGACAGGCCTAGCCTAGTATGGGAAATAAATCAATTTCAGATTTTATGTACTCGTAACAAAATCTGTCAATAAATATTATTATTATACTATAATGTTTCTATGCAGAAAAATGACAAAACAGTGTACGGGGCGAAAAGGTGGATGTAAGAGTCGAGGAAGGCCTAAATTCGCCAACCAAGACCAATTTGGTCATGTGGTCTTCTTTTTCTTCTTAAAAGGGTGTGGTCAGAAACCTTAGAAACCGGCATGAGAGAAGAGACACTCTCTTTCAGACCAACTCTATTTCTCAAATCACCATTATTATGTATACATTAAACTAATAATACGAGTATATTTAAGACTAGCTGAAGCCCGCGGCTTCGCACGCATGAGATTTGGGCTTTTAGTAGACTTTAATTCTCTGTAGAACTGAAATTCTTTCTGTTTAAAAAACAAAACAAAGTTCAGGGACGTAGATGCAACCATAGAGCGATTCAATTTTCATACAGCGCCATCTATTGACCTTTACGGGAGGCAACGTAAATTTATTTTATTTTTATTATGTACATAAAAAATGCGTAGTTATTTTATGTCCCAAAAAATACGTATTCTGTGAAAATAATCAAAATAAAATCGCAAAGTTACCGATATTTCCCCCTAATTTTATCAGTTTTTCATGTTTTACGCAGGTACCCTAAATATTTACGGGATAAAAAGTACCCTATATTCTGCTCTGAACAGTCCTCTACCTACCAGTGAAAGTCCCGTCAAAATCGGTTCAGCCATTTCGAAGATTAGCCCGGACAAACAAACAGACAGACACATAAAAACGTTAAAAATGCATGTTTAAGCTTTGGTAACGTGAAAATAACAATATGAGCTTAAGATAAAGGCTTTATTTTGAAATCACAGACAGACACTTCAATTTTATTTATATATATAGATGTATAGATAGGCAGGGTGCATCAAATTAGCCCGTTTTGGTAAGTACCTCCACCTCACAGGAAACCGCAGCCTAATAACATCTTTCTGGAGGGTTGTTGTGTTCCTGCGTGTGAGTGAAGTCCACAAGTGGGCTCCTAAAGAGTTGCTGTGTTAGCAGCAGAGGTGGCATCACGCGAGTGATGCTCAGTGTATTACAGGTGAGCCGTATGTATGCGTATGTATATAAAAAAACATACCGCATCAACCCTTACTCATCCCACTGCAGGGATACGGAGCTCCCTTCAACCGAAGGGGTTTAGAGCATACTCCGCCACGCTGCTCTAATGCGGATTGGCGGAGGCCAGTGTTTTCAAACCGCCCGAGGGCCACTGACTTAGCTTAACGACTATCATGTATCAACAACAGCCGGAACCGACGGCTTAACATGCCCTCCGAAGCACGGAGAAACTCGAAATAGGTAAACCCATCCATAGACAGGCTGCATTCGAGGTTGCTTAACCTACATGTTCAGTTAGAATCACACGCGCAACGACGCCATCGAGCTCTCTCAAAAAAAGAAAAAGGCATACTTTACACACTATTATAACAATTATAAGCGTTTCATGGTCGTTTTGCGTTTTTACAGCTTGTGGTCATAAACAAGTCGTATAAGAGCGTATTAGTGCTTGTATATTTTTATATGGACATAAAAACAAACTAAATGAAACTAATCACACGCAAGGAGCTGGTGAGGTATGTAAGGACCTACCTACACGGCGCTCTGTTCTCTGGTTAGTAACTTTACTTCGACATCAACGCTCGTGGGTTCGATTCCGGCACAGGACAAACATTTGTACGCATGAACATGTCTATTTGTCTAATCTGGGTATTTTAGAAATGTAGGGCGCATTTAACCAGCCTGCCTGGGGTATTATCTCCACCTGACAGACAACCGCAGCCAAATAACAACTCCCTGCGAATGTGTGAGGTCACTAGTAAGCTCCAACGGAGAAGCTGTGTCAGCAGTATGGAGCTTTACGTCAGGTGGGCCGAATGCTTGTATGCCTCCCGACTTGACACGCAAATTGATAGGGGCTTCATGCGCAGTCAAGTGATATTGGTTTGTGATTGCAAGCGTTCATCGGCAACCACTTCACATCAGGCGAGCCGTGTTGTTGTATAAAAAAACTAACATTGTAGCGTTGTTTAAACAAAGCGATCTCTCATTTGAACGAAAGTAAACTACTGTTTGATAATCTATATCTATCTATAACTTCACGCCAAATCCCTTGCGGGGTAGGCAGAGAGAACCGAGCGCCACGTGACTCGATCCTTACATATCTCACTCGCTTCTTTAACATTCATTGCTCTTCTCATGCACGCTCGCCGGTTTCTAGGGCTCCTGACATCACCTTCTGATAGAACACGACCAATTTGGTCATGGTAGGTAAGTCTTGGCCTTCCCCGGCTCCTACATCCTTCCACTTTTGCATGGTATATCTGCTTCGTCATTCTTTCATCTTGCATTCTTTCTACATGTCCGAACCAACGGAGCGAGCCTCTTCTTATTTTAACACCTAGGCTCTCTTTCAGACCAACTCTGTTTCTAACATCATCATTGCGAATACGAAATAATACTGTTTGATAATCTTTGTATTAGTTGCGAGCGTGGAGCCCACATCCCGCGTTAATTCACTTTATTAGTTTACTGTATTAAGTTCATGTTATCCTAGTTGCCGCAGACTATGTTTTGAGTGGCTTGTGACTCGATGAAATATTAGCATATCGTGTGAACAGGATTACAAATTAGCTCCTCAATAGCAATTGCACGCGATTTTGCCCGAGATAATATTTCAAAATTATTAATCTATTTAATAGATCTTTGTGGCGTATGATAGCCTAGTATTTCGCCCTGCTCATGCTTGCATGATGACCATGATATTGACTTGGATATCATTAAATTTGCTTCCGCAGTGGGTAGGCAATTCAGAAAACTGATGATGATCAGATTGGCATTAGTGTTGTATATCTATCACATCCAAAATTTAATTACACCGTTTGATAGGTAAAGAATCAAAGAATTCGTTGCGTTGTATGTAATTACACTATATTATTAATGAAGGGAACAATTGTATACAAATATTGGTAAATCAATAAATAAATAAATATAATATATATATATATATATTGCAATTTATTTCTAAGTACCAAGTTATAGGGTAACCAAGTTTAGCATTTTTATGTTTTAGTGAAAAATTACGTTTTCATGCTTCTGTATCTCTATAGATATATTTAATTTATTTATTTATTTATTTATTGATTTACCAATATAAGACGTGTTTAAGTGCCCGCGAGTGCTCAAAGCAAATAAATTTATAAAATTCTCATTGCAGTTGAACAAATCCCATGTCGGTATCGTTAGTAGGGTACGGTGAATGGATACATCCATTCGAATTGACAAATCAATTCGATACCATCACGCGACACCGATGTATCGAATGTAACCATTATGGACTATTGATTCGATGCTTCATACGGATAATTCGATTTGGGCCAACGTCGGGGTGCCGGGAATGATGTGGTCGTGTAATACGACTGTGCATTATATCGTCCCTTAAGTTCTAACACCGCGTAACTCAAAAAATGTTTAGGGTCGGCAACGCGTGAGTGACACCCCTGGTGTTGCAAATGTCCATAGGCTACGGTGACTGTTTGCCATCAGGCAGACCGTATGCTTATTGGCAGAGCTGCGATAGCCAGCGGAGCCACATTACCCTCAAAATTGCCGTTTGGGGTAGACTGATGTCATCCAGCTAGCGTTTAGACGGTAATAGTGAGAAACTCCAAAATCGACACACTAATAGCTAACATATTGTAGTTTTGTATCCTTTAATTTGAAATTTAAATGTTCGTTGGTGAGGAAGAACGGTCCAAAATCGTTCCAATTAGAAAAAAAAACATATGGCAAAACATATGGCCGGCCACTCTGCAGTGCAGAGTCTGCACTGCACTCCCATCAACAGAAAAAGTAACAGCACTCGTCGCTAGATGTCGTACAGGGTTCCATATATTTATAAAAAATTAAAAAATTAAAAATAAAATATTTAAATATTTTTTAAATTTAAAAAATATCAGCTCTGCCTACACAGCTTGCTGTTATTTACTAGTATACCTTATGCCTTATGCGATGCCACGTCTGCTGCTTACACAGCAACTTCTTATTAGCTTACTGGTGACCTCACTCACACACAGGAACACAACAACCCTCTAGGGAGTTGTTATTTGGCTGCGGTGTTCTGTGAGGTAGAGTCTTCTTCTCGAGGCTGCTTTGATGCGCCCTACCTCTGTTTGAATTCTGTTTTAAAGAAATCTAACGGCAGTCGTTCCATGTCAAAACCCGTACCTTCACCAAATCCTTAGTCTTAGGTAGCGGGCCCCACCAATCCTAAGCGATCAGGAAACTGGATTAGGCTAGGAAAAATAAAAAAAGGACGAGCTCGGTGGCTCAGTCGTGAATGACGCGACTTTGACACCAACGCTCGTGGGTTCGATTCCCACACAAGGCGAACATTTGTGTGCATGAACATGTCTGTTTGTCTTGGTCTGGATGTTTTAAGAGAGGTAGGGCGCATCAAAGCAGCCCGTCTGGGGAAGTACCTCCACCTCACAGAAAACCGCAGCCAAATAACAACTCGCTAGAGGGTTGTTGTGTTCCTGCGTGTGAGTGAGATCACCAGTAAGCTCCCAAGGAGTTGCTGTGTAAGCAGCAGAGGAGGCATCGCGCGAGTGATACTTAATATATCGCAAGCGTTAATAGGCTACGGTACCCGCTTTACATCGGGTGGACCGTATGCTTGTATACCTCCCGACGTAGTATCAAAAAAAATGAATAACGCTGATTCGTTTTCCTTGTTAATAAATCGGTAAGCAAAGCCTGTTAGATATTCAAACATGTTTTTTTTTATTAATGCCGTCAGCTTTCGTTATCCATAATTTATTATTACTAACAAAATGTCGAATTTGGGCAACAAATTGAATGAAATTTTAATATTTCTGCGTCGTCTTTTAGTAATAAGGGAGAATATTGATATTGAATTTCAAAGGCAAGGGAAGGTTTTAAATTGTTTTTTTTTTTTCTTCGAAATATAATTTTATCGCGAACTAATCTACCCCCACACCACTAGCGGTTGTCTAGTTGTTGGAATATCTAATATCATGTTATTCCAAGAGGCTGTATACCGGGTAAAAAGTAATATTATTGTAACCGGAATGTGGGCTATGTCCTTATAAAATTCATCAAAAACCATTCAGTAGTTTTTAATTAAATTAAAAAATATTTAAAAATAACGGGCTCCATGACGTTGTAAGAGCCCCGCGGCCTCACTATTGCAAAAGAATTTTGGTTGTAAGTTGTGGCATGAGCTCCCTGCCGTGGTTTTCCCAAGGGACAGCATGGGTTTCTTCAAGAAAGGCGTGAAGAGATTCTTTCAGGGTCGGCAACGCAAGAGTGACACCCTGTTGCAAATTTCCATAGGGTGCTTAAAATATTTTACCAGGAGACTTTGTACAAAAGTCGTCTGCATGGGTACCTCTGTCTCGCCTATTTCTACCGCCAAGCTGCTGTATTTATATTGCTGTGTTCCGGTAGAAGGGTGAGATATGGCAGAGAAATTACTGGGTACTGTGACGAAACATCCTTAGGTCACATGATTGGCAGCGTGCGAGTAACATCCCCGTGGTGTTGCGAGCGTCAATAGGCTGCGGTGACCGCTTACCATCTAATGCGGGCCGCATACTTGTTTGCCAATCTAGTTGTATAAAAAAATGTGATCGAAGCTAAATGTATATATATGTTGCCAAATTTATGAGATTGAATGAAGATGTGTCTAAGTGCCCGTGAGAGCCTAATGACAAGAAAATAATTTTTATCTAAATGCTAAAGAAGCGAGTGAGGTTTGTAAGGATCGAGTCACGTGGCGCTCGGTTCTCTCTGCCTACCCCGCGAGGGATTTGGCGTGAAGTTATAGATATATATGAAATAATAAGGCAAATAAGACAGATTCACATTACACCTCACTCGCTTCCAAACATTCATACATGCTCGCTGATTTTTAGGGTTCCGTACCCAAAGGGTAAAACGGAACCCTATTACTGAGGCTCCGCTGTCCGCCCGTCCGTCCGTCCGTATGTCACCAGGCTGTATCTCATGAACCGTGATAGTTAGACAGTTGAAATTTTCACAGATGATGTATTTCTGTTGCCGCTATAACAACAAATACTAAAAAATATAATAAAATAAATATTTCAGGGGGCTCCCATACAACAAACGTGATTTTTTTGTTCATTTTTGCTCGATATTGATAACAGCAACAGGTAGACGCTTGAAATATTCACAGAATATTTAGTTATATATTCACTTTAAGAATAAATAATTAAATTAAAATAAAACAAATATTTAAGAGGGGCTCCCATACAACAAACGTGATTTTTTTGCCGTTTTTATAGATGATCCCGTCAAAATTTTATTTATGTATGTACGGAACCCTTCGTGCGCGAGTCCGACCCGCACTTGGCCGATTTTTTTTATACAACGTCGGGAGTCTCGAGAGGCATACAAGCATACGGCCCACCTGATGTAAAGCGATTACTATAGCCTATGAACGCTTGTAATACAGAGCCTTAGAAACCGGCGAGCGTGAATAAGAAGGGCAATGAATGTTAACGAAGCGAGTGAAGTTTATAAGGATCGAGACCCCGCAAGGTAAGTTATAGATAGATAGACAGTCTTTTGTATGGTGGATGTAATTTCCTAGTTAAACTGAGTCTTTATAAACACAGCTATGTACGACCCCTCTTTAGCCAGTCGTGGTTAACATAGGCAGAGAAAACCAATTGTGGCTTTAACTCTAGAAAACAATGATCGCTTACAACCGGCCACCTTCACCCCAGGATACGGATCCTTTTAACTGAAAGTTATAGTCCGTCTGGCGATGTAACAACAGAGGCATGTTGTGTTTCTGTGCGTGAGTGAGGTCACCAGAAAGCTCCTAAGTAGTAGCTATGTTAGCAGTAGAGGTGGCATCGCGCGGCTGATACTTAATGTACCTACTTAAGGCAAGCGTTCATAGGTTACGGTAACTTTACATCAGGTGGGCCGTATGCTTGTATTCCCTCCGACGTTGTATAAAATAAAAAATATTAACCAGTGTCTCCGAATTCATGAGAACTAAATTTTGTAATTTTTATAAATTTTTGTACCTACCAGGCTGAATACCTTTTTTTCTTTATATTGTACCTTTTATATATGTAAAAACATGTTCTATCAACATAAGTGAATTTGGTAATAAAGCGCCGGAGTTATCGTCAAAAAAAAATTAATTATAAAGTTGTCATATTTAGAAATCTTACATCTGTCTCTCAAAATACAGAATATTCTGTATTCTGAAATCTGTCTATACTATATGTATAACTTCACGCCAAATCCCTTGCGTAGTAGGTAGCGTGACTCGATCCTTACATACCTCACTCGCTTCTTTAACATTCATTGTTCTTTTCATGCACGCCCGCCGGTTTCTAGGGCTCCTGATAGAACACCCACGACCAATTTGATCATGGTAAGTAAGTCTTGGCTTTCCTCGGCAGGCAGCTTTCCTTGGCCATCCTCCACTTCTGCATTGTATATCTGCTTCGTCATTCTTTCATCCTGCAGTATTTCTACATGTCCGTACCAACGGAGCATGTCTCCTCTTATTTTAACACCGACGCTCTCTTTCAGACCAACTCTGCTTCTAACATCAATAAAAACCAGTTGAGAATGCGCAAGCTTGCATTGCCAGAGGAACACCTGGCTCGTCAATTATATAACAATTCATTTTTTTTATTTTATTTGTCGGCCATTTTGACCGTGTTCCTAAGATAGTAACGGTGTTCCTGAACATTCCTAATCTACTTTTTATGCTGAATCCGAATCTGAAGTCAAAATTCGAATATTCGAAAAAAAGCGACAGACAAACGCACAGACAAACATATAGAATTCATATAGGAACGGTGTTCCTGATAAATACTTCTAAAATCTTACATACAAAACGAATTCATTATAATTCACAAACTTCAAACATTGTTTACTCAAAATGGTAGTTGTGTTGTTTGACATGTTACCGCTTATTTGCGTCCGAACATGCTCTGAAATACAAACCACCAGTAGGTGATCTTAATACTAATTAATTAATAATAGTTATTATGCAGTTAATATCTCGCAAGCAAATACAAAGCAAAAGTGGAAGGATGTAGGAGCCGAGGAAGGCCAAGACTTACCTACCATGAACAAATTGATCGTGTTCCATCAGAAGGTCAGGTGCCCTAGATACCGGCGAGCGTGCATGAAAAGAGCAATGAATGTTAAAGAAGCGAGTGAGGTACGTAAGGATCGAGTCGCGTGGCGCTCGGTACTCTCTGCCCATCCCGTAAGGAATTTGGCGTGAAGTTATAGATAGATAGATAATATCTCCCTATTTTTCACCCTCTGCCTTTGTTTGCTTACGCGCCGCCAGAATAGACGCCGCATGATTATACACTAGTAATACGCACATGTTTGTACAATTTAAATTAGATAATAAATATACCTAATAAAAAATAATTAAAAATACAAATAGTAATAAAAAGACTTAAATATAATAAAATCTAGCTCCAAAGTAAGCGAAGCTTGTGTTATTGTTGTGGTGGGTGTGTTAGGGTACTAGACAAAGACTTCTATGTATACATATAAGTCTTTGATACTATGCGATTGTGTGCGTTATTTGTGTTATTGTGGGCAATGTAATTAAAGGAATGCACACTACAGTATTTGTATTAACAACACGGCACACATACGTAAATTTAGACAGAAATAGTTAGTGTCTCTGCCGTTAAAAGCCGTGTAGCGTAGCGCCTAGCTGCGATTTGAATATGACTAGCGATGATTGTAATAACTTGCACCGATACCGATAGATGGAGCTGTTTTTAATTTTTGTTTTTGATACGAAATATTAGTTAAAAACTATGTTTAAGAATTAAGAAACATCGGATGGTATTTATCAAATTGATAGGGTAGGCAATGTCTTTTTGCCTATATGGAGTGCACGCCACTGCTAGACAACTGATAAACATACGTAAATATTTTTTTTTTGTAAATACATACTTATTATACATAGAAAATACCCAGACCAAGACAAACAGACATGATGTAATTCAAAAACACGAATTTAATGGTACATGCCAGGATTCGAAGCGCGGAACAGCTAATGAATTCCCCGGCTCTTTTGAAATCTTAGTAGTTTTTAAGAGAGGTAAGGGCGCATCGAAGCACCCGTCTGGGGAAGTACCTCCATCTCACACAAAACCGCAGCCGAATAAAAGCTCCTTAGAGGATCGTTGTGTTCCTGCGGGTGAGTGAAGTCACCAGTAAGCCCCTGAGCAATTGCTGTTTTAGCAGTAGAAGTGGCATCGCACGAGAGATACTTGATATATTACTTCATTGGCTACGGTAACCGCATTACATGAGGTTGTACAAAAACAGAAGTGGGGGAAGTGACAATTCCCTGTTGAGTGGCAAGTGGTGGTGCACGGTAGTGAACTGTGGCACCAAGGGTTCTTTGGTATGTTCAGATGCCTCCCGACTTTGTATAAAAAAAAACCGGCCAAGTGCAAGTCGGGCTCGCGCACGAAGGGTTCCGTACCATTATCCATAAAAATGGAAAAAAAGAACACGTTTGTTGTATGGGAGCCCCCCTTAAATATTTATATATTCTATTTTTTAGGGTTCCGTACCCAGAGGGTAAAACGGAACCCTATTAATGAGGCTCCGCTGTCCGTCCGTCCGTCCGTCTGTCACCAGGCTGTATCTCATGAACCGTGATAGTAGACAGTTAAAATTTTTACAGGTGATGTATTTCTGTTGCCGCTATAACAACAAATACTAAAAATAAAATAAAACAAATATATAAGGGGGGCTCCCATACAACAAACGTGTTTTTTTTGCCGTTTCTATAGATAATGGTACGGAACCCTTCGTGTGCGAGTCCGACTCGCACTTGGCCGATTTTTAGTATTTGTTGTTGTAGCGGCAACAGAAATACATCATCTGTGCAAATTTCAACTGCCTAACTAATAGTAATAGAGTCAGTAATAGAGTCCGTTTTACCCATTGGGTACGGAACCCTGAAAACTATGAGAATTTTCATTGAATTGGCCAAAAATATTGTCACGAAGCCAATGCTATTGTTATTTTACTTCTGCGAACATTCGTCGAGTTGTTTGTTCGGATCAGGTTCCCCCTGTACGTTTGCATAGGTCGTACCGCTTAGTTTCATACTACGTGCTCAGAATATTCAGTTCTCGTTGATTCATATCGCTTAGTTTTCATGAGAGCCTAGTACGTATTTTGTTTTCATGATGTTCAATATATCATATCCGAAACATGAGGAGGGAAGGGAGGATGGATCTTTAGGTTGACCCTTGGGGGTGGGCAAAGAGAACGGTGCACTACATTCACTTCTTTAACATTCAAAGCCCTTTTTTTTAGCCGGTTCTTATGTCTCACGACACCTTCTGACGTAACACCAATTTTTATGAGAAGTCTTTTTTCCTTCCTTTGAGGCGTTGTTTATCTGTTTTGTAATGCCTTCTTCTATATGTCCGAAGCGACTAAGCATGCTTTTTCTCATGTTATTAACACCATCTTTCAGACCTGCTTTTTTACTTATTTGGTAACCTTTATTAACGGACTTCAATAAAAGGAGGATGTTTTTTGTATGTATGTTACGCGATATCTTCGCCAATTGTGGACCGATTTTGATTAATATTTTTTACTAATTTTTTTTATAGGCTACGGTAACCGCTTTACATCAGGTGGACCGTATGCTTGAATGCCTTCGGACGTTGTATAAAAAGAAAATACTTTTTTATTTAAAAAGTTTTTCCGCGTAAAGAGGGCGCAATATAAAAAATACAAAATCTTTATTTCTGTCAATCAATCAATCTCAATCAATCTGTCCTCGTTAGGCTTTAAATTCATGTACTGGATAAAAAGTAACAAAATATATATATATTAAATTTAATTACAACAGTAACACGTCACTATGTCTGCGGTTCAATTCAAGTACAATCGCAGTCACATCAATCACTATCGGCCGTCTGCGATACAATTCTGACCTGTGATTGATTTCGTAAGGCTTTTCTCCTACAAATTCTTTACAATAGTCATAAAATGCCGGTTTTGGTCGCGTTACACAAGGAAAGCTTTCAAAATATTTACCAGAAAGGGTAGAAATAGAACGTAACATTCTAAATTCGGTGAATTCTAAACAAAAAAATTAAAAAAATGTGTGCGCAGTTTACACGCGATAAGTGAAATCTTAAGAAATGTGAACTTTAAGATAATGAGATGAATGTCGGTTGTTATGACGCCTTATCCCAAGTTTCGTAATAGGCGCACACACACGTACTAACACACGTGCAACGCTCGGACCCTGTAGTAAACACTGTATAATGCCTTCTATCTCATTCTCTCGCACGTTAATTCCTTCAGATACTTCTATCTCATTCTCTCGCGCGTTCAAACCTATTGATGTATGTGGTTATCTCATTTTACTGTAGCTTTTTCATTTCATCGAGTTTGAAATCACAACTATATTGATGAAGTTTTCACTACAAAAAACACGTTTCTTGTGTGTAAACCTAGAATAAACCATCCAATTATTGGAACAAGCAATCTTGAAATGTATGTATGATAATATCTTCACGCCAGGTCCCTTGCGGGATAGGCAGAGAGAACCGGGCGCCATAAGATCCTTACACACTTCACTCGCTTCTTTAACGTTCATAGCTCTTTTCATGCACGCTCGCCGTGAATGTAATCAATCTTGAAATAATTAGAAATATTTAATGTCAAATGGTATCTAACACGATTCTTTCTTCTTCGTCGTGGTATCCCATATCCTAATCCATTAGGAGTTGGTCCGCTACCTAAGCCTAAGGATTTTGGGCAAGATACTGATTTTGACATGGAGCGACTACCGTCTGCCCTCCACAACTCAGAGAGAAAACCAGACCATTATTAGGTTAGGTCCACACGTCATTAGAAACTTTTCGTGTTTTCCTTCACCGCCGAGCAAGTGATAATTGCAAATATGTACGTACACCGGTTTCTTATCCACTGGGAGTTATCACTGCTCTTAGAATGGAATCTAGTAACTAAATTTACTTATAAGTAATGTGGATAGGTTTCTCAAACTTTTTATCAATATCAATTTTCAGTCTGAATACTTAGGTTATATTAGTTATAAAAAAGATAAGATGTTTTTATAGTTATAGATACGTCCGTACACGCTCTAGAATGGCAATACGAATGTAAGGTAATTGCCCAACTCGCATTCAGTTGGCCACGCTCTCGCGTCACGGCTACACGTACTTCGCCACAAAGCATAAATGTCTTAAGATATTCATCTCTTTCTAACGACAGGTATGCCCTATCATTTGTCTCTTTGTTAGAGCAAAGTGTCATAATAAATAACTGTACGTAGATATAGTACTATTGACGCCATTTTAAAATACAATAATGTTGGTGTATAACGTGTCTACCTTTTGATACGTCGCTGCATAAAGATTTAAGGTAAAATCATATCATTCGCATTCTATCCCTAGTACTGCCATGCAATTCTGTAAGAGCAAACATTCTTACATCCTCGGAAACATCGGCTGTTACAGCCTTGAACACAAAATTGCAATTCTTTGGTGTCGCTTTTCATGGTTGTGCGACACTAGCGCCGCAAGGCTGCGTTTGGAATTGGAATTCTACAAGGCAAACAGCCTCGCGTACGCTTACAGCCTTATAGAATACCAAATAATTTAGCCGTGATCGCAGTAGACGTTACTCAATATGGTATTCACCGATACCTACTAAGATGTTGGTGGATTCAAATTTACCTATTTTGACAAGCTCGATGGCGCAATGGTGAAACGCGCTGTTATGTTACTTTGACACCGACGCTCGTGGGTTCGATTCCCACATAGGACAAACTTTTGTGTGGATGAACATGTCTGTTTTTCTTGGCCTGGTCGTTTTATGAGAGGTAGGATGCATCAAAGCAGCGCGTCTGGGGAAGTATCTCCACCTCACAGATAACCGCTGTGACACCCTGTATAAATCTAAGTTTGTTTGAACGCATTAATCGCTGCAACTATTAGGCGGATTTTTTTTTTGCAATTCATAGCTCAATTCTTGAGGGAGAATAGAGGCTATTTGATATCACGATACAACACATAGAAGCTAAGAAAAAAAGGATAAACGTGAGCAAAGTCGCGGGCTGCAGCTAGTAGAACATAAAATTATCTAACTTGTAAACAGGCTTTTTAGAGAAATAAAGATTGTATTATTAAAAATTAGCATGAAAGTGTATGGAGGGAATTTAATATATATACATACATATATATTAATCCCAGTTTTTTTTGCAACTGACTGTATTATAATTTTAATTTCAAATGGGGTCAAAAACTTTTTCGATTTCTGTTTGATATTATGTCAATTCTTTTTTTCATTCTGGCAACCACGGCCATTTAATAAAAACCACGTGCTGCTCGTTTAAAGAAACAAACTTTAGCAACCACAAGGATTTTATTTTAAACTAGCGAGTGCCCATGGATTTGCTCGGGTGATCGCATGAGTGATCCGATCGCTACCAAACATCACAAGATCATCCGCTGGGATGATTTGAAGTTTGCCTGAAAAGGTAATCAAAATAGAAGCAGCCGTTTACGAGTCCATACATACATACATACACACATCAAACTTTATACAAAAGACGAAAATTATTTATGTGGTACTAGCATACATACACACATCGAACTTTATATATAAGACGAAAATTATTTAAATATGGTACTGCCATACATACACACATCGAAATTTATTAAGACGAAAATTATTTATGTATGGTACCATACATACATAATTTTCTTTTTATATATAAAATGTGTGTACGTATCCCCAGTATGGACTCGAAAACGGCTGCTTTCATGCACCAGCCAGTGAGCAGTACATGCAGATACTGCTCACTGGCAGGTACAGCATTAGGGGGGCATAATTTATTAAAAAACAATGGGTAAACTGCACTTGTATGTATGTCTACCTTCACGTCAAGTCCCTTGCGGAGTAGGCAGAGAGAGCTGAGTGTTATATTACGCACCACGGTTGTTTCTTTAACACAACTCTTTTCCTGCACGCTCGCCGATTCGTAGGTCTTCTGATATCACCTCCTGATAGGTAAGTATTAGCTTCCTCGGCTCCTGCAACCTTACCATTTTCGCGTTGTATTCTGTTACGTCCCTCTTTCTACTTTGTAATCAGCTAATTGTAACTCCTTTGGGAAGCGACTGTTTTAAAGGCGTATGCCATGAATGTCACAAATATTGAAGTATCGTAATCCGTCCAAATATTCGCACCCGTTCAATTATTGGCATCCTTACATTTACAGACAAATTATAAGATTCCAGCCATGCAATTCTCTAAGCGACTCGTAATGGCTGTGTGCGTCGCTGTGATCACAGATGTCACAGCTTTGACATCGTCTACTGCGATCACGGCTAAATTATTTGGTATTCTATAAGGCTGTAAGCGTACGCGAGGCTGTTTGCCTTGTAGAATTCCAATTCCAAACGCAGCCTTGCGGCGCTAGTGTCGCACAACCATGAAAAGCGACACCAAAGAATTGCAATTTTGTGTTCAAGGCTGTAACAGCCGATGTTTCCGAGGATGTAAGAATGTTTGCTCTTACAGAATTGCATGGCAGTACTAGGGATAGAATGCGAATGATATGATTTTACCTTAAATCTTTATGCAGCGACGTATCAAAAGGTAGACACGTTATACACCAACATTATTGTATTTTAAAATGGCGTCAATAGTACTATATCTACGTACAGTTATTTATTATGACACTTTGCTCTAACAAAGAGACAAATGATAGGGCATACCTGTCGTTAGAAAGAGATGAATATCTTAAGACATTTATGCTTTGTGGCGAAGTACGTGTAGCCGTGACGCGAGAGCGTGGCCAACTGAATGCGAGTTGGGCAATTACCTTACATTCGTATTGCCATTCTAGAGCGTGTACGGACGTATCTATAACTATAAAAACATCTTATCTTTTTTATAACTAATATAACCTAAGTATTCAGACTGAAAATTGATATTGATAAAAAGTTTGAGAAACCTATCCACATTACTTATAAGTAAATTTAGTTACATTAGATTCCATTCTAAGAGCGGTGATAACTCCCAGTGGATAAGAAACCGGTCTTAGAATGGAATCTAATGTAACTAAATTTACTTATAAGTAATGTGGATAGGTTTCTCAAACTTTTTATCAATATCAATTTTCAGTCTGAATACTTAGGTTATATTAGTTATAAAAAATATAAGATGTTTTTATAGTTATAGATACGTCCGTACACGCTCTAGAATGGCAATACGAATGTAAGGTAATTGCCCAACTCGCATTCAGTTGGCCACGCTCTCGCGTCACGGCTACACGTACTTCGCCACAAAGCATAAATGTCTTAAGATATTCATCTCTTTCTAACGACAGGTATGCCCTATCATTTGTCTCTTTGTTAGAGCAAAGTGTCATAATAAATAACTGTACGTAGATATAGTACTATTGACGCCATTTTAAAATACAATAATGTTGGTGTATAACGTGTCTACCTTTTGATACGTCGCTGCATAAAGATTTAAGGTAAAATCATATCATTCGCATTCTATCCCTAGTACTGCCATGCAATTCTGTAAGAGCAAACATTCTTACATCCTCGGAAACATCGGCTGTTACAGCCTTGAACACAAAATTGCAATTCTTTGGTGTCGCTTTTCATGGTTGTGCGACACTAGCGCCGCAAGGCTGCGTTTGGAATTGGAATTCTACAAGGCAAACAGCCTCGCGTACGCTTACAGCCTTATAGAATACCAAATAATTTAGCCGTGATCGCAGTAGACGATGTCAAAGCTGTGACATCTGTGATCACAGCGACGCACACAGCCATTACGAGTCGCTTAGAGAATTGCATGGCTGGAATCTTATAATTTGTCTGTAAATGTAAGGATGCCAATAATTGAACGGGTGCGAATATTTGGACGGATTACGATACTTCAATATTTGTGACATTCATGGCATACGCCTTTAAAACAGTCGCTTCCCAAAGGAGTTACAATTAGCTGATTACAAAGTAGAAAGAGGGACGTAACAGAATACAACGCGAAAATGGTAAGGTTGCAGGAGCCGAGGAAGCTAATACTTACCTATCAGGAGGTGATATCAGAAGACCTACGAATCGGCGAGCGTGCAGGAAAAGAGTTGTGTTAAAGAAACAACCGTGGTGCGTAATATAACACTCAGCTCTCTCTGCCTACTCCGCAAGGGACTTGACGTGAAGGTAGACATACATACAAGTGCAGTTTACCCATTGTTTTTTAATAAATTATGCCCCCCTAATGCTGTACCTGCCAGTGAGCAGTATCTGCATGTACTGCTCACTGGCTGGTGCATGAAAGCAGCCGTTTTCGAGTCCATACTGGGGATACGTACACACATTTTATATATAAAAAGAAAATTATGTATGTATGGTACCATACATAAATAATTTTCGTCTTAATAAATTTCGATGTGTGTATGTATGGCAGTACCATATTTAAATAATTTTCGTCTTATATATAAAGTTCGATGTGTGTATGTATGCTAGTACCACATAAATAATTTTCGTCTTTTGTATAAAGTTTGATGTGTGTATGTATGTATGTATGGACTCGTAAACGGCTGCTTCTATTTTGATTACCTTTTCAGGCAAACTTCAAATCATCCCAGCGGATGATCTTGTGATGTTTGGTAGCGATCGGATCACTCATGCGATCACCCGAGCAAATCCATGGGCACTCGCTAGTTTAAAATAAAATCCTTGTGGTTGCTAAAGTTTGTTTCTTTAAACGAGCAGCACGTGGTTTTTATTAAATGGCCGTGGTTGCCAGAATGAAAAAAAGAATTGACATAATATCAAACAGAAATCGAAAAAGTTTTTGACCCCATTTGAAATTAAAATTATAATACAGTCAGTTGCAAAAAAAACTGGGATTAATATATATGTATGTATATATATTAAATTCCCTCCATACACTTTCATGCTAATTTTTAATAATACAATCTTTATTTCTCTAAAAAGCCTGTTTACAAGTTAGATAATTTTATGTTCTACTAGCTGCAGCCCGCGACTTTGCTCACGTTTATCCTTTTTTTCTTAGCTTCTATGTGTTGTATCGTGATATCAAATAGCCTCTATTCTCCCTCAAGAATTGAGCTATGAATTGCAAAAAAAAAATCCGCCTAATAGTTGCAGCGATTAATGCGTTCAAACAAACTTAGATTTATACAGGGTGTCACAGCGGTTATCTGTGAGGTGGAGATACTTCCCCAGACGCGCTGCTTTGATGCATCCTACCTCTCATAAAACGACCAGGCCAAGAAAAACAGACATGTTCATCCACACAAAAGTTTGTCCTATGTGGGAATCGAACCCACGAGCGTCGGTGTCAAAGTAACATAACAGCGCGTTTCACCATTGCGCCATCGAGCTTGTCAAAATAGGTAAATTTGAATCCACCAACATCTTAGTAGGTATCGGTGAATACCATATTGAGTAACGACGTGTCTAAGTGCCCGCGAGGAGCCAATGACAAAAGAATTTTTATTTTCGTTGTTGAATGACCGCAAACTTCAGATTCGTGATCATAATGGCGGCCGAGGTCGATCGGAGTCCCACAAAAGATAATTTCGTCGACTTGGATGTTTGTAATCTGCTCCAAGACGACGTTGATTGATCTCCGAGCCGCCGATTTGGAATACATTCAGAAATCGTATCAGACTGAGGACATCGACGACCGAGGACGAGCTCAGTGGCGCCGTGGTGAAACGCGTTGTTACGCTACTTTGACACCAACGCTCGTGGGTTCGATTCTCACACAATACAAACATTTGTGTGCATGGACATGTCTGTTTGTATTGGTCTGGGTATTTTCTATGTATAATAAGTATGTACATATTTACAAAAAAAAATGTATTTACGTATGTTTATCAGTTGTTTAGTACCCATAACACAAGCTTCGCTTACTTTGGGGCTAGATGGCGCTGTGTAATTTGTCCGACAATATTTATTTACAATTTATTTTATTTACAATCTTAGTTTATATATATTCACTTCCAGTTCCTTGGAGGGCAGGCAGAGAGAACCGAGCGCCAAAGTGAACTGGCAGTGGGGGCAGCCATATCGCTCGTAGAACCAACAACCGCTGGGGAAAAAAGTTTCTAGAATGGCGTCCTCGTATTACACGTAGTAAAGGACGTAATTACAATTGTATAATATTTACTTTCTAATGTACAAAATATCATTTTTACATTAGCAGTAAATATTGTGTTTTCTTCTTCTTAGCGTTATACAGTTTCCTAATCCATTAGGAATAGCGGGGTCCGGGACCTAAGCCTAAGGATTAGGCGAGATACTGATTTTGACATGGAGCGACTGCCGTCTGCCCACCACAACGCAGAGGGAAAACCAGACCTTTCTTAGGATAGGTCACACGTCTATCGAAATATAATTTCTTGGACGTGCTGATTTGCTCGCGATGTTTTTCGTCATCGCAGAGCAAGTGACAATTACAAATGTACATAAATCTGGAATCACTTATTAGTAGGTCTTAGGTCACAAGATTGGCATCACGCGGTGACCGCTTACCATCTAATACGGGCCGCATACTTGCCAGTCATTCAATATGACATTCCTGTACCAGGTTGAATCGTACAGTCGGTTCCCTAAATAAGTACCACTATTTCATAATGACATTATACCAGGTGGTTACTTTATAGAGAATTGTGCGTAGTAGGGGTTTTTTTATACAATGATGTATAGGATAATAATGTATAATTAATGGACAATAATGTATAAAAAAACCCCTACTGCGCACAATTCTCTATAAAGTAACCACCTGGAATAATGTCACTATGAAATAGTGGTACTTATTTAGGGAACCGACTGTACGATTCAACCTGGTACAGAAATGTCATAAAACTCTTATACTACGTTAAATATGAGGGATTATAACGAAATTCCTTTAATAAACTCTTGGGACAAGTACAAACTTCAATTTTACAAAGTAAACAATATTCATCTTCGTACAGCCTGGCCGGGTGCTCATCCTCGCGAGGCAAAAAAACCAACAACGAAAAATAAACTTTCTCCCTAAACGCAATAAGATACCTTTTATTTTGTACGGTAGTTACATTTGTTTCTTTTTTGTAGTGCCTTGAAAATTCTTAATTGGATTTGTTGTAGAGGGATTTTAGGTGTTTTTAAAGTTATCTAAATTAATAGGGAACGGCCGTGTCTTCGTTGGTTGGTCGTTTCAACGACTAGGCAATCGAGGCACACGCTTTCTATGCGACGCCGTATTACGGTGGAATAAGCTGGAAGTGGATCAATTTAACGTAGATCCGTTAAACATATCCAGCAATGAAAATTGATTAATAAATTAAGTTAGACTCTGTTGGCTAAATATGTCCGAATTTAGAACGTCAAATGTAAAAGTGCGCATTGTCACTTTGTGATTGTCACTTGCTCGGCGGTGAAGGAAAACATCTTGAGGAAACCCACACATCCAAGAAATTATATTTCGAAAGACGTGTGACCTAAGCTAGGATAGATCTGGTTTTCCCTCTGAGGGAGTGAGTTGTGGAGGTCTGAATGTAGTCGCTCGATGTAAAAATAAGTATCTTCGCCAAATTCTTAGGCTTACGGACCACGCCATTCCTAATGGATTACGAAACGAGATAACTCTTTTTTTAATACTACGGGAGGCCTACAAGCATACGGCCCGCCTGATGTAAAGCGGTTACTATAGCCTATTAAAGCTTGTAATAGTCGCGTTGAGTATCAACTGCGCGATGCCACCTCTGCTCCACAGTAACTCCTTAGAAGCATACTGGTGACCTCACTCGCACGCAAGAACACAATAACCTTCAGAGAGTCGTTATTTAGCGGTTTCCTATGCGGTCTGTCTCTCTTAAACTAAGAAGATATAAAAGTAAGCATTGATGCTCGTGTTTACACACGTCCGCTAAAAAGGTGAGTAATGTGTTCAGTATAATGTATGTATGTAACACCGCCGCCGCAGCGCCGCGCCGCATGAAAAATCCGCCATTTTGAGACCATTTCGCTGCATCATATCTTCTTTTTTTAGTGTAACTTACTTCCGTTTATATTTACGAAGACGTATTTACGTGAAAAACTGACGAGCTCTGTGGCTCAGTCGCGAATGACGCGACTTTGACACCAACGCTCGTGGGTCCGATTCCCACACAAGGCAAACATTTGTGTGCAAGAACATGTCTGTGTGTCTCGGTCTGGATGTTTTAAGAGAGGTAGGGCGCATCAAAGCAGCCCGCCTGGGGAAGTACCTCCACCTCACAGAAAACCGCAGCCAAATAACAACTCCCTAGAGGGTTGTTGTGTTCCTGCGTGTGAGTTCGGTCCCCAGTAAGCTTCCAAAGAGTTGCTGTGTAAGCAGCAGAGGAGGCATCGCGCGAGTGATACTTAATATATCTCAAGCGTATTAATAGGCATTAATACTGTACCCTCTTTACATCAGGAGGGCCATATGTAGTAGTATAAAAAAAACAACAACAAATAGGTAGAATCACAACTTAAAACCTCCAAGCAATCTCTGCAACCCTAGTAGAAAATCTTTTAACGAAACCCAAAAAATTGTCGACGGCAGACTATATGCAATAATAACATATAAGCGGCAATATCGAGCGAACCCGAGGGGCCAACTTATCTTTATTCTTTCCCCCTTTTCTCCCCGGATAACCGATCTGCCTTTTTAGGATTCCGTACATCAAAAGGAAGCGAGGGCCCCGCGTTAGGGCAGTCGTGTGTGAAACTCGCGCAAGCAATTTTATCTGAAAAAATATTTTATTTTAAGATATTTCTGTTGTATTTTTCATACCTACAACGTCGAGCAAACAGCCCACCTAATGTGGAGTGGTTACCGTATAATCTATAAAAGCTTGCAATAGAAAAAGTTTCGTTCCTGCGTTCCTATCACAGCTTCTAACACAGCAACTATTCAGAAACTTACTGGTAACCTCATTCACTCCTAGGAACTCAACAACCTTCCAGAGAGTTGTTATTTGGCTGCGGTATTCTAGAAAGTACTCCCCGATCGAGCTTGTATGTTCGGATGGAAACAAATCTGCACCTGTGTTACGCGAAATTGTTACTGTATCCAAGAATTATCTCCTCCCGCGAGTACACAACTTTTCTTTCAAAGTCAAAGTCAAAATCTTTTTATTCCGTGACTAGGTGAGCACTGATAAAAATACTGCCAAAAAACTCAGGCATCCCTCTTTTGGTATCCAAACAAATTTACATAATTTATTAATTACCTACATTACAATTGGATCGACTCAATCCCAGGCATTTTTATCATTAATATAGTCAGATACTTTATAATATGCCCTGCTACACAATTTGGCTTTAATAGTAGTTATAAATTGAGGCATATAAAATCAAACCCGGCAATCTCCATAGATTGTCAAAATTGAACTATGAATGCAGTATTTTTTATCTGTAGCTTACATATTGTACAGAAAAACCTATATGTTTCAAAGTTGGCAATATCCCATTTAATTTAAGTTTTAAAAATAGATGTCAAACCAAACACCGCAATCTCCAATAGCATGCATTTCAAAGTCGGCAATATCCGCATCAGCCAATCACAGCACGGTATGTGGCTGCCATATTTTTAAATTTAGTATGGCATATCGGTATTTCTGTTGTAGATTGAGTTCCCGGTTTTGCACTATTTTTATTGTGTTTTAATAAAATCAGTAAAGTTTTCATCAGAAAATCCTAGTATGGAGCATACGGCTTCTCCGTGTACCACAAAATACACAAGAAAGCGTAAATCGGAGCCAGATAAGTGGAAAAAAATGTGGCTAAGAGAAGTCGGTAAGTACGCATTAATTGCAACATCTTGATACTTGTATTTTTATTGGTTTTTTTTTTTCAAATATTTGATTACAGTATTGCACTTCTTCATACCGTTATTTAGTTTCAATGTATTTTTAAAAAACAATACTTAAGTTGTCGGTCTAAAGTTTCTTGACTAATGGTTAAATGTTCTCTTTCTTAATTTTGGTTCTTTCGTTCGTTAATTAAACTACTGATCAGAATCAAGTGTGTTATTCATAATTATTTTAAAAATTATATAAGTATTAGTAATAACGATCTATTATTTATTATTTCAGTTATTCTTCTAAGGGATTACCTACAAGACCCGAATGTGGACATGACACAAAATCTTTTCAGTGTTGCAAATTGACAGTGGATGATTTATCAGCTTTTCATCGTGCTTTTTATAAATATAAAGATAAAGAGACCCAAGATGCATTTTTGCTCAAATATTGCACACCTGTATCTACAAAACGGAAGAGACCAAAAAACCAAAAGCACAAAGAAAAGAAATTTCAAACAAAATTTGCTATATACAGTAAAACAAATAAAATTCGTATACCAGTGTGTCAAAAAGCTTTTCTTAAAATTTTACACATAACAAAACATAGAATTCATTATATTATGACGAAATATTTTGAAACGGGAGAACCAGTAAAGGAAAATAGAGGAGGAGATCACAAATCGCATTTGTTTAGTCGTAAAAAGGAAGCAGTCATGACTTTCATAAATTTATTTCATGTAGATGAAGCACACTACTGCCGTGGTAAATCTCAGAAAAATTACCTTTCAGCTGAATTAAGCATAAATAAAATGTTCGAACTGTACAATTCTCAACAAACAGAAGAATGTTTAAAAGTAAAACGCGGTTTTTTCAGACGAGTTTTCAATAGAAACTATTCACTTGGATTTGGTAGTCCTAGAACAGATGTCTGCTCAACGTGCCTGCAACTTCTTGAAAAAATGAAGGTGGAGAAAGACCCAACGAAATTACAGTCACTTCGAGTTGAAAAAAGGGTACACAGTTTAAAAGCAAAAGCTTTTTTTGATCTAGTGAAGGAGGAACGGCCAAACTTGAAAACTCTGTCGTTTGACTGCCAGAAAAACATGCCGTTATCAAAAATACCCGACCAAAGTACCTATTATTCGCGTCAGATTTATCTATACAATTGTACTGTGGTTGAAGGGAGCTCAAAGTCCAAACTAACGCCAACAAACGTTTTTGCGTACTGTTGGACAGAAAATGAGTTTCAGAAAGGTTCCAACGAGATATCTTCTGCCATATATCATCGACTTATGAATACTGACTTCACTGGCATTCAAACAGTAAGATTAATAGCAGATGGTTGTGGAGGCCAAAACAAAAATTCTATTATGTTAGCTATGTGCTCCAAATGGTTAGCAGAGTCTGCACCTAGCAACGTAGAAAGTGTGGAATTTGTTTTCCCTATAGTGGGACATTCTTTTATACCCCCAGACAGAGTTTTCGCTCAAATTGAGAAACGCGTTCGAAGACGAGAAACAATAGTGCGTCCTGAAGGGTACTTAGAAATTATAAGTCAGTGGAGTAGCTTAGTTAGATTGGGTGCAGATTGTAAAGTGTACAATTTCAAGAGTGCAATGACTTCAATTATTAAAGATGTTGGAACCTGGCATTTTCAATTTAAAAAATGCAAAAGATTTTACATATGTCGATCAAAGCAGTCTGGAAATGTTTTAATTAAAGGAGACATAAATTATCGAATCAGTGAAGGAGTATACAAAAAAGTTACTCGGAAAAATAAATTAGTCAAAGATATAAATCCAAATGTTATTAATAAGTGTCAAATTAACATAAATACTAATAAAATCACTGATGTCAAGAAATTGTTAAACACACATTATGGTGACCAGTGGCAAACAGTGGAAGAACTACGTTTTTATAATACTATATTAGATCAAAACTCTGAAGGTACAGAACTTTTACCAAATGACATTGTTTGTGAACAACAAGAAGACGAATACAGCCTAAGAGTTTGAAAGTACTCGTATATTTTTGTTTTGTTAGAAGTAGGTTATAGTATCTGAACATGTCTGTTTGTCTAGATGTTATGTAATATAAATATATATATATATACTTTAGGGTGGAAATGAAAACAAACTGTAAATTTTATATTCCTTTTATTAAAAATTTTTAATAAAAGGAATATAAAATTTACAATTTGTTTTCATTTCCACCCTAAAGTATCAACATCTTTGAGTGTTAATTCGGTAATGATTCGCCATAACAAAAGTGGCTTTCTCCAGTGCTTTTCGTATCAAAACCGGCAATATCCTGGTAGTCATATCAAAAATGGCAATCTCCAATCTGTTTTTTTGCTTTTTACTACATTTATTGTAGTTATTGACTACACAACGATTTATTTTTTATATTCGAATGCTAATTTATCTATGTAATAAGAAATCGTAGTAATAACTGTCCATTAGCGATTCCTATAACTTTTTTCTATTTCTTTATAAATTAGACAAAATGGAGATTGCCGGCTTTGATTTTATATGCCTCAATTTGTTTATTGACAATTCTCTTATATTGCTGGGAAGTTTGTTATAGAACCGTATACATTGCCCCATAAAAGAATTACTTATTTTGTGGAGACGGCTTGCATGTAACACAAGATTATGCTTATATCTAGTATTTATATTATGAGTATCACTCTTTTTACAAAATGAGTCTATGTTTTTATGGACATACAAAAGATTTTCATAGATATAATGCGATGAGACTGTTAAAATATTTATTTCTTTGAATTTTTCTTTAAGGCTCTCCCGGGGACCAAGTTTGTAGATAGCTCTTATGGCTCTCTTTTGCAATAAAAAGATGATGTTAATGTCCGCGGAGTTACCCCAAAGAAGAATTCCATATGACATAATACTATGAAAGTAGCTGAAATAAACTATTCTAGCCGTATCAACATCAGTGAGCCGTCTAATAGTTTTCACTGCATAGGCTGCAGAACTTAGTTTTCCTGATAATTTTTCAATTTTTCAATTTGTGGGCCCCATTGTACTCTTCAAAGTTTCTATAGCTTACTTATAATATCACTTACAGATACCACTTAAGAGTTGTTATTTAAGTGCTGAGTCATGTAACATGCTCTTCAGCCCAGGATCCACTACGTAGAAGTCAGAGCGTCGTTGCTGAAGCTATGACTATTAGCCTTATTAGTGTAATGTAGTATATCAATAATACGCTGCGGTGCGGCGGGGAGGCCCCTGGGCCTAGGGCCTGGGCTTAGGCGTCTAAGCCGCCAATATGGTCATACATACATATATTTACAAAACTTATCTTTTCTTTAAATATATTATTTTTATGCGTATAATATATGCCTATAAACATTATGTTTAATAATGTTATTATGCGTAAATAAATTTATGCTTTAAATATTATTCTTAGAGAACTTATGCTTTAAAAAATACGCGTAAGCTGTTATGCATAAATATCATTAGGATAAACAAAAGTATGCCATCTTGAATGAATGAAATGAATAGGGAACCTGGTATAAAGCTGTTACCGTAGCCAATGAACGCTTGTCTCTATCTATAACTTCACGCCAAATCCCTTGCGGGGTAGGCAGAGAGAACCGAGCGCCACGTGACTCGATCCTTACATATCTCACTCGCTTCTTTAACATTCATTGCTCTTCTCATGCACGCACACCGGTTTCTAGGGCTCCTGACATCACCTTCTGATAGAACATGACCAATTTGGTCATGGTAGGTAAGTCTTGGCCTTCCCCGGCTCCTACATCCTTCCACTTTTGCATTGTATATCTGCTTCGTCATTCTTTCATCTTGCATTCTTTCTACATGCCCGAACCATTGGAGCATGCCTCTTCTTATTTTAACACCGACGCTCTCTTTCAGACCAACTCTATTTCTAACATCATCATTGCGAATACGGTCTACAAGCCTTACGCCACAAATTTTGCGCAGCGCTCGCATTTCAACCGCGTTTATTCTACTTTCATGCTCTTTCTGCCATACCCAACTCTCGCTTCCATAAGTTAGCGTTGGGATCAACACTGCATTGTGTATAGCGAGTTGTGCCTTCTGGCTCAGAATTTTACTGCCAAGAAGTTTTCCCAACGCTCCATTCGCACTATTCCCAGCACTCACTCGCCTTTCCACATCTGCGGTGTACCTTCCAGCCCTGCTGAAAGCGCATCCAAGATATACAAACTCATCCACTTGTTCCAACACTTCATCATCAATCGTAATCCTTACATTAGTTCTGGATTCTTCTCTTTCAAATACCATTATCTTTGTTTTCTTCGCATTCATGAACGCTTGTAATACATTAAAACTCACTCGTGCGAAGCACCTTTTCCGCTAACCTACTGGCTCACTCACTCGCAGAAATACTCTCCAAAAACTTGATATTTGGCTATTATCTGTGATTTGGAGGTCCTTCCTTTTGGTTAACTCTACTAAATCCAATTATAACTTCTGCCAAAAGTTCTCACTACGTATAATAATAGAATGGATTTTTTTTATACAACAGCAGTCACGAGACATTCAAGCATACGGCCCGTCTGATGTAAAGCAGTTACCGTAGCCTATTAATACATGTGATATAGTATCACTCGTGCGATGCCTCCTCTGCTGCTTACACAGCAACTCCTTAGGAGCTTACCGGTGACCTCACTCACACACAGGAACACAACAACCCTCTAGGGAGTTGTTAAACTGCGGTTTTCTGTGAGGTGGTGGTACTTCCCCAGACGGCTGCTTTGATGCGCCTACCTCTCAGAAAACATCCAGACCAAGACAAACAGACATGTTAATGCACCCAAAATGTTTGTCTTGTATGGGAATCGAACCCACGAGCGTTGGTGTCAAAGTCGCATCTTTCACGACTGAGCCACCGAGCTCGTCGAAATCCTACCTTATGAAAGAGGGACAACCAGAACGAGCACTAGGATAACGGTTGACGATGTAGTGTTAGAGCAAGTGGATGAGATTGTATATCTTGGAAGCGCTTTTAACAGCGATTGAAGGTACCTCCACCTCACAGAAAACCGTAGCCAAATAACAACTCCTAGAGGGTTGTTGTGTTCCTGTGTGCGAGCGAGGTCACCAGTAAGCTCCTAAGGAGTTGCTGTGTAAGCAGCAGAGGAAGCAGCGCGGGAGTGATACTCAATATATTACACGCGTTAATAGGCTACGGAAACTGCTTTACATCAGATGGAACGTATGCTTGCATGAAACTCTAAAAATTGAGTACTAGTGAATACAGAAGGGGACAACGTCTGAAACTAAATGATACGGAACCCTTACAGACAAACCCTATTCGAATTCAGACAATTTTTCCGACATAACTGTGAATGTGGTTCCGTAGCGAGATACAACAGAACACGCCTTTTATTTTTGCACTTGTCTGAATAAGGAGGAAAATGGCCCAGTTATAGTATAAAAGCATTTCGCATCTGCTTGGTTTCTTTTTACACGGCGTCGGAGACAAACAATCTTACGGCCCTCCTGATGTACATTCTGTGTACTAAGTATCGGGAATTTGTCAATAAAACAAAAAATACAAATTATTCATCTAAATTTATTTTATCGCCTTCAAAGTAGGCCCCATCGCTTGCAATACAACATCTCCACCGCTTCACCCAGTCTTCCATACATTTTTCATAGGCTATTTGCGGTATGGCCTTTAGCTCATTCAGCGAATTTTCTTTTATGGCTTCTATCGACTCAAAACGTTTTCCTCGAAGTGGTAATTTTAACTTGGGAAATAAAAAAAAGTCAGACGGAGCCATATCAGGTGAATACGGTGCTTGGTCGAGAACTTTTGTTGAATTTTTCGCTAAAAACTCTTTCACTATAATGGCTGTGTGTGATGGTGCATTATCATGGTGCAGCATCCATGAGTTGTGTTGCCACAAATCTGGACGTTTTCGGCGGATACTCTCACGCAAACGCTTCATGACGCCTAAATAATATTCTTTATTCACTGTTTCTCCCTCTGGAAGGAATTCGGAGTGAACCACACCACGGTAGTCAAAAAAAAACTGTCAGCATCACCTTGATTTTGGAGCGACTTTGCCGCGGTTTTTTGGGTTTCGGCTCGTTTTCGAGACGCCATTCTGAAGACTGTTGGCTTGTTTGCATGTCGTACTCATAAACCCATGTCTCGTCGCCAGTTATTATACGTTTCATAAAGGTCGGATCCGTAGAAGCTCGGGAAACCATGTCTTCAGCGATATGCTTTCGCTGCGCTTTTTGAACAAAATTGAGCTCTTTTGGAACTAGTCGAGCGGCGACGCGTTTCATGCCTAAAATGTCAATGAGAATGTTGTGGACGGACTTAAAAGATATGTTCACCTCACTAGCCAACTCTCTCAGACTCATACGTCGATTTTCGAGCACTAGCTTCTTGATTCTGTCGATGTTTTCTCTGGTCGTAGCGGTTGAAGGTCTACCAGAACGAGGCAAGTCTACTACTACTTCTCGGCCTTCTTTAAAAGCCTTATACCATTCATAAGCCCTTGTTTTCGATATACACGATTCGCCGTAGGTATTCGCAACATTTTTAGTGATTCACCACATGAAATATCATTTGAAACACAAAATTTAAGGCACACTCTTTGTTCAACAATATTTTCCATTGTAAAAAATCGCCGAGGACTCAAAACTATGACCAACAAAAAGTGTAGTTTAAAACAAATTAAATGACAGATCCCGCTCAAATTTTGCGCGCTAAATCAGTACAGTGCTACCAACATGCAGTAAAAAAATTAGAACGACCTCTTTTACGCGGGTCTTTTTATTGACATATTCCCGATACTTTTTACACAGAGTAGTACTTTAAAATTAGCCTAGTAGTAACTTTTGCTATATTTTGACGAGCCGGTGGCGCAGTGGTTAGTGAAAGCTTCTTTGACACCAATGCTCCTGGATTCGATTTCCACGTATCTAGATATTCGAATGAAGCATGACCCTGAGTACAATTTACAAACAAAACATTTGTCAATTCATACATTACAGTATTTATGATGTGCCTTCTGAACATATATTTTATTATGCAACGTCGGGAGGCATACAAGCATACGTCCAGTTGGTGTTTAACGGTTGCTGTAGCTTATGAACGCTTGCAATGCATTAAGTATCACTTGCGCGATGCCACCATCTGCTGCTAAAACAGCAACTCCTTTAAGAGCTCACTAGTGACTTCACTCACACGCAGGAACACAACAACCCTCTAGGGAGATGTTATTTGCCTGCGGTTTTCTGTGTAGAGATACTTCCCCAGATACCTCTCTTGAAAACACCGAGACCAATGCAAACAGACATGTTCATGCACACAAATGTTTGTTCTGTGTGGAAATCGAACCCACGAGCGTTGTCAAAGTCAAAATCTTTTTATTCCGTAAAAATGGCTACATTTGTTTGGAATCGTCACAATTTTTTTCCCTACCGTGCAGTTCATGACTAGGTGAGCACTGATAAAAATAAAGTTGGTCTTAAAGTATTAGCGCGTTTCTTTTTTTTTATATATATATTAGTTCAGCATAGTGGCTTCTCTTTGCCTGATGGTAAGCGAAAGAGGATCTCAAATCGCAACTGCAACTGACAACATACTACATAACGTATCCTGTCAGTTGACGCTGCCATGCTGACCCGCTAAATGCTTCTTCACGCTTCGTTTGAAGGATCCCATATTGTAGGAAGGAGGGAACACATATGCAGGCAAGGCGTTCCACTTTTTAATGGTACGACAAAGATAGGAGTTGCCAAACTTTTTGGTACGCGAAGAGATATTCTCAACCGTGGAACTATGACATCGCAAGCCCGCACGTGTGGTTCTATGACGGAAGGGCGAGGATGGAATAAGGGAAAACAGTTCGGAAGCGCATCTATCTGCAAGGACGCGGATTCTACGCTGATGCAGGAAGCCAGCAATCCAATTACAAAGCTGGAGGGGCAGACCGTATGCCGGAAGTTTGGAGAGAAGTGCTTTGTGCCAGACCCGATCAAACGCCTTGGCGATATCTAGGCTGACTGCCATGGATTCGCCATATTTCACCACTGCCCCACCTTGCTCATCCATACTGTCAATCAAGGATTGAACTGATTCTAGTAATTTATTATAGAATCGCATACAATTTACAAGAAAATATCTACCAGTCCTAGCAAGCCGATGTACAAATACGGAACTTGAATTAAACAATTTTTAACGGAAGTATCGCGTGTTTTAATTATTTTGTTGAACCTGACGTTTCGGATGCTGCAAATTCCGTTTAAAACTGTTAAATTCAATGTACAACAATCGCGAAAACCTAAGACAATACGTAACCTATTTCTACTTCTAACATTTCCACTATACATACGCATATGTTATGTTTCATAAATATACTGAGTGGTAACAGTCAGGATGCTTATTGGATACCTCTTCTTCTGAGCGTTATGCCGTTTTCTAATCGATTAGAATTGGCGGGGTTCGCTACCTAAGATTTGGCATGGATACTAATTTTGACATGGAGCGACTGCCGTCAGTCCTCTACACAACCCAGAGGGAAAACCATATCCTTCTTAGGTAAGGTCTTAATAAATATATTATATTGGGCATGGCAGGTTTCCTCACGATGTTCTCCATCACCGCCGAGCAAGTGACAATTACAAATCCTACTAATATTATAAATGCGAAAGTTTGTATGTATGGATGGATGTTTGTTGCTCTTTCACGCTTAAACAGCTGAACAGATTTGAATGAAATTTGGCACGTAGATGGATTATGATCTGGATTAACACATGGGCTACATTATTTGACTCCACGCGGGCGGAGCCGCGGGGGGCAGCTGGTATGAACAGAAATCCGAAACCACGAATTTAGTGGTACATACCAGCTTATTGGATACCTATTTCTTTGAATAGATTCCTGATCCTGAGTGATTCTCTGGAATCCATGTTATAAATAGGGTAAAAGGCTGTTTTTTGTTTGTTTCTTGACGTACAAATAAAACTAAACGCGTATTAATCTGAAATCGGTACACTGACATTAGCTTATTACAGATACTTCGTAAAGACACAAGTAAAAGGGTAGAACCATTGCAGAAATTCGCTATCATCGATTCGATGTTCGCTATACATTGTGCGAGAAATAGAGCGTAATGGCGAAATTAGTTTCCGCAAAGGTAAAAATGCAAATGGCCGCCGGCTTTCAGAACTGAACCGTCGATGGTCTAATGCACACTTTGCATACTGAACACGTGTCGATAAGCAAATTTGCATATGGTTCGCGCTGCTATCTTCAACTTTCTCCTGTGTTATGGTTGCCTGGTACATTTTAGTGCATGGTAATATTCATTCAGGTCAAAATCTAGACAGGGCGGCTTGCACCATATCACTAAATAATACCTAAATGGAATTTAAATTTACGTTTAAGTCATTGCAACGTCTTGCACCACGCTAAATAGGTTGCTAAACCTGTTTAGAGAACTGTCAAAATTAAACACCCTATATCGGCTATTTAGCAGAGCTAAATACGTTTAGCGCCATATAAGCTTACGTTTTGAGGTATTTTTTGATAGGTTATGTTTGTGTGTATAATTTGGTGTAGGTACCTATTGTTTTGAATTTGTTAAAATAATGGATATGAAGAAATAAATAAGTTTATAAGTAGACGTGATATAATAAAGGGAATTAATATAACAACCAATTTATTTCAGACTCTGAGTGATAAAAAAAAAATCACTTTTTCTAATCACAAGCTCGGAAGCATAAAGTAACAAACTCAAGAAACAAGCAAATAAAATGGAGGTTATATACCCACGTAGGTCACTTTGTATCAAAATTGACAGGCTGGTTCCTATTTACGCATACTTGAATCCAGAAAAAGAAATATTTTGTTTAAAAATGGCGTCAATCGTGGTACTTATACGTCGCGAAACATAGGAGAACTGTTTTACCGACACAATAAACAAGTTTAGTTAAATGATCTTCAAAACAGCTTCGTGCAAGAAGTCACTAAACGTAATCATGTTAAACACATTTAACGATTTAAACGTATTTAGTTAAAATTATTTAGGATATATTTAAACGAAATTTGGTGCAAGTGGCCCTTAGTCCTCAATTTTACAGTGTTTTTTTAAAGTGGAAACTTCTTTGTGTGTCGTTGTGATTTGAAAACTCGATGAAACGAAAAAGCGACAATAAAAAGAGACAACCACATACGTCTATAGGATTTAACGTGCGAGAGAATGAGATAGAAGGCATTAAACAGTGTTTATTACAAACGTTGTACGTGTGGTTATTACGTATGTGTGCGCGCCGGAGTATTACGAAGCTTGGGATAAGGCGTCATAACAACCGTGGTGTATTGTACACGTGTATTGTATATGAAATCTATATGTTTGTCTGTGTGTGTGTCTGTGTGTTCATTTGTCTATCGCTTTTTTCGAATAATCGAATTTTGACTTCAGATTCGGATTCAGCATAAAATGTTCAGGAAAACCGTTCCTATCTCTTAAGAAACATGGTCAAAATGGCGGACGAACAAAAAAAATTGACCTATTATATAATTGACGAGCCAGGTGTTCCTCTGGCAATGCAAGCTTGCGCATTCTCAACTGGTTTATTTAAGTTCATATTGTTCTTATTGTGCTCCGCGGTGATGGAAAACATCATCAGAAGACTCACATCAGAAGAAATACAATTTCAAAAGACGTGTGAGTTGAGAAAGCTATGGTCCAGATGAAAAATTTCTCATCAGATCCTGATTTAAACGAACACAGAATGATCCTTTTTAGGGTTCCGTACCCAAAGGGTAAAACGGAACCCTATTACTGAGACTTCGCTGTCCGTCCGTCCGTCCGTCTGTCACCAGGCTGTATCTCACGAACCGTGATAGTTAGACAGTTGAAATTTTCACAGATGATGTATTTCTGTTGCCGCTATAACAACAAATACTAAAAAATAGAATAACATAAATATTTAAGGGGGCTCCCATACAACAAACGTGATTTTTTTGCTCGATATTGATAACGGCAACAGGTAGACGCTTGAAATATTCACAGAATATTTAGTTATATATTCACTTTAAGAATAAATAATTAAATTAAAATAAAACAAATATTTAAGAAAGCTCCCATACAACAAACGTGATTTTTTTGCCGTTTTTATAAATAGTAGTACGGAACCCTTCGTGTGCGGGTTCGATTCGCACTTGGCCGATTTTTACTTTAACTTAACTTTAGGCAGCACACAGTTAGGGAAAAGAGCTTTGACCATCAGATATCATAGTCATTGTTGATGACTAACTCGGTGGCTCAGTCGTGAATGACGCGACTTTGACACCAACGCTCGTGGGTTCGATTCCCACACAAGCCAAACACTTGTGTGCATGAACATGTCTGTTTGTTTTGGTCTGGATATTTTAAGAGAGGTAGAGCGCAGTAAAGCAGCCCGTCTGGGGAAGTACCTCCACCTCACAGAAAACCGTAGCCAAATAACAACTCCCTAGAGGGTTGTTGTGTTCCTGCGTGTGAGTGAGGTCACGAGTAACCTCGCAAGGAGTTGCTGTTTAAGCAGCAGAGGAGGCATCGCGCGAGTGATAATTAATATATCGCACGCGTTAACAGGCTACGGTACCCGCTTTACGTCAGGTGGGGCGTATGCTTGTATGCTTCCCGACATAGAATAATAAGAATAAAAAACCAAAAAGTGAGTGTATACTTATGTTCGCATGTAAAAACTTCTTCATCTACGTACGTTTGTAAAACAAAGCGATAATATAATAAATTAGAGTGTTTTGGCTACGGTGACTGTTTACCATAAGGTAGGCCGTATGCATGTTTTCCACCTAAGAGGTATAAAAACAATTATCCATAAATATCATTCTTTAAAGGTAAAAAATATGTACAGTTCTATTTTGTTTGTATGTTAGTATGTGCTTGAAACTTTCTGCGATAACTGACTAGATTTATTAACACATTGTTTACGAAGGGGTGGAAGCGCCAATTACCAACAAGAGGGTAGTTTGAGAAACTTACAAACCCTGCGATGGGAAACGTAAAATATTACCAGAGGGAGACTTTGTACAAAAGTCGTCTGCGTGGGTACCTCTGTCTCACCTATTTCTACCGCCAAGCAGATATTTATATAGCTGTGTTCCGGTTTGAACGGTGAGATATGGCAGAGAAATTACTGGGTGCTGTGACGAAAGAGCCTTAGGTCACAAGATTGGCATCGCGCGAGTAACATCCCCGTGGTGTTGCGAGAATCTATAGGCTGCGGTGACCGCTTACCATCTGATGCGGGCCGCATGCTTGTTTTCCAATCTAGTTGTATAAAAAAATAAACATAAAAATTCTTTATTTGTCATTGTCACGGGCACTTAGGCGCGTCTCGCATTTTCCTAATTTTCAATTTTATTGCATCTTACTCAATTCACTTATGTTACTATTTTTCTTTTTTCATCTGCTAGCTAGAAATGACCATTGGCGATGAAAAAAAAACGAAAAATCTTGCCAATATAGGTATCTTTTCAAATTGTCCATTAAATAGGTATTACAAAACATGCATGTCAACATTTTAGTACAATAATGATTATGTCAAATGGTAGAATTAAAGATACATTAATCCTTAATTCTACCATTAGCGATGGTGGCCCCGTGGTATAACCGCACGCCTAACAAGCGTGAGGTTGCGCGTTCGAACCCAGGCAGCCTACTCGGTTTTTACTAGTAGGTATAATTTACTTGCGTTCGTCTACCACTAGCTCCCGGTGAGGGAAAACGCCGTGAGGAAACCTGCGCATGCACATCTTCTAATCATGTAATCATGATTCATTGTCTTGTCTAGTTTAAGGGTTACGAAATTCAGATGACAGTCGCCCCAATGTAATAACTGGACTCGCCAAATCTTGGATGATGATCATAGCGAACCCCGGGCTGCGTAGTGGATGCAACCGGGACTTACCGCTTTATGAGGGAATGGTAGAATAAAAGATTAAAAGGTTGCCTGTGCTGTTTCCAGACATTTATGTTAAATTATTAATAAACCAGTTGAGAATGCGCAAGCTTGCATTGCCAGAGGAACACCTGGCTCGTCAATTATATAACAATTCATTTTTCTTTTTATATGTCGGCCATTTTGACCATGTTCCTTAAGAGATAGGAACGGTGTTCCTGAACATTCCTATTCTACTTTTTTATGCTGAATTCGAATCTGAAGTCAAAAATCGAATATTCGAAAGCAAGCGACAGACGCACACACAGACAAACATATAGATTTCATATAGGAACGGTGTTCCTGAAAAGAGACATAACTTAAAAACGGTTTGCTTTCTCCTGTGGGTTGTGTAGGAGCAAAAAAAGGCATTCGCTCCACGTCAATATCTAAGCCTAATTCTTAGGCTTAATTAGCGGACCCCACTGATCATAATGAATTAGGAAATGGTACAACGCTGGGAAGAAGATAGTTTGATATACCATTTTGTTACATCGCACAATACTGTTTGCTGTGTTTATTGCTTAGTTTTGTATATATGTTTTGCTGTAATACCTATTGTTGTTCAGTGTTGTGTTGTGTACGAATAAATGGTTTTCTTTCTTTCTTTCTTTCATATAATAAAAGCGTATTAAAAAACTATAGCTTGAGACATAAAAGCAGGTCCCTGGTGTTATAAATACCGTCGCCTCGCAAAGTTGACATTTTAGACAAACCTCGCGTCTCTGGGGAAATAGCTACGTGATACGAGAGATATTAGATAGAATGTAATAGCACAGGAACCTCGCCGTAGATACGTAAACGATAAAGCCCGTCTTTGCTTGGGTATTTTTAAAACACTTATTCACTGCACTTATATTTATTCAACATTTCGGCTGATCGAAAAGTGCTTTCTCAATTCTCCAAAAAATATGCAGAACATCGTTACGTTACGCAAGATTGAACGCCGCCGTCCGTATTCAGTATTGCTTGTAGCCACCCCTGCTGCTAATAGTGCAAGGCCGTGGAAGCTTACCTACTAATAACATCATTCACTCGCAATTTCACATCCACACTCCAGATTAGTTGTTATTTGGGTGCAGTTTTCTGTGTAGTGAAGGTGCTTCCACAGACGGATTGCTTTGATGCACCTTACTTCTCATGAAAACACCCAGATGAAGATAAACAGATATGTTCATGCACACAAATGTTTGTCCTGTGTGAGAATCGAACCCACGAGCGTGGGTGTCAAAGTAGCGTAACAGCGCGTTTCACCACTGCACCACCGAGCTCATCGGTTGTGGTTACAATTGTCTATGACCGTATAACTAGTAGTAAAAAGATTAAAATTCTTTATTTACCATTTGGCATCGCGGGCACTTAGACACGTCTTAAATTTTTAATATAGATACAATCTCACTGTATCTAATTCAGTATTTTGGTTATAATTTGAAAATGATCATTGGTGAAAAAGAAATTTGCTAATATAGGTCTCTTTGCAAGTCATCAATTAGATATTGCAATAGATTCATGTCTGTCATATTGGTACAATAATGTAGTCAAATGGCAGAATTAAAGATATATGGTTGGCTGAATTATTTAACAGCTTAGAGCCATCTTTGTCAGTTCGATATATCTATACATATCTTCACACCAGGACCATTGCAAGGTAGACAGAGAAAACCTTTAACATCAATGGCTCTTTTCGTGCACGCTCGCCGGTTCCTTGGGCGCCTGACATCGCCTATCGAACAGCAATCTTCAACGGGGCACCGTGAGTGTAGTGTGTAAGCCGCCGGGTCCTTAACCCTAAGGCCGTGAACTCGACGCACGCGGGCGGAGCGGGCGGCGCGGGCGGCGACATGCGCGTCTTGATGAAAGTTCATAGATTTGTATGAAACTATGTTCGACGACAGCGGGCGGAGCGGGCGGTGCGGGCGGCGGCACGCGCGTCGAGCTATTGTCGAGCGGTGACCGCGCGTTCGTATAGTCATAGTGACGTTCTAGATAGGTATTTTACATAATGTCCGCAACAAACCGAGCGATCTGGCCGCTGGCGTCGTGTACGGACCACGGTTACCTCTCGCACCGCTCGCGCCGCCCGCGCCGCCCGCGTGCGTCGAGTTCACGGCCTTAGGCCGTGAACTCGACGCACGCGGGCGGAGCGGGCGGCGCGGGCGGCGACATGCGCGTCTTGATGAAAGTTCATAGATTTGTATGAAACTATGTTGGACGACAGCGGGCGGAGCGGGCGGAGCGGGCGGTGCGGGCGGCGGCACGCGCGTCGAGCTATTGTCGAGCGGTGACCGCGCGTTCGTATAGTCGTAGTGACGTTCTAGATAGGTATTTTACATAATGTCCGCAACAAACCGAGCGATCTGGCCGCTGGCGTCGTGTACGGACCACGGTTACCTCTCGCACCGCTCGCGCCGCCCGCGCCGCCCGCTCCGCCCGCGTGCGTCGAGTTCACGGCCTTAGAGAGCCCTTAACAGATTGATATCTACTCCCCATCTCCACTCATCCCGTGACCATGGCGTCTGCAACAAATGCCGGAATATCGGGGACATATAAAAACAAATAATAATAATAAATAAATAATAAATATTGTCGGACAAATTACACAGCGCCATCTAGCCCCAAAGTAAGCGAAGCTTGTGTTATGGGTACTAGACAACTGATAAACATACATAAATACATTTTTTTTTTTGTAAATACATACTTATTATACATAGAAAATACCCAGACCAAGACAAACAGACATGTTCATGCACACAAATGTTTGTACCGTGTGGGAATCGAACCCACAAGCGTTGGTGTCAAAGTAGCGTAACAGCGCGTTCCACCACTGCGCCACCGAGCTCGTCGCGGTAAGCCTTGTACGGGGCAAGTGGAAGTGAAAATATTTTGATTTCGGAATAGCTTTTAATATAGCGAGCTAGGTGGCGCAGCGGTTAATAACGCGACTCGACACCAACGCTCGTGGGTTTGATTTCCGCACAGGACAAACATATGTGTTCATGATCATGTCCGTTTGTATTAATTTGGTATTTTTAAGTGGTAGGGTGCATCATAGCAGCCCAGTCGAGCGTTGTTGTGTTCCTGCGTGTGAGTGAGGTCACCAGTAAGCTTCCAAGGAGCTGCTGAGTTGGCAGCAGAGGTGGCATCGCGCTAGTGATGATCAATAAGCGTCCATAGGCTACGGTACAGGTGGGCCGTATGCTTGTATGCCCCCCGACATTGTACAAAATTAAAACATGAACTGTAACCCTTTTCTGCATATAAATAAAGATGTTGTTTCTACATAGCAAAATATCTTTTTTTGTACAATGTTGGAAGGCAAACAAGCATACGGCCCCACCTGATGTAAAGCGGTTAACGGAGCCTATGAACCCTCGTAATACATTAAGTATCACTCGCGTGATGTCACTTCTGCTGCTAACTTAGCAACTCCTTAGGGGCTTGGTGACTTCACTCATACGCAGGAACACAACAACCCTCGTACGAATGCTATGATCTACCTCTTTTAAAACGCCAGACCAAGACAAATAGACATGTTCACGCACACAAATGTTTGTCTTGTGTGGGAATCGAACGCACGAGCGTTGGTGTGAAAGTCGCGACTGCACCACCGAGCTTGTCAATATCTCTACCTTGTGTACACATATGTACTTATCTGTTACATATACTATACTAGCTGCTGCCCGCGGCTCCGCCCGCGTGGAGTCAAATAACGTAGCCTGTGTGTTAATCCAGATCATAATCTATCTACGTGCCAAATTTCATTCAAATCCGTTCAGCCGTTTAAGCGTGAAAGAGCAACAAACATCCATCCATACATACAAACTTTCGCATTTATAATACTATAGTAGGAGGTTCTTACTTTGTTATTTTATGTTTTCCTGGTGAAGTCGGAATAAACGTATCCCTATATAATCAACCAATTTTACGCTAAGAACATATGGTTCCATAATATATGGGAGCTAATAGGAAATCCGTTGTCCGAACAAGATATCCGGGAATTTCCCAGGGGGCCAGGTTCGGAAGACGATGGCTGCCACGTTCCTTGATTTCAGCAAGGGACTACGGTTGGCAAACAAGAATAAACAACTTTAAAAGGACCATGCAAACAAGTTTTGGCAGTGAAACTACTGCCGCCACTTTACTCGTCGTGGTTTTGGGTTTTAGGGTTCCGTAACGTAAACAAAACGCCATTGTCACACTGCTGTCTGCCCGTCCATTTGTCTGTATGTCACAGGTTTATAAATCGTAAATGATATCCTACTAATATTATAAATGCGAAAGTTTGTATGTATGGATGTTTGTTGCTCTTTCACGCTTAAACGGCTGAACGGATTTGAATGAAATTTGGCACGTAGATAGATTATGATCTGGATTAACACATAGGCTACGTTATTTGACTCCACGCGGGCGGAGCCGCGGGCAGCAGCTAGTGATTTATAATGTTGATTGAAAAACAAAATGTTATCTGAAAGAAAATTTGTTTTCGAGAGACATCAAACCAGCTCGGCTTTCCCAAGCTCCCTCCACCCAAACCGCAGTCAAATAACAACTCGCTGGAGGGTCATTGTGTTTCCGTGTGTAAGTGAGGTCGCCAGTAAGCTCCTAAGGAGTTGCTGTGTTAGCAGCAGAGGTGGCATTGAGCGAGTTTTTTTTTAATACTACGTCGGGAGGCATGCAAGCATACGGTAAAGCGCGCACCGTAGCCTATTAGCGCTTGCGAAATATTAAGTATCCCTCGCGCGATGCCTCCTCTGCTGCTTACACAGCAACTCCTTGGGAGCTTACTGGTGACCTCACTCACACGTAGGAACACAAACACCCTCTAGGGAGTTGTTATTTGGCTGCGGTTTTCTGTGAGGTGGAGGTACTTCCCGAGGCGGGCTGCTTTGATGCACCCTACCTCTCTTAAAAACTGATGTATCGTACTTTACATCAGGTGGGTATAGAAGTTTTGAAATGATGATGATGAACTAACATTAGCATGTGAACTAAGATTAATCTGGTTCCTACTTACCATCAATCTTTCAAAGCAGCCTTTCACAAAAGATAAATAACTCTGGGCACGACCCTTATAATATTCATACGATTAGGTATATAATTTAGTTAGGGAACCCCATAACTAAGGGATGTTTACATATTATGTGGTTCATAATGTTTCTTTGTTGTTGAGAGCTCGATAGCGACGTTGCGCGTGTCGTTCTAACCGAACATGCAACCTGCAAGCAACGTCGACCGCAGTCTGTACATGGATGGGACGGGAAGTTCCGGTTGCTATCAATGGACAGTCGACCTAAGTCGGTGGCCCTCGGGCGGCTTAAAAACACTGGCCTACACCACTCCGCAGTTGGAACGTGATGGATTATGCTCTAAACCCCTTCTGCTGAAGGGGGATCCGTATCCAAGCAGTGGGGTGAGTTAGGGTTGCTATTAGGCTCTATTCAGTTCATTATATGCCTGTATGCTGTGGTCACTTGCTGAGGAGACGAAGGGCTCCTCAGAAATTATGTTTTTACACTACTATGGTGGCAAATAGGTAAGCCTTAGAGAGCCCGGTGGCGGAGTAAGCAATACTATTTAATTTGTTCGCTAGACTAAGAATAATTAAAAAAAAAAACTAGTATTGACGAGCTCGGTGGCGCAGCAGTTAATAACGCAACTTTGACCACAGTCCTCGTGGGTTGGATTCCCGTACACAATAAATTAGTGTACATGAACATGTCTGTTTATCTCGGTCCGGGTGGTTTAAAAAGAGTTAGGGAGCATCAAAACAGTCCGTCCTGGGAAGTAGCTCCACCTCACAGAAAACCACAGCCGAATAACAACTTCCAGTAGGGTTGTTGTGTTCCTGCGAGTGAGCTCCCGAGGAGTTGCTGTGGTAGCAACAGAAGTGACACACGAGTGATGCTTAATGTATTGCGAGCATTCATAGGCGGTATGTCAAAATTCATCTTCCTGCGTCTTCACGTACTTCTTGAATCCATTAGCTCTCGCTTTTTTCACCAGAATTTCGGAGGGCACGATAAGCCGGCGATCCAGGCTATTGTCGATGGAGGCGCATTTTTTCACATAACTTTTTAAGTCTTTTTAAAGGAAGTTCGAAAATATTTCTCATACCATTTAACATCATATTATATTTGTTTTCATATATTTTCTTATACTAATGATCGAAAATCCTAATCATTCTAATACATAACGCTAATATTCATAAATTTGTTTTATATATTTGTTTTCATATATTTCTTAATCATAAGTGTTATTGCTTGTAGATCGTATTCGCAATGACGAGGTTAGAAGCAGAGTTGTTTTGAAAGAGAGCGTCGGTGTTAAAATAAGAAGAGGCATGATCCATTGTTTCGGACATGTAGAACGAATGCAGCATAAAAGAATGACGAAGCAGATATACAATGCAACAGTGGAAGGATGTAGGAGCCGAGGAAGGCCAAGACTTACCTACCATGATCAAATTGGTCGTGTACTATCAAAGGGTGATGTCAGGAGCCCGAGAAACCGGCGAGCGTGCATGAGAAGAGCAATGAATGTTAAAGAAGCGAGTGAGGTATGTAAGGATCGAGTCAAGTGGCGCTCGGTTCTCTGCCCGTACGAGATTTGGCGTGAAGTTATAGATAGATAGATAAGTGTTATTTATCCGCATTGGATTGCAATGGAAAAAAATAAAAAGTAGTAGTAAAAATACTACATTCACGCGATGCCTTCTCTGTTGCTAACACAGCAACTCCTTGGAAGCTTACTGGTGACCTCGCTCACACGCAGGAACACAACAACCCTCTAGGGAGTTGTTATATGGCTGCGTTTTTCTGTCAGGTGGAGGTACTTCCCCAGACGGGCAAATTGGTAACAATAAAAAATTATGAACAACAAAAGTATGTAAGTACATAAAGTATTTTGTTGTAGTGAACAATTTAAATAAAGGCCAATAAGTACATAATTAGCTTTACAACCGTAATGACTCCATGGAGCCATTTTCGAGTGGAAATTGTCCATTTGCCAAATATATTTTGCCTGGCTTACTTACTCGGCCATTAGGTACTTCAATTAGGTCACACAATTAATTCAGTTAGGCCATATACATAGGGACAAACAAAATTAGCTCGATAACTTTGACGAGCCCGCTGACGCAGTGGTTAGTAACCTTCTATTCTTTGACACCGACACTCGTGGGTTCGATTCCGACATAGGACGAACATTTGTGTGCATGAACACGTCTTTTTGTCTTGGTTTGGGTGTTTTCTATATATCATGTTTTTTTTTTATACAACAGTTACCGTAGTCTATTAACTCTTGTAACATGTATCACTTCTGCGATGCCTCCTCTGCTGCTTACACACAGCAACTCCTTAGGAGCTTACTGGTGACCTCCCTCACACGGAACACACCAACTCTCTAGGGAGTTGTTGTTTGCCTGCGGTTTTCTGTGAGGTGGAGGTACTTCCCCAGACGAACTGCTTTGATGCGCCCTACCTCTCTTAAAACATCCAGACCAAGACAAACAGGGATGTTCATGCACTTATAATTAATGTACATAAAGGCGGTCTTATCGCAAAGCAATCTCTTTCAGACAACCTTAGGGTAGAGGAAAACTAAAAGAAAATTCAGGCAGATAGGTGGCGCTGTATAAACTAGAAAACATACCAGAGGATTACTTGTTAATAATCAAAAACAATAATGACGATAGATACTTATATATTAATTCACTTATTGAGATATATTTATTGGGTCGGCCTTTATTATGGTGGAAATATCGACTATAATTTCTCTTTTAACGGACTTTAAGGAAGTTCAATATAAATATGCATACCTGTACCGTAATTGTTAAAAATGTTAAGTTACGTATATATACATTATATATATATAAATTAAATTACCTACAGCGTCATCTAAATATATACTAAACATATTGATTATGAACCTAAAACTAAAAACCTTAAAAAATATAATATAATAACTAAAATATATTATTAAAACGGAGTCCCTTTAGGCAAGGTTCCGAAGATACTGGCAGCGTTCCCCCTTTGAATAGCTAGACTAATTCTTTGTCCGAGGTAGTTGCCAGCTCTTCGGTCTCCTGTGATGTCGACTAACCTTTTTGCTATTTCCTTGAAAAGCCTTATAGCGCTAGGACCCCACAGACCAAGGGTCTCGACACCGAATGGGACAAAATCATATTCGGAGCCTAGACCCCTGTATCTGTATGCTTTAGCTTTTTCAGCCGCTTCACACGCCGCACCAGCTCTGTTGTTGGTTCCATGTAGATGGGAAGGGGCCAGCGTGTCTGAACAGGTTGCATCCCATACCAGCACCCGGCCCATCTTCCATGGAATCAAACTCATACCGTCCGGTCTCTTGCCATCGTCTCTTGCAATACCAGTCGGCTCAAGTAGACTTGGCACGTTGACGGTGGCAAGGGTCCGGCTTATAATATCGTTAAGTGCGGCATGTCTAATAATAATCTTAATTCACTTAGCAAAGTTATACAACATTGACATCCAGTTTAACAAAAGATGTGAACATGATGAACATAATTATGTGATTATATTAATTAATATTATATTATAGTGATTTTAAAATTATATTCAATTTAATAATTAAGTACTCATATTAAGCAATATATCTATAATTGGTGTACACATGAGAATGCAGCTGTATATCCATTTTTATATGTAGCTAGCTAACCCGTCAGACATTGTTCTGGAACCTCAAACTGGAATAAATATTTAAAATAATATATTTAAATAAATAATGTTGCTGGTTTTCCTACACGGGAACATGCGACATACTGTCAAACCCGCGAAATTAAAATAGTCGTTAAGTTTTCTGATATACTTAAATTTTCTGCGCAATTTTCTTAATATTTCATTCCGTAAGAACCTTCTATAAGGTATTAGAAAACAAACAAAACCAGTTGAGAATGCGCAAGCTTGCATTGCCAGAGGAACACCTGGCTCGTCAATTATATAAGAATTCCATTTTTTTTTTTTTATTTGTCTGATATTTTGACCATGTTCCTTAAGAGATTGGAACAGTGTTCCTGAACATTCCTATTCTACTTTTTTATTCTGAATCCGAATCTGAAGTCAAATTTTGAATATTCGAAAAAAAGCGACAGACAAACACACAGACATACGCACAGACAAACATATAGATTTCGTATAGGAACGGTTCCTGAAAAAGATGAATGAAATCGGTTAAGTCGTTCTCAGTTATGGAGTGACCAAGGGAAATAGGGATTCATTTATATACATATATATATAGAGTGTGATGTGTATGCTGTCGGTATGTCTTAACATGACCAAATTGGTCGTGTTTTATCAGAAGGTGATGTCAGAAGCCCCAGGAACCGGCGAGCGTGCATGAAAAGAGCTATGAATGTCACAGAAGCGAGTGCAAGCACCGCGTCTTATGGCGCTCGGTTCTCTCTGCCTACCCCACAAGGGACTTGGCGTGAAGATATACATACATACATGTCTTAAATAAATAAATGTTTATCCGTAAACTAGCCAAGAAGCGCTGCGCATTTTTCTTTACCACACGACCCGTAGCGGTGAGCCTTTTTTACTACACAAAATCGTATAATTGGCTCTTCATAGGTCATTTCGTTCATGATTGGAACACAACCCATTGTACAATCAGTAGAACAAACAAAGAAAGACAGAATCCGTGTGTGAGCTTAGGATCATTGAACATTCTGCACCGAATCCCGAGGTCCTTCCTTCTACCTATCTATAACTTCACGCCAAATCCCCTACGGGGTAGGCAGAGGGAACCGAGCGCCACGTAACTCTATCCTTACATACCTCACTCGCTTCTTTAAAATTCATTGCTCTTTTCATGCACGCTCGCCGGTTTCTAGGGCTCCTTCCTTCTAGGTGTTCATAAAACCCTGGCGGGAAGATCCTCTCGGGTGCTACACTCGGTTTATGCGGCCCTAGTAACGTTATAGGCACGGCGTTGGTCGCTGATGCAGAAGGCGCCAGGTGCTCGTAGACGACTAATTTTCAGTCTGGTGCGCTAATTGAGCCTTCAGCGCGCCCGCCCGTGAAAACACCCCTCAATTTACAGACGCTTGGCTTTTCCAGAATATCACAGCAAATATATTACTATTTGAATAACAATTTTATGGTAACATCCATTATATGTTTATACAGAGGGTATTCAATTTGACGAGCTCGGTGGCTCAGTTGTTAATGACGCGACGTTGACACCAACGCTCTTGGGTTCGATTCCGACACAAGGCAAACATTTGTATGCATGAACATGTCTGTTTGTCTTGGTCTGGATGTTTTAAGAGAGGTAGGGCGCATTAAAGTAGCCCGCCTGGGGAAGTGCCTCCACCTCACAGAAAACCCCAGTCAAATAACAACTCCCTAGAGGGTTGTCGTATTCCTGCGTGTAAGTGAGGTCACCAGTAAGCTCCCAAGGAGTTGCTGTGCAAGCAGCAGAGAAGGCATCACGCGAGTGATAATTAATATATCGCAAGCGTTAATAGGCTACGGTACCCGCTTTACATCAGGTAGGCCGTATGTCTCCCGAAGTAGTATAAAGGAAAATGATTTTTTTATACAACGTAGGGAGAGACATAAGCATGCAGCCTACATAATCAACAATATATACGGTTTGAAGAAGCTCATGCTGTAGTGCCTAGCAAACCTCGGCAAGGACTTCATTCCACAATTTAAGAGTTATCAGAAGGAAACTTCTCTAGTATGCGACCATTGACGAGCTCGGTGGCTCAGTGGTGGAACGCGCTGTTACGCTACTTTGACACCAACGCTCGTGGGTTCGATTCCCACACAGTACAAACATTTGTGTGCATGAACATGTCTGTTTGTATTGGTATGGGTATTTTCTATGTATAATAAGTATGTATTTACAAAAAAAATATGTATTTACGTATGTTTATCAGTTGTCTAGTACCCATAACACAAGCTTCGCTTACTTTGGGGCTAGGTGGCGCTGTGCAATTTGTCCGACAATATTTATTTATTTATTTATTGCGGTTCCAGTGTTTGAAACGGGATCCACATCAAACATCGCGATTTTAGGAGGCTGTTGACGTCCTCGGAACTCAACCCTTTGTACAACCGGTAGAACACATTGGTATTTTGGACTGTAAGAAGTATATTTAAACGTCTTTAACCCGTGCGAGATTATTGCGTGTGAACACATAAATATGTCAAAGTATATGATGAGATGTATTTATTGATCAAGTAATAAATAACTAACGGACCTGGCTATAAATCTTCTTCTTCTTAGCGATAAGCCATTTCCTAATCCATTACGACTTGCCAGGTCCGCTAAGGATTCGGCAAAGATACTGATTTTATACATGACGTGAAAAAACTATATTAAGTGACTATCCAAGCTATCCAGGTCTCTATGGATAACCTGTGCGAGATTATCATATGCGTGATATAAATATGTCAGTGTATGTGATAAGATGTACAGGTCAATATATAAATAATTAATGTATCTATACACTGTCAATCTTAAAATTTAACTTTTGACAGGTAATCATTTCAACGACTCAGTAAGAGACAGGTACAACTATCAAGTGTTGCGTATCTTATAAATTCGAAAGAGATGGAAGGATCTGTTAACAGTTGCTTAATAAAACGCAGTATAGCTATAAATCTTTACCAAAATATCCTTAGGTTCATTCTCGTATATCGTGAATCGAGAATATTCAATGTTCGTACACGACACAAACACGAATGTATCCGTGGCTGCGCGGCGGCAACGATCCGTGTTTGATCTGACACTTGATTGATGGAGCTCTCACGGGCTTCTGTTACCCTGGTATTTTCGCAATCAAAGAAACAATGTTTTATGCCTATCAGGTAGCAAGCAAACGTGTGCTTTCGAAGTAAACCAGGTCAAATAGGGGCGCAAGTATTTTTTTTTTATATAAAGCCTAGAGGCATACGGCCCTCCTGATGGAAAGTGGTTACAGAAAACTATGAAAGCCCTCAATACAGGAGGCATCGCTCAAATGTTGCTAACCCAGAGATTAACACCTAACTTAGGAGCTTACTGATAAACTCACTCACTCGCAGAAACACAACAATGCTCCAGGGAGGTTTAATGTCAATTCGAAGAATCTTAGTTATGCAAATGATAAGGTTCTCCTTGCGCCGTTTGTCAGTGCGCTTTGAAAACTGCTGCTTGTCTGCGAGAGCTTTGCCGCGGAGCATAGACTAATATACAATACAACGAAAAGTCAGTTCATGGTATTTAACAACAAGTGTCCTGAGGGCGTGCCTCCCATTATGCTTAATGGTACTGCCCTCACCAGAGTGAATGAGTTTAAATGTCTTGGTTATGCCACAGAAAACCGTAAAGATGACTTGGATATTGAGAGGGAACGGAGGGCGCTGCCAGTGCGTGGAAATACGCTGATGGTTTGCACGACGCAGTAAGGAAGTAAAGATTACTCTTTTTATATCATATTGCCAATCGTTTTATACGTGCAGTCAATGGACTTCATTCACTAAGCGTGCTTACAGTGATTTTCGTGTCCTGTTAAAGTTTTTAGAGTTCAGTTGGGGCTGCCTGATTTTTGTAGTGCGTCAGGGATGTTTGCAGAGGCACGTACAAACGACTTCTTCTCTGTCATACGTAAAAGCGCTCCCTGATGAGCAGAATGTATGGCAGCTCCAAAGGAATCTTTAGAATGTTCTACGATCGGTGTGACGGGCGTCTGCTTGAGTACTGGAATGTTGTACTTAGAAGTGCATTGTTATATTCAGGAAACTAACATTACAATATAAGCCTTTTATGTTTCTTAATAAATTATATGGATCTAGATCAATAATAAATCAATTACATATATATAAGCCCCAGGAACCGGCGAGCGTGCATGAAAAGAGCTATGAATGTCACAGAAGCGAGTGAAGTATGCAAGGACCGCGTCTTATGGCGCTCGGTTTGCTCTGCCTACCCCGCAAGGGACTTGGCGTGAAGATATACATACATATATATATATATATATATTAGCCCAAAATGACATCAACTTCCTTCGAGTGGTTGAAGTCAGGATCAATAAGCGTAACGAAGGGATGCCAACGCAATTCCTTCCAGAATCGAAACGTGTGGAAGTCAATCAATAAAAACGGCTATTGTTATCGTATCTTTAGAAGCAAAGCCTATGTAGATAGTAGCCTTAATAGGAAACTTGACTGGAGAAGTATCTCTACCTTGCTGAAAATCGCTCTCTGGACAGTTGCTGGGTTCTTGCGAATGTCGGGGTATCACTCCTGCGGTTACTGTGATAACATGGGGCATGGCAACTCGCGAGCTATATATACCCTGTATTACAAACGATTATAGGGTATGGTGACAGCTTCACGTCATGGCGTGTATTTATTATAGAGAAGAATACAAAAAAGAACGGATCCGTTGATCAACATGTCCCCGGTTTGAATCCTGGCATGTACCACTAAATTCATGTTTTCGGATGTACGCATATATTTGTAATTATCACTTACTGGGCGGTGATGGAAAACATCGCGTGCGCATGTCCAAGATATTATATTTAGAAAAAGTGTTAATGATGTAGTTTTTCATCTGGGTCGTGGAGGCCTGACAGTGAGTCGCTCCATGAAAAATCAGTATCTTCGCCAAATCCTTAGTCTTAGCTAACGGACCCCGCCAATCCTAATGGACATTCATATAACGGTAAGAAAAGGAGAAGTATACAAACAATGTATATATTTCTTGTTCACATTACGCAATCAAACTAAAAAAAATCTAATTTTCAAACGGAGTGATCAATCCAGTAGTGGAGTGGTTACCAATGACTACTTTCATGCCGAGCTTCGTGGGTTTGATTCGGCACAAGACACTGCATGGGCATGTCTGTTTGTTTTGGTCTAGGTGTTTTAAACACCTAGTGGGCGCATCTAAGCACCCCGACTATGGAAGTATCTCCATCTTACAGAAAACAGCTAGTAACAATTATATGGAGGGCTGTTGTGTTCCTACTAGTTAGTAAACTTACTACTAAGCTTGAATATTCATTAAGTATCACTAGCGCGTTACCACCTCTGCTGTTAACACGGCTACTCTTTAGGAGCTTACTGGTTCCAAGACGAGGAGTAGGACGTTTCCAAGAACCGAAAACATTTTAAAACTCTTTCTAACTATTTAACTTTAGGGTCGGCAACGCAAGTGTGACACCCCTGGTGTTACAAATGTCCATAGGCTACGGTAACTGCTTACCATCAGGCAGGCCGTAAGCTTGTTTGCCATTTATAATTTGTATAAAAAAAATAACTATTTAAACATTTAGAAACCGTTAGCAACAAAACGAAACCTTTGTAAACACCGATCGTAATTGCCAACTTACAGGTGGTGAGATTTGGCTTGACCTTTAAAAGTAAAGCCTCGAACGATTCATATTCTCAAATGTTTTTCCTCGCTGATCTCGAGTTGGTTCATAAATACGGCTCACGTATGTACGTCCCAATGGATCACATATATCACACGAGATAAACTGGTCGAGATATATCGAGGGAATATGTCGAGCGCCTGAAATACTGGCCATACACACAGAATAATAGGAATCGCTCTAGCGAATGCCCAAGGTCTTCAATTCTATTATGGTTTGAAGATATTGCATTATTATAATGGTAAGATTGACGGCTGAGAAAAATTATATGGCTTTCTATTCAAGTATACTGCGTAATGCATGTACGCCTAAATTAAGTTATATAGTAAACGTTCTCCGTTGGTTCAGACATGAAGAAGGAATGCAGGAGAAAGAAATACGAAACGTTTTTATCGTATTAATTTTTTTTATACCACGTCGAGAGGCATACAAGCATGCGGCCCACCTGATGTAAAGCGGATACCGTAGCCTATTAACGCTTGCGATATATTAAGTATCACTCGCGCGATGCCTCCTCTGCTGCTTACACAGGAACTCCATGGGAGCTTACTGGTGACCTCACTCGCACGCAGGAATACAACAACCCTCTAAGGAGTTGTTGTTGTTGGCTGCGGTTTTTTGTGAGGTGGAGGTGCTTCCCCAAACGGGCTGCTTTGTTGCACCCTACCTCTCTTAAAACATTCAGACCAAGACAAACAGACATGTTCATTCACACAAATGTTTGCCTTGTGTGGTAATCGAACCCACGAGCGTTGGTGCCAAAGTCGCGTCATTCAAATAAGCCACAGAGCTCGTCAAAAAAAATTTCGTTATATATAAAAATAAATGTTTTCCCACCATATAACGCTACTATAATTTTTTATACATCATTGGGAGGCATTCAACCACATGGCCTACTTGATGTAAAGTGGTTACCATGGCTTATGAACGCTCGCATTACATTAAATATTACTCACGCGATGCCATCTCTGCTGGCAACGCAGCAACTCCTTAGGAGCTAGATAACCTCACTCACACGTAGGAACACAACAACCCTCTATGGGGTTGTTATTTGGCTGCAGTCTTCTGTGAGGTGGAAGTACTTCCCCAGACGGGTTTCTTTAATGCGTCCTACCTCTTAACATCACCTAAATCAAGACAAACAGACATGTTCATGCAAACAAAACCAAACTGCCAAAGCCAAAAAAAATCTGAGATACGCGAAATATATTTATTTATGTACATATATAATATGCTCGTTTAAATACATAAGAATTGTATTCAAATTCAATTTTATTTTCATTCAAATCATCCTAGGAATCGTATTTATTCCTCTACCATTGCAAATTACAGTCAGTAATGACTTATTAATGGTACGTATTCCCGCCGATGTTCCCGACCCAATGGTTATTGATTCCGTTATCATAACAAATGGTGCTGACATCGCTATATTTGACTGGCGCCTTGTCAAATATCGAAAATAAATTATGCGTGAATATTTCGCTGTATATGTTTAAGAGTAGTGATCGTCTAGTTGGATATAGCACCGGCCTCTTGATCAAGATGGTGCGAATCCCAAGTAGGTCCTCTGTGTGAATCCTGTATCGTATGTTTTTGAATTTATGTACATATTTGTTGAGAGCTCGATGGCATGGCATTCTAACCGAATACGCAGGTTAAGCAACGTCGACCGCAGCCTGTTTCTCCGTGCTCGGAGGGCACGTTAAGCCGTCGGTCCCGGCTGTTGTCGATAGATGACAGTCGTTAAGCTAAGTTAGTGGTACTCGGGCGGCTTTAAAACATTGGCCTCCGCCAATCAGCATTTGAGAAGCGTGACGGAGTATGCTCTAAACCCCTACGGTTGAAGGGAGACCCGTATCCCTGCAGTGGGATGAGTAAGGGTTGATGTGGACATATTTGTAATAATCCCTTGCTCAGCAGTGAAGGAAAACGTCGTGAGGAAATGGGAAAGTCAAAGAGATTACTCATATTTCGAAAGTCGCGCGACTTAACCTGAGAAAGATCTGGTTCTCCCTCTGAGTTGCGGACGTCTGACGGTAGTCACGTCATGTGAAAATCGGTGTATTCACCAAATTAGGCTCATGTAGAGGGCCCCGTCAATCATATTTACGGATTGGGAAGCAGCATAACACGAAGAAGATATCGATATGTATGTCAAAGTTATAATAACAATAAATAAATAAATAATTACGTTTATTTTTCTCACAAAGGTAATAACAAATTACAGAAGCACTAAATTCACAAGGAAATTAAAAGAAAACCTTGTTAGAGTCTGGAGTCCGTACTAGGTTTGGAACCTGTATAATAGATCTCCCGGCTCTTTCCCGGTTTGTGCCTTAATAATAGAAATATTTCTCTTAAGTTACCGTGACATCTGTTTGTGGAACTAATTTAGCCCCTGTGGAGACAACTGTGTTCTTGGGTATAACAATTGACTCCAAACTACAATGGGGCCCACAAATTGAAAAATTATCAGGAAAACTAAGTTCTGCAGCCTATGCAGTGAAAACTATTAGACGGCTCACTGATGTTGATACGGCTAGAATAGTTTATTTCAGCTACTTTCATAGTATTATGTCATACGGAATTCTTCTTTGGGGTAACTCCGCGGATATTAACACCATCTTTTTATTGCAAAAGAGAGCCATAAGAGCTATCTACAAACTTGGTCCCCGGGAGAGCCTTAGAGAAAAATTCAAAGAAATAAATATTCTACCAGTCGCATCGCAATATATCTATGAAAATCTTTTGTATGTCCATAAAAACATAGACTCATTTTGTAAAAAGAGTGATACTCATAACATAAATACTAGATATAAGCATAATCTTGTGTTACATCCAAGCCGTCTCCACAAAATAAGTAATTCTTTTATGGGGCAATGTATACGGTTCTATAACAAACTTCCCAGCAATATAAGAGAATTGTCAATAAACAAATTTAAAACTACTATTAAAGCCAAATTGTGTAGCAGGGCATATTATAAAGTATCTGACTATATTAATGATAAAAATGCCTGGGATTGAGTGGATCCAATTGTAATGTAATTAATAAATTATGTAAATTTGTTTGGATACCAAAAGAGGGATGCCTGAGTTTTTTGGCAGTATTTTTATCAGTGCTCACCTAGTCATAAACTGCACGGTAGGGAAAAAAATTGTGACGATTCCAAACAAATGTAGCCATTTTTACGGAATAAAAAGATTTTGACTTTGACTTTGAGATACATATAAAGATGCTGGCCAAGTTGGCCAAGAGGTATATCAGACGACCGCGAAGACGCTTTATGTGAAGCGTGAGAGTAGTAGCTGTATCTTGCGTGTCTTTTATTCGATGTCCTTAAATCCAAAATACCAAGCTATTCTCTAAGTTATGTCATAGACCTTTTTATGACAGATATAGTACGAGGCCATCACATCATCTATTAGAAGGTCACCCTCATTAGACGGTGATTTTCGAGGATAGTATTTAGTATAAGCCACTAAGTGTTGGAGTAATTTTCCACTACCACAATGGTCAATTTATACTTTTGTAAATTGTCCGTTATATTTTTTATTGTTTTCTGTTACTTAGTGATTAAGTTATTTAAGCATATTTATTCTGGTGATGCCAAAGTTCATAATTTTATCTTACCGTTAGGTATAATTTGAAGCACCCTTTTCGAACTTTTGTTTTCAGGCTTATCATAAGTTGACTTTTCATTGTGTTATATCTTAGTCCATGTTCCTCACATACGAAGTTCAATTTTCTGCGCTCTGACTGTCGGAGCAAGCAGCACTATGTCGTCTGCGTAGCGTAAATTATTTTACAAACATCATCAACAAAAGATACGGTCGGATTTATGTCGGATACATGTCGCTTAACTATCAGCCTAGGTCAATGTACAGGTTGCATAGGTTTGGCGAGGATAATCCACCTTCTCTCACTCTATACTTCAATTCGTAGGGATCAGAAAACGTGCCAACTCATTTAACACTATTTATGTATTTGTTGTACCAATATTCAAGCAAGGTAATGAGTTTAGAAGCCATCCCCGCTTTCCTTGGTTTGTCCCGAATGCTCTGAAGCACTTTAAGAAACAGGGCGGTCTGTGTAATAATAATCAATAAGATAAAGCATTGCCAAAAGATGTAAGTAACTAGCAACGCCGAATCTTCGGGTTAACTGAACTCGATATCAAATCGATGGCTATTTAGTTCTTAAAGTGTGACACAGCGGTGTATATATCAATGCCTTTACATAACATAAATTTTTATTTGCGTAAAACATGGTGTACATTAAATAGGTGTTACATTTTTTTAGGACGCGTCGGGTGGTGTCCCTTGGCGCATTTGCAAATGTATGTTATGTTGTCCATGTTATCCACCAGCAGACGAACATTGTTAAGTGTATTACCTAGTCCTAATGTAAGGAAAATATTAAAAAATGTGTGAATTAGGGAAATATTGAAAGTAGAATAAGTGGTGTAATATTTCAAAGCAAAGCTTTTATATTTTTAACTATAAGCAACCGCAAATGCGCGTTGTCCACGGGAGCTACTGCCGACAAACTGACTTACAGTTTGGCAGAGTGTAAATTGTGTTATGTTTTGTGTTAATGTTAAATAAATAAATAAATAATAATAATTTTTTTAGGTCTACATGTTTTGCTAATTTATAAAAAGCATGCAAATTATATAATTATACAATAACAGTTTTTAATTTTTTCTAATATATATGTCAAAATTTTAAAATACTACTTACATAATTTAAGTTATTCTGTCATACAATTCTTTAATGTCAATAATTATTTTCTTTGAGTCATAAAAACAAATTATTTTTAAATAATGTGATATTAAGTCCTTTAAATGCATTTGGTACTTTATTATATATGAATGCACATGGTTATACAACTTTTAGCATATTTTTCAGATCTTGGAACATCATTCAAAACCAGCCTATAGGTACTGGTTCCTTTGTAGTCTTGAGGTTATCTTTTGGACTTCCTTAAACAAGGCTTTATATTTGTTTTCAAGGCTTTAAGAGTACTTTAGTTATTAAAACGCTTCCTCATTAACATCAAATGTGCAAAGTAATTTAACTTTCTATCGCGACCTGTATATAAGCTCGGCTAGATTATCTCCGGACGCATCTGCAACTGTGTATTTTAATCTATTGTTCTTACTGTGTCGCTAGTGTTTGCTTATATTTGGCTAGTGGGATATAAACCTTGACGAGCTCGGTGGCTCAGTCGTGAATGACGCGACTTTGATACCAACGCTCGTGTGTTCGATTCCCACACAAAGCAAACGTTTGCGTGCATGAACATGTCTGTTTGTCTTGGTCTGGATGTTTTAAGAGAGGTACCTCCACCTCACAGAAAACCGCAGCCAAATAACAACTCCCTAGAGGGTAGTCGTGTTCCTGCGTGTGAATGAGGTCACCAGTAAGCTCCCAAGGAGTTGCTGTGTAAACAGCAGAGGAGACATCGCGCGAGTGATACTTAATATTTCGCAAGCGATAATAGGCTACGGTATCCGCTTTACATCAGGTGGGCCGTATGCTTGTATGTCTCTCGAGGTAGAAAAAAAAAGAGTTTTCTACCGAGAACACTCAGAATATACAATGAACTTCCTACCAAGGTTTTCCCTAGATGCTGCAGCATGAGGTTCGCCACAGAAGGCGTGAAGACGTTATACAGAGTCAGCAATGCACTATTTAAACCCCTGGTGTTGCAAGTACTTATGGGCTACGGTAACTGCTTACCATCGGGCAGGATGTATACTTGTGTTCGACCTCATCGGTAGATATACAAGGAATGTATCATTTTGAGGGTTCATCATTCATGTAAAAATCTTCCAAAACCTGTCGCACCCGCTCGGCGGTGAAGGAAAACCTCGCGAGGAAACCAGCACGTCCAAAACCTTACCTAAGAAAAATCTGGTTTTCCCTCTGAGTTGTGATCCGACGGCAGTCGCACCGTGTAAAAAACAGTGTCTTCGGTAAATCCTTAGGCTTAGGCAGCGGACCCCGCCAATCTTAATGGATTAGGAAACGGGATAACGCGAAGCAGAAGATTCAAAGCTACTTTTATAGCTGAAAAATAAATATATATTTATTGGACATGTTATGCGTACAGTTCGTAAAACTTTTTTAATTCTCTAAATTGCTCCCCAAACGAAACTTTCATATTCAAAATTAATTTGCTTGCAGTGCCCGCCCCACTCCCTGTCACGAAAATTCATAATAATATGAATTTTCGTAAAATTCATAATAATATTATGAATTTTCGTGACAGAGACTCGAATTTTTTTATACTACATACGGCCCACCGGTAAAACGGTTACCGTAGCCTGTGAACGCCTGTATGCCGTCTCTGCTGCTAATACAGCAACTCCTTAGGAGTTAGCTGGTTAAGCCATGTGGTATAACCTAAGAAATATCTTTTTTTCTTTTTTAGAAATATTTTCCCTCTGTGTTGTAGAGGTCAAAGTAACCTCAGCCAAGTCTTCAGACTCAGGTAGCGGACACCACCAATCCTAAGGGATTGGTGAAGGGGGTAGCGCAAGGAAGAAGAAGACGCTAAAAAATAGTACTAATATTAACAATTGTTTTCCGTTGTTTCAGAATCACAACATGGGTCACCTGTATATGACAACGGTCTGTGTCCTGTTCATCATTTGTACCACCTATGCTCAAACTGGTGAGTACCATCTCCGTATAAAATTACTTCTGGTACAATTTAGATATATAGGTTACCAGGATATTTGCGCTTTGTATGCCTGAAAATCTCTGTTCGTCTTGGTCTGGATGCTTTTAAGAGAGGTAGGGCGCAACAAAGCAGCGCGTCTGGGGAAGTACCTCCACCTCACAGAAACCCGCAGCCAAATAACAAATCTCTGGAGTGTTGTTATATTTCTGCGTGTGAGTGAGGTCTCTAGTAAGCTTCTAAGGAGTTGCTGTGTTACTCGTAGCAGCAGAGGTGGTTTCGCGCGAGTGATCCTTAATGTATTACAAGCGTTCATAGGCTACGGTAACCACTTTACATCAGGAGGGCCGTATGATTACCTGTCCAGTTCATGCAGTCTCTCACGCAATATACAAAGTGATCGTCACGGACTACCTCCAGATCTGCAGGGAAGATAATGCTGCGAACAGTGCGAGTGAAGCGTTGGGAAAACTTCTTTATACATAGATAATAGATATGTTTCAAAAAAACATAGATAAATATGGTTCTTCAGTGCCTACATTGAGCGTTTTTGAATTGATCTTAAATTAAAAGTTGTTAATAAAAAGATTATGAGTGCGCTACTTAGCTTTGCTTTTACTTAGCGCTCGGTTCTCTCTGCCTACCCCGCAAGGGACTTGGCGTGGAGATATACATACATATATACATAGCTTTGTACGCCCTCTTAACATTCAGTACTCATAAACTTAAGCTCAGACCGCATCCTGTACAAAAACCCTTTGCGACTACTAAATTATAGACAGAATAAGCTATCTTACTCACAGTTGTAGAAGTTTCAACAGCACACCATTTATTGTGGACCTGTTTTCCACCAGCATTCCTTCGCTAAGACGACAATTGGCTAATGTTCATTTTGGGATACTCTGATTTTGTTAATAATTATATAATACCAGCTGGCCCGGCGAAGTTCGTACCGCCTCAAGTTCAATAAATGGTGTGTTAACTTATTAGATGGTATAAATTCCTTTAATACTTATTATCCTATTCCGGACGAAGACAAATCCAAAAACACAAAAGTCATAAAAATCGGTCCAGCCGTTCTTGAGTTATAAATGGTATAACTAACACGGCTTTTTTATGTATATAGGTATATAGATACACTAATTCGTTCTTGGGATATCATAAAAAAAGAATTTCATATAAAATGTATGAGAAATGTCATTTACTTTATTTTTTTTTGTTATTTTTTTCCATGTTTTAATACTTATTATCCTATTCCGGACGAAGACAAATCCAAAAACACAAAAATCATAAAAATCGGTGCAGCCGTTCTTGAGTTATAAATGGTGTAACTAACACGACTTTCTTTTATATATATAGATTTTATGAGGGTTGTATACCTTAATCAAATGCTGTTTACTTTATTGTTTATATGTGGAGATTTGTAATAACCATTGAAGTACTAGAATGTTCTTTAGCATATCATTGTTATTACCTCACTCACGCGCAGGAACACAATAATCCTCCTGGAAGTGGTTACTTAGCTGCGTTTTTCTATGAGGTAATGTTACGTTGCAGATCACACTTGCATTTTGATGCGAATTTCGGTGCTACCAGCACTCGGCTCAGATCGCACTCAGTCTAGCTAAGTGCCGCCTTCTATTCGAAAGTTAATTTGTGTTTCCCATTAATTGAATCTGAAAGCGATTGTAATAAATAAATATATATTGTCGGACAAATTACACAGCGCCATCTAGCCCCAAAGTAAGCGAAGTTTGTGTTATGTACTAGACAACTGAAAAACATACGTAAATACATATTTTTTTGTAAATATTCATGCACACAAATTTTGCCGTCGACTGACTAACCACTGCGTCATCGGGTTCGTCTAAAACAATGTAGGTGCCAACGAAAGCCTAGAGTCACCTACCACGACCAAACGTAGGTGTCGTCACAAGGCGGTATCAGAAGCCCTTGGAACATACGAGCGTGCATGAAAAGAAGTATGAATAACAAAGAAAAGTGAAGTATGAAGGACCTAGTCACATGGCTCTCGGTTCTATATGCCTTTTTTGTAGCACTAAAATGCAAAACAAGCGTACGTCCTGCCCGATGGTAAGCAGTTACCGCAGTTCATAGACATTTACAACACCAGAGGTGTAACTCATACGTTGGGTATTATAAAAACCATTTCGTTATCTTGAGTTCTCGAAAGAAAACTTCCTGGGCCCGCACAGTACGGAACCATTGCGGTTCCAGTGTGTGAGTGTGAACTCCCAGACATCTGGGAGCGGCGCGGTGGTAAAAATAAACTGTTGGCATCATATCCAACCTTTCTTCAGAACACAACCCGTTGTACAATCGGTAGAACACACCACGACAGGAGTTCCCAACCAGGGGGGCACGCCCCCCTAGGGAGGCGTAGAGAGATGTCAAGGGGGGCGGAATACGTTTGTATTTTAGACAGAAAAAAATAATTTAAAACTTTAATTTAACATCATAATATTACATTAATTAATTCAGCCGGGCTCTGTTTAAAAATAATAAATTGGTCTAAGATTTGAAAGCTGACATAGAATGGCTGATTCGAACATAAAAGGTGACTTCCATCTCTTGACATTGGAGAAATTTTGGATCAAACGATTTCTTGTTAATTAGGACGATGCCTCTCTTGTTTTGCGAATACTTGTCCCTTTTTCTTCAACTTACTTATGTGAGATAGGTTTCAGGTCTGGTTTTTAATTAAATCTAAGCAGCGCAATAGTCTTTCTGTCAATAGTTCTGGTAAAAACTGAACCTAGAATCCACTAACAGATATAGTGCATGCAAGCTCAAGTATCTCATTTTTATTTTAATTACAATTAAAATTTTTAATCAAAATTTTAAATTTATTCGAAGTTTATTTTGATAACTTAGAATTAAAATAAATAAAAGTTGTTAAAATAATGTGAGTTTTGTTTGCGATGAAAAACTTAAAGGGGGGCATGAAAATATTATTTGTAATCTAGGGAGGCTCAACGAAAGAAAGGTTGGAAAACCCTGCACCAGCGGCGTAGCGTGGGTGTCGGCCGCCCGGGGCGGAAGACAATTTTGCCGCCCTCTTATTTAGGTATTTCAATTTAATGTATACTATACATTACATACATTAATCCTAGAGAACTTTTCGGCAAGAACAGTCATCATTATTTGCATTATTCGGGTTAGATTTTAAATTAAAAAGTCACAGTTCACACTGTTGAATCTAGGTACACGTAGCGGAAAAATTAAATTTTTCACAAAGCTCATTAATTTCACAACCACTACACGTACTTATTTGCACAGAAATTACAGTTTTAAAGCGTAACATAAATTACGATACGAGACAACGTGAAATGGGCAACAGACGATCCATCAATAAAACTTTCTTTGAATTGTCCAAGCAACAAGTACCTCCTTCCTTGAAGGGGCTTACCTGTACCTTTAGTTTTTAAAATAAAATACCTACGGGGAATCCCCGCAAGTCAGTATAGACGCTGTTGTCAGCAGTTGCTACAAAATATTTAAAGAAAGGGGATTCCCCGAATTCGTCACAGAATAAGTAATGAAAAATTCCGTGCTCTTTTCAATTGGTCCGAATTTGTAGTTGCGATAAAAATATGAAATGGTTCAAATATTTTTATTATTTATTGAGAAATTTTGCCGCCCCGTAAAAAGTGCCGCCCGGGGCGCGCCGCCCCTGCCGCCCCCACTACGCTACGCCACTGCCCTGCACTAAGAGAAGCAAAATCTCGCCTTAAAATTAAGGTCTCAATACAGACTGTAAGCTTAGGATCGCTAACAATTCTCACAGCTCGTCTCTGAACCGAATTACAAGGTCCTAGCTGGTATCCAGGTGCGCCCGCTCTAAGGTGAGTACAGCACTCCATGTGCGGTCTGACTTGTGACTTGTATAAGTCTTTGTTCCGCGCTGAAGTACTGCTTTACTCTGTTTAGTGTTGCTTTTCTCCCTTCCTCCTTGGCGTGACTTTATAAACAAATATGTACATACATTTTTAGGCAGCTGCCCATATACGCCAATATTATTTATTTAATATACCTACATACATTATCATCACACCGTTCTCCCATTGGGGTAGGCAGGGACTATGGGACGCCAGGTGCATCGATCGAAAGATACGTCTCTCGCTTCTTCCACACTCATCAACCTCATTGGCAGAGCTGCGATAGCCAGCGGAGCCACATTACCCTCAAAATTGTCGTTTGGGGTAGACTGATGTCATCCAGCTAGCGTTTAGACGGTAATAGTGAGAAACTCCAAAATCGACACACTAATAGCTAACATATTGTAGTTTTGTATCCTTTAATTTGAAATTTAAATGTTCGTTGGTGAGGAAGAACGGTCCAAAATCGTTCCAATTAGAAAAAAAACATATGGGAAAACGTATGGCCGGCCACTCTGCAGTGCAGAGTCTGCACTGCACTCCCATCAACAGAAAAAGTAACAGCACTCGTCGCTAGATGTCGTACAGGGTTCCATATATTTTTAAAAAATTAAAAATAAAATATTTAAATATTTTTTAAATTTAAAAAATATCAGCTCTGCCTACACAGCTTGCTGTTATTTACTAGTTATGCATTCCCTTCTGTTTTGGGTGCTTTTGATTTAACCCGCTTTCAATACATCACCAATTTGATTTACATGTGTGTGTCTAAGGCGCCCCCTACCTATATCTCCATTCACTCTTGGCAGATACACATTTTTCGTAACTCTTTTGTCATTCATTCTTTCTAAATGATCAAACCATCTCAGCATCAATTCAATTCAAATTTTTTGTCACTATATCGTTTTTCATTCCACATAGTTCTCGTATTTATTTAACTCTTGTCATTTCCAGAAACTGAACCTCCTGTGACGGCTACAACCAAGGCTCCAGTGGCCACCACGACGGTGACTTCCACCTCCACTATAACCTGGGAGGAGACTCTGAACGAGGGCCAGGCGATACAGAAGGCGCTGCAGTACCTGCTGCAGCACCGCCAACCTGACTGGGGTTGGGGGAATGACACCCACCATGTGATGATGACCTTGCAGGTATTTAATTACCCGACTGCCCTAAAAACGGGTATAATATTTTCAATTTTATATTTAAGTATATTTGTGATTTACTTTAATCTATATCCTACTAATATTATAAATGCGAAAGTTTGTATGTATGGATGTTTGTTGCTCTTTCACGCTTAAACGGCTGAACGGATTTGAATGAAATTTGGCACGTAGATAGATTATGATCTGGATTAACACATAGGCTACGTTATTTGACTCCACGCGAGCGGAGCCGCGGGCAGCAGCTAGTATACTAATATATAAAACAAATAAGGTTGTTACTTTGTTTGTTTGGAGGCGCTAATCTTTGGAAGTAACAGTTGGAGTTGAAAAAATATTTTAGCAATTGATAAACCAAATCTAGAGGAAGGTTATAATTGGAGAAGACTGTTCAGCATCATGAAACGACTCTTAGAAACCGAAGAATAAGAAAGGAAGTAAGATACGAAAGTACCAGATGAATTACATGATCTTATATCCAGCCTGTGGGTGAGAGCTCGATGGCGTCGTTGCGTGTGTCATTCGAACCAAACACGCACGTTAAGCAACGTCGACCGCAGCCTGTCTATAGATGGGTTTCTCTATCTCGCGTTTCTCGTGCTTCGGAGGGCACGTTAAGCCGTCGGTCCCGGCTGTTGTCGATAGATGACAGTCGTTAAGCTAAGTCAGTGGCTTCTCGGGCGGCTTGAAAACACTGTTCTTCGTCAATCCGCATTTGGCAGCGTGGTGGAGTATGCTCTAAACCCCTTCGGTTGAAGGGAGACCCGTATCCCTGCAGTGGGATGAATAAGAGTCAATGTGGATATCCAGCCAGTGAATAAAAAAAGTCAATTTATTTAGGGAATATAATAAATTGAGCCAAAAAAATACTATGCAAGTAGTATTTTCGTAGGTTTCGTTAGGGTTAGTATGTTGACTAATTAAATCGTCTTCTTCTTCGCGTCATCCCGTTTCCTAATCCATTAGGATCGCGGGGTCCGCTACCTAAGCCTAAGAATTTGGCGAAGATACTGATTTTTACATGGCTCAATAGGCCGGTTTCTCAACCAATGGGCAATGGGCTGCAGCCCACGACAGCGTTTGCGCGTATCCCGGTGGATATCGGGATCGGAATCCTGGGAACCGCTTGTCCTTCCTTTCTTTTTCAGACCTCCACAACCCATAGGGAAAACCAGATCTTTCTTAGGTTTGGTCACGTCTTTCGAAATATAATTTCTTGGCCGTGTGGGTTTCCTCACGATGTTCTCCTTCACCGCCGAGCCGAAGTTGCTGTGTTAGCAGCAGTGGTGGCATCGTGTGAGTAATAATGTATTGCAAGGCGGGCCGTATGCTTGTATGCCTCCCAACGTTGCGTAAAAAAATATATCTCCCTGCTGTGCTGTTTGTTCCAGCTTGCTAACAACACCGGCAAGGAGATAGAACAGCAGGCTCTGGAGATGCAGCTGTCAGCCAAGCAGATGGAGATCGAGATTCTACTCATGATATCAAAGTATATATTATGGTTAATAAATAAAATTTACATGATAAGTCCGAGTAATATTTTCAGTTATTTTTTTTATTATTATTATTATAACTTCACGCCAAATCCTTTGCGGGGTAGGCAGAGAGAACCGAGCGCCACGTGACTAGATCATTACATATCTCACTCGCCTCTTTAACATTCATTGCTCTTCTCATGCACGCTCGCCGGTTTCTAGGGCTCCTGACATCACCTTCTGATAGAACACGACCAATTTGGTCATGGTAGGTAAGTCTTGGCCTTCCCGGCTCCTACATCCTTCCACTTTTGCATTGTATATCTGCTTCGTCAGTTATTTTTTTTTCTATATATATTTATTTATTTAATTTCTCCACATAATCACTTAAATATTTTTATAATAATTTCTGAAGTGGGTAAACTGACTCACACAACTGCTTATTGAATAAAATTAGGATAATGGTGCTGATTGTGCAACCACCCAAATATTAGTGTAATCTTCTGTACAATTGTTTGTTATCCTAAATAAAATAAAATAAATAAAATCTATAACGACAATTTACAATGTAAGTATGTATATCTTCACGCCAAGTCCCTTGCTTGTAAATTGTCAATTAAATAATCAATCAATTAATTGTCCCTTATTTAAGTATAATTTACAACGATATATATAAATACACAAAGAAATATAGCTTGGCGATGTAACCATAATACAAGTATTAACACATTAAAAAACAGCCACGTTGCGGAGAACTGGTGCCCGAACTAGGTATCCAAGGAACCTGTATCACACATATTAGTTATTGTCATCTTTTTAAACCGCAGTCAAATGAAGACTCCCTGGAAGGACTGTAGAGACTGTGAATATGAGGTTTTTAAATGAAGTGAGAACAGAACGTGTGATGCTCCTAGAGTTACAAGCATTCATTGGCCGCGGTAACCGCGTACCTTCTCAAAAAACAATTACCATTAAACCTTCTGATGATAAAACACGATAAATTTGGTCATGGTAGGTAAGTTTTGGTCTTCCTCGACTCCTACCTCCTTTATTCTACCTTCGCATTTGGTGTTTTATCAGAAGATGATGTCAGAAGCCATAGAAACCGGCGAGCGTGCAAGAGAAGAGATGTGAAAATGTTAAAGAAACGAGTGAGGTAGTTACGAACCGAGTTTGTGGCGCTCTTGGAGTGAAGTTATAGATAAATAGACCATAAAATCCGATATACATTTTCAGACACCACGAATCCCCGCCGCCCCTGGGTCGCCTTGCAGCCTACACCCTCGCGCTCGGCGCCCTCTGCAAGGATCCTCGCTCGTTCCACAGCCGGGACCTGGTGACTGCGCTCCTGCACCGGGAGCCTCCCCACGACCTGGAGTTCGCGTACGCCACGCTCGCTGCCTGCTCGTCTGCAGCCCACGTCCGACGGCGACATATTCGCCGGTTACTGGATATCGCTAACGCTGCCGCAGATCATAGTCTAGGTAAGATCTTTTTTAGGGTTCCGTACCCAAAGGGTAAAACGGAACCCTATTACTGAGACTTCGCTGTCCGTCCGTCCGTCCGTCCGTCCGTCCGTCCGTCCGTCTGTCTGTCACCAGGCTGTATCTCACGAACCGTGATAGTTAGACAGTTGAAATTTTCACAAATGATGTATTTCTATTGCCGCTATAACAACAAATACTAAAAAATAGAATAACATAAATATTTAAGGGGGCTCCCATACAACAAACGTGATTTTTTTGCCGTTATTATAAATAGTGGTACGGAACCCTTCGTGCGCGAGTCCGACTCGCACTTGGCCTATTTTTATAGATAATGGTACGGAACCCTTCGTGCGCGAGTCCGACTCGCACTTGGCCGATTTTTTTTATACTACGTCGGGAAGCATACAAGCATACGGCCCACCTGATGTAAAGCGGGTACCGTAGCCTATTAACGCTACGCGCAGTGGATTGCCTCTCTCCATGATGGTGAGGGTGAAATTTAAGTTTGTGGTGAGTGGTACGATAGACACAATACACAACGTGTATTTTTTTTTTACGCTGGCAATACAGTGAGTATCACTCGCGGAATGCCACCTAACACAGCTACTCCTTTGAAGTTGTTATTTGGTTGCGGTTTTCATTCACTTGTTCCAACACTTCATCATCAATCCTTACATTGGTTCTGGTTTCTTCTTTTTTTTTGAGTCATAAGTACAAAAACTTCCAGCAACCCATGATGTCAATATAAAGAAATAGGAATTTCTGACGAAAAAATTGGCGAAATCTTGCAGCAATGGCATACTATGCATACACTTCGTTTATTGGAGTCCGATGAACGGAGATCCTATTAGCTTTTGGGCTAAAGTAGCTGCATATAAAAATGCAGGGTGAATTAACACCTTTCAAGAAATATGCGATTTCGCTATTATCATTGCCTCATTCAAATGCAGAAGTAGAAGGAGTTTTTAGCGCAATGAATATTGTGTGTGTAGGGAAAATAAAAAATGATGCGTTTTCAAAATTATCTTTCGGTTAAAAAAAAACAAGTGATTGAGAAAGGCCGCTGTACACCGGATTTGAAATTAATACAAACGAAAGGCAAAGTTAATCGTAAGTTTAATGCAAAACCGAAAGGCCGCTTCGAATATTTGCAAATTGATATGTACTCGTATATAAAATCAATCAATCTATAGATATTTGAGGTGGCTAACCAATCACATACATCATTATTTCCACAAGACTGGGTAACCAAAATCAACATGCTGTATTTTTTGGTAAGTTAATAGCTTTAAAAAAATTCTGCCTACCCTGTCAAAAATCTCTGTGCACGCCACTGCGTATGGGTAACGTTATCGAACGCAGTCAACAAGTGTTACGCCACAGACTTTCTGCCTCCCTTACGGAGTAGGCAGAGAGAACCGAGTACCACATGAGTCGATCCTTACAATCACTCACTTGCTTCTTTAACATTAATTGCTCTTCTTATGCCGATTTCTAAGCGGTGGAGGTACTTCCCCAAATCGGTTGCTTCAATACGTCCTACCTCTCTTAAAAACACCCAGACCGATACAAATAGACATGTTCATCATGCACACAAATGTTTGTCCTGTGTGGGAATCGAACCCTCGAGCAATGGTGTCAAAGTGGCGTTACTAAACGCTGCGCCACCGAGCTCGTCAACCATTTGGTTCCGAGCTCGTCAACCATTTGGTTTTTTAACTAGGCTGCCACTGCTCGAGTAAAGACATGATTTTAATGTTACAGACACAATTTCAATGGTGATCCTGGCTCTGCGCTGCGTGGTCCAAGACCACCGTCACCGCAGTCTGATCCACTTCGTCCGGCGGCCGATGGCTGGCCTGGCCCGCCAGCAACATCCGGACGGCAGCTTCGGAAGTCTCACTACCACCGCCCTTGCTATTCAGGTCAACTATTCATTTTAGTTGTAAAAAATGTGTTGCAATTATTCCAAATCAAAAGTCGAAATTTAAAGGTATGGAATGTTCTAGACATGAAGTACATTTTGACGAGCTCGGTGGCGCATTGGTGAATGATGCAACTTGGTTGAATGCTCGTGGGTTCGATTCCCACACAGGACAAACATTTGTGAACATGTCTGTTTGTCATGGTTTGAGTATTTTAAAGAGAGGGCGCATCAAAGCAGCCCGGGAGGTACCTCCACCTCATAGTAAACCGCAGCCAAATAACAACTACCTAGAGGATTGTTGTGTTCCTGCGTGCGAGCGAGGTCACCAGTAAGCTCTTAAGGTGTTGCAGTATTAGCAGCAGAGGTGGCGTCGCGCTAATCATACTTAATTAAAGTCTATTGCAAACGTTAATGGGGTGGAGGCTACGATAACCACTTCACTGATGATGGGCCCTATGCTTGTATGCCTCCCGACAATGTATAAAAAAATGGGGGAAAACGTAATACCATTTAAAGCGGGTAAATATCTAGTCCAAAGAACTAACCACGCGAACGAAGCCTGAAATATATCCTAGTATTTATTAACGATTTTTGCAGGCCCTCGAAGATTCGGACAGCGGTCCTGGCGCCCACCAGCACTGGAGCCTGCCTGCAGCTAGGAAATGGTTACTAGAGCGACAGAACCCAGACGGAGGTTGGGGCGACGTGGCGAAGACGGCCGCAGCGGTTGCAGCGCTGACTCCAGCTTCGTTGGCTGCTGTACGACCACCGCATTGCAGCGATAAACTGCTGGATAGTCGACATGAACCATTTGGTATTTTTTGTGCATAACTTTAGGACGAGCTCAGGCATGAACATTATAGTAATGGAAATAGATAACACCGTGCGTTATTTTGGCAAATTTACATGCAGTATGATTTACCTGCTTTGTGTACTTCTGCCACGAATTAGTTCAATCTAGCGTCGGCCGGCATCCACCACCGTTAGTAGATGCATGTCATCACTGCCATGGTGCGGTCGTCTCCAGCGTTTTCACTCTCCATGTGGCATCCTCAGGTGTTGTAGATGTTATTCCAAACGTGGTGAGTGGATGTCGGCCAGCGTTAGTTTGCATGAATGATGGTAGCGGAAGTAGCTTCGATCAAATTGTAAAGAAATGGAATTTTATGTTATCTACTAAACTGGCAATGATCGTGAAACAGTTTTGAATTTGTAATTATACTTTTTAACAAACGTCTCAAAATTAAAATTATATATTTTTTTTTTATACAACGTCAGGAGGCAGACAGACACGGTCCACCTGATGTAAAGCAGTTACCGTAGCCTATTAACCGCTTGTAACATATATCACTCGCGAGGTGCCTCCTCTGCTTCTTACACAGCAACTCCTTAGGAGCTTACTGATGGCCTCAGTCACACGCAGGAACACAACAACCCTCTAGGGAGTTGTTATTTGGCTACGGTTTTCTGTGAGGTGGAGATACTTCCCCAGACGGGCTGCATTGATGCGCCCTACCTCTCTTAAAACATCCAGACTAAGGCAAACAGACATGTTCATGCACACAAATGTTTGTCTTGTGTGGGAATCGAACCCACGTGCGTTGGTGTCAAAGTTGCGTCTTTCACGACTGAGCTGCCGAGATATAGAGTCATTGTGGACAAATCAATTGAAATGGATATTGAAAATTCAAAATGGACAATTTTCCATCAATGTGCGACAAAATTGATGGCGTAAAAACCGCAATGAGTATTAATTTTTATTGCTACTTGTCAAACAGTACACTTCCCCTCCTAACACCATGAATGAATAACCTATGGAGAACCAATGACAACGATATTATATAGTAACTCAACTCTCCGCTACGGGTCGGGGGATGAAGTAGAACGCGCGACTCTTACTGGCTAATTCACATTTCAACATCGCTTACTTATCACACACTTATCGGCTTATTGCTTAAAATATTCGACCATAGGTCAGTAGGTTCGAATCGCTGATATATTTGTGAAATCGTGCAGCAAATTTGTCTTCAAAAAGAAGGTACACCAACATCTTTTTGAAAGCTCGACAAGGGTGTAAGACCGTCATCATTATTTGTATATTTCTATTATTTTAATATAAGTTGTAACAATTATGTATGTCTAATACGTTTGTATGTATCGTATAATTTATATGTATATATGTATTAAGGTATGTATATATGTATATATATGTCGGAACGTGGATATAATCGTCGTCAGGTGGCTCGTTGTTCATGGTGAATAAAGCAAAAAAATCGGCCAAGTGCGAGTCGGACTCGCCCACGAAGGGTTCCGTACCATTATCTATAAAAACGGCAAAAAAACACGTTTGTTGTATGGGAGCCCCCCTTAAATATTTGTTTTATTTTAATTTAATTATTTATTCTTAAAGTAAATATATAACTAAATATTCTGTGAATATTTCAAGCGTCTACCTGTTGCCGTTATCAATATCCAGCAAAAATGAGCAAAAAAATCACGTTTGTTGTATGGGAGCCCCCTTAAATATTTATTTTATTCTATTTTTTAGTATTTGTTGTTATAGCGGCAACAGAAATACATCATCTGTGAAAATTTCAACTGTCTAACTATCACGGTTTATGAGATACAGCCTGGTGACAGACGGACGGACGGACGGACGGACGGACGGGCGGACGGACGGACAGCGGAGCCTCAGTAATAGGGTTCCGTTTTACCCTTTGGGTACGGAACCCGAAAAACCAGCGTATTTAATCTTCTCAATATTTAATCAGCCAATTACAAAAACAATTTTAACAAAAGTTATGCTCAGATCGCAGATTACAACGGATTCAAAATGCGGTGGACGCGACACGTGCGATTAGCTCCATTGCTCGATTCGTAATGCCGCTTCCAATGACGGTATCTCATCTTGACGTTTTTGACAACTGACAATAATCGACATTTCGAGCAAACCATAACAAATACCGGTGTTGCCATTTCAACGATGTCGATTCCACCCAAGCGCCGACTTGACATTTTGATCCGTTATTATTAAAACTAGCATCACGGGGATTGATTTCTTCCGGGCTTCTCAATATGGTGTTGCTACCTCTGCGACATATATATATTTAGCCGCAATCGTGATTCTCTGCACTCCCAAAGGTCGACTGGTAGAGAATGCAACTAGCATTAAGTCCGCCTATTGGACCAAAATGAAAAGTGGTCAATAAAGTTTTAAATAAATAAATAAATATTTAGATGGTGAAACACAACCTTTCTGTGAGCGCAGGGTGTCTGCATGCATTTGGTCTTACACAGTATGTTATGATCATCTGTACAGATAGTAATGGTGCAGACGGCAGCCTCAAACTTGCGTACCAGTCTGGGCAGACCAGCAACGACTCGGACGCGCGCAACGTGTCTTTCACCTACACCCTGTGGCTAGGGACCAACGTCACCGAGAACTTCACGCTGCATATGGTCGCTCCAAGGTATGACGGAGACATGGCACGAGCTGTTTTTTAAGAGAGGTAGGGCTCATCAGCAGCCCGTCTGGGGAAGTACCACCACCACCTCACAGAAAACCGCAGCCAAATAACAATTCCCTAGAGGGTTGTTGTGTTCCTGCGTGTGAATGAGGTCACCAGTAAGCTCCCAAGGAGTTGCTGTGTAAGCATCAGAGTAGGCATCGCGTGAGTGATACTTAATAGGCTACGGTACCCGCTTTACATCAGGTGGGTATGCTCGTATGTCCCCGACGTAGTATAAAAAAAAGACTATTCTTCGGCTATCCTCTATTTATTGTATTACGTCGAGAGGCATAAAAGCATACAGCCTCCCTGAAGTAAAGTGGTTACCGTAGCTTATGCTTGAAATGCAGGAAGTTTCGTCACGCGTTGCCACCCCAGCTGCTAAGACCGCAAAAATTGTAACCCCAATTACTCGCAGGAACACAACAAACAGGCAGTTATTATTTGACTGCGATTTTATGTGAGGTGAAGGAACTTCGCCAGCAGGGCTGCTTTGATGCATCCTACCTGTCTTAAAAATACCCAGACCATCATAAACAGACATGTTCATGTACACAAATGTTTCTCCTGTGTGGAAATCGAACCCACGAGCCTTGGTGTTACAGTAACATTACTAACCATCAGGCTCGTCATTTCCTGATGCAGATTTTTTTTTTACTACATACAGGAGGCATACAAGGATACGGCCCACCTGATGTAAAAAGGGTACCGTAGCCTATTAACGCTTGCGATATATTAAGTATCACTCGCGCGATGCCTCCTCTGCTGCTTACACAGCAACACCTTGGGATCTTACCGGTGACACGCAGGAACACAACAACTCTCTAGGGAGTTGTTATTTGGCTGCGGTTTTCTGTGAGGTACAGGTACTTCCCCAGACGGGCTACTTTGATGGGCCCTACCTCTCTTACTCAGTTACTACTTACTCCTACCAGACCAAGACAAACAGACAAGTTCATGCACACAAATGTTTGTCTTGTGTGGGAATCGAACCCACGAGCGTTGGTGTCAAAGTCGCGTCATTCACGACTGTGCCACCGAGCTCGTCATAACAGCTTAGCCAATGGTACATCTGATTCTTCCAGGAACGTATCCTTCTACCACGTGATGCAAATGGCTGCTGAACAGAACCCCAAGTTCAAGTTCGAGGCGAGCGAATGGCCCAACGGTCACTACGTCCATACCTTGGCTGGGCACAAGGAGGAACCCATGGGCTATCACTACTGGTTGCTGTATCGTCTTCCAGAGATTCCCGACCCAGCTAGCCCTCCTGGCAACCAACTCGTCGCTCCTGTCGGTAAGAAAGTTTATACATTGATCTATCATATAGTAGGCCGGAACAACCGAACTTGGTCCTTACACACTTTTCTCCTTGCTAAGGAAATGCTTCGTGAAAACTCATCACCGGTGATCGGAAATTCGGGGGCTATTATACCTAAACTTAAATTTCAATAGTAATAGTATGGACAGGCCTCTATTAATATTTTTTATTGTCTATATTATTATAAAAAACCTGGAAGTCCGGGTTCGAAAAAAGCGTTATGTAACTCCTTATTTTCTTCAACTATTCACCTTTCTTCGTAGAAAAATATCTTTCTACGTAGTAATTCAATTAGATTATCGAATTTATCAAACTACAAATTGGATATAATCATCAATTTCGGCATATTTAAATTATAATAAAAAAGCTGTTTTTGGTAAGTGTATATCCGAATTTCCTATTCTGCAATCCCGGGTCTATCCCGGAATGTTTTGGTAGGTTAATTCAAGTAAGCATGTCCATATTATGCTAGCTTCTAAACTTTAGGTACAATAGCCCCCGAATTTCCGATGACTACTCATCACTGCAATTCGGAATCTACTGTAATTCCAAGAAATACAGTAACATTTACCAATTCTAAATTATTCTATCTATCTATATCTTCACGTCAAATCCCTCGCGGGGTAAGCAGAGAGAACCGAGCGCCAAGTGACTCGATCCTTACATATCTCACTCGCTTCTTTAACATTAATTGCTCTCCTCATGCACGCTCGCCGGTTTCTAGGGCTCCTGACATCACCTTCTGATAGAACACGATAAATTCGGTCATGGTAGGTGATTCTTGGCCTTCCTCGGCTCCTACATCCTTCCACTTTTGCATTGTATATCTGCTTCGTCATTCTTTCATCCTGCATTCTTTCCACATGTCCGAACCAACGGAGCATCTTCTTATTTTAACGCCGACGCTCTCTTTCAGACCAACTCTGTTTCCAACATCATCATTGCGAATACGGTCTACAAGGCTTACGCCACAAATTTTACGCAACGCTCGCATTTCTAATTTATTATTCTCAATAAAAACTTCTATTTGCCAATACAGTTAAATAGTAAACTGAAGACTAAATTTGATATTTTATATATAAATTTGAATCGCAGACAGAACACTTTTTGCCATGTCAATATTTTAACACAGGCACTGAGGTGGAGTTACTTCCCTAGACGAGCTGCTTTGATGCGCCCTGTCTTAACTAATACTACGTTAATTATTTGTTCAATTGTTACAGGGGTTGATGATCTTCTAGTGGAGGACGGTGAACACTACCTCTTCTGGTACAAGAAGTTGTAAGCAGTTTGCAGCGTCAGGCCTTCGATCACCACTCTATTGATTTCATCTTAATTACATATTTGTAACCATAGCATTTGAGGAATAAATACTTATAAATTGATTGACACCGGTAGTATACTGCCGGCGTAAAGGCCGATCTACACTCTCAACGAAGCCAGATGAGGCCACGTGAGTGCAAGAATATGCTTATATTCCCTCGTCTCGTCTCGCTCTCGCTAGAGGTTTTTTGCCACAAATCTGGCACGAGTTGTTTTTTTATATACAACGTCGGGTAGCATGCAAGCATACGCCCCACCTGATCTAAAGTGGTTACATTATGAACCCTTGCAACGTATGAAATATTTCTCGCACACTCCTGCTGCAAAACAGCAACCCTTTTAGCTTCTTACTAGCAAACCCACCCACACTCGCGGAAACACAACAATCCTACAGGGCAGGGGTTAATTGGATCCAGTTTTCTGTGAGGTGGAGGTACAGCCCTGGGGCTGCTTTGCTGCGCCCTGCCTCTCTTAAAACAGAGATGAGCAGATTAACTGGATAATTTGGGATTATGAATGGTTAATCTTGCAACGCCACGGCTCGTGTGAGGGTCTTAATACGTGCTCAAGGGAGTTTATGTCGGGCAATAGAATTTAAATCGATTTCAAGAATAAACCTCAAAATATTACTAGCGGGATAAAGGACGCTGGTAACTAAGGTTGGCCACACACATGCGGTTTCTAATTGGTAAACATGTAATGAAATAGTAAGTTCATATATATATATATATACAAGAACTGCTATATATATATATATATATATATATTACGTACGAAAGAGAGTGTCGGTGTTAAGATAAGAAAGTGCATGCTCCGTTGGTTCGGACTTGTAGAAAGAATGCAAGATGAAAGAATATCGAAACAGATAAACAATGCGAAAGTGGAAGGATGTAGGAGCCGAGGAAGACCATGACTAACCTACCATGACCAAATTGGTCGTGTTTTATCAGAAGGTAATGTCAGGAGCCTTAGGAACCGGCGAGCGTGCATGAAAAGAGCTATGAATGTGAAAGAAGCGAGTGAAGTGTGTAAGGACCGCGTCTTATGGCGATCGGCTCTCTCTATCTACCGCGCAAGGGACCTGGCGTAAAGATAAACATACATACAAGATTTTTTTATGTGAGAGCTGTTTTTTAATACAACGTTGGGAATACAACCGGTTCACCAATATAAAGGAACTACTCCGAAGCTTATTGATAATCTCACTTACCTAAAGGAGCACGACAACCATCCAGATATTGGTCCAACAGTTGCGTCCAACATTTTGTCCCTCTCTGGTGGTCATTGGGACAAACTGGTGGATAACGCATGTTTTTTTTCAATTTCCACCATGAGAGACAAAAGTGGGGGAGAATGAGAATAAAAGCCATGATGTGTAGCAGTTCCTTGGTTCTGCGGTTTCCTTTGAAGGTACTACCTACTCCAGTCGGAAAGTAGTACTCCGAAAGACGTCATTCGTTATTATATATATTATTATACTCTTCACTCACGGGTTTACTCCCGATCATTTGATAGGCGTGCGTGGGGATATGGATCCAACTCGTAGAGGCCCCTTTGAGAAGATTAATGTAATGTTGTATACCGACCGTGACGCGCTCCTAGGAATATCGATGGAACAATATATCCATGAGCAGGTCTCGGCAGGTGTTGGGACTATTACGAATGTATGGGAAATTATTGGGAACGGACGCCAGCCACAACTGTCTATCTGATTGTTACTTTCGGCAGGCGGTGGCTCGTCACTCACTGGATGTACCCCCGAAATGTTAGAGAAAGTCGGGCGGGGGCAACACTGGCGTGACTCAGGGGTGTCGAGAGGTGTGCTGCGCTTTCTCCGGAATTACTATCGGCGTTATGTCAATTTAATATGTTATTATTATAACCGACATGGTTGCACATGTTTAGCAACATTACGGAATGCGAATGTACGAGCATTATGTATGAAATGCGTTCGACAATTAAAATTAGAAATCGTGTGTGCGCGGCTAGCCTTAACCCATAGACTAGCAGTAAAATAGACTAAGTTTTAACCTAGCCTCTTTTTTAAACATAGGTAGTATGTTTTACACAATATGTCTCTTCCATGTGATCGTAGGTTAATCCCCCTGTGGTAAACGTACCAAAGAGGCTTGTGATTCTTCTAAGTTCTCGTCAAGGTTAGACCCGATCGCTGTGTTTTATGTAAATAATTATTCTAAGTGTTTGCAACATGAATATGCTTAAGTTATTTGTGAAAAATGACCTTTTTTTATACGACGTCGAGAGGCACATAAACATACGGCACACCTGATGTAAAGCGGTTACCGTAATCTATGAACGCTTGTAATACATTAAGTATCGCTCTCGCGATGCCTCCTCTGCTGCTGACACAGCAACTCCTTAGCTTACTGGTGACCTCACTCACACGCAGAAACGCAACAACCCTGTAGAAAGTTGTTTGACTGCGGTATTCTGAGAGGTGGAGGTACTTCCCTAGACGGGCTCTACCTCTCTTAAAAACACCCAGACCAAGACAAACAGGCATATTCGTGCACACAAATGTTTGTCCTGTGTAGTGATCAAACCCACGAGCGCTGATGTCAAAGCCGAATCATATAAATTAAAAATTAAAAACCTATAAAATGTAATAAAAAAATCCATAATTTTGCATAGTTATATAGTACATATACCTGGGTGTTTAAAATTTTACGTCACACATATGTTTGAAAGTAAAGTAAATACCCATTATGTCTTTAAGATCCTGATGAACTTGAACGGAATACCGATTTTGATAAAACATGTCCAAGAACCACCGCTAGAAAACCTGCTTTCAAATGAAAAAAAAACCGCATCGACACGGTTCATCCGATCTACGGCACCACAGACAAACACGCACATACAGTGCCACAAGGATCTAAATGAACGCGGCCGAAAACGGAACAGCAGCCATCTTGTTAGACGTCACTTTTGACAGTTCTTCGCCGTTGAATGTTGCTTTGTGATTGGTTAGTTGTGCTTGTTGACAACCCGAAATGGCACATCCATGCCAATCACGTTCATGAAGATCCTTATGGCACTGAGCGGTCAGCTTATAACACCACTCTTTTCTGCATCGGGGGTTAAAAATACATAACGCATATTCATGTTTCAACGCTGATATGTTTAAGTAATTAGTTATATATTTACTTAATGCATTGTTCGAACTCTGAAATAATGCAGTAATAAACAAAATTGTTTGTATTTTTGACATAACATTCAATTAGTCATTTTCGCTTATTGAACTATCTTTTCATAACCCCTTCCTCTTTACCCTTCCCAATCTGTTCCCCGTCCCCTTCTCCTGTCTCTCCAGCTGTGTAAAACCTTTAGCGTCCACTTCGCTTTATCTCCAGCTACGAGCATTTAAGGAATTTTTGCAATCAATCTATAACTTCACGCCAAATCCCTTGCGGGGTAGGAAGAGAGAACCGAGCGCCACATGACTCGATCCTTACACACCTCACTCGCTCCTTTAACATTCGTTGCTCTTCTAAAGCACGCTAGCCGGATTCTGAGGCACACATCAGCTTCTGATAAAGACGATCAATGCATTTTTATGACTTGATAAAATTATTAAAAGAAATATTCTTTTGGTTAAAAATGATCCTTTGCTGATGCACTCCGAATTCCTGTTATGGGGATTGGATAATGATCGTATGATACGTAATCAGGTTAAGCAGTGATAGCGCAGTGGATAAGGTACCGACCAAATGGTCCCCGATTCGATACCTGGGATGTACCACTAAATTCATGTTTTCGGATTTATTTCGCCAATGAAGGAAAACATCGTGAGTAAAAGCCGCACAATCTAGAAATTATATTTCAAAAGACGTGTAACCTAACCTAAGAAAAGTCTTTTCCCTTGTCTCCACATCAGCGGGGTATCTTCTATCCCTACTAAAAGCTCCAAGATATACAATCTCATCCACTTTCTCCAACCCTACAACATCAACCGTTATCCTCTTGTTTGTTCTGGTTGCTTCTCATTCAAATACCATAAAAAATAAACTTCTCGAAAAATCTAATTAGTCCGTGTCAAAAATACTAAACATCGTTACGTCTTCGCATAAAGAAGCATGTACAATAGCGTTTAGATGAGCATTTAAGATTCGTGTTATAATAAGCAATTCTCAATTTTAAATCCTTCTACAATAATCGTAATATCAATGGAATATGCATGGTAAGAGTGACCGCTGATTGAAATCATAAACCTGACATATTTACTACACCAATCACGGAGTAATAACCTACTTACAAAACGTTGTAACTCAATTCAATGGTACGGGGAAAGTAGAACGCGCAACTCTCATTGGCTAATTCGCGGATCAATGTTGCGGCAATTATCTGCTTATTGGTTAAAATATTCTCCCATTGGTCAGGCTCGAACCGCTTAGATATTTACACGCAAAACACGTTTTTCTAAATGTGGGGTACCTTATGTGCAGTCAAATGGTTGGTGCTCCATTATTCATCTGGAATACATCCTTTAAATCGCAGTTAGGGCATATTCTGCCACACTGGTTCAACTGTCGATTAGCCTCCAGTATTATTAAGCTGTCCGAAGGCCACTAACTTACTTGAACCGACGGCTTACCGTGATCTCCAAAGCTCGATATAGATATACTCATCAAAAGACAGGTTGTAATCGACGTCGCTTAACATGCCTGTTCGGTTAACCGCTACGCGTAACGATGCTGATACAGATCAGGTCATCAATTTCTGTACTTGCGTATCTAGTAAACATTACTATAACAGTAATTGTATCGATTACGTTAAACTTATTTTAAGAGAGGTAGGGCGCATCAAAGCAGCCCGTCTGTGAACGTACCTCCACCTCACAAAAAATCACGGCTAGATAACAACTCCCTGGAGGGTTGTTTGAGGGAATTGCTGTGCAGGCAGCCGGGGAGGCAACGTGCGATTGATGCTTACTGTGTGGCGAGCGTTCGTAGGCGCTTGTATACGATGATGTATAAAAGAAAATAATTTTAGAAGAGCGACAAACTGGTTTATTCGCACCAATTTTTTCAATAGTTCGCTAAAATCACGAGTAATTAATTACCTGATCAAATTTCTTCACAAGTTCGACATTATCTCGCACGACTTACAAGTAAAGCTTAAAGGTTTTGTCTAAGAGCAGACATGCAGAACAGACAGAACAGCCTAATAACCAACCGGTCTCTGGTTCAAATCTTGGTATGGACATGGGCTAAATTCGTGTTTTCGGACACATATTTGCAATTGTCACTCACTAGGCGGCGAAGTAAACATCGTGAGGCAACCCGCGCGCCCAAAATATGTTTCGAAAGACCTCAGAAAGGTATAATTTTCGAGCAATTATGTCAAAATCCGTGTTTTCACCAAATCCTTAGGCTTAGGTAGCGGTCTCCCCAATCCTAATTGATTAGGAAACGGGGTAACGATAGGAAAGTTTGTACACTTTTGTACGAAACGCAATTTCAAGATAATTTTGAATGTATTACTTAACGTAACTTACATTGCATAATTTGGATTGTATCTTGTTAGCATGTCACTCGAGACAGTCTCTTGGGATAGCTCCACCACACCAATCGCACACGTCAATCGGCAAGTTCCAGTAGGCCGATTCTACTAAAAAAACTGCAACTGCACTGCAGCGCGGCGTGTGTCAAAATAAGTACATTTTGACATTTCGTTAAACGTCGCAGCTGTCAGATCGCTTAACCAAATGTCAAAATGCAGCAGATTCTACTAAAAAACTGCAGCTGCAGTGCAGTTGCAGTTTCTTAGTAGAATCGGCCTACAGTTGAGATCAGTTTCAGACAACAGCCAATTTCTTAGCGGTTGAACTCTATCCATGTGTTTCAATTGATATAACGTTCTACTATAGTATGTGTAATCCCGTTAGAATTTAATTAATCATTTTAGAGAGACTGAGCGACTCAATGTTGATGTATCAAGTGCATTAGAATAACATTTTTATTGTACACCTACTGAATGGTTCTTAATAAATATTAAATCTCAAAACGCGTCTTATTTCTTCGATCATACACCCTGCATATTTGTAATCACTTGTTCGGTCAAGGAAAACATCGTGAGGAAACCCACTAGTCTGAAAAATCATATTTCGAAAGACATGTGACTTACCTATATATATGCTTTCAATAATAGTGGCTTTTATTATACTTTGTAACTGATTTATTGCCGCCTGCAAATTTATCTGTATGTTTCTACGCGGGTGACTCCTATGGGACAGGCTTAGCCTAGTTTAGGAGTCACAGGATATTGTATCATTGGCAATGTTTGGTTGTAATAAATATATTTCTTTCTTTCTTTCTTTCTACCTAAGAGGGCGCACAAAGCTAAATGGCGCCCTCATTTTGTTTTCATTAATAACGCTGAATTTAAGACCAATTCCAAAAAACGCTCAAAACAGGCACTAAAGAAGCACATTTATGATTTTTTTTAAACACATCATGTATTTATTATCTATGTACAAGTAACCAAAATTTGAATTATTGCTTATTGTGGCCACTTATAGCAATAATCAAAATTATGATCAATTCTACATAATTAATAAAAACAGAATATGTCTCAAAAAAACATAAATATGGTTCTTTAGCGCCTGTATTGAACGTTTTTTGGAATTGGTCTTAAATTCAGCGTTATTAATAAAAACAAAATGAGGGCGCCACTTAGCTTTGTGCGCATTCTTATCCAAAGAAAGGTCCGGTTTTCCCTGAAGGTTGTGGGAGTCTCTCAGTGATGTCGTTCCATGTAAAAATCACTAACTTCTTGTTGCTACAAGAAGTTACTGGACCTTGGCAATCCTAATTAATTGGGAAACGTGATAACACTAGGAAGAAGAACTTGTCTATTCGTCTTGGTCTGGTTAAGAGAGGTAGCTCGCATCAATGCAGCCCGTCTGGGGAAGTAGTAGTGGGGAAGTTTTGCGTATTTTACCGCCTTTACCATGGCGAGTGCTCTGAAGAACTGTTATTTACTGAACCCTTATCTCACCCTCTACCTTCCGTCATAGAACCACACGTGCGGGCTTGCGATGACATCGTTCCACTGTTGAGAATATCTCTTCGCGTACCAAAAAGTTCGGCAACTCCTATCTTTGTCGTACCATTAAAAAGTAGAACGCCTTGCCTACACATGTCTTGTTGCATGTCTCTTCTTCCTACAATATGGGATCCTTCAAACCAAGCGTGAAGAAGCATCTTGCGGGTCAGCATGGCAGCGTCAACTGACAGGATACGGTGTAGTATTTTGTCAGTTGCAGTTGCGATTTGGGCTCCTCTTTCGCTTACCATCAGGCAAAGAGGAGCCACTATGCTGAACTAATATAAAAAAAAGTATCACCACCTCACGGAAAAACGCACCCAAATGACAACGCCCTGGAGGGTTGTGTTTCTGTGTACTAAGCAAGTCCTAAGGAGGCGATGTGTTAGCAGATGTGGCATCACGCGAGTGATACTTAAGATATAAGCGTTCGTAGACTTACCGCTAACCTTACATCAGGCGGGCCGTATGCATGTATGACTTAGTTTAAAATAAATCTGAAAAATATTTTTAATTTTATCACTTGACATCATATCATATTATTGTTTTTTTTTATATACGACGTCGTGAAGCACAAACATACGGCGCAACTGACGTAAAGCGGTTAACGTAGCCTATGAATGCTTGCAATTTGCAATGGAGTTAGTTATTTGGCTGCGGTTTTCTGTTAGGAGGTACTTCCCCAGACTTTGATGCGCCATACATCTTAGAAACACCCAGACCAAGATAAACAGACATGTTCATGCACACAAATGTTTGTCTTGTGCGGAAGTCGAACCCACGAGCGTCGGTGTTAAAGTAACGTAACAGCGCGTTTCACCACTGCGCCATCGAGCTCATCACATCACGTCAACATACTCGTACAAATCGTATTGTATCAATATATTGACATAACATGACGTGTGTAAGTGCCCACGCGGGATCATTGGCAAATGAAGAATATTTATCCTTATAGCCGGGGACGTTCAATTCTCCAGTTGGCTATTTGGAGAAGGTCAAACTGATGGCTAGGAAATTTGGAATGCTCAACAAATCGAAGCAACCCTTCAGCTGACATCATAGTTTTGCTGTACAAGTCTCAAGAAGTATTATTGTACATTATTTGACGAGTTCGGTGGCTCAGTCGTGAATGACGCGACTTTGACACCGACGCTCGTGGGTTCGATTCCCACACAAGGCAAACATTTTTGTGCATGAACATGTCTGTTTGTCTTGGTCTGGATGTCTGGTGAAGTATCTCCACCTCACCGAAAACCGCAGCCAAATAACAACTCCCTAAAGGGTTGTTGGGTTCCTGCATGTGAGTGAGGTCACCAGTAAGTTCCCAAGGAGTTGCTGTGTAAGCAGCAGAGGAGGCATCGCGCAAGTGTTACCTAATATAAGTACAAGCGTTAATAGGCTATGGTACCCGCTATACATCAGGCGGGCCATATGCTGTACGCCTCCTGAAGTTGTATAAAAAAGTCTCTCCATAACCCTACGAACGTCTATATACCAAAAGGAAATGAAACACAGTGTAAAATCCAACATTTATTAAATTTGTACAATTAACACATAACATCAAATTCGCGTTCCATGGTACGTTACATACCTACGTGCAGAAAGCTATTACAAAAGTCATATATCACCTCAAAAAATGGGAAAGATACCTTCTCATAAAAATATTGGATAGCTTCATTTATATAATACTCTAGTGTAAACAGTGCTAGTCATAAGAACTTACTTCATGGGGATGTACACATTTGCGACAGAATGCTCTTCGCTGCGAACGTATCATGAATAACCTATGGAGAATCCGATGACACTGATACAGCAACTCAATTCAACGTTGAGAAACATAGATAGAACGCGAAGCCCCTATTGGTTGATTCGCGGATCAACACCGCGGCATTTATCGGCTTATTGGTTAAAATATACATTGGTCGATAGGCTCGAATCGTTAGAGGTATTTTGACGCTAAAACACTCCGTTTTGGCGAGTGAGGGAGCCCTTTACGCGACGTCAAGTTACGTAGACCTATTGAATACAAAAAAATGAATAATAAAATTTTTATAACTTTAGACCATTTGATACTCGCATTGTAAATCAAAGACAATAAAAATGTCTATGAAATCATACAGTTAACATATGCCCATAGGGTTGCAAATATGTACACCCCCAATGTACAATACTTTGTAAATTATCTTAGATACATACATACAACCTTTTTAAAAATACAAAAAACTTACAAAATGTATTTCCGGCGTCAGATAAATTGCACTTGTGAATTGTCTATTCGTAGAACATAAGGGAGCTTATACACTGAGCGAATGATTTACACCCACTGTTTCCCTAGACACGGTGCGTGGCACTACCAGTGGTACAATAGATTTTTCTTTCCCACGGGTAAAACTGTATTTGCAGTGACGCTACATTTTTGAATTTTAAAAATTCTAATTATTTTAAATGTTAAAATTGGTCATAAAAATCGAAAAGGGTAGGCTGAGATAGTCTGGACATTTAGAAAGAATTCATGACAGAATTATTACGAAAGCCGCCCATATGTGATGTGCGGAAAAAGGACCACATCAAAAGCACCCAAAATTGAAGAGCATGCCGGAAGAAGCGGATGAGTGTAGAAGAAACGAGAGAAGTTTTGATCGGTGCACCTGGCGTTCTATAGTCTCTGCCTACCACAATGGTAGACAGATGTAATGATATGTATGTACTACTTTTTTACCAGTAGTGTATCACATAAAGAAAGGGCAAAAATCGTTTCCATCACAACGGTGTTGGTAGCTGTGTTGGAAGAGCACCCGAGGTTGTAGGTTCGAACCCGATCAAAGGGAGATATTTTTTTTCAATGCAAAATATTTAAAGAACTTTTTCATTTAAACTTGAAGCAGGATTTCAACTAACCAGTGAGAGGTGGAGTAACGAGAAAGAGAAATCTCTCATGATACTACAGGTAATCCCACGTAGCAATGCCTAGGGAAAGAGAGGATTCACCTCTCTTCGACTACTAAGCATAAAGTCACATATATAGGAAGGCTGTTGATATAGCACGATTTTTTTGAAGTGAAACCTTCGTGAAGCGCTTCGAAAGGTTTTTGTTAGGGGAAAATCTAATGCGTAGCTATATATATATATATATACATATATATATATGAATATGAGCTTTTAGTTTTCACTTCTGTCGGCAGTCCCCTTAACAGCCTGTGCTTTAAACAGAATCAGACATGGAATTAGTACAATAAAAAAAAAGTGAAACCTATTTCATTTGAAATCGACACGTATATATCATTGTCTGATATTTGATTTGGTTTGACTTCGAGGGACATCGGTTACACAATTTACTACTACGTTTTTGTTTAAAAAATTTATTTCATCGGCGTATCTTCGCCAAAACCATCAAATCACCACACACCATGAAAATAATCGAAATCAAATTACAAATACTTTTTTTAACAACTTTAAGTAATCAAATATTCACCAAAATGTATATGAAGCTAATTGGAATAATTCAAACCGTGTGTGATACAATTTCCAAATACGATTTAAGCAAATTTATACGTGTAAACAGATATACAACGGGGAAGTAGAATGTAACGAGATATAACACCCGAGGGAGATATCACCTACCACGACCAAATAAGCCAAGTGTCATCAGAGCGTGTATGAAACTTTAAAAAGCGAGTTATCTAAGGATCGAGTCACATGTCATGAGTCACGCTCGGTTCTCTCTGCCTACATCATAAGAAACCTGGAAATGAATGCAAAGACAACCCAGCTGGAACATATTACACTCGTAGAACGTAAAGTACAACATTACGCTTACGTTAAACGGACCCATAAAGACTTCCTTTCATCTTGTCACATGCAATTTAAAAAAATAACAGTTTTAAATGTTAATTCGAAAGATATGTCGCCACAGAGCAACAAGAGGTACAATATCATTAATATGTATGTATATCTTCACGCCAGGTCCCTTGCGGGGTAGACAGAGAGAACCGAGCGCCATAAGACGCGATCTTTACACACTTCACTCGCTTCTTTCACATTCATAGCTCTTTTCATATACACTCTATAATTTGCCTCAGTCCTTTTTCGTGCAACGAATTTAGCCACCAACACAAGAATGTAAATGTTGTTCACACTCTAAATTATATTACCTTTATATATATATATATATAATTAAATGTACATTACCTTTTTCACCATGTGATAACTCATTCGCATAATAATTCGCATAGAATTATTTAATAAAACAGTTAAAAATCAAAACTTAATTCGCATTACTGTCTTTTAAAAACATAATTTGATCTATAATTATTGGGCTATATACTCAAACCACAGTGTACAGTAACCCAGTAGGATAACTTCGAGCAAACAAGCTTTACGAGTGCTTTACAGTGCCAGTATAACAATTCTACTAAAAAGAAGCTGTAGACGTGCACGCTTGTCATTTGTGTCGCACGGATATAAAAATCGGCCAAGTGCGAGTCGGACTCGCACACGAAGGGTTCCGTACCATTATCTATAAAAACGGCAAAAAAATCACGTTTGTTGTATGGGAGCCGCCTTAAATATTTGTTTTATTTTAATTTAATTATTTGTTCTTAAAGTGTATATATAACTAAATATTCTGTGAATATTTCAAGCGTCTACCTGTTGCCGATATCAATATCGAGCAAAAATGAGCAATGTCATTTAGACAACCTACAACGAAAGTTTCAGCCCCCCTTGGTTGCCTGCATAGAGGTATTTCACATTGAAAACAAAGCTTCTTCCTCATACATTTCAATTAACTAACATATTTCCATGTTTTGTAACATAAATTACCTCTTCAGAATATTAATTTCACTTAGACATTGTTTAACGACCAGCGTTACCAAAACTGCAAATAAACGCCTCTAAAACTTCTGTGAACGTCATACAACTGTCAAAATTCATCAGAGTACGATTATATTGCAGTGAACGTTCAACTGCAGCCGAGGTTTTTTAACTGAATAGCAAGTCATCTACTACAGCGTTACTGCAACGTCACTACTGTCAGATTGCTAACAGAACAACGAAACGCCAAAATGTGCTCATTACTTTTTTTTTGGTTCTTTTTATCCCCGAGGGGAAAGGCAAAGGGATCTAGCCCATACAGCCAAGTCATCAGTTTAGAACCATTTGAAAATCTTAATTCTATGTTCCAGCTTCAGGAACTGTGCTGAAAAAATACTTGGGAAGGGTACTTCGACCCAATTAACCCAGTTTAAATACCACCCGTAAAACGATAGGAATTTTACAAGGTTTTCTTGATGAACTTATTTACGTCTTCCAAAAAGCGCATAAACGTGTTATATTTGAGTTTTCATTATTGTATAATTACACTAGCACTTATGTTACAAAATACTATCGAAATTGTCACAGAAAACTAATTTTACACTAAATTGTAAAAAATTCAAGTATAAGAACAATGTCACTCGTAAAAAGCGCGGGAAGAAGTTCTGTGCGCATCACGACACACACCACGCTAGTGTAGTTCCAGTTTTAGTAGAATTCGCTTAAATTATTATAATCGAATGTCTTGAATTAGTTGAAAGACCGGGAAACGAGTATTGACATGAGATATCGTCGAATATCAAAGACACATCGATCCAGATGACAAATTCAATTTATAAAAAATATCTTTTTGCTTCAAAGTTAGTTCGTGTAGCGAACGATACTTCAGTGATCGATTTCCTTCGAACATATATTTTCAGGAACACCGTTCCTATATGAATTCTATACGTTTGTCTGTCGCTTTTTTCGAATATTCGAATTTTGACTTCAGATTCGGATTCAGCATAAAAAAGCATAAAAATAGCCGACAAATTAAAAAAAAAATTGAATTGTTATATAATTGACGAACCAGGTGTTCCTCTGGCAATGCAAGCTTCCGCATTCTCAACTGGTTTATTATAAACTTATTTCACTGGGTATTTGTAAACTGTGGTCGCCGTAATAAACCATCACCAAACTAGTCGCCTGACGGCCATTATGATAGGGTATCACTTACTATATAAAGTAATTTAATTATTAAAATTGAATAATAGTTATAAATTATTTAATACGTAATATTAATAGTCAACTGTCACTTTCTAGTTCAATGTAGATTATCTATCAAACCACCGTCATATGTCCTTAGTTTAGTAAGATTGAGGTTTAATTGTTGCATTTTCACTCACGCACACGTATTTCCAATAATTTCCGAAATATTCGTATAAATCCAAGTACCTCCCTATTTATATATATTATATACTTCATCACGTTAACCAAAGGGGTATCTACGTGTTGGAACTATATCCCCGCGCATGCCCATCAAATCGGGATAAAGCTACGAGTCTACAATAAATATAATGATAATAAACATTAATGTACATACAAGTCTTGAGAAATCGGAACGTTTTTTATTAAATAAAAATAAAAGAATCAGCGACCATGAATATAATGTACTATTTGATTTATGGGACCCTGTAAAAACATGCACACCTAGCCATGATATTACGTACCCAATTTGTATTCATTTCTTACAATTATTCCCCGTTGTCTCAAACAGTGATGTCTCCACTGGTGACGAGTGGGAATTATAATTTTAAAATGTCCCAAATACCGTGGAAATCCTCATTAAAAATCAGCAAACTCATGTTTATCTACGATTTATTTATGTTATCCTCAAATTTCATTTAATTATCGCATAGTGCTTCTGTAATTAAATAAATTGCTATCCATCCAAAAGTACTAAGCCTCTGATAAATAGTTATTTAATTATAATCTCATATATGTTTTTGTTATCCTAGTACTGCTTTGTTTCTGGATGGAGAAGTAATACATAAAATACACAAATCACAGAAACCGCTGGACTGAACCACAGCTGGGAATATAATTTACGGCCGTTCTAGTGAGACCCTGACGGCAACATTTTTTTTAAAAAAACAATGAGATGTTATAAAAAACCCGCATCACCACCAGTGAGAGCTAACCGACAAATTGGAAATAATCGCCTTTTTCGGGTCTTATTTAATGACTTTTTTTGTTTTAGTTCTTGAGAAATACTGACCACCTTACAGAGACACTTCCCGCTGTTCGAGATTTGTTTTATAATCATATAGAATTTTTATACTTGCGTAAAGGCTCTCGCGGGCAATTAAATACGCCCTACATTTGTTTAAAAAAAAATGTTATGATAACTTATATTAATTTTGAAACGTCTTTAATTTCGGTCAGTACTTGCTAAAACCAAACATGCGCTTAGAACGCTGAAACTCAGCACCTACCTGCTTTATTTTATTGCCATTATTTAGAGGAAAAAAGTCATTATTCGCTGGCATAAATGGCGCTATAATTTGATGCTTTAGGGAACTAAATTTTTCATTGCGCGTGATCAATTATGATCACTCAGCAGTACTTTGATCAATTCGAACGGGAGTGTTTACGTTTGACAGATCTCATGGCGATATAGTAGATGATATAGTAGATATATATATATCCAACTAGTTCTCTTGCCATAGAAACGTTATAAAGTAAAAAAAAAAGGATAAAAAGGGGTATTTTGCATAAATTTGACGACTACTTGACTATGGTGACGTCACGTCCAAAAATGCAGTGCAAGTGCTCGGGCAGCAAGTGAAAGAGAGAGATGTGACGATTCATTTTGTTTCAGCGAAACGTGTTCGTATATACACGGACGCTTAATTGCATTCTTAAGCGCATAACGTTTCCATTTACTGTGACTGCGTCCCTAATACAGCCTAGCCGACCATTTTTTATTTATAAATATATTTTATTATCTTATATTTAAAAAGGCTAACAATAAAGTAATACAGCAATGTCATTTGGTGGATAGGGACTTCTGCCACTTTTCAACTGTCGTATAAATGTCGATCGTGTTATATACAAGCAAGCGTTTATTACAGGAGCAAAATGTTACAGTAAATAAAAACCTTATAAAGACGGTCTCTGGTTTCTCATAACTCAGTTTTTTTTTTATACTACGCCGGGAGGCATACAAGCATACGGCCCACCTGATGGAAAGCGGGTACCGTAGCCTATTAACGCTTGCGATATATAAACACAACAACCTAGAGGGTTGTTGTGTTCCTACGTGTGAGGGAGTTGTTATTTGGCTGCGGTTTTCTGTGAGGTGGCGGTACTTCCCCAGGCGGGCTGCTTTGATGCGCCCTACATATCTTAAAAAGGTTTACTGTCTATAAAAACACATGTAAAAGGAATATTTTTTTGGAATTGTCTGTCACTTGCATTGTGCCTATTACTCGTATGTTATACAGTAGATATGGCCTATTTCCGGAAATATTGATAAAAAATCCGCTAATTTTGGGGTGTGACAATAGTAGGTATAGCCATACTAGTTGGTGTCAAATCAGCGTTAACAATCACAGCGCTACCGAGCTCGGCAAATTTTAAAGTGCCCCAGATGTAGCCGAGGGGAACGTCCTAATTACAAAGACAGTGAATTAATTATCAACTCCCGCATGTTTCTGTTATCCTGGTACTTTTAAATGGAAATCATACATAAATATTTGAAACCATTGGAGAGCGACAACTGGGGAACAATTGACAACCCTGATATAGGAATTTAACCGAAAATCTTAAAATGAATAAAGGCATGCTACGTTGATGCGGTCATGTAAAAAGAATAGAGAAGGAAATAATTAAGAAACAGATATACAACGCGAAAGTAGAAGGATGTAGGAGCCGAGGAAGACCAAGGCCTACCTGCCGGTGCTTATATACCATGACCAAATTGATCGTGTATTATCAGAAGGTGATGTCAGGAGCCTTAGAAACCGGCGAGCGGGCATGAGAAGACCAATAATGTTAAAGAAGCGAGTGATGTGTGTAAGGATCGAATCATGCAGCGCTCGATTCCCTCTGCCTACCCCACAAGGAATTTGGCGTGAAGTTAGACAGAGAAAAACTGATATCAAATTTGATTTTATTTTTTATATACTACGTCGGGAGGCGCTTGTATGCCTCCCGACGTAGTATATACGGCCCACCTGATGTAAAGCGGGTACCGTAGCCTATTAACGCTTGCGATATATTAAGTATCACTCGCGCGATGCCTCCTCTGTCGCTTAAACAGCAACTCCTTGAAAGCTTACTGGCGACCTCACTCACACGCAGGAACACAACAACCCTCTAGGGAGTTGTTATTTGGCTGCGGTTCTCTGTGAGGTGGAGGTATTTCCCCAGACAGGCTGCTTTGATGCGCCCTACCTCTCAACATCCAGACCAAGACAAACAGCCATGTTCATGCACACAAATGTTTGCCTTGTGTGGGAATCGACCCCACGAGCGTTGGTGTCAAAGTCGCGTCATTCACGACTGAGCCACCGAGCTGGTCAAGATGAATGCGGCGATATTAAATGTACAGATATGTATTGAATCTTTCACGAAAGCAGCGAAGCGGAGAGTGGCGCATGCAGAGAGGTCATATTGCAAAATTCATGTGAAACAAATATGCGTCCTCTAATACATCTATCTATCTATAACTTCACGCCAAATCCCTTGCGGGGTAGGCACAGAGAACCGAGCGCCACGCGACTCGATCCTTACATATCTCACTCGATTCTTTAACATTCATTGCTCTTCTCGTGCACGCTCGCCGGTTTCTAGGGCTCCTGACATCACCTTCTGATAGAACACGACCAATTTGGTCATGGTAGGTAAGTCTTGGCCTTCCCCGGCTCCTACATCCTTCCACTTTTGCATTGTATATCTGCTAATACATCGATAATATATATATATATATGTATAGACGGAATGTGTGAGGTTAACGATGGCGGAAGCGAGAGAGGTATGTCTGGATCGGTGCACCTGTAGTATCATAGTCTCTGCCTACCCCGATGGGAGACAGGCGTGATGATATGTATGTATGTACGGAATGTGTACATAAACGCAAGAACAAAGTCAGCGTTGTGATAGTGCTTACGCAAACATAACTTCGGCTATTGCACCATAATATTGGCGGTGTACAGTCGTCGAAAACATTAGATGCGTTCATTACACTCTATTCTAATTACGTAGACCTATTAAAGTTTATAAATTATGTTCGATTTACTACCATAAGCAAAGAATGTTTATCATCACTACATATTATGCTATAAATTAAAGTCCCTGCCGCGATGTGTTTGTGAAATATACGTATGAAATGTGCAGAGTGCGCTCGTGAAAGGGACTTCCCAATTGGAATGGAGTATAGTTTTAAAACGGAGCGTAGAAGTAATCCGCTGTAAGTAATAAAAGAAAAGTTTGACTTTTCTCTCCCTTATGACCCGATTGCGACGCAAAGGAGGATAATGTGTTTATAAGAGCAAGTAAACCCATCCATTTTTCCGTACGACTGTACCGTTTTACTGTCTTATTACTTTAAACGAACGAATCTTGCATATATATACTTGTGTAGCCAAGCCGCGGGCAACAGCTAGTAATATATATATATATTTATGCAAGAATAGAAGTAATATATATATTACTAGCTGTTGCCCGCGGCTTGGCCCGTCGCGTAGCTATGATGGACGTAGGATGTTAAATAGCCTATAACTTTCCTCAAGAATTGGGTTATGAAATACTAAAATAATTTTTCAAATCCGGCAGTTAGTTTCAGAGATTAGCGCATTCAAACAAACCAACAAACGCTTCCAATACATTAACTACAGATTTATTATCACTACATAATTATAAAACAAAGTCCCACGCCGCGTCTGTCTGTTCGCGATAAACTCAAACAATACTCAACTGATTTTCATGCGGTTTTCACCAATAGATAGAGTGATTCTCGAGGAAGTTTTAGGTGTATATTAAAGGTATTGTGTAATACGGTTGAAATATGACGATTTTGTATTCAGATGAGGGTTTGTTTTTAATATTATCTATGTAAGGGTGTTTCAAAATTCGATTTTATATAAAAATAAACAAAGTGAAGCTTGATCACCCATATACTTAATAAGTATATAGGTGAGGGTGCATCCTCCGCTGGTGATGTCAGTTGATACCGTATGACGTGTACCTTAACACGTACGCGATAGGGTTGACTATCGTTCGTTACGCTGCCGCCGCGGCCGCCGCCATTCGGCTCATGACTGTGGTGTACGCCAGTCCTAATGCCCAAGATACTTCGTGTCCGTTGACCTTTTTAAAGAGCTGAAAGAAAACAAATAATAATAAAATAAATAAATAAATATTGTCTCACAAATTACACAGCGCCATCTAGCCCCAAAGTAAGCGAAGCTTGTGTTATGGGTACTAGACAACTGATAAACATACGTAAATACATTTTTTTTTTGTAAATACATACTTATTATACATAGAAAATACCCAGACCAAGACAAACATACATGTTCATGCACACAAATATTTGTATTGTGTGGGAATCGAACCCACGAGCGTTGGTGTCAAAGTAGCGTAACAACGCGTTTCACCACTGCGCCACCGAGCTCGTCAAATAATATTTTATTAATAATATTCATGTATATTAAAAAAACAATATCCTCTTATGGCAGAGAGAGCATTGAGCAGTCAGAACCCGTTATATACGTTTTCCCATACATTTCGCGGTCGAATACGACCACCCGGGTTTCGAAGGGTTAAAGTATGATAAAGGCGGTCGAGATGCGAGCGTTGCGAGAAATTTATTGCGTAACGTTTGTAGACCGTATTTGCAATGATGATGTAAAAACATAGTTGGCGAGTAAGAGACCTCGGTCGAGAAGAGACATGCTCCGTTGGTTCGGACATGTGAAAAGAGTGCAGGAAGAAAGAATTACAAGATAGATATACAACGCGAAAGTGGAAGGATGTAGGAGCCGAGGAAGGCCAAATCGATACCATGACCAAATCGATTGTGTCGATTGATTGATCAGGTGATGTCAGGAGCCTTAGAAACCGGCGAGCGTGCATGAGAAGTGCAATGAATGTTAAAGAATCGAGTGAGGTATGTAAGGATCGAGTCACGTGGCGCTCGGTTCTCTCTGCCTACCCCGCAAGGGATTTGGCGTGAAGTTACAGATAGATAAAAATATGATCTTACCAAATAAACTGCATTATAGAACTCTTTGACGCCACCAAGATATGTTTCATACAACGTTGCTTGCCTCCCATGCAAGAATACGACCCACCTGATGTAAAGCGGGATGTGGTACATGAATGCTTGCAATACAGGAAGCGGGCGTTGTCACCCCCGCTGTTAACATAGCAACACCTCAGGAGCTTGCTACTAACCTCACTCACGGGAACATAACCTTTAACCTGCTTTAACGGACCGTACCTCTCTTAAAAACACCCAGGGTAAGACAAACAGACATGCAATTTGATCTAACTTGCTTTGTGTGCTTCCGCCACCAATTAGTTCATGCGGCCTAGCGCCGGCCGGCACCCACCCACTACTGTTAGTACGTGCTACATGCCGACGCTGCCATGGCTGCTCCGGTAGTCTCTGCCTCGGCTGCTGCGAAATCGTGTTATAAACACGAAAACACGTATCGGCGTATAAAAACAATCGCTCAGAAAGGTCACACTTCGCCGAGCATCTCATAGACAAAGGACATAAATTATCCCCCACTAATACATATCAAATTTTACACACCATAGACAAAGGTTTAAAACTAAATATTAGGGAACATTAGAAATTAATAAACATAAAAATTCTAAAATTACTCTCATGAACAAACAGACTGACGTAAACCATTCCCCACTATTAAATATCTTTTCGCTCACACCATCCACCCCCACCCTCAATTCAATATAAGGGACGGCACTGCGATGGATTGGTCACTTGTAGCATGTTATTCTTACGATTAACGTCTACAACGCCTGATGATGCCTCGTGGAGAGTTCGCCTCTCACGTGTCGCAGCGACGACCAGGCCAGTCGTGGCAGCGACGGTGGTGGTGGGGGCATGCGGATTCTGTTCCAGATGGCGGACGACCGCAGCAGCCGAGGCAGAGACTACCGGAGCAGCCATGGCAGCGTCGGCATGTTGCACTTACCAACGGTAGTGGATGGGTGCCGGCCGGCGCTAGGCCGCATGAACTAATTGGTGGCGGAAGCACACAAAGCAGATTTGATCAAATTGCATGTAAATTTGACTTTCGCAAAATAACGCCTGAATCTATTAACTACAAACAGACATGTTTAAGTTCAACAACCTAGTTCGAATTAGGTACCAGTATTTTCTAGGCTCAGGTCAATTTGATCTATTTTTTTTTATACTACGTAGGGAGGCATACAAGCATACGGCCCACCTACTGTAAAGCGGATACCGTAGCCTATGAACGCTTGCAACACATTAAGTATCTCGCGATGACACTCGTGCTGCCGACACAGTTAAAAATCCACAGTTCTACCAAGTATCTTTGTAATACAGACCGAGACTGGTTCGAGGTCCCGTATCTTGTACGCGTCGTGCAGCAGCGTGACGACGTACACGAGGTCCACGCACGCCCACGGCTGTTCCACGTTGGAGGCGGAGCACGCTCTGATGGCGGCCGACCGGTACTGGTCCACGGACACCGTGCCGCCTTTCATCACATCTGCAAATTAATAATGCGCCATGAAATAATGACGAAACGAGACATACAATGACAAATTTTTTGAAGTAAAACTTCTTTATACGCACGCTCGACTTGGGGAGCTGGTGAATGCGTGACGAGAGCGTTACGCATTAGCGTAAAAGTGTGATCGGGAAGTTAAGAGATATAAGTTAGTAAAGATAGAAAGAGATAGAAAGAGAGATAAAAAAAAATAAGATTCCAGCGTCGGCCGCGACGTCATAGAAGTACGACATGGCGGCGACGCTCCCTCGGGGCGGCTGGGACGGCTCCCAGTTCAATGTCTGTGATACGTAGCGAGACAACAGGCTGTGACAGTAATAAAACACATACCAATGATTCCAGCGTCGGCCGCGACGTCATAGAAGTACGACATGGCGGCGACGCTCCCTCGGGGCGGCTGTGACGGCTCCCAGTTCAATGTCTGTGATACGTAGCGAGACACCAGGCTGTGACAGTAATAAAACACATACCAATGATTCCAGCGTCGGCCGCGACGTCATGGAAGTACGACATGGCGGTGACGCTGCCTCGGGGCGGCTGCGACGGCTCCCAGTACAATGTCTGTGACACGTAGCGAGGCACCAGGCTGTGACAGTAATAAAAATACATACCAATGATTACAGCGTCGGCCGTGACGTCATAGAAGTACGACATGGCGGCGACGCTCCCTCGGGGCGGCTGTGACGACTCCCAGTCCAATGTCTGTGACACGTAGCGAGACAACAGGCTGTGACAGTAATAAAAATACATACCAATGATTACAGCGTCGGCCGTGACGTCATAGAAGTACGACATGGCGGCGACGCTCCCTCGGGGCGGCTGTGACGACTCCCAGTCCAATGTCTGTGACACGTAGCGAGACAACAGGCTGTGACAGTAATAAAAATACATACCAATGATTACAGCGTCGGCCGTGACGTCATAGAAGTACGACATGGCGGCGACGCTCCCTCGGGGCGGCTGTGACGACTCCCAGTCCAATGTCTGTGACACGTAGCGAGACAACAAGCTGTGACAGTAATAAAAATACATACCAATGATTACAGCGTCGGCCGCGACGTCATAGAAGTACGACATGGCGGTGACGCTCCCTCGGGGCGGTTGTGACCGCTCCTAGTCCAATGTCTGTGACACGTAGCGAGACAACAGGCTGTGACAGTAATAAAAATACATACCAATGATTACAGCGTCGGCCGTGACGTCATAGAAGTACGACATGGCGGCGACGCTCCCTCGGGGCGGCTGTGACGACTCCCAGTCCAATGTCTGTGACACGTAGCGAGACAACAGGCTGTGACAGTAATAAAAATACATACCAATGATTACAGCGTCGGCCGTGACGTCATAGAAGTACGACATGGCGGCGACGCTCCCTCGGGGCGGCTGTGACGACTCCCAGTCCAATGTCTGTGACACGTAGCGAGACAACAGGCTGTGACAGTAATAAAAATACATACCAATGATTACAGCGTCGGCCGTGACGTCATAGAAGTACGACATGGCGGCGACGCTCCCTCGGGGCGGCTGTGACGACTCCCAGTCCAATGTCTGTGACACGTAGCGAGACAACAAGCTGTGACAGTAATAAAAATACATACCAATGATTACAGCGTCGGCCGCGACGTCATAGAAGTACGACATGGCGGCGACGCTCCCTCGGGGCGGTTGTGACCGCTCCCAGTCCAATGTCTGTGACACGTAGCGAGACAACAGGCTGTGACAGTAATAAAAATACATACCAATGATTACAGCGTCGGCCGTGACGTCATAGAAGTACGACATGGCGGCGACGCTCCCTCGGGGCGGCTGTGACGGCTTCCAGTCCAATGTCTGTGATACGTAGCGGACACCAGGCTGTGACAGTAATAAAACACATACCAATGATTCCAGCGTCGGCCGCGACGTCATGGAAGTACGACATGGCGGTGACGCTGCCTCGGAGCGACTGCGACGGCTCCCAGTACAATGTCTGTGACACGTAGCGAGGCACCAGGCTGTGACAGTAGTAATAATACATACCAATGATTCCAGCGTCGGCCGCGACGTCATGGAAGTACGACATGGCGGTGACGCTCCCTCGGGGCGGCTGTGACGGCTCCCAGTCCAATGTCTGTGACACGTAGCGAGACAACAGGCTGTGACAGTAATAAAACACATACCAATGATTCCAGCGTCGGCCGCGACGTCATGGAAGTACGACATGGCGGTGACGCTGCCTCGGGGCGACTGCGACGGCTCCCAGTACAATGTCTGTGACACGTAGCGAGGCACCAGGCTGTGACAGTAGTAATAATACATACCAATGATTCCAGCGTCGGCCGCGACGTCATGGAAGTACGACATGGCGGTGACGCTCCCTCGGGGCGGCTGTGACGGCTCCCAGTCCAATGTCTGTGACACGTAGCGAGACAACAGGCTGTGACAGTAATAAAAATACATACCAATGATTACAGCGTCGGCCGTGACGTCATAGAAGTACGACATGGCGGCGACGCTCCCTCGGGGCGGCTGTGACGACTCCCAGTCCAATGTCTGTGACACGTAGTGAGACAACAAGCTGTGACAGTAATAAAAATACATACCAATGATTACAGCGTCGGCCGCGACGTCATAGAAGTACGACATGGCGGTGACGCTCCCTCGGGGCGGTTGTGACGGCTCCCAGTCCAATGTCTGTGACACGTAGCGAGACAACAGGCTGTGACAGTAATAAAAATACATACCAATGATTACAGCGTCGGCCGTGACGTCATAGAAGTACGACATGGCGGCGACGCTCCCTCGGGGCGGCTGTGACGGCTTCCAGTCCAATGTCTGTGATACGTAGCGGACACCAGGCTGTGACAGTAATAAAACACATACCAATGATTCCAGCGTCGGCCGCGACGTCATGGAAGTACGACATGGCGGTGACGCTGCCTCGGGGCGACTGCGACGGCTCCCAGTACAATGTCTGTGACACGTAGCGAGGCACCAGGCTGTGACAGTAGTAATAATACATACCAATGATTCCAGCGTCGGCCGCGACGTCATGGAAGTACGACATGGCGGTGACGCTCCCTCGGGGCGGCTGTGACGGCTCCCAGTCCAATGTCTGTGACACGTAGCGAGACAACAGGCTGTGACAGTAATAAAAATACATACCAATGATTACAGCGTCGGCCGTGACGTCATAGAAGTACGACATGGCGGCGACGCTCCCTCGGGGCGGCTGTGACGACTCCCAGTCCAATGTCTGTGACACGTAGCGAGACAACAAGCTGTGACAGTAATAAAAATACATACCAATGATTACAGCGTCGGCCGCGACGTCATAGAAGTACGACATGGCGGTGACGCTCCTCGGGGCGGTTGTGACGGCTCCCAGTCCAATGTCTGTGACACGTAGCGAGACAACAGGCTGTGACAGTAATAAAAATACATACCAATGATTCCAGCGTCGGCCGCGACGTCATAGAAGTACGACATGGCGGTGACGCCCCCTCGGGGCGGCTGTGACGGCTCCCAGTCCAATGTCTGTGACACGTAGCGAGACAACAGGCTGTGACAGTAATAAAAATACATACCAATGATTACAGCGTCGGCCGTGACGTCATAGAAGTACGACATGGCGGTGACGCTCCCTCGGGGCGGCTGTGACGGCTTGCAGTCCAATGTCTGTGATACGTAGCGAGACAACAGGCTGTGACAGTAATAAAAATACATACCAATGATTACAGCGTCGGCCGCGACGTCATAGAAGTACGACATGGCGGCGACGCTCCCTCGGGGCGGCTGTGACGACTCCCAGTCCAATGTCTGTGACACGTAGGGAGACAACAAGCTGTGACAGTAATAAAAATACATACCAATGATTACAGCGTCGGCCGCGACGTCATAGAAGTACGACATGGCGGTGACGCTCCCTCGGGGCGGCTGTGACGGCTCCCAGTCCAATGTCTGTGACACGTAGCGAGACAACAGGCTGTGACAGTAATAAAAATACATACCAATGATTACAGCGTCGGCCGTGACGTCATAGAAGTACGACATGGCGGCGACGCTCCCTCGGGGCGGCTGTGACGGCTTCCAGTCCAATGTCTGTGATAGGTAGCGAGACAACAGGCTGTGACAGTAATAAAAATACATACCAATAATTACAGCGTCGGCCGCGACGTCATAGAAGTACGACATGGCGGCGACGCTCCCTCGGGGCGGCTGTGACGGCTTGCAGTCCAATGTCTGTGATACGTAGCGAGACAACAGGCTGTGACAGTAATAAAAATACATACCAATGATTACAGCCTCGGCCGCGACGTCATAGAAGTACGACATGGCGGCGACGCTCCCTCGGGGCGGCTGTGACGACTCCCAGTCCAATGTCTGTGACACGTAGGGAGACAACAAGCTGTGACAGTAATAAAAATACATACCAATGATTACAGCGTCGGCCGCGACGTCATAGAAGTACGACATGGCGGTGACGCTCCCTCGGGGCGGCTGTGACGGCTCCCAGTCCAATGTCTGTGACACGTAGCGAGACAACAGGCTGTGACAGTAATAAAAATACATACCAATGATTACAGCGTCGGCCGTGACGTCATAGAAGTACGACATGGCGGCGACGCTCCCTCGGGGCGGCTGTGACGGCTTCCAGTCCAATGTCTGTGATAGGTAGCGAGACAACAGGCTGTGACAGTAATAAAAATACATACCAATAATTACAGCGTCGGCCGCGACGTCATAGAAGTACGACATGGCGGCGACGCTCCCTCGGGGCGGCTGTGACGGCTTGCAGTCCAATGTCTGTGATACGTAGCGAGACAACAGGCTGTGACAGTAATAAAAATACATACCAATGATTACAGCGTCGGCCGCGACGTCATAGAAGTACGACATGGCGGCGACGCTCCCTCGGGGCGGCTGTGACGACTCCCAGTCCAATGTCTGTGACACGTAGCGAGACAACAGGCTGTGACAGTAATAAAAATACATACCAATGATTACAGCGTCGGCCGCGACGTCATAGAAGTACGACATGGGGGCGACGCTCCCTCGGGGCGGCTGTGACGGCTCCCAGTTCAATGTCTGTGATACGTAGCGAGACAACAGGCTGTGACAGTAATAAAAATACATACCAATGATTACAGCGTCGGCCGCGACGTCATAGAAGTACGACATGGCGGCGACGCTCCCTCGGGGCGACTGTGACGGCTCCCAGTCCAATGTCTGTGACACGTAGCGAGACAACAGGTTGTGACAGTAATAAAAAATACATACCAATGATTACAGCGTCGGCCGCGACGTCATAGAAGTACGATATGGCGGTGACGCTGCCTCGAGGCGGCTGCGACGGCTCCCAGTCCAATGTCTGAGCGAGGCACGAGGCTGTGACAGTAATAATAATACATACCAATGATTCCAGCGTCGGCCGCGACGTCATAGAAGTACGACATGGCGGCGACGTTCCCTCGGGGCGGCTGCGACGGCTCCCAGTCCAATGTCTGTGACACGTAGCGAGACACCAGGCTGTGACAGCGAGAGTACACTGCATCCCGTTTCATCCCCGCAGGTCTATTCGCTCCACTGCAACAAAAACATGGTTCCTCAAAGTGTATGAGCACTGGCAGCCTAATGGATAACAAACCTATCAACTGACTGGTCCCAGCTTAGACTCCTGGTGTGGCCATGTACTACTAAATTCGTGTTATCAGATTTATGTACATATTTTGACGCCTTGCCGAAACGCGCTGTTACGTTACTTTGACACCAACGCTCGTGGGTTCGATTCCCAAACAGAACAAACATTTATGGATGGATTAAACATTAATGGAACTAATTTAGCCCCTGTGGAGACAACTGTGTTCTTGGGTATAACAATTGACTCCAAACTACAATGGGGCCCACAAATTGAAAAATTATCAGGAAAACTAAGTTCTGCAGCCTATGCAGTGAAAACTATTAGACGGCTCACTGATTTCAGCTACTTTCATAGTATTATGTCATACGGAATTCTTTTTTGGGGTAACTCCGCGGACATTAACACCATCTTTTTATTGCAAAAGAGAGCCATAAGCGCTATCTACAAACTTGGTCCCCGGGAGAGCCTTAGAGAATAATTCAAACAAATAAATATTCTAACAGTTGCATCGCAATATATCTATGAAAATCTTTTGTATGCCCATAAAAACATAGACTCATTTTGTAAAAAGAGTGATACTCATAACATAAATACTAGATATAAGCATAATCATCCAAGCCGTCTCCACAAAATAAGTAATTCTTTTATGGGGCAATGTATACGGTTCTATAACAAACTTCCCAGCAATATAAGAGAATTGTCAATAAACAAATTTAAAACTACTATTAAAGCCAAATTGTGTAGCAGGGCATATTATAAAGTATCTGACTATATTAATGATAAAAATGCCTGGGATTGAGTCGATCCAATTATAATGTAATTAATAAATTATGTAAATTTGTTTGGATACCAAAAGAGGGATGCCTGAGATTTTTGGCAGTATTTTTATCAGTGCTCACCTAGTCATGAACTGCACGGTAGGGAAAAAAAATGTGACGATTCCAAACAAATGTAGCCATTTTTACGGAATAAAAAGATTTTAACTTTGACTTATGTGCAGTGCTTCATGTAAAAATCAGTAATTCTTATACTTAAGTAGCGGACACACCAGTCCTAATGGATTAGGAAACGGGGTATCGCTAAGAAGAAGAAGATCGAAGAATACGGACGTCCGCGGATACGTGTACCCACAAGTTAATTAGATGCCTTGTTGTAGCTGCGAAATACATTGCAAAAATACCGCGACGATTTTAGAGGGAAGCCGGACTCCTACGATATCGTCACGGCATAAATGACAGTGCCGTGAAAGTGCACGACATAACGTTACCATCGACGGGAATTTAAAAGCGTCTCATATGCAGGACGACAGAATGACATGAACATGAGTTCGTCTTAGTTAACTGAAACAGAGTTGGTCTGAAAGAGAGCGTCGGTGTTAAAATAAGAAGAGGCATGCTCCGTTGGTTTGGACATGTAGAAAGAATGCAGGATGAAAGAATGACGAAACAGATATACAATGCAAAACTAGAAGGGTGTGGGAGCCGAGGAAGACCGAGATTTACCTACCTTGAGCAAATTGGTCGTGTTTTATCAGAAGGTGATGTCAGGAGCCCCAGGAACCGGCGAGCATGCATGAAAAGAGCTATGAATGTTAGAGAAGCGTGTGAAGTGTGTAAGGACGGCGTCTTATGGCTCACGGTTCTATCTGCCTACTCTCATACATACATGCTTCCATACACTTGAGTGCCCTTTTTCACTTCTTTCTCTTTCTTTCTTCTTTTATCACTGGGCATAAAATGTCGTTACATCAAAAATTATAAAAGCGCACATTTAGACCCTAAGGGATTTACGACCAGTGGCGGCTGTACCTTAAGTGCGCTCGTGCACTGAACCACCAATTCAAAAGATTTAAAAATTACAAAATATTACTTCATCTTTAAATTACCATATTAATATTTATTTTTGAAACACAAAAACATAATATATTAAATAAAATTTCAATATAACAAATAAAAGACAAAACAATTTAAGCGCTTTGCTAAACTATTAAGACTTATTTTTCCTGTAAAGAAAAATTCTCGTGCGCTTCGGCGAGTGCACGAGGACTGCTAATAGTACTTGTATGAGTTACTAGCGAATGTGCCTGACGCGTGAAACAAAAGATAGTTCATAGAATTGTACCGAAAAATGAGTCGGTTCTCGTGCGCCGCACGTGCGAATCGAAGATTACCGAGAGCACCCGATGTTTGACGAAATTTGAAATTTGAGTTCGACGGCGGCCATGATGGACCTCTTCTTATCAGTATAGTTTCGCTGTATCTGTGACGCGTTAATTATTGTTTGTTTATATTAACCCACCAGCTGCCACTGCTTACGACACGTATTAGAATTAACATGTACTTATTAGATAAAAAAAAAAAAAAAATTTATTTATATTCACTTTATTTTAATACAAAACCCACAGCCCTTAGATACATAATGACAATACTTGTATACCAAACATACGGCCAATAACGGATTTACATTTTATAGTTAACAGATAACAAGCCAAAGAGCAAACAACTAGGTAAAGTATTAAAATAGAAAAATAGTGCGAAATTTCTAACTATTTGTAGGTTGAATAGTTTTACAAGAAAAAATGTTTAAGTATTAAAGTACTCCCTCAGTTGTGTGTGTGTGTATGAGTGAATGCATATTACTTTTTATTTAAATTTTCGTCTTTACTATTTTTAATTTAGCATCATATCGCAAATGACCATTGGGGAAGAAGAAATGCGAAACGAACTTTCCGATATAGGTGTCTTTTAAAATCGTCAATTAATATTACAGAATCAATGTCAAATTTTCTAATTCCATTACCATGGCGAGTGCTCTGAACAACTGTTTTCCCTTGTCCCACCCTCTCCCTTCCGTCATAGAACCACACGTGCATGCTTGCGATGTCATTGTTCCACTGTTGAGAATATTTCTTCGCGTATCAAAAAGTTAGACAACTCCTATCTTTGTCGTATTATTAAAAAGTGGGACGCCTTGCCTGCACATATGTTCCCTTCTTCCTACAATATGGGATCCTAGAAAAGAAGCGTGAAGAAGCATCTTGCGGGTCAGCATGGCAGCGTCAACTGACAGGACACTGTATAGTCTTTTGTCAGTTGCAGTTGCGATTTGGGCTCCTCTTTCGCTTACATCAGGCAAAGCACTATGCTGAACTTACATAAAAAAAAAAATCTAATCGCATACGCGGCGGAGCTGAGACGGTAAGCAGTTACAGTAAGTAGCCTGTGGACATTTACAACACCAGGAGTGTCACTCTTGCGTTGCCGACCCCTTGCTATATGTGGGGGCCCGTTGCAATTTAGAGACTATTGTAATTTTTGCTCCCGCGAAGATGTAAAAAAAATCTCACCTGATAATGTACTGCTTATTGGCATATGTCCAAGGCTCCCGTTGTACTATTGGGTCCACACAAACAGAGGTGAATTCGTTGGTAGCGTTGTCTTCCGCCTCAAGGCGGAAGATGCCGTAACGAGCCGCCAGAAGACCAAGGTTCAGGTAACTGGAACACGCCAAATTAGTATTACTATACTATTCATTCTATTCATTCAACGAAAGGTTGCGCTTCTGTCGTGTTTGAACGATACGATATAACTTTGAAGTGGCACTGAATTTAACATTATAAAAAAATGTTTATTTGCCATACTAACGGATAATTATCTTTAAAAATATATCATTATATCAGCTTATAATAAAAGTTATATTTTTACGCTATGTTTAATGTTAAATAAGAAAACAATATATTTTAAAACCATACTACGTTACAAGGATAGATCAACTGTTTATTTTTGTAGTGATGTGCCAAAATAACAGGTAAAAGTTATGTTATTTGTCGTTATACTGTACAACAATGCGTTTTTCTTTCGAACAATTTGTTAATAAAAGAATGTAGTAATAAAGTTAATAATATGGGTGTGTACAAACAAAGGAGTTTAGTTTAAATACGAAATATGTATGAAAAATTATAGGGCAGATTTTAAGAGGAGATATAGTCAGGAAGATATTACAAAGTTATTTTTTACGATAATTAGTTTGCGAGAAACTAATTATCGTAGAAAATTTGAAAGTGGCATTTCATCACGTGACCTGAACACGCTTCATACTAAAAGGCCGCAGGAGATGACGTCACAAGCCTTGTGGCTAAGAAGAAATGTATGTCATACTCCATGTTGTTTGTCATACTCTAACCTAACCAACTCAGATTTCTGTTGCTATACTTATTACAAAAAAATTTATTTGTTTGAAAGATTTGACAAATGATAAACGCCCCAAACGTTTTGTGTCATTATAATAATCAGCTTAACAAATAATTCTACTAAATGAAAAGTTGTCATACAAAAATTTGATAATCGTTAGTTGTCAAAGTGAAAAATAGACGAAACGTTGGTTGGCAAATGATAATCGGCCAAACAATTATCGGCGAAAAGGCAGGATACCATTTCTACTCTCATAGAATTCTTCCTGCACTCTCCTCATTTCCTGGGCTCCTTTATAGCACATCACAATTTCGACAAGCTCGGTGGCTCAGTGGTGGAACGCGTTGTTACGCTACTTTGACACCAACGCTCGTGGGTTCGATTCCCACACAGTACAAACATTTGTGTGCATGAACATGTATGTTTGTCTTAGTCTGGGTATTTTCTATGTATAATAAGTATGTATTTACAAAAAAAAAATGTATTTACGTATGTTTATCAGTTGTCTAGTACCCATAACACAAGCTTCGCTTACTTTGGGGCTAGATGGCGCTGTGTAATTTGTCCGACAATATTTATTATTTATTTATTTATCACATATTCGGTCGAAACCCGTGTATGTGTTTGTATCGCATATGTCCCCAACTTACCTATGTGTATATAAGGTAATGTTATCCCCAGCCGTGACGATGTACTGGTCTGCCGTGGGGTATAATTTGGTATCCCGGCTGCTCAGCTGATAGGTGATTTGCGTTGATCCCCCACCGAGGTCCAGAGCTGCCATAGTTTCTCCACCCATCAGACCTGTACAATACAATCTTTATAGCACCAAAATAAAATGGTTGGATCTTACTTAGTATTTCTATCTATCTATAACTTCACGCCATGTAGGCAGAGAGAACCGAGCGCCACGTGACTCGATCCTTACATACCTCACTCGCTTCTTTAACATTCATTGCTCTTCTCGTGCACGCTCGCCGGTTTCTCGGGCTCCTGACATCACCTTCTGATAGAACATGACCAATTTGGTCATGGTTAGTAAGTCTTGGCCTTCCTCGGCTTCTACATCCTTCCACTTTTGCATTGTATATCTGCTTCGTCATTCTTTCATCCTGCATTCTTTCTACATGTCCGAACCAACGGAGCAACACCGACGCTCTCTTTCAGACCAACTCTGTTTCTAACTAAGACAATCTCTGTCTTAGTATTTCCATTGATGTAAATACCAATTGATTATGTATTTCCATTGATGTAAATACCAATTGATTATGTATTTCCATTGATGTAAATACCAATTGATTATGTATTTCCATTGATGTAAATACCAATTGATTATGTATTTCCATTGATGTAAATACCAATTGATTATGTATTTCCATTGATGGAGAGATTAGGATCGCTTGTCTCGCTGTTTCAGTTGTGATTACGTGTGAATTGAATCCTATTATTTCCATTAAGTATTTCTATTTTTTTTTAATTTGTTGGCGTAAGGCTTGTAGACCGTATTCGCAATGATGATGTTAGAAATAGAGTTGGTCTGAAAGAGAGCGTCGGTGTTAAAATAAGAAGAGGCATGCTCCGATGGTTCGGGCATGTAGAAAGAATGCAAGATGAAAGAATGACGAAGCAGATATACAATGCAAAAGTGGAAGGATGTAGGAGCCGGGAAGGCCAAGACTTACCTACCATGACCAAATTGGTCATGTTCTATCAGGTGATGTCAGGAGCCCTAGAAACCGGCGAGCGTGCATGAGAAGAGCAATGAATGTTAAAGAAGCGAGTGAGATATGTAAGGATCGAGTCACGTGGCGCTCGGTTCTTTCTGCCTACCCCGCAAGGGATTTGGCGTGAAGTTATAGATAGATAGATGTATTTCTATTGATGGAAATATTGGAATCTTCTGTCTCACTATTTCCATTGTCATCGCGAGTGAATTAGATCCCACTATTTCCATTGTGTATTTTCATCGATGGAAAGATTATAATTGTTTGTCCTTATTTCGAGTGATTGTGCGTGAAATGGATGGAATTCGCGTGTATGTCTATTATGTACTTCCATTGACGGAAAGATAGCGATTGTTTTTCGCACTATTTCCATTGTGATTCCGCGTGAATTAGTTGCCAGTTGCCAGGACAGGATCGACTATGTATTGTTACCTAAGATTCAAAAACCACTTATAAAGTTAAGTTTTGCTTGTAACATACTCTTTATAACTGATATTTTAATTTATTTAAAACTAGCTGTGCGACTTCGTTCGCGCGGAATTTAACAAAAAAGTTATTTTTAAATTATAATTTTATTCATTTGATTTGATTATAAGTAACTAAATAAGCCGAGTAAAATAGCGAACAGCAAAATCATAATAGAAATGTATTATGTACTTCGTTCGCGCGGAACATATTAATAAAAATAAATAAAAATTCTAAAATAAAAGTAGCGTAAGTTACTCCTTATTACATCAGCTATCTGCCAGTGAAAGTCCCGTCAAAATCGTTTCAGAGATTAGCCGGAACAAACAGGCAGACAGACAGACAAAAATTGTAAATATATTCAGTTTGGTATATGTACCGTGTATACATCCGTATGCATTTAGTAAAAAGCGGTTCTTTTTAATTTGCAAACAGACAGTCCAATTTTATTTATCTGTATAGATTTAAACCATGACCTCAGTCACGTGTTATTGGAATGTGATGTTAGGAACCCTAGGACTATACCTAGAAAGCCATAATCTATACATATTCAGGAGAGGCACGGCGCATCAAAGCAGCCCGTCTGGAGAAGTACCTCCACCTCACAGAAAACCGCAGCCGAAATAACTTGTGAGTGAAGTTACCAGTAAGCTCATAAGGAGTTGCTGTGTTAACAGCAGAGGAGGCATCACGTGAGTGATACTTAATGTATTACAAGCGTTCATAGGCTACGGTAAACACTTTACATCAGGTGGGACGTATGTTCGTATGCCTTCCGACGTTGTATATAAAAAAAAAAACTAATGAATCACTTACTGTGCAGTAAATTCAAGGTGTACCATATGAAAATCCCCTCGTCTGATCCATCCATTATCTCCACTCCATTGGATCCAACATCATATCCCAGCCTAAAAACAAAAATTGTAAAAATACTGTAATGTTCACAGTACACAAAAACAAACCGAACTATTGCCGCCTGTCTGTTAAACGTCTTTGGGTGGGTTTAAATCATGAAGAAAACAAACTATGGCGGCCCAATGACATGACTTTGCATAGTAAACAAAATCATCGCTACGGGTCGGGGGGTAAAGTAGAAAGCGCAGCTCGCATTGGCTAGTTCATGGATCAACATCACGTCACATATCGTCGCTTAAGTTCAAACACCGCGTAACTCTGGTAGACGTTTGAGGAGAGAAACTGTGATGCCAGGAGCCAGGGACCGGCGAGCGTGCATGAAAAGAGCTATGCATGTCACAGAAGCGAGTGAAGTATGTAAGGACCGCGTCTTATGGCGCTCGGTACTCTCTGCCTACCCCGGAAGGGACTTGGCGTGAAGATATACATACATACTATTGCAGACGACTAAGCAATGAACTGTACTTATTAAATTATAAGAAAGGGAATAATAGATGGAAAATAATACTAAATTATATGTAGCACTTCAATATGTAATACGTTTTAACAAGGAACACAAAAGACATAGAAAAAGAGCAAAGACAAATACAAAATTTAAATAACATTTATAAAAAGAATATAAAAGGAAAAGAGGTATGCAACACATACAAAAAAACAGTTTATCTTTATATTATTTAACTATCCAATACAATTCATTTGACTTAAAAATGTATAAATAACTCGTCGCCATTGGATTTCTTGTTTTTGATTGGTCAAACGCTGCATCTTTCGATTCTATATCGAATGACATATCGTCGATGAAGTGCCAACACCTCCTGACATTTTTGCTTAAATTGAGTTTTTAATACAATAAAAGGCTTAAAGTGGTTTACTCTTAATTTAATAGGTATTTTCACAATCTGTTCTGTCGTTCTGGTAATGTTTGATGATTAGGTGTAATTGCCACCGATGCAAATTCCAACTTTAAGCCTATTGTATTAAAAAACTCAATTTAAGCAAAAATGTCAGTTAGGAGGTATTGGCACTTCAACGACGATAAGTAACTCAAAACAACTATTTTTTGAGTTACGCGGTGTTAGAACTTAAGCGACGATATATTATTATATGTATGTATATTATATATATATATATATATTATATTACTGGTTAAAATATGCTCCGAATGGTCGGTAGGTTCTTTTTATACCGCTAAGGTGGAAAACAAGCGTATGGCCTGCTGGATGGTAATCAGTTACCGTAGTCTATGGACATTTCCAACACCAGGGGTGTCACTCTTGCGTTGCCCAGCAAGAACCACCTCGCACATTTCAAAACGTTCGAATCGCTGATATATTTAGGCGCTAATATACTAAGTTTTAGTTTGTGGTAGAAACTAACCAGAGATCAGAAGTTAGTAGAGTTCAAGAACTAAAATACTGCCGTCAGCAACGGCGACCATAACCTGTGATTGGATGGGTTTAGTTATAGCGATTTTGGCGGCGGGCTTGGTTTGGACGACCTCGGTAGCGGAGTGGTTAATGACGCTACTTTGACACTAACGCTCGTGGGTTCGATTCCCACAAAAGACATTCGTATGCACGAACATGTCTGTTTGTCTTGGTCTGGGTGTTTTTAAATAATAGGTATGGCGCATCAAAGCAGCGCGTCTGGGGAAGTACATAGTTCCACCTCACCGACAACCGCAGCCAAATAACCACTTCCTGGAGGGTTGTTGTGTTCCTGCGAGTGAGTGAGGTCACCAGTAAGCCCCTATGGAGCAGCTGTATTAGTAGTAGAGGTGGCATCGCGCGAGCGATATTTAAGTATTGCCAGCGTTCGTAGAGCACGGTAGCCGCTTTACATCAGGTTGGTCGTATGCTTGTATGCCTCCCGACGTTGTATAAAAAAAAGGTACTCACGTGGTAATAGATTTAGTAACGTGAGTGAGCAAACCCTGCGCCTTGTCCTTGGGCAGCAGTCGGAGACCAGCGGTGGCCCGGACGATCAGCGGCGTCACAGACCGCTTCTCGGGCGGAATGAGGAACCCGGCCTTCGATATCAATGTTACTATTGTTTGAGCACCCTGTAAACACACCATTTGAACACCATGTATATATAGCAAAGACTAGACATATTAATACTTAGTCTGGCCATAAATACTGTTACAATTAAAAATAAACAAAATATTACATTTGAATTTGGAATCTGACATTTTTATATGATTGTTCATTGGGTTTTCTCATTTTGGCGCCAATACATTGTACAATATTTTGCGATATTAAAATGGAGTGGGGTGATAAAGAGAACCGAATCGCTGTGATTGCATTACACAAAGTAGGTATGGAGCCAAATGCAATTTTTAAAACTCTCCATACGCTTGGTATTAGTAAAATGTTTGTGTACCGGGCTATTAATAGGTACAATGAGACCTCCTCTGTTTGTGACAGAAAAAGATCTGGCCGTCCACGTAGTGTTCGTACGAAAAAGGTGGTCAAAGCAGTAAGGGAAAGAATTCGAAGAAATCCTGTCCGAAAGCAAAAGATTTTATCTCGGGAGATGAAGATAGCACCTAGAACCATGTCTCGTATTTTAAAAGATGACTTCGGACTTGCAGCCTATAAGAGACGTACTGGTCATTTCTTAACTGATAATTTAAAAAAGAATAGGGTGGTATAATCGAAACAACTACTGAAGCGATACGCAAAGGGAGGTCACAGAAAAATTTTGTTTACGGATGAGAATTTTTTTACAATTGAGCAACATTTTAACAAACAAAATGACCGTATTTATGGTCAAAGCTCTAAGGAAGCTTCCCAATTAGTCGACAGAGTGCAACGTGGGTACTATCCGACTTCAGTGATGGTTTGGTGGGGTATTAGCTATGAAGGAGTGACTGAGCCATACTTTTGTGAAAAAGATAACAAAACATCGGCACAAGTGTATCAAGATACCATTCTTGAGAAGGTAGTGAAGCCCCTTAACAACACCATGTTCAATAACCAAGAATGGTCCTTCCAACAAGACTCCGCGCCGGGTCATAAAGCTCGGTCTACGCAGTCTTGGTTGGAAACGAACGTTTCGGACTTCATCAGAGCTGAAGACTGGCCGTCGTCTAGTCCCGATCTTAATCCGCTGGATTATGATATATGGTCAGTTTTAGAGAGTACGGCTTGCTCTAAACGCCATGATAATTTGGAGTCCCTAAAACAATCCGTACGATTGGCAGTGAAGAATTTTTCCATGGAAAGAGTGCGTGCTTCTATTGAGAACTGGCCTTAACGTTTAAAGGACTGTATGGCAGCCAATGGAGACCAATTCGAACAAGCTTTTTATATTTAAAATTGTTTTATATTTTTGTATTAAACTAACACACTGTAAAAGTAATAAATGTTATTTGCAATAGAAATTTTTTTTTTCTTTGTTACAGTATTTATGGCAAGACTAGGTATATATATATAAAAATCTCGTGTCGCGGTGTTTGTGGTCGCACTCCTCGGAAACGGCTCGACCGGTTTTTATTCTCATTAAGTAGACTTTGACACCAACGCTCGTGGGTTTGATTCCCACACAAGGCAAACATTTGTGTGCACTTAGACCTTTAGTTGAAAGTTCTAAGTTTGAACAGGTCTGTTTGTCTTGGTCTGGATGTTTTAAGAGAGGTAGGGCGCATCAAGGCGGCCCGTCTGGGGAAGTACCTCCACCTCACAGAAAACCGCAGCCAAATAACAACTCCCTAGAGGGTTGTTGTGTTCCTGTGTGGGTGAGGTCGCCAGTAAGCTCCCAAGGATTTTCTGTGTAAGCAGCAGAGGAGGCATCGAGCGAGTGATATTTAATATATTACAAACATTAACAGGCTGCGGTAACTGCCTTACATCAGGTAGGCCGTATACTTGAATGCCTCCCGACGTTGTATAAAAAAAGGTATATTTCAAAATGGAGTTTTGCTAGCGCTAGACTTAAGCGTTAATAGGCTACGGTAACTGCTTTACATCAGGTGGGCCGTATGCTCCCGACGTTGTATAAAAAAAGCAATTTTTACGAAGTGAAATTAATATTCTGAAGAAGTGATTTATATTACAAAACATTTTTCTTTTTGGAAGATGTTTGTGGAAATATAATGATTAAGAAGCTTCTTTTCTGTTAGCCGGTAACCAAGGGTAATGGGCTCGAAACTATAGGAGTCAACATTAAGTAAAAATCTAATTTTTTACACTAAAATATGATAACATTTATAGATAGATAACATGATAACATGGTAATAATCAGTCCATTTGCAGGATACGTACAGTTGCAGCTAGAGTTGACACCTTTTTTTGCAATTAAGGTACATTGGATATTAAAGGCAAGCAATACAATAAAGTACAAGTCCATAGTGTCAAAATGAAGTAACATTAATTTTTCTTTATCATTATACATATTTAAAAACATATTTTTCTTAAAAAGGATATCTGATCAGGCGTAGGTGTATTTTTTTTATTGTTTTTCGTAAGTTTTATAAATTATAATCATTGGTAAACAATTGCACAGGATCGTTACAGTCTATATTTAAGTTAAGTCCCGCTGGCGACCTATCGATTGGGCATCCATCGATAAAGTTCCGTTTTACGCAAAAATGTTAACGATCAAACTTTTCACAGGTACTAGAGATATCAAATCATGCCAGAAGCATCTTGCGGGTCAGCGTGGCAGCGTCAACTGACAGGATACGGTGTAGTATTTTGTCAGTTGCAGTTGCGATTTGGGCTCCTCTTTCGCTTACCATCAGGCAAAGAGGAGCCACTATGCTGAACTAATATTAAAAAAAAAATGCGAAATAAAGTATTTTCATGTACTTTTATTTTTCTACTAAAGTATAAAGTACAATTAACCGAAATAACGTACAATACTTTATTATAAAGTACGGGTGGCAACCCCAGTTGCGACGTAGTTGCAGTGCGGGAAATTAAAAAATCATGTATTCATCATCTGTCTGTATTCGTTCACTGCTGAACCCTCCTCTTTAGAGGCCACTCGCCTCGATCCTGTGCCGCCTGCATCAATCGACTCCCTGCAAACCTTTGAGGTCGTCGCTCCAACTAATGGGGGGTCGTCCTACACTGCGTGTACGAGGACGCCATTCGAGAACCTTTCTTCCCCAGCGGGTGTCAGTTCTACGAACTATATGGCCGGCCCACTGCCACTGAGCTTGTTTATCCTGTGGGCTATGTCGGTTATCTTCTACTGCGGATATCCTCATTTCTGATTCTATCACGCAAAGAAACCCCGAGCTTAGCTCTTTCCATAGCACGCTGAGCGACCTTGAGCTTCCCCATACGGCTCGCTGACACTGCATTATTCCTCCGCGATTCAAATGACAAGCGTAAACGTGCAACAGCAGGTTTTTAGTAGAACTAGCATACAGTTTAATATATGGCAATATACATACGACTTCCGGTTGATCGGCGAACGACGACAGCCCTGGCTTCGACTGCTCGAAATATTCTTCTACTAAATCCAAGTTTCCTTGGCCGAATACTGGAACATAACGAACATATAACATGTTACACTAAGGTTACACAGAATTATGTAATTATATAACACATATATATATTGTCGGACAAATTACACAGCGCCATCTAGCCCCAAAGTAAGCGAAGCTTGTGTTATGGGTACTAGACAACTGATAAACATATGTAAATACATTTTTTTTGTAAATACATACTTATTATACATAGAAAATACCCAGTACAATACAAACAGACGATGTTCATGCACACAAATGTTTGTACTGTGTGGGAATCGAAGCCACGGGCGTTGGTGTCAAAGTAACGTAACAGCGCGTTTCACCACTGCGCCACCGAGCTCGTCATAATTATATAACATAGATTGATGGGAACATGTTATAGGGTTCATGATAAGCCCCTAAAGAGTTGCTACGTTAGCTGCAGAGGTGGCATCGCGCGAGTGATACTTAATGTATTTATTGCAAGTTTTTAGGATACAGTAACCGCTTTACACCAGGTGGGTGAATTTAGTGGCACATGCCATGATTCGAACCGAACCTATTACTTAATAGGCCGGTTTCTTATACCCTGGACTATCACTGCTACATAAAAAAAAATGTGTTTACCTGTAAACGGTACCCTAAACTTATATGCGAGGACTCGGGATCCCGAGGAGCCTGCGTCGATGATCACCGCATAGTGATGCACGCTCTCGTACCCGAGGCTCTTGGCTAAGCCGTCCAGCCATTGTGACTGCCCCGCGAACAGACCTGGAGACAACATTTTATGATAAAAACGGTACATACTTCAAGTTATTCTTCTTTAGGGATCTTTCATTAATCACGTGAAGCTCAAAAGGGGGCTGGGGTGAAATCACGAAATATCACAATGGGTTGGGGGCAACGATCTCCGCACCGCCCGCAACTGCCCTGTTTATTACCTGTATTTAAAGATAATATTCTGAAAATCTTGAAGATAATTTGTACAAAAAAAGGGGGGTTAAAAGTTGCTAATGCATCACGTACGACCCCTTAGGCGCGTTGGGGGATAAATGATGAGGGTGAATTTTTACAGCACCGGCATCTAAAATCGACATACCATAGGTGCACCAAGGAGGCGCCATTAATTTTAAGTGTAACAGAAGGGTCACAATGTTTTTTAGGGTTCCGTACCCAAAGGGTAAAACGGAACCCTATTACTGAGACTCCGCTGTCCGTCCGTCCGTCCGTCCGTCCGTCCGTCTGTCACCAGGCTGTATCTCATGAACCGTGATAGTTAGACAGTTGAAATTTTCACAAATGATGCATTTCTGTTGCCGCTATAACAACAAATACTAAAAAATAGAATAAAATAAATATTTATGGGGGCTCCCATACAACAAACGTGATTTTTTTGCTCATTTTTGCTCGATATTGATAACGGCAACATGTATTGCTCGATATTGATAACGGCAACATGTAGTCGCTTGAAATATTGACAGAATATTTAGTTATATATTCACTTTAAGAATAAATAATTAAATTAAAATAAAACAAATATTTAAGGGTCCCATACAACAAACGTGATTTTTTTGCCGTTTTTATAGATAATGGTACGGAACCCTTAGTGCGCGAGTCCGACTCGCACTTGGCCGATTTTTATTGTCACGGTTCGTCTTTGGTAAGCATTATTATTGTAACTCCCATCTTCTAAATAAATAGAAAATACTCTGATATCTGGTCTTTTACCTATCTATTACATACAGTCCACCTTTCTTTAAAACCCATTCTTTACAGTCGGCCATAATTATTTGGATTATTTTGAGGTTATTGTTCATTTCTGGGATTATCATATACGAAAATAATCATCATTGGGATTTGACAGATTGGATGTCGGGTTTTTGGCGGGAAAATTCGGTACTGTCAAGTTTGACATTTTTTGCACTTAGGTTCAATTATAGTAATTGATATCAATTTAGTCTAATTATATATATTATCGTACTCTTGGTTTTTTTTATATTGATATAGCTGTAGAAATATGTAAATGGCGCACGATATGGTCTAAGCGAAGATCCTATGCGAAAGTATACCTATAGTTAGTTCGCGTGTTTGAATGCTTTATTTATGTATATCATTTTATATTTCTTTTTTTTATGTTAGGTTATACGTCGAGTTCTGCTTCTAGAAAAATAACAATAATATTAAATAACAATATAATAACTATGTAGGTATATGGTATGGCGGAATTATGACGGTGATTGTTAAAGATTTCGAAAAAAATCATGCCGACTGGGAGCTTTTTTTTGTATACTACGTCGGGAGGCATACAAGCATACGGTCCACCTGATGTAAAGCGGGTACCGTAGACTACTAACGCTTGCGATATATTAAGTGTCACTCGCGCGATGCCTCCTCTGCTGCTTACACAGCAACTCCTTGGGAGCTACTGGTGACCTCACTCACACGCAGGAACACAACAACCCTCTAAGGAGTTGTTATTTGGCTGCGGTTTTCTGCGAGGTGGAGGTACTTCGCCAGGCGGGCTGTTTTGATGCGCCCTACCTCTCTTAAAACATCCAGACCAAGACAAACAGACATGTTCATGCACACAAATGTTTGCCTTGTGTGGGAATCGAACCCACGAGCGTTGGTGTCAAAGTCGCGTCATTTAGGACTGAACCACCGAGCTATGATTACAAATTACTCCTAATAACCCGGCTGACAGTGTAATCTATGTCTGCTAATGTAATTTACCCCCTGATTTACCTTCAGATATGTTAGCTCACGAAAATAGTCAATTCTTTATTATAGGCGACTTTACCATTCCAGCCCTGGCATGGACTACTCGGGACGGTAGTTCTGCGTTGCTCCCTGGTTCCCCATATGACATTAAATCGGAACTGCTTATGGAGACTATCAATATCGGTGGCGCAGTGGTTAGTAACACTACTTTAAAACATCAACGCCCCGGGTTCGATTCCCACACAGGACAAACATTTGTGTGCATATAGATATCTGTTTACGGGACAGGCCCACCACTCATACCCACCACTGTGTCTCCTGTGTAGCCAGAATTAACAGCGGCGACTACAAAAAGGCAATGAACAGTGAAGTTCATTGCTGTCCCGGGGGTTAAACTACAGCCTTGGAACTCACAACGAATTTAATCAGAAGAAATTTGTAGGAGTAGGAAGTTTTGGAATTGACTTTCCCTCTTGGCAAAGTGTGACACATGACAAATAAGGCATTTAAAAACCTCAAAGTGATGGCTAGTCAAGTGAAGCTCAACTGCCGTGCACCATGGTTTATCAAATATCTAATACTATTGGGACCTAAACTGTGAGTCGTTACCTAACACATCGATTCCAATAATATAGATTGCAGAACCGCCTAAACGCCTGGTAATTCTCCCTTGTTGCCACCAAATCAGAATAGTATACTACCCCGGATGTGACACGCAAGGAATATAACATATCGTCCCGCTCCCGACGCCAGAGATCGCACTCCCAGAGAACATGATGTGCTGTTTGCTCGAATTCATGATTTGTCGTAGAACACTAACATAAAGGCGATGAGACAAGTCTAAACGAAAAGAGCTTCGCCCTAAAGTTTCCATGCCCTGTTAAAAATTGCGCAAGAGGATGATCCACTTCTAACATCTCATTACTTAATCTGTCTCGCACTGATTGAAAGCTGAGATATCTGTTTGTATTGGTCTGGGTGTATTTTAAGAGAGGTAGGGTGTAAGAAAGCAACCCGTTTGGGAAAGTACTCTCGTCTCACAAAAAACTGCACCCAAATAACATTTCACTGGAGGATTGTTGTGATCCAGCGAGAGAGCCCTCGCGCTAGTAATACTTAAGGCGACACATCGAAAAATTAGACCAACTTTCATCGAATAGTATAGGCTAATGACTAAACTGACGGATCTAAGATTTTAATATAAATAACTTCATTTCTTTATCTTGAATTTGCTTGCTCAAATACGCGATTGTGTAAAATTGATTCGATAATAATTACTTTCGAAAACACCTCCTGAAATTCATTATTTTTGAAATTACAACGAAGTTGTTCTATTTATACGCTTCAAAATTACTTAAATCTATTAGTAATATCTATGTTTATAATATGCTTGCTGCATATTTTGATAAGTGAAACATGAAATTTTTTAAAAATATTTTAAGTTTCTGACAATTTCTAAGCGATCACATTCGTCTTGGGTGCTACGTGTTTTCGACCTTATTGTGCGGTAATGAGGATTATAAACGCGTTGACTAACTACATCCAGCCAGTCCGGCTGCAGCCCGCTTCGAGGTAAGACCTATGTCGACTGTCTGCTCGAGCTCGCTCCATTTACATCGCGACACCGAAGTTTTTATAATTAATAGTTGTAAATATTCAATATTATAGTATTTAGCGTAAGTGTATTATTATTAGATATAAGTAGTAAATAATATTATAGGTTTATATATATTTATTATACTTTTGTAATAATGGGGAACACTAAAAAGAAAATATATAGAATAAAAATACAAAGAAAATGTTCGTAGAATGGGGGAGGCGAACAAGACAAGGTATTTATTTTTTTTAATTATTATATTCATTAAACATATTATAATAACATTGTGTAGACATATTTCTAGTTTTTAGAACAGTTCCTAGGTATGGTTGGCCCAAGCTATTTAATTCCTCTTCAAACTTTTTTTTAATTTTGCTTACTTAATAACTCTATATAAAACTGCATTAATTAAATAAGAGTTATTTTTTGCAGGAATAAACAGTAACATTTGATAATTGGTATACATTATCCACAGGCTGACCGCGTACCTATATAGGACGTCAAACTCCTATTATGTCCATTATAATCTGACCGAACTCCGACTTAGAAGTTGTACGTCGGTGGAGGTCAGGTTACGTTGGAAATTTATACCAATAAGGTTCGCGTTCTCAGCACATAGCAACCAGTGGAGACTCTTTATTTCTTTGTATTAAAATAAAAACTTATAAAATAGAATATTTTTGCTGTTTTGTTTTTTAGGAGAAACTTACTAAATAAACATATTCCACTAGAAGAATCACTACTCGATTTATATGCTACTTTAACGTAAGTGTCATACGGGACGACAAACTCATAGTAACCATTATAAGCTCACCGAACTCCGACTTAGACATTGTACGTAGGTGAAGGTTAGTTTACGTTGGAAATTTATCCAATCAGAAGATAGAAAACCAGTGGAGGTTTTTTTTTTTTTTTGTATTAAAATAATTACTAGTAAAATAGTATATTTTGATAGTTTTTAAAAAAACTCGGTATGTTTCATGTTAAAGAAGCGAGCGAGGTGTGTAAGTACCGAGTCATGTGGCGCTCACGAGGGATTTAGCGTGAAGATATAGATAGATAGTATACTTATACCCATGGTACTCGTGAAAACAAATAATATTTACTATGAACCAACACTGAAAACACAAAAAAATCATCTATTCTATACATTGTGGTTAGTATTGAACTATTGTACGGATTAGATTTATTTTGCAACATCAGAGATGGTCCTGGTTCTTTCTTCTTGAGAGTTTAATAAATAACAAGGAAACGTACAACAATACAAAACACAGAGTATACATAAGTAAAATACAATAAATGTCATTATACTGAAGTTAAAGTTATGAAACAGCAAGAAAATCATTTGTCACATGTTTTTTTTAAATATGAATAGATTATAAAATCTATTTGTATATATGTATATTAGGGTGTCCCTTATTTTTCAAAGTTTTTATTTTCTAACGCATATGTCTTAGTTTTGTTCATTTGCTTTTAAAACACTCGGAAATTAATTTTTAACTTATTTGGATTACGATAATCCGTGCCGAATTACATCGAAACATGTTCATACAAGTTGCGCGGCAGTGCCGCACGTACTCGCGGTATTCATTTGTTCAAATTCAAAGTCAAAATCTTTTTATTCCGTAAAAATGGCTACATTTGTTTGGAATCGTCACATTTTTTTTCCCTACCGTGCAGTTTATGACTAGGTGAGCACTGATAAAAATACTGCCAAAAAACTCAGGCATCCCTCTTTTGGTATCCAAACAAATTTACATATTTTGTTAATTACATTATAATTGGATCGACTCACTCCCAGGCATTTTTATCATGAATATAGTCAGATACTTTATAATATGCCCTGCTACACAATTTGGCTTTAATAGTAGTTTTAAATTTGTTTATTGACAAATCTCTTATATTTCTGGGAAGTTTGTTATAGAACCGTATACATTGCCCCATAAAATAATTACTTGTTTTGTGGAGACGGCTTGCATATAACACAAGATTATGCTTATATCTAGTATTTATGCTATGAATATCACTCTTTTTACAAAATGAGTCTATGTTTTTATGGACATACAAAAGATTTTCATAGATATATTGCGATGCGACTGTTAAAATATTTATTTCTTTGAATTTTTCTCTAAGGCTCTCACGGGGACCAAGTTTGTAGATAGCTCTTATGGCTCTCTTTTGCAATAAAAAGATGGTGTTAATATCCGCGGAGTTACCCCAAAGAAGAATTCCATATGACATAATACTATGAAAGTAGCTGAAATAAACTATTCTAGCCGTATCAATATCAGTGAGCCGTCTAATAGTTTTCACTGCATAAGCTGCAGAACTTAGTTTTCCTGATAATTTTTCAATTTGTGGGCCCCTTTGTAGTCTGGAGTCAATTGTTATACCCACGAACACAGTTGTCTCCACAGAGGCTAAATTAGTTCCATTAACATGTACATTGGTAGCCACCTGCCTTACATTAGGTGTTGAGAACTTAATTACTTTAGTCTTTTTATCATTTAAAAGCAGATTATTAACACTAAACCAATGAATAACTTTAGAGAGAGCATCGTTAACTTCGTCATAATTACCTAACCGTCTATTAATTTTGAATGTCAGTTATTCTCGTGATTAATACGTAATGTTTTAACTTTTATAAGATGGCAGTGGAATTGAGAAGCAATAAATCAAGTATTTTCTTAGTTGGAGACGTAAATTATCAAATAATAGGCGCAAAATTACCGTCTAACCGTCAAGTTCTTCCTGTACTTTTTTATAAAATTCGCGAAGTTAAATTGACTGTTAGTGAAAGCGCATACCTAGTCATTCGAGAGTGTATTATATTTAGGGAAAAAGCTAGGATCCCTACCAGAGCTATACCTAACTGTGTAAAATAACTTGTGAATCTTCACCAGGAGGGAGTTGCAAAAAAATTCCAATTTTCTATTTCAATTTCAATCTAATTCAATCTGATAATTTTATTTCTCTTATTTATTCGAAATAAAAAAATCCTGTGTTTACTCGGCGCTATCAGCCATTATGACACTCGAACATCTATAACTTCAAGCCAAATCCCTTGCGGGGTAGGCAGAGAGAGCCGAGCGCCACGTGACTCGATCCTTACATATCTCACTCGCTTCTTTAACATTCATTGCTCTTCTCATGCACGCACGCCGGTTTCTAGGGCTCCTGACATCACCTTCTGATAGAACATGACCAATTTGGTCATGGTAGGTAAGTCTTGGCCTTCCCCGGCTCCTACATCCTTCCACTTTTGCATTGTATATCTGCTTCGTCATTCTTTCATCTTGCATTCTTTCTACATGCCCGAACCATCGGAGCATGCCTCTTCTTATTTTAACACCGACGCTCTCTTTCAGACCAACTCTATTTCTAACATCATCATTACGAATACGGTCTACAAGCCTTACGCCACAAATTTTGCGCAGCGCTCGCATTTCAACCGCGTTTATTCTACTTTCATGCTCTTTCTGCCATACCCAACTCTCGCTTCCATAAGTTAGCGTTGGGACCAACACTGCATTGTGTATAGCGAGTTGTGCCTTCTGGCTCAGGATTTTACTGCCAAGAAGTTTTCCCAACGCTCCATTCACACTATTCCCAGCACTCACTCGTCTTTCCACATCTGCGGTGTACCTTCCATCCCTGCTGAAAGCGCATCCAAGATATACAAACTCATCCACTTGTTCCAACACTTCATCATCAATCGTAATCCTTACATTAGTTCTGGATTCTTCTCTTTCAAATACCATTATCTTTGTTTTCTTCGCATTCAGTAGTAAGCCTTTCTCCATACAGTCGTCTTTCATCGCTGTGACCAGTGTTTGCAGTTTAGATGGTGTATCTGCTAACTAAACATATGTGTCCGAATCAACAAATGGCCCGCTTTAGCCTCTCGATAAACAATGTTGTATTATGTAGCTAGTGTTTCATTCTTCTTAAGGGGGATACATGCCGTCCAGTGGCGCCTCAAGGAATAAAATATCGTATCTTAGCGTGGAAGATAAACATTATAAAGTCATGTGTTGCGTGTGTTACAAATACAATAACGTACTTTTACGTCATTAAACCAACAATTGAAATGTTTTGCTTTCGTTGTTATAGGCATAATTGCCAAAAAACGGCCTCTTTTAGCACTTTTGCTTATAACAACGATAGTGGAATATTTTGAGTGTTGGTTTAATGACGTAAAAATACTTTACTATCTTCGTAATAAATGCAACATAAGATTTCATAATGTTTATCTTCTATGCTATAATATGTTTTTTTATTCAATGAGGGCGCCACTGGACGAGACCTAAGTAAGAACAACATAGATACCAAGACATGTTAACTTATAGAGATATAAATATAAAACGATGTCATTGATTTCTCTTTCAATAAACTTTTAAAAGTGAATACGTTTCTGTAGTTTTTTATTACTATTATTACTATTGTTTTCCGTCTAGCTTAAATAAATATGTTTGGTTCAGTATGTATAAAGCTAAATAATAATTAAATCAATAATTTTTATTAAATATTGATATTATAAATTTTATTTAAGTGTGACGCGACTCTGTAGCTTTTCTGTTCGTTTGCATTGACCATACGTTGACCCCAGGTTACCTATTAGGCGCTAATTTCAAATTTTACAAATCGAGCGTCGAGTGTCAATTGAGGGGCGCGGGGTGATTGGGCGGAGCCATTTTTAAGCTTCACGATCGAGGTGTCGCCTTAATGTGTTGCAAGTGTTCGTAGGCTACGGTAACCGCTTTACATCAAGTGGGCCGTATCCTTATACAACTCCCGACGTAGTATAAAACATACACATCCAAACATGGGAGTAGAAAAGTACGCCCACCTCGCGGAAAACCGCAGACAAATAACAACTATCTAGAGGGTAGTTGTGTTCCTGCGAGTGAGGTCACCAATAAGCTCCTAAGGACTCAACAGCAGAGGAGGCAACACGCAATCGATATTTCCCGAATTGCAAGCGTTCATAAGCTACGATAACCATTTAACATCTGGTGGGCCGTATACATATATGCCACCCTACATTGTATAAAATAACAATTCCATTGTTCACTCGCATCTACAAGAAAGTCAACAAGCGCATAAATGGCATACGAAAATGCATTGTACTTGAAACTTGCACAAAAACAAGATCTCAGCCTATTATGCAACGTCCGGAGGCATAAAAGCAAATGGCCCACCTGATGTAAAGCGGCTACCGTAGCCTATGAACGCCTATCATTCGCGCGATGCCACCTCTGCTGCTTTTTTTTTTTTTTTTTTTTGTCTTCCTGCATCATGGCAATCTGTCTAGGGATAATAAGCCATTTTTATAGTTTGGTCCGTTATTTAAGTTTCAGTTAGAGCTCTTCCATTTAATGGATTTTTCCTTCCGGTAGCTCTTTATCTTGTTGAAAATCTGGTGATCAAGCTTGAGATGTCTTTTCGCTTCAATCGAATGTGGCGAAGTCCTCCTTGATCGTTCAAGGCCCGTGCAAGCTCATTAGAGTGGTTCGTGAGTTTGTTCTGATATTTCTTGCTGATGCTTGCGATTTCCTGTTTAACTGTTTTAATGTTAAGATCCAGGTAAATATATCTGTTACTGATACATTGAGGGATGTTGAATATTGTTCTCATAGCCTTTGTCTGAAACCTTTCAATGATTTCAATGTTGCTCACACTGGCTGTTCCCCATAGTTGGATGCCGTAAGTCCAGACTGGTTTCAATATTGCTTTGTAAACGGTCATTTTACTGCTGTCATTTAGTTGGGAGTGACGTCCTATGAGCCAGTGGAGTTCACGTAATTTCGAATTGAGTTGCTTACGCTTGGTCCAGATATGCTTCTGCCAAGTAAGCCGTCTGTCAAGGTGCATACCAAGGTACTTCGCATGGTCTTCTTGGGGTATTTCTTCGCCATTAAGTTTAACTGGAGGACATGTCTCTTTTCGGAGTGTAAAGGTTACTTGTGTCGACTTGTTTTGATTTGCCTTTATTCTCCACAAGTTCAGCCAAGTAGAGACTTTGTCTAGGTGTTTCTGCAGATTCAATGAGGCAGTTTTCGGGCTGATATCAGACGATAGAACTGCTGTGTCATCTGCAAAGGTTGCTGTTGTTGTGTTCTCAGTTGTAGGCAGGTCGAAGGTGTAAATAAGGTACAATGTCGGACCCAGTATGCTGCCTTGAGGGACACCTGATTTTATCTCCCGGAGAATTGAACATTCATTATTTTGTTTGACTTGAAAGCTTCTTTTGTCAAGGTAGGATTTTAAGATATTGATGAATGAGTGTGGTAGTTGCTTCTTTAGCTTATAGATGAGGCCTTGGTGCCATACTTTGTCAAATGCCTAGGTTATATCTAAGAATGCTGCAGAGCAGTACTTCTGACTCTCAAGACATCTGCTAATAACGTCGACAATACGATGAACTTGTTCAATAGTCCCATGCCTTTCCCTGAACCCAAACTGGTGGTTAGGTAGGATATCTCCTAGATGTTCTTTTATCCTGTTGAGCAGTATTTTTTCAAATAGCTTACCAATGATGGGTAGCAAGCTTATTGGCCTATAGGACGTCGTATCTTGAGGTGGTTTGCCGGGTTTAGGCACCATCACCACTTGAGCTATCTTCCATTGGCTAGGGAAGTGTTCAAGTCTTAAACAAGCGTTAAAAATCTTGACCAGACTCATTATTCCCTTGTGCGGTAGATGTTTTAGTACGGTTGCATCTATTTGGTCGTATCCTGGAGATTTGCCCTCTTTGAGATTTTTAATTTCTCTTCGGACCTCACTTGGACTTGCACGTTTGAGGGGTAGACACATCTGGTTTGGTGATTCCAAGAACTCCGTTACTTCAGCAGTATGTTCACTACTGCTCTCGGGGAGTGGTTGGAAGACGTTGCTTAGATGTTCTGCGAAAGCTAATGCTTTGTCTTCGTCTGATCGACTCCAGCCTCCAGAGGAATTTCTTATTGGTGGAATGTGTGATTTGGGGCGCTTTAGTTTCTTGGTCGCTTTCCAGAGCGAGTAGTTTGTGTCCACTGTCGGGCTTAGATTTTGCAAGTAAGCCTGCAGGTTACTGTTGACATATGTTTTAATGAGTGTTGAGAGCTCAGCCGAACACTCATTAAATAGTTTTTTGTCACTGGGATATCTTCTTGACTGCCAAATTTTTCTCAATCTGCGACGTTCTCGTATTTTATCCTTAATGTCTTTTGGGTAGATGTTGTGCTTAAAGGGTAGGCCTTTGTTGTGAGTTGTTGCATTGTTGGCTGCCTTATGGATGATCACATTAAGCATCTCGACTGCATTCTCTAGTTCATCAATGGTATCGATTTTAGTTTTCAGGTCTATTTCTTGAGATATTATTTTTTGATACAGCTCCCAGATTGTCTTTTTAGGGTGATAAATTCTGTTATGAGGTTCTACAAAAGTGATTGTTGAGTTTATATTGAGAAAAGCTGGTGAGTGATCTGATGATAGGTCTGTGCACGATTCGGTACTTATAAAGTTATTATCGATGTTTTTCGCTATGAAAAAGTCCAATAAATCTGGGGTTTTACTTTTGTCTGTAGGCCAGTAGGTGGGTTCTCTGGTAGTGAAACATAGAAGCTTGTTCTTCTCGACGGATTTGAGTAATTGTCTTCCTCTTGGGTTAATCAGCCTGGAACCCCAATGAACATGTTTCGAATTCCAGTCTCCGCCACTGATGAATCTTGAGCCCATTTCATGAAAATATTTTGTAAATTCATCCGCAGTTATTGTGTGTTTCGGAGGGCAGTACACGGCCGACAATGCAGTTTCAACTTTATTATCTATGATGACTACAGTTGTGGCTTGAATCTTGTCAGTGCAGAATTGTTCCTTTGGATAGTGTTTAATGTTGTTTTTTATGACCACTGCCGTCCCACTATGGCTATTACCAGATGGATGATTAGTTGTATACAGCAAATAATCTTTAAATTCAACATGTGTTCTGGGGGTGAACCTCGTTTCCGATATCAGTGCTACATCGATTGATTCCATGCGTAAGAAAGTTTCAAATTCTTGACGTTTCTCCGTCAAGCCGTTGGCGTTCCAAGTTACTACTCGGAATTTACAGTTCATTTTTTAGTTAGGCTGTTGAAAATTTGAACCATGCGGTCTAGCATTTTGTCCATCATTTCTATCATTGTCTGTTGCAGTTTGTGTAACATGGCTTCCATTATTACAGTCATTTCTTTATAGTTGGTTCTATCTTCAATTTGCGGTGCCAGTTTCTGTTGCGTGGCTGCTTCGGCGTACGTTTTGGCTGGCATTTGGTCTCGGAGTAGGGTTTGTTTATTGTTTTTCAATTCTTGACGGATATCAGATATCTGATGCACAGCTGGTTCTGCATAAGTTTTAGTCGTCTCTTGGGACAGGGGCGTATCAACTTCGTTCTTAGTTTTGAGCTGTTTTCCTTTCGTATTAGCTGCGATCTTGAGTATTCTTTCTCTGTGCTCCTTATAGATTTTACACCCTTTATAGCTAGCCGGATGTTTCCCTTGGCAGTTTACGCATGTTGCCTCGGTGTCGGGTCGCTTCTTGCAGGTTGATGTTGGGTGCTCTTCACCGCATTTGACACATCTAAATGGTCTGTGGCAGAGATTCTTTGAGTGCCCATACCTTTGGCATCTTTTACATTGGATGATTTCTTTTTTGTGATATGGAGCTTCGAAGTTGATCTTCATATTGTTGATGTATTTTACGTTGTAGATTTCTTTGTTGTTCTTACTAGGTTCCAGGTCAACACGAAATAGAGGTAGGGGTGCTTTGGTGGCTCTGTGGGGGACATTGACTATCTGTCTGACTTCATGTCCCATTTCTGTCAACTCCTTTGCAATCAGTGAGGTGTCTTCCGATGGGTGGAGTCCCCGCAACATAACTATATAGGCTCTTTCACTTTTAAGTTGGTAGGTGTAATGCGCAATGTTATTGGAAATGAAATTTTCTCTTATGGCTTTGTAGCCTTGAATGTCTTTTGGCATTATTTTGATAATGTGGCCTGATCTGAGGGTGGTCATTGAATATTGATCTGTTTCAAAGAACTTGTTCAAGGCTTCTCTTAGTGACATTATGTTTAGGACACCTGTTACAAAAATTGGTTCTGGTTTTGGTACATATTATTTTTTTGTATCTTCCTTTACATTCGGAACTTCATTTTCCAACAATTCAAATCTGTTTAGAGTTGGTATTGAGTAAGACGTAGCATTCTTTATCTTTTTGTGGGTATCATTTAACATTGGACTGGTTTCTTTTCTTTTTTGTCTTTCCTTTGGTGCTCTATCTTTGCCATTCTCTCTGGCCAGGGTTTTCTGTATGAGCTTTATTTTCTAGGATGCTGGTATCACCCATTATATGTGTGTCTGATTCCATTTCCGTTGGAGGGTTCTCTGTGTCCTGTGGAATAGCCGTGTTGCCAGGGTCTAAGGTTGTCTTAAGGGAGGGTGTAGAAATGCTCCTGTGTCTAATAAACATGCTTTTATGGAATGTTTGCTGAATCATGTTGTTTGTTACAGGCTTTGGTTGGTTTGGGTTTTTGTTTTTAATAACATATTGCAAAATTGTGCCTCCCCCAGATACGATGAGGCTGTCTGAGTTTCCCTGTGGGTTCTTCTCAGAGAAGGATTCTCCAGTGCCACTGGTACCTTCCTGGGGTAATATGTTTTCTAATCTTGCTTCCATCTCTGCTGCTAACACAGCAAATTACAGCTTATTATAAATTAGGAGCTTACTGGTGACCTCACTCACACGCAGAAACGCAACAACCAAATTATTATTTAGCTGCGGTTTTCTATGAGGTGGAGGTGCTTCCACAGGCAGGCTGCTTCGATGCGCCCTACCTCTCTTAAAATCACCCAGTACAAGACAGACATGTTCATGCACACAAATGTTTGTCCTGTGTGGGAATCGAACCCACGAGCGTTGGTGTCAAAGTAGCGTAACAGCGCGTTTCACCACTGCGCCACCTCCTCGAGGAGGGTCCTCGTATAGAGGGTTGGTCCCATTGGCTCTCAATAAGTTATTTTCATGCTCGTAGAGGTACAGACAAGTAGCAGACTAATTTATTGAGGGTCACGAGGGAAAACGACTCTCTCTCTCTCTCTCTCTCTCAGGTTTCTGTTTCTCACTCATAGAGAACGAAGGACCTTGGCAATTCTCCCTCCCCCAGGTTTCACTGTATTTACAAAAAAAAACTGTATTAACGTGTGTTATATATGTTATTTTTATACTACGTCGGGAGGCATACAAGCATACGGCCCACCTGATGTAAAGCGCACCCGTAGCCTATTAACGCTTGCGATATATTAAGTATCACTCGCGCGATGCCTCCTCTGCAGCTTACATAGCAACTCCTTGGGAGCTTACTGATGATCTCACTCACACGCAGGAACACAACAACCCTCTAGGGAGTTGTTATTTGGCTGCGGTTTTCTGTGAGGTGGAGGTACTTCCCCAGACGGGCTGCTTTGATGCCCCCTACCTCTCTTGTTATATCAGTTGTCTATTAATCATAGCACAAGCTTTCTTTAGTAGAACATCATTTAGAACATCAACATTTTGTCTAGATTTGGGTGTTTTTAGGAGAGCATCGAAGCAACCTGTCTAGGGAAGTATCTCGACCTCACAGAATACCGCAGCCAAATAACAACTCCAAACAGTTGGCATCGAGCGAGCGATACTTAATATATTACAAGCGTTTATAAGTGTAACCGTTTAACATCAGGTGGGCCGTATGCTTGTATGCCTCCCGACATTGTATAAAAAAATATGTATATTGCATTGAATTTTATAAATGTAAGACGCGGCGAAGTGCCCACGACAGCCCAATGGCAAATAAAGGTTTTTTTATCTTTTACATACATAGATAAATATTTTACAAACAACCATACCGACAATCAAAACGGGCAAAGTACGAACAACTGCGGTCCCGTTGTACATCACTATATATAAGTAAACACACTGTACCAACAAACAGACGGGCGAGTAACGCGTGCTTACTCGCTGCGACAGACCGAAACACTGACCGATACATAATTATAGAGCAATAGGCAAAGATTGGAAATCAGTATCTCAACTTAAAACGACAGGGCGGTTTTATAATTTTTGCCGTAACGATTTATCGTGGACGTCCACGGGACAACGAGTGCGGTGGTGCAGCGGTTAAGAGGGGGCATAAAGCTAAGTTGCGCCCTCATTTTGTTTTCATTAACAACGCGGAATTTAAGACCAATTGCAAAAAAAAACGCTCAATACAGGCACTGTAGAACCATATTTATGTTTTTGAGACTAATTCCGTATTTATTATTTATGTACAATTAGTCGGCAACGCATGAGTGACGCCCCTGGTGTTGCAAATGTCCATAGACTACGGTGACTGTTTAACATCAGGCAGGCCGTATGCTTGATTGCCACCTTAGTGGTATAAAAAAAAAGTCATAATTTTGATTATAGCTATAAGTGGTCACAATAAGCAAAAAATAAAATTTTGGTTACTTGTAACATAGATAATAAATACAAGATATATTTCAAAAAAACATAAATATGGTTCTTCAGTGCATGTATTGAGCGTTTTTTGGAATTGGTCTTAAATTCAGCGTTATTAATGAAAACAAAATGAGGGCGCCATTTAGCTTTGTACGCCCTCTAACGCCACGCCAAACCAAATAAAAGCGGGCGAGATCCGGTGCCGTGTGATCCCTTTCCGTGCGACAGGTTACGAACACGAATGTTACAAAAAATCTCGGATCGCTGCCGATTTTCCGCTTGCTTTCGTGCTTTTGCCACCCCTGTGGGTTTTGGCCTTTAAACGTGTCATGGACAATGACCGTTGCGCGGCGACGCTTTGCTAATGGAGACTACATATTGACCGTTCATGACTAATTTGTTTACAATAGTTTGTATGTTTTTCTTAATGAATTTAATTTTTAAGAGAGGTAGGACGCGTCAAAGAAGCCCGTCTAGGGAAGTACTTCCACCTCACAGAAAACCGCAGCCAAATAACAACTCACTAGAGGGTTGTTGTGTTCCTGTGTGTGAGTGAGGTCACCAGTAAACCCCTAAGGAGTTGCTGTGTAAGCAGCAGGGGAGGCGTCGCGCGAGTGATACTCAATATATTGCACGCGTTAATAGGCTACGGTAACTGCTTTACATCAGGTGGACCGTATGTTTGCATGACTCTCGACATAGTATATATATATAATAAATAACCCTGTAGAGCAGTGATAGCCCAGCGGATAAAGAAGCAGCCCATTAACCGGCGGTCTCTAGTTCGCATCCTGGCAGGGGCATGTACCACTAAATTCATGTGTTCAGTTTGACACAACTATACTACGCCAAACCTAACTCATCACACTGCTGGGACGCGGGACTCCCTTCAACCGATTCGAACAGACTCCACCACGCTGCTCAACTGCGAATTACCGGTGGCCAGTGTTTTCAAGGCCGTCTAAAGGCTACTGACTTCGCTTAACGACCATCGTCTATTGACAGCAGCCGGGGCCGACGGCTTAACGTGCTCCTCCGAATCACGGAGACGCTCGAGATAGGTAAACCCATCCATGGACTGGCTGCGGTTGACGTTGTTAAGCTGCGTATACGGTTAGAATGTCACACGCATCGACATTATCAAACTCTCCGAATTTACGATGTTTGTAATTATCACTTGCTCGTCAGTGAAGGAAAACAGCGCGAGGAAAATGAAAATCTTTAATATTACTATAACACACACGATACAAATTACAAGCAGTGGAATAAATTAATACTTATTTTAGTAGTTATAGATAGACTAAATTTTACAAATAAGTATTATCTATTGAATAGTTAATAGATTCAGGCGTTATTATGCGAAAGTCAAATTTACATGCAATTTGATCTAACCTGCTTTGTGTGTTGGTGGCGGAAGCACACAAAGCAGGTTAGATCAAATTGCATATAATATCTATTGGTTGCCTCACTAGGCAAGCCTGTACCGAGGCAACCTTTATCACAAGTTAATAAGTAAACGTTTGCCTCAGATAGAAAAAACTGTTTTACAAATCGATCGAATAATTAATTGTATATGTATAATAATAAATAAATAATAAATATTGTCGGACAAATTACACAGCGCCACCTAGCCCCAAAGTAAGCGAAGCTTGTGTTATGGGTACTAGACAACTGATAAACATACATAAATACATTTTTTTTTTTGTAAATACATACTTATCATACATAGAAAATACCCAGACCAAGACAAACAGACATGTTCATGCACACAAATGTTTGTACTGTGTGGGAATCGAACCCACGATAAACTAATTTGATTTTTTTTTTTAATTCGTCATTAAACACAGTTTTTACAGCGTCAGAGATACCATCGGGCAGGCAGTACGCTTGTTGACCTCAGTGGTATAAAAAATCAAACGAACCACAATGCGTCTAGGCCAATGAATATTAATGTTACATACTGTTAATGTAACTTCATACAAACTATAAACGCAATGGCGCATGACGCGTCTTTTATCGAGAGCTAGGTCTACTCATATGTAAATGATTCATTAAAAAAAAAGGCAAAAATGTAAATGATTCATAAAAAAACTGAAACCATCGTTACGGCTTGATGGTTACGGTTGAAGTACTAGGAATTACTGCGTTAGCTGCGGGGATGACAAGGCGCAAGCAATACTTCTCGTGTTGCAAGAACAAAAAAAAACCGTCAAGTGCGAGTCCAACTCGCGCTCGAGGGTTCGGTAAAAAAATATTTTGTCTATTATTTTCCCAAAAATTGTTTTTTTTTTGTGATGGAACTACAAATTTACGGTTTCCCTACCAAATTTTATGATTCTAGGTCAACGGAAAGTACCCTATAGGTTTTGATTACCTTGCGATTGACAAAATATGCGCATAAACGAGACATAAACAGCGGTATCTTTTGATTGCGTTGACTTAGAAGTTTGATTTTTTCACGGCTCGATGGGATTACAGACCTGAGTATTTGATATTAATTAATTTTAGCTAGATAGCTCTCTCGGCCCGTTCCTGAGAAAAAAGACAGACAGACAGACGGACTACAAGGTGATCCTATAAGGGTTCCGCATTTCCTTTGAGGTACGGAACCCTAAAAACAGATAAAAATTAATGAACGAATACATAGTAATGATAGGAAGGATGAACGGAGAGAACAAAATGTCCGCTTTCTTTCAATCTCAACCGCGTTTATACTTTCATGCTCTCTTTGTCATACCTACCACAAATCAGAAAACCACTTGACTGCGCATAAAGGCACCCCACGCTCACAAAGACGTTGTGTTTTAGCGCCTAAATAATCTCAGAGATTAGAGCCTACTGACCAATGGGAGAATATAGCAGATAAATGCCGCGATATTGATTCGCGAACAAGAGCTTAGCCAATAAGAGCGCGCGGTCTACTCCCCCCCCCCTTCTCCAGCGGTGAATAGAGTTACTATGTAATATCGAGTTAAATCGGCACTCCATAGGTTATTCCTTCATGGTACAAATTGACGATATCATGTTGACTGCATAATCCTAACTGTATTATAATATTCATTTGTAGGGTTTCTCCATTGGTTATTTCGTTCATGTACCCAACTCTCGCTACATTGTTAACAAGTAAACGTTGGTACCAGCACAGCGATTTAACCATCTCGGTACGGTACCCTATATCGCGACATTGAACCCGATCACGTATTATATGAAAAATATGATCACAATATTTTCTAAACACGTAAGATTGCTCAATTTTGTAATAAATTAAATAAAGGAACACCTTGTATATAAATGCTACATGCATTTATCACCAATCGGAATAGAGGAACGAACAACATTTCAAAAAGTGATTAAAATTAATCATAATGTATATTAATCACCCACCATCACACCATATCAACCCCTACTCATCCCACTGCGGGGATACGGGTCTCCCATACTCCACCACGCTGCTCAAATGCGTATTGGCGGGGGCCAGTGTTTTCAATTCGCCCGAGGGCCACTGACTTAGCCTAACGACTGACGTCTATCGACAACAGCCGGGACCGACGGCTTAACGTGCCCTCCGAAGCACGGATAAACTGGAGATAGATAAACCCATCCATAGACAGGCTGTGGTCGATCTTGCTTGACCAGCGTGTTCGGTTAGAATGACACACATACGTAAGAATGATAAACATAAATAAAATAATATACTATAAAAACAATAGAATTCAATTCCTAAACTACTGTAAAAAAATCGCCCAAGTGCGAGTCGGACTCGCGCACGAAGGGTTCCGTACCATTATCGATAAAAACGGCAAAAAAATCACGTTTGTTGTATGGGAGCCCCCTTAAATATTTGTTTTATTTTAATTTAATTATTTATTCTTAAAGTGAATATATAAATAAATATTCTGTGAATATTTCAAGCGTCTACCTGTTGCCGTTATCAATATCGAGCAAAAATGAGCAAAAAAATCACGTTTTTTGTATGGGAGCCCCCTTAAATATTTATTTTATTCTATTTTTTAGTATTTGTTGTTATAGCGGCAACAGAAATACATCATCTGTGAAAATTTCAACTGTCTAACTATCACGGTTCATGAGATACAGCCTGGTGACAGACGGACGGACAGCGGAGCCTCAGTAATAGGGTTCCGTTTTACCCTTTGGGTACGGAACCCTAAAAACTAACTCTTAAGGTAATAAATAGAAACAAGTAATTGAAAAAGATAAACTGTTAGATATATTACACAAATATCAAACTAGTTGTGCCCCGCGACTTCGTCCGCACGGTGTTTAACAAAAAGTTATTTTTCAGTTATAATTTCATTTATTTGACTATAAGTACCTAAATAAGCTGAGTAAAATAGCGAACAGCAAAATAATAATAGATATGTATTAAGTACTTCGTTCGTGCGGAATAGTTATTTTTTTATTATATATTAATAAAAATAAATAAAATTTCTAAAATAAAAGTAGCCTAAGTTACTTCTTATTACATCAGCTATCTCCCAGTGAAAGTCCCGTCAAAATCGGTCCAGCCGTTTCAGAGATTACCCGGAACAAACAAGACAGACAAAAATTGTAAAAATATTCATTTTGGTATATGTACCGTGTATACATCCATATGCATTTAGTAAAAAGCGGTTATTTTAATATTACACACAGACACTCCAATTTTATTTATCTGTATAGATAAGTTACCAATGTCAAAATAGATAAAGTATAACAATAGAAAGGAAACTAATATACTTAGTTGAAGTAAGTTGTTGCTAACATCCTATGATTGCCGGAGGAACCAGTGTGTACAAAGTAAGCAGCCATGCAATTCTGTAAGAGCAAACATTCTTACATCCTCGGAAACATCGGCTGTTACAGCCTTGAACACAAAATTGCAATTCTATGGTGTCGCTTTTCATGGTTGTGCGACACTAGCGCCGCAAGGCTGCGTTTGGAATTGGAATTCTACAAGGCAAACAGCCTCGCGTACGCTTACAGCCTTATAGAATACCAAATAATTTAGCCGTGATAGCAGTAGACGATGTCAAAGCTGTGGCATCTGTGATCACAGCGACGCGCACAGCCATTACGAGTCGCTTAGAGAATTGCATGGCTGGTCTTCACACATCCAACAGACTATCTACACCTTGGATGTGCGAACTCGCGATTGGCCTATAGTAAAAAAAACGAAAAAATAAAACCCCCCCTTCGGTTGAAGGGAGACCCGTATCCCTGCAGTGGGATGAGTAAGGGCTGATGTGGATACAAGTACGACGAGCTCGGTGGCGCAGCGGTTAATAACGAGGTTCGATTCCCACACAGGACAAATATTTGTGGGCATGAACATGTCTGTTTGTCCTGGTCAGGCTATTTATAGGTAGGGCGGCATCAAAGCAGCCCGTCCAGGGAAGAGTACCTCCACCTCACAGAAAACCGCAGCCAAATAACAACTCAATAGAGGGTTGTTGTGTTCCTGTGGGAGTGAAATCACCAGTAAACTCCAAGGAGTTGCTAGCAGCAGGGGTGGCATCGCGCGAGTGATATAAACAACTCCTTAGGGTATTGCGTACCCTGATTCATAGTATAGTATCAGTAGTATCGTATCAGATTACAAGTAAGCTTCTAAGAACTTGTTGTATTAACATTTGTGTGCATGAACATGCCTGTTTGTCTTTGTCTGGGTGTTTTAAGAGAGGTGGGGCGCATCGAAGCAGCCCGTCTGGGTAAGTAACTCCACCTCACAAAAAACCGCAGCCAAATAACAACTCCCTAGAGGGTTGTTGTGTTCCTGCGGGAGTGAAATCACCAGTAAGCTCCAAGAAGTTGCTGTGTTAGCAGCAGGGGTGGCATCGCGCGAGTGATACAAGCGTTCATAGGAACGGTAATCTCTTTGCAAACAGGTGGACAACATACGTGGAACCCTACAGACGATGTATAAAAAAAAATTTGTTGCACTCCAAACAGTGATGTTGATAAACTACGTTGAACGAAACGCGTAAGCGCCAAGAATTTCATGGCGCTTACAACGTTTTGGTCGGGAGTAAATAATGCCCTAAGAACGATCTAGCGCTTCATGTTTTAATTATTTAATTAGAGGTAACTAATGTTTTAGCGCTGCAGCGAACTTAAGTTGTAATTCTCACCAAAATCTTACGGTCAGGGTCACGTGTCCTGACGCGAGTTTAACATTTTTTACTCACCCCAAAAAGTGCACAACGGCGCTAAAGAAGTTTTCACTTAAAAAAAAAGCGTCCTAGCATTCTCCCATTGGTAGGCTTGACAAGCTGGGATATTTAGGCACCAAAACACATCGTTGTTGTGAGCGCAGGGTACCTTCATGCGCAGTCAAGTGTTTTCTTGGTTAGTGGTTTTCACCTTCGGGCACAGAATCCTCGCAGTACTTGTAACCAGACGTCAAAACAATGGTTCTCAAAATATAGAAAACATCGTTTACGCACATTACAGAACAGTGTCATGGCATATTACATATTCTATACAAAGCGCTTTGAAAGCGAGACAAAAACACGCTCCACGGAATGTGTCCGCCGAAATGTGAATATAAGAAGCAAGTATACCTACACATCTTACAAAGAACGACGAGCTCGGTGGTGTAGTGGTGAAACGCGCTGTTACGCTACTTTGACACCAACGGTTGTGGGTTCCATTCCCACACAGTACAAACATTTGTGTGCATGAACATGTCTCTTTGTCTTGGTCTGGGTATTTTCTATGTATAATAAGTATGTATTTACAAAAAAAAATGTATTTACGTATGTTTATCAGTTGTCTAGTACCCATAATACAAGCTTCGCTTACTTTGGGGTTAGATGGCGCTGTGTAATTTGTCCGACAATATTTATTTATTTATTACATGGGGAATGATTATTATTGATAATTTATTATATACCGTAATCCATCCTAACTTTGGCGCCCACCCAATTATTGGCATTTTTACATTTATAGATAAAAAACAAAATTTCAATACTGTGGATAGAATGTGCCGGTATTTGGGTCTTAACATGTGGATACCATAAGTATTTTTCAGGAACACCGTTCCTATATGAAATCTGTATGTTCATAAAATCTAAATAACAATCGCCTTAGTCACTGTTAAAAAAATAACCTTCAACATCACGGCAACTTACCAATAGACCGCAACCATTTAAATTGGGAGAAGAAGCACGAAAGCAGGGCCAACGCTGTTCAAATGAGAGCGCTGAGGAGTATGGATGAGTTAGAATGATTGATAGAGTAAGAAATGGCACGATACGAGAACTATGTGGAATGACAGATGATGTACTATTAACTTGTGGAATGAGCTCCCTGCCGAGGTTTTCCCAATGGACTACAGTATGGGGTTCTTCAAGAAAGGCGTGAGGAGGTTCTTACAGGGTCGGCAACGCAAGAGTGACACCCCTGGTGTTGCAAACGTCCATAGGCTACGGTAACTGCTTACCATAAGGCAGGCCGTAAGCTTGTTTGCCACCTTAGTGGTATAGAACAAAAAGATGTAGTGACAAAAATTGAAAAAGTTATGCCGAGATGGTTCGGACATTTGGAAATAATGGATGACAAGAGAGTCACTAGCAAGAATGAGTGGAGATATCGGCAGGGGCCGCCCTAGACGCACATATTTACATCAAATAGCTGATGTGCTGAAAAAGGGCCAAATGAAAAGCACCCAAAACCGAAGAGCATGCATGAAGAGGTTGATGAGTGTGGAAGACGCGAGAGAGGTATGTTTGGATCGGTGCACCTGGCGTTACATAGTCTCTGCCTACCCCTATGGGAGACAGGCGTGATGATATGTATGTATGTTAAATTATTTCACTACCAAAAGGAATTAATTAACTTAAATAAGTTTACCAAGCGGCCCCCGGTTGGACCCTTGTCGTGAAACACTAAATTCATCGTTGTCATTGTTGTTTCATACTTGGGATTTATGTACATTAACTATCACTTGCTCTTTGGTGAAGTAAAACATCACGAGGAAACCATATTAAAAACTTCTTGGGCGTGCCAAGAAGTTTTTAATATTTTTTTAAAGAGAGGTAGGGCGCATCAAAGCAGCCCTTCTGGGGAAGTACCTCCACCTCACAGAAGACCGCAGCCAAATAACTCCCTAGAGGGTTGCTGTGTTCCTGCGTGTGTTGTTGAGTGAGTTCACTAATAAGTTCCCAAGGAATTGCTGTGTAAGCAGCAGAGGAGGCATCGCGCGAGTGTTACTTAATATATCGCTAGCGTTAATAGGGTACGGTAGACTTTACATCAGGTAGGCCGTATGCTTGTATGCCTCCCGACGTAGTATAAAAAAAATAGAAATAAAAATTATATCTCGAAAGACGAGTGATCTAACCTAAGTTCTGGCTTTCCTTGTGGGCTATGGAGGTCTAACGTCAGTCGGTCAATGTAAACGCCAAATCCTTTGGCTTCGGAAGCAGACTCCGCCAATCCTAATGGATTAGGAAACGGGTGAAAGCATACTTTCATTCGTCATTACGAAGCAGATATACAATGCAAAAGTGGAACGACGTAGGAACCGAGGAAGGCCAAGACTTACCTACCATGACCAAATTGGTCGTGTCCTGTCAGAAGGTGATGTCAGGAGCCCTAGAAACCGGCGAACGTGCATGAGAAGAGCTATGAATGTTAAAGCGAGTGAGGTATATAAGGATAGAGTCACGTGGCGCACGGTTCTCTCTGCCTACCCCGCAAGGGATTTGGCGTGAAGTTATAGAAACGGGATAAAGCTAGAATGAAGTTAATACAGTTTATTTCGTTAAAATCCATTGAGATATTTCGACCCTCTGAAACTGAAAAGGGTATGCTGGTTTAGTCATTTAGGAAGAATGAATGACAAGAGTTGCGAATGAACTGTATCAGACAAGTGAGAATGGAGGTAGTTGATAGGGGGAGAATGGGGGGTAGATAGATAGGGGCCGCCCTAGACCTAGACGCACACACGTAGATAAAATTGGTGATGTGTTGAAAAAGGGCCAAATCAAAAGCACCCAAAACCGAAGAGCATGCATGAAGAGGCGAGAGAAGTATGGATCTGTGCACCTGGCGTTCCATAGTCTGCCTATGGGATACAGGCGTTATATGTGGGTAAGTAAATAACAATCCACATCAACCCTTACTCATCCCACTGCAGGGATACGGGTCTCCCTTCAACCGAAGGGGATTTTTTTTTTTTTTTTTAATGTTGCACTCCTGCCACGGGCAAGGCTATTTTTATTACTTATTTATTATATACCAATTACACATTCATACAGTATATTCTCTTTCATTCCATTCATTCATCATCTTTCGATTTTGACCATTTTTAAACGCCGATGAAACTATTATACCTGTTTCCAAACTTCTCTCCCCATACTGCATCAGTCCAGCCACGGGCGATAGAGAGCTTCACAGCTCCACCTAGCCACCGCGATCCCATCGGTTATACACAATATGGCCGTGTCCCGTCAGAAGGTGTATATACAGAGTATAGCCGAGGTATACTGCATTAGTCCTAGGTGGAACTGCTTTGCTTGTTACGATCTATGACTAGACTAACGCAGTATTATAAAAATTTTGATCGAATTTTCCCCACCACTATTTCGGAGACCGTTCCTTCGGTGACCCGCATTCCCTACTCTAGCTCCAAATCGTACCTCTGTTTGGAGAATGCGGGACACCGAAACAATATGTGCTGCACTGTCTGCTCCACTCCGAGCTCGCAGAAGCATGATGGGTCATCCGCGCACTCGAATCTGTGGAAGTACGCGGAGAACCCACCATGCACCGAGAGGACCTGTGAAGGGGGTTTTTTTTACGTACACCCCTGCCGTGGGCAAGGCACTTTTAATACACATATTTATTTGTCACATTCACATAAACTAAAACACATAAAATAAAAACACATTCATACGTCATACTCTCGCATTCCTCAGCGTATTCTTTCATGCATCATCTTACAGTTTGATTACCAATATTTTTTTTTTTTAATTTTGCCCATTTTTAAACGCCGGTGAAACTTTTATATCTGTTTTCAAACTTCCCTCCCCATACTGCGTCGGTCCATCCACGGGCGACAGAGAGCTTCACAGCTCCACCTAGCCACCGCGATCCCATCGGCTATACAGAGTACAGCATTAGTCCTAGGTGTGAAGGGGTTTAGAGCATACTCCACCACGCTGTTCAAATGCGGATTGGCGTAGGCCATTGTTTTCAAACCGCCCGAGAGCCACTGACTTAGCTTAACGACTGTCATCTATCGACAACAGCCGGGGCAGACGGCTTAACGTACCCTCCGAGCACGGAGAAACTCGAGATAGACAAACCCATCAATAGACAGGCTGCGGTCGACGTTGCTTAACCGTTGCATATAAATCAATTGTTTTTACTTACCCAAGAAGTATGTTACACATAAAGCTAATACTATGAGGAGTATGAATACTTTCTTCAGTCTTCTGGGCTGCTTCAGCGTCCTGGCCCTTACGTTGATATGTGGGGTTGATGTATCATCTTTTAACTGGAACAAAAGAAAAGTTGACTCGTACGACGACCTCGGTGGTGGAATGGCTAGCGATGGATACTTTACCAAGGCTCGTGGGTTCGATTCCCACACGGCGGAAATAATTGTGTGCATGTCTATTTGTCTTGTACTGACTGTTTTCTATGTATTGTTAGTACTCGTATGTATTTCCATACGCAGTAGATAAGTTTGAATCCTCGTATGAACCAATTTGTGCTTTTGGACTTACGTATACATATATATATATATATATATATATATTATGTGTAATTGCCGATGGTGAAGGGTAAAATCGTGAGATTAAGAGATTATATTTCAAAAGACTTGTGAACATGACAAGAGCAATGAATGTTAAAGAACCGTGTGAGGTTTGTAAGGATTGAGTCATGTGTTTTGACGAGCTCGGTGGCTCAGTCGTAAATGACGCGACTTTGACACCAACGCTCGTGGGTTCGATTCGCCATTTTGCCATGTGTGGCATGGCAAAAACACAAATGTTTGTCCTGTGTGAGAATGGAACCCACAAGTGTTGGTGTCAAAGTAGCGTTACTGACCATTGGGTCATCGTGCTTGTCAGCATATAGTCATGTTCTATGCAAATAAACATATTTTTATCATTAAGAAAATTTTAAAGACAAAAATATCATCCTGTGATATTAAACCTTGCCTAGAATTGATATACGGGTAAGACAAGGATATACTTAAAGAGTATATTACACCCATGGGCGCTATGAAGATAATACAGCCTATGTTTCGTACATGTAATGAGATTGTTGACAAGCTAGTGTATTTATGTAAAATTATAACGACTATTTACTTAGGTATATTGTTCAAACATCAGAAAGACTATTCTTATCAGATTGTTAAACACACCTTACACACAGAACTGTTGGTTTATTACTATCACTCTGCAACATTTGTATATGTAAATGCTCCTGAATATACTTCTGTTTATAACCCATTCATTGCCATCAACCATTTGCGTTGAACGATATGAGATTTCAACATTACACCACTAATGCACTTTTTGAGAACAGTGCTAGACCAGTGGATACGATTTGAATCCTAGTGGAGGCATGTATTACTAAATTCGAGTTTTATGGCTTCATGTACATATCTATCACTCGCTCGGCAGGGAAGGAAAGCATTGTGAGGAAACCCAAACGTATAAGAAATTATATTTCGAAAGATGTGTGTCCTATGCTAAGTAAGATCTGGTGTTCAATCTGGATTCTTCTGGAGGTCTTTGCTTTAGGCTTAGGTAGCAGAGTCCGCCTGCCGAATCTCAATGGAAGGGAAATGAATTAACACTAAGACTACTAAATTTAATTGCTAATTAAATTGAAGTGGCACAAGATTTTTGAAATAAATGGCTATCAGTGAGCTAAATACTAATTGATAATAATAATAAACATTCTCAGACAAAATATGCAGCACTAGTCCCAAAACTAAGCAAGCTTATATAGTACAGATACTAAATAAACATGTGAATTACTTTTGTGAAAAACTTTTTTTTGTAAACTTGTAAGATTGCTCATGTTTCTCATGCTCCGTTGGTTCGGACATGTAGAAAGAATGACGAAACAGATATACAATGCAAAAGTGGAAGGATGTAGGAGCCGAGGAAGACCGCAATTAACCTACCATGACCAAATTGGTTGTGTTTTATCTGAAGGTGATGACAGGAGCCTTAAGAACCGGTAACTCATAATGGTAGACTTTTGAGGAGAGAAACTGTGATATAGACCACCATAACCTACCATGACATATTGGTTGTGTTTTATCAGAAGGTGATGTCAGGAGCCTTAGGAACCGGCGAGCGTGCATGAAAAGAGCTATAAATGTCACAGAAGTGAGTGAAGTATCTAAGGAATGCGTCTTATGGTGATCGGTTCTCTCTGCCTACCTCGGAAGGGACCTAGCGTGAAAATATACATACATACTTGTAAGATATAGAAACTGCTCAGACCAAGACAAACAGACATGTTCGCCTTGCACACAATTGTTTGTCTTGCGTGGGAATTGACCCTCAAGCCTCAGTAGCTGTCACTAAACATGCCAATATCAGGCTAATAATTTACTTACAAGTATCTAGCATTTTTTTTTAATACTGTGAAGTAACCAACCACATAGATTGGTAGATGTGAATTTATTACCTACTAGAAGCCTACAATACAAGATTTGATACACCTGCTATTACTGCATTGCCACAGGAGCGCTTTTTATGAAAGGAAAGCACTTCAAAGCAGCCTTTTTTTTTTTATACTACTAAGGTGGCCATCAAGCATACGGCCTGCCTGATGTTAAACAGTCACCGTAGCCTATGGACATTTGCAACACCAGGGGCGTCACTCATGCGTTGCCGACCCTCTAAAAACCTCTTCACGCATTTCTTGAAGAACTCCATGCTGTAGTTCCTTGGAAAAACCTCGGCTGGGAGCTCATTCCACAGCTTGAGTGTTCTCGGAAGAAAACTTCTCTGGAACCGCACCGTACGCGACCATAGCGGTTCAAGCGTGTGAGGGTGAACTCCTCGCCGTCGGTGAGCGGTGCGGTTATAAAAAGCCTGACTCCCACATCAATGAAAACCAAATGAAAACTACCTGGATGGTTGCTCAATTGCTATGAGTGAATGAAATTGCATGTAAGCTAGCAGCAAGGTGAATATTTGCGAGTGATACTTGTTTTAGTACAAGCAGTTGTAGACTAGACGAGCTCGGTGGCGCAGTGGTGAAACGCGCTGTTACGCTACTTTGACACCAACGCTCGTGGGTTCGATTCCCACACAGTACAAACATTTGTGTGCATGAACATGTCTGTTTGTCTTGGTCTGGGTATTTTCTATGTATAATAAGTATGTATTTACAAAAAAAAAATGTATTTACGTATGTTTATCAGTTGTCTAGTACCCATAACACAAGCTTCGCTTACTTTGGGGCTAGATGGCGCTGTGTAATTTGTCCGACAATATTTATTTATTTATTTATACTAACATGAGGTGGACCATATACTTGTTTGCCTACCAATATTGTATAAAAAAATTGAGCTAACTGGTAAGCTCTTTTACTAGCAAAATGTACATTATATGGTACCTACAATGTGGCAGCCCGCAGCGTCTGCTCTTGCAGTGGAAATTGTGCATTAGACTGCTAATTAATTTCCGTACATTTCTTTTGACAGGAGATTGATTGATAAGGTGTCAACGTAAAGGGGAGGTTGTCTTTGATTGTGCACATAGTAAGTCACTTACAGTCTGTTTTATGTTTTACAACTTATGTGGAAAGAATAATTTTATATTCACAAAGCACTTCTGATTATTGTTTTATTCATTCACATTTGTCATTATCACTTACTCGGCAGTGAAACAAAAACATATTGTTGCCACACTATGTTTTTGTTCAAGAAATTATATTCGATATATAAAAAACGTGTGACCAAAGACTGGTTTGGTTTTTCCTCTGGTTTGTGAAGGTCAATGTCAAAATCTGTATCTTCACCAAATCCGTAGGCATATACGTAGTGGACTCAGCCAATCCTAATGGATTAGGAAAGAAGACATGTAAAATATACACCTGTTTTAAATAAGCGACAATACATACACTGTCATATCGTTTTAAATTGTTTAGGTATATTTTTACATAGTGCACATAGTATTAAAATTATATTCAAGTCACTGGTTAAGCTACCGATGAAAGCCGGGTAAAATAATATCCGACACAAGAAAATTTAAATATTAAATGCTTATAACCAAACAATCGACTCACCTCTAAATACTTGTAAGTACTGAATTTTCCCATATTGATGTAAAATTGACATCACAACCAAAGAAATAACAAACAAATCATCTAATATGTTGTGAAAATATTGCAAATTAATATCATTTTCTCACAATTACTTTATTTATTCATTTTTAAATTTACTGTGCAAAACACTTATACTGTCATAATACGGTCGATACACTATAGTGTTATGCTCATGATATGTATGAAGATACTAAGCGATTGTCTAGAAAAACTATCGAGTTATTCGATTTATAAACTATTCGAATAATGCGTTGTTCGTGTTAACGCCCGCACCGCCCGCCGCTAGCGCCGCCGCCAGTGCCGCCGCGTAACCGCGTCGCGCCCCGCGCTCGTTTAATATTATTTTTAGATGAACTAGCGTTAAATGCATATTATACACATGTGGTCCCTAATATGCATTTGTCTACCTTGCTACAGTTTGATGATCTAGAGAAATTTGATGAATTATTTTTGATTTAAATTGTTTCATCGTGTCGGCAATAATCATAATTTAGTTGCTATAATCAGCTTGTGTTAGTTATTTCTACACTAATGAAATGACATTGTGTATATTTGCTTAAGCCGATTTATATTATTATGTAATACAATTGATTGTATTGTATTGATTCGTTTCTAGTAATGAAAACATATATTAGAGGTATAACACTGAATATTGACCCTGACTGGTATGTATGTATATATGTAACATGGCATGCAAAATACTGATATTTTTGACCAATCGATCAATATTTTCGAAAAATAAATATGTTGGTACAAGAGATAAAATAATAAGAGTAAACAATAAACTATGCGTTAAGAAGACATCACCATTATAAGAATGGGTGGATACCATAACAACGGAATGGCCGATACGAAATCTAAAAAAGAAAAGTCAGCGCAAATCGATATGGTACAGATTAGATGATAAAACTAGGCGGTACTTACGTTCGGAATGTTTTCAGAATCAGAAACAGGCATAAAGGCACTTGCATAAAGGCAGGTATAGACTGCGCAAACTATGGAGCTATCAACATGTTTGGTAGTGATATGAAAAGTATGTGTGTGTAGAGTTGGGATGATTGATAGTATAGAAAACAGCGCGAAACGAGAACGGTGCGGAATGAAGAATGTGAATGTGAAGTGTCAAAAATTGAGAAGATTTTTCTGAGAGGGTTTGGATATTTGAAAAGAAAACATAATAAACGAGGTGTATGCAGCAAGAACGAATAGAGATGTCGACAGTCGCACATCGATGAAAGAGCCGATGTGCTAAAAATGAGCCAAATTAATGTAGAGTTGATGATGAAATAGTTATAAGGAAGAGGATGCGAATTGGATTTGTCAAGCATAAAGGAATAAATGAAGGATGCGGAGGAGGATAAGGATATATTTGTGAAGAAGAGGATGCGGATAAGGAATAGGAAGTGAATAAGAGAGGGAGAGTGAGAGGGATATCATTTTAGATCGAAATTCATATAAAATAACAAATGCGGTATTCGTTTATTTATCTAACTCAATATTATCTTAATTGACAATTGGGAGATTTACTTTTGAAATTTAATTTTGACACCGGTTTTTATCTAATCATAAACCAATCCAGGTTTACTATAAATCCGCTCGCTGGAGATGCTTGACGGAGGGGGTGATAAGTATTGTCTATAGTAAGTAATATTACCTGTAGTTTGCGTTCGCGCGAAAACAAAAATTACGTCGTCTATGACCTGGTAGGATCAAGTAAGAAAGAACGCAGGTGGCTTGTGGGCGGGTTGCTATAGTTATACGCGCAGAAGTGAATATCCGCACGCGCGATGAAAGCTCCTCTTATTTTCCTCTTTATCTATGGAGAGGCAATAGAGGAAGAAGAACTATTAAACTTTCGTTTATAGGGAAGCGGTAACGGTTGAACAGTTAAAATATGAGAGATGAGCAAGCAGAATCCTCATCAACACTAGTTTAAAGTATGTGAAACCGAGAAGCATGCATAAAGAATTTGATGAATCTATGGAGAAGATGAAAGAGATATGTTTGGATTGGTTTTTATATACTACGTCGGGAGGCATACAGGCATACGGCCCACCTAATATAAAGCGGGTACCGTAGCTTATTAACGCTTGCGATATATTAAGTATTACTCGCTTGATGCCTCAACTCCTCTGGGAGCTTACTGGTGACCTCACTCACAATAACCCTCTAGGAAGTTGTTATTTGACTGCGGTTTTTGTGAGGTAGAGGTACTTCCCCAGACGGGCTGTTTTGATGCTCCCTACCTCTCTTAAAACATTCAGACCAAGAGAAACAGACATGTTCATGCACACAAATGTTTGCCTTGTGTGGGAATCGAACCCACGAGCGTTGGTGTCAAAGTCGCGTCATTCACGATGGAGCCACCGAGCTCGTCAAAATTTATTTGAGGTTTAAAAGTATTTATTTCTCATAAAGAATATACATAATTCACTTCCTGAGAAAACATTAAAATTACATTTACACAATTATATTTATTTTGTGAGCGCACACTAGATAATACAGTAAATGATTATAACAATACTGTCGGGTATATTTAATAAAAAGTGATATCGGCTGATTTAACGAAGCGATAACAAAATGAAACATCATCATCATCGTCTATTGGTTACCTCACCAGGAAAACACGGATATAAACCGAACTATTTCGAACGTACATAATTTAATAAAATAAATAATTTGTATCTAATATCCCCATAGGTGTCAAAATAATGTTTGTTTCGCCTAAGATAAGTATTGTAGTCAACCTATTAGAAAGAGACCAATGGCATCTGTATTATATATCCTATTCAGTTGGTATTTCAGCTCCCTGTACTTAATACTTTATGAAGCACATGTCTCAGTTATATTATTATACAACATTCACATACAGAGACGCGTGCGTGTTACAAATATCAAGATTTGTTTGTTTAGTTTCGTGTTTTATACGCTACTCTATCGTTCGTCTATCATTACGATAAAACTTTTATCTGTTCTGAAACGGTTATAATAAATATGTTGTTATCTAAAATACACCCAAAAATCGCTTCATGAACATTCGCATTACGCTGTTAAAAAAAAAAAAAAAAGATTTGATGGCCCAAGGCAGCGAATTTAAGGCAATTAATAATTCGATTAATTGCATTCTCGATTTTACTATCAAATAGATATTTCAATATCTCAAAGTATGTCGTCTTATTTGGGGGACACATTACGTAGCTGTATAAACTCATAAAGGATAAAATAATGACGACTTGTATCATTTTATTACAACATGGATTATTTTTTGTAAGATTGTGTTCTTGACATACAACATGCAAGTTGACGTAAGTAGTTTTACAATTTAGTGACATCTATTACAGAGAAATAGAACTATCAGTGATTGATAATAATAATAATGAAGACCTTTTGTGCACAGCTGAGCATACAATACAAGGTACAAGTAGGTAGTTATTATGTTATGTGACTTGACTTGCACAATAGTTCACAATACACGTGATCGAGTGAAGTGACCTCAGGAAGTAAAAACATCAATGTCAATGACGACATCACACAAAAACAAAATCTAAATTGTCAAATCAGCTCCTAAATTGTAAGTAAATGTCATTTTAGCACAATCCTAGTAACATTCTAAAACTATTTATTCAGCTAGTTGTACAAGTCTGTGTTTTTGTAGGTTAAGTAAATTTCCATGTTAAATACTAAATAAAAGTTTACCTTTCGTTGCCGTAAACTCATGTTTGAAGTTTATATCACTGTCAGACAAAGATTTTGAATTAAAATATTTAAATAAAGTTTAAAAGCAAATGTCTTTATTTTATTCACTATTAAATAATGAACTAAAGTACATTAACGTACAAGACACGGATCGTAAGTAATCAAATGCGTATCATCGTTACATTACGTTAATATGATAGGCCGTGCGAATGGTAACTACAGATACAGAGTCACTCAGTCATTGATATAATATGTATAGACTACAACGGCCGAGTTTAAGTGGTGACTTACTTAATGGTTCCGCGATTTTTTTATTATGATCATCGATTATATATTTATTATTTTATGTTTTATAAAGATATATATATATATATGCAAAATAATAAGTTGGTAGATGAGTACATGGTGTATACCATATCGTAGTAGGTACATATTTTATGATATCATAGCATCGTCAAAAAATATATTTCTAGTAGAATAGGTATAAGAAATATTTTTTTTGTGATGAGCGTAGTCATGTTAGACACTTTCAGTACCGTTTTGCTCTTATTGCGTGCGTCTTATGAATGATACAAAGGTCAAACAGTCAAGCTTAAGATGTCGCTGTGTACACATATTTATGTACTAAATGTGCCCGCGACATCGTACGCGTGGTATCCGGACTAAGAATAGGTTATGTTACTAACAGGAGAGGTCTTCTATGGGAGATACTGTGGTGTGGTGATGAGCCGGAGTGTTTTTGTTTCTAAGTCTGGGTGTTTTGATATTTTAATTACTGGTGTTTTAATTTTAATTACTGATGGTGTTATAAACACCATCTTTTAATTCTTAGGGGTAGGTATTTGGTATTTTCAAAAACGATCACACACATTTTTTTTATACTACTTCGGGAGGCATACAAGCATACGGCTCACCTGATATAAAGCGGCTACCGTAGCCTATTAACGCTTGAGATATATTAAGTATCACTCGCGCGATACCTCCTCTGCTGCTTACACAACAACTCCTTGGGAGCTTACTGGTGACCTCACTCACGCACAGGAGCACAACAATCCTCTAGGGCTAGGGAGTTGTTATTTGGCTGCGGTTTTCTGTGAGGTGAAGGTAGTTCCTCAGACGGGCTGCTTTGATTCTCCCTACCTCTTTTAAAACATCCAGACCAAGACAAACAGACATGTTCATGCACACAAATGTAAGTAAATGTCATGCCTTCTTTGGGAATCGAATCCACGAGCGTTGGAGTCAAAGTCGAAAAAATTTCTTATACTTAGCTGATGATTTCTTATAGCTGTTGTCGGCGATATCGGTCGCATGGGCTACTGTTTTTGGGTTTCCTAGAATTCTAAGAGCAAAAAGTTCTCATGAATTTAACCACCGTTAATTTGTAAGAAATATGAGCAGTGATAGCCCAGTGGATAAGGAACCGGCCTATTGACCAACTGGTCCCAGGTTCGAATCCTGGATTTATGTACATATTTGTCACTCGGCGGTGAAGGAAAATGTCGTAAAGAACAATGGTGAAGAAACCCGCACGTCCAAGAAATTATATTTTGAAAGATTTGGCCTTAACCTGAGATAAATTTAAGTCTTTCTTTAATAAGTATAGTAATATAAGTTTCGAAATAAGTTGATTATTATATATATATATATATATATATATATATATATATATATATATATATATATATATATATATTATATATATATATATATATTATATAATTAACGTGTGTGCGTGTCTATTTATTTCAATATATGTTGTAATATTAAGGTATATTATGTATCTATCGTATTTTAATATTTATTATTTTATGTAATACTAATAATAAAGCCGCGATCGTGATTATCTGCACTCCCAAAGGTCGACTGGTAGAGAGTGCAATTCTACTATTGTACCTAAAATGTTGTGAGCAATAAAGTTTATAAATAAATAAATAACCTAACTTAACAAAATATATTACAAAAATAATAATATGTGCGGTCGCTGCGAATGACTCAATGATGTAGTAGTAGTCGGCGCGTTTTAGGTATATATCTACACGCGTGGACATGTCCAACCCACGCGTATCCAACCTAAGTTGAACCCTACAGTAAGACTCATCATTAACAGATTTTAGTTCAGCTTACATTGGTAAATCTGCGAAATTTACTATTTTTTTTAACTTTATATGAACTTCCAACCATCTTCATTTTACAGACCATAATATTTAACCAAGTTGCAGCCAAAGTAACTAAACAGTTATAGCAATTTTATCTAACGATTGTTCGACGTGATTCTTTGAATTGACCATGAGGGACCATACTATCGAGCTATTCAAATTTATAATAAAATGCCTGACGAGACAAAAAAGGAACAGAATTTTAATAAATATAGAAATAAAGTAAATAAACTACTGAAACAAAAATGCTATTATTCAGTCGGAGAGTTCATGTCTGATGGGAGGCTCGGAAAACATATGTTATTGTTTGGATTTTCGATACCAATGTAGTAAAATTGAAAAATAAATAACACAATGTTCTGTACCGAATTGCCATACCCTATCAGGGTTCATGTTTAGCTCATAAAAAATAGATAAATAATTGTCTATAAACATGCATTAAAAATAAATTGATATAACTTTTTTATTTATGAACGGAATGAAATTAAACAAACTCTAAATGTTAAGTAAATCTTACCACATACATTAGTGAAAACCGCACCCAACTTTATTAAGCCGTTTCTGAGATTAGCGCTCACAAACGCACAGACAAAAATTTCAAAAATCATTGTAACGGTTCTATTACGTTGATATAGTCACCCAAAAATAGTTTTTCTCATATATCTTCAATGTACAGACAGCGATCAGTTACATTTTTTATTATACGAGTATGTATAGATAGATTTTATTGTAATGTATAGAATTTATTTCCACTATTTAGTTTCAGTGTATTCTTTTAAGTTCAGATTTACCATCTTGCTCAATAGCAATTATAGTTGCACGTGGTACACAATTTGCAACGAGGTAACTTCTATAAAAATAAAGCTATAACCGAACTGGGGAAATATTTTATATCTTACGGACGACCGCGGCCAAATAACAACTCCCGCGTTCATGTGTTAGTTACAGCATGTAAAATTGAAAGCCGAACCTTTTTTCGGAGTATAATTTCGAATTAGCGAACCTCACCTACATGTTATTCTATTAAATAAACGTACGAATCGCATGATGGTAGACCGAAGCCTATGCACATTTGCAAAACTAGGGATTTGTCACTCGTGCTATTCCCGACCCTGTAAAAACTACTTAACGCCTTCTTCAAGAATTCATTGGAAAACCCTCCGCATTGCAGTTCATTCCACAAGTTGAGAGTTCTCGGTAGAAGACTTCCCGGGTACCGCACAGTCACCCATCGCGGATGTAGAAGAAAGCTGTTTGCATCGTATCGAATAATTCTTCAGAACACAATCCGCATACTGTGCTTTATTTCAACCTCATTTTACAATCGCACAGCTCGCCAACGGCTGGGAGTTCATCCTCATACATTGGAACCGCAATGGTCATGTACTGTGCGGTTCCAGAGAAGTTTTCTTCCGAGAACTATTAAGTTGTAGAATGAGCTCCCTGCCGGGGTTTTCCCAAGGGTCTACAGCATGGGGTTCTTCATAAAGGCGTGAAGAGGTTCTTACAGGGTCGGCAACGCAAGAGTATCACCTCTGGTGTTGCAAATGTCCATCGGCTGCGGTAACTGCTTACCATCAGGCAGGCCATATCCTTGTTTGTCACCTTAGTGATATTAAAACTGAATGGTAACAAAAGAATGAAATGGAGCTATATAGAGCCACGAACCACTTGGCTAAAGGTACCCTGTGCTCACAAAAACGTTTTAGCTTTGTTATAGCGCCTAACTGAGCGATTCGAGCCTACTGACCAATAGGAGAATATTTTAACTAGTAATACAGGGATCCGTGAACTAGCCAATAAGAGCTGCGCGTTCTACTTTCCCCCCCGATCCGTAGCGGTGGATTCAGTTTCAATATGTTTGCCGTAGATATACGATCGTTGATAATATCAGTCTACGATAATATGGTCATTGTCATTTTATTTAGAGTCAGGCAAATGTCTGCCATAGTTATACGATCGTTGATAACATCAGTCTACGATAATATGGTCATTGTCATTTTATTTAGAATCAGGCAAATATGTCTGCCGTAGTTATACGATCGTTGATAACATCAGTCTACGATAATATGGTCATTGTCATTTTATTTAGAATCAGGCAAATATGTCTGCCGTAGTTATACGATCGTTGATAACATCAGTCTACGATAATATGGTCGTCATTGTCATTTTATTTAGAACCAGACTATTGCATGTTCGACTCCGCCGGGGTCTGATATTAAAATATACAATACAATTTTCTATAAAGAATCTCAAGGTCGAGCATTTTAGGGTTCCGGATTGCAATCGGCCAAACACGTAAATTAAAAAAAAATCACGCCAATTTTTCTAATAAATTTTTTATAAAACACGTTCCAACTAATAAGTATACGGGATTAATAAGTAAAATTTAGACAAGCTCGATGGCGCAGTCGTGAATGATACTTTGACACTAACACTCGTGGGTTCGATTCCCACACAAGACAAACATTTGTGTGCATGAACATGTCTGTTTGTCTTGGTCTGAATGTTTTAAGAGAGGTAGGGCGCATCAAAGCAGCCCGTCTGAGGATGTACCTCCAACTTACAGAAAACCGCAGCCAAATAAAAACTCCCTAGAGGTTTGTTGTGTTCCTGCGTTTGAGTGAGATCACCAGTAAGCTCCTAAGGAGTTGCTGTGTTAGCAGCAGAGGTGGCATCGCCCGGGTGATACTTAATGTTTTACAAGCGTTCATAGGCTACGGTAACCGCTTTACATCAGGTGGGCCGTATGCCTCCCGACGTTATTTAAAAAAAATATTAAAAATAAGGTTAATTAACTAACCGCGTTCGTAATGCATGCTCCGTTGGTTTGGACATGTAGAAAGAATGCAGGGTGAAAGAATGACGAAATAGATATACAATGCGAAAGTGGAAGGATGTAAGAGCCGAGGAAGACCAAGACTCACCACAGCCGCTTTACATCAGGTGGGCCGTATGCTTGTATGCCTACCGTCGTATAAAAAAATATAGATAAATTGTTTACATTCCAGAAGCATGGAGCTTCCCATTGGTGTCCTAGAAAAACTGAAGGAATACCACGCTGGCCGCCGAAAACTGGACGACAAACTCTTCGAGAATGACAAGCCACCTTCCAGGCTTGGGGTCTACGACGTGGATGAAGAAAATCTCTGCCATGAACTGTGAGTTATCACTTCAAGCTTAATGCTTGGACCTTTGATTCCGAAACTGCTATGAGGGGTCGATATCTTGTGTCTGTAAAATTCACCGAATTTATGGTAAAAGTTCCTTTTTGTAGACAACACTGCCTCCGGTAGTGTAGTTGACAATAAATAATAAATATTGTCGGACAAATTACACAACGCCACCTAGCCCCAAAGTAAGCGAAGCTTGTGTTATGGGTACTAGACAACTGATAAACATACATAAATATTTTTTTTTTTTTTGTAAATACATACTTATCATACATAGAAAATACCCAGACCAAGACAAACAGACATGTTCATGCACACAAATGTTTGTACTGTCTGTCTGAATCGAACCCACGAGCGTTGGTGTCAAAGTAATGTAACAACGCGTTTCACCACTGCGCCACCGAGCTCGTCTTGATTGATTGAGTTCGACAATGAACAACACTACACAATTTACCGAATATAATGTTAAAGAAACGGGTGAGGTATCTGAGGATCGAGTGATGTGGCGCTCGGTAACCTCTGCCTACGTGAAGGCGTGAAGTTATTGATAAATGATTAATTAAGAGAGGTAGGGCGCATCAAAGCAGCCCGTCTGGGGAAACACCCACCACCTCACAGAAAACCGCACCCAAATACAAACTCCCTAGAGGGTTGTTGTGTTCCTGTGTGTGAGTGAGGTCACCAGTAAGCTCCCAAGGAGTTGCTGTGTAAGCAGCGGAGGAGGCATCGCGCGAGTGATACTAAATATATCGCAAGCGTTAACAGGCTACGGTCCCGACGTAGTATAAAAAAAAATTGCCTACATAAAATATGCATATTTATTCCTATTGTCTCTGTAATGAGATAAGAATATGTATATCTTCACGCTAGGTTCCCTGCGGGGTAGGCAGAGAGAGCCGAGCGCCACAAGATGTAGTCCGTACACACCTCACTCGCTTCTTTAACATTTGGAAAATAATATTTTGTCTTAGGTTTTCGCTATTGTTTTGTATGATGTAATAATTGAATAACCAATGTAAGACAAATGTCACCTTTGTCTTCCTGCGACCACGGACGCTGCAAAGCATTCGAAACGTCAGGTTCAACAAAATAAATAAAACACGCGATACTTCCGTTAAAAATTGTTTAATTAAAATTTTACATTAACCGAGTATTACTCGGCATTTGAAACGAGTTACTCGGCCGAGTGCCTAGAACACCGAGTACCGAGTGATAACCGAATACTCGCCGCATCTCTACAAAATATCTATTGACGAGCTCGGTGGCGCAGTGGCGAAACACGCTGTCACGTTACTTTGACACCAACGCTCGTGGGTACGATTCCCACACAGGACATTGTGTGCATGAACATGTTTGTGTTGATCTGGGTGAAGAGACGTAGGGCGTATCAAAGCAGCTAGTCTGGGAAAGTAGCTCCACAGAAAGCCGCCGTTAACAACTTTGTTGTTGTGTTCCCGCGTTTGGGTGAGGTCATCAGTAAGCTGTGCTTGCAGTACTGTTAGCAGTAGAGGTGGCTTCGCGCGAACGATACTTAATGTATTGCGAGCGTTCATTGGCTACGTAAACCGCTTTCCATTAGGTGGGCTGTATGCTTGCATGCCTCCACATTGTATAAACAAAATATTTATCTGTAACTTCACGCTAAGTCCCTTGCGAGGTGGAGAGAACCGAGCGCCACATGACTCGATCCTTACAAACCTCACTCGCTTTTTTAACATTCATTGCTTTTCTTATGCTCGCCGGTTTCTAAGGCTCCTGACATTACCTTCTGTCTTTCTCGATGAAAGACAACGTTGTCTCCAAACTTCGTAATTTCGAGGCGAATACAATTTTCTTTTTGGTACTGAAAAATTGTCGTTGGTAGGTACTATTCATGGTGTTTTCATACTTCTTTAAATTATGAAAATAAGAGACCATTCTCTGGAGTAGAATGTTATAAGTACCGAACCGGCGTTATACATTCAACTACTCTACGAGTCACGCAAACGATCGTGGTCTAATGTCGAAAAATTTCCCGCGCAGGATTTACCGCACTAATGCGGGAATTCCGCGAGTCTCATTTATAAATGACTAGCAGAATCCCGCGGCTTCGCATGAGATTTGGGCTTTTAGTAGCCTTTATTTCTCTGTAGACTTGAAATTGTTTGATTAAAATAAAAACACAAGTTCCGGGTCGTAGATGCAACCATAGAGCGATTCAATTTTCGTACAGCGCCATCTATTGACCTTTACAGGAGGCAACGTATATGTATTTTATTTATATTACATAAAAAATGCGTAGTTATTTTATGTTACAAAAAATACGTATTCTATGAAAATAATAAAAATAAAATTGCAAAGTCCTCCGAAGGGGAAGATATTTCCCCCTAATTTTAAGTTTTTCATTTTTTACGCAGGAACCCTAAACATTTACGGGATAAAAAGTACCCTATATTCTGCTCTGAACAGTCCTCTACCTACCAGTGAAAGTCCCGTTAAAATCGGTTCAGCCATTTCGAAGATTAGCCCGGACAAACAAACAGACAAGTTAAAAATGCATATTTAGGCTTTGGTAACGTGAAAATAATAATATGAGCTTAAGATAAAGGCTTTATTTTGAAATCACAGACAGACACATCAATTTTATTTATATGTATAGATAAATAAAATAAATAATGTCGGACAAATTACACAGCGCCATCTAGCCCCAAAGTAAGCGAAGCTTGTGTTATGGGTACTAGACAACTGATAACCATACGTAAATACATTTTTTTTTTGTAAATACATACTTATTATACATAGAAAATACCCAGATCAAGACAAACAGCCATGTTCACGCACACAAATGTTTGTACTGTGTGGGAATCGAACCCACGAGCGTTGGTATCAAAGTAACGTAACAGCGCGTTTCACCACTGCGCCACCGACCTCGTCAGGCGCTTTACCCTGTCACTGTTGTCACGATCAACGTGGTAATAGTAGGTCTTGACCTTCCTCGCCTCCTACATCCTTCTAACTTTGCGTAGGTATTTCAACTAAATTTCTATTTTACAGCATAGTGACAACTTGCAACGTCCCCGGCTGCAAATTCACGGCGGAGTCTGTCCTGGAGTTCGAGAACCACTACAACGCATCGCACCGGTACGCTTGCAGCCAGTGCAAGAAGGTCTTACCATCGCCTCATCTCCTCGATCTGCATTTACAAGAAGCACACGACTCCTTTTTTGCTGTTATGGCGGAGAGGAAGCCCTCTGTAAGTGCGACGAGGCCCATGACCCAGTGGCACAAACGAATACACCACTTGATTGCGCATGAAGACGTCCCGCGCTCAAACGTTGTGTTTCAGCGCCTTAACATATCAGCTATACACGCCTATTGACTTATGGAAGAATATTATAACCATGTTCCGTTGGTTCGGAACTTTTAGAAATAATGAAAGAATGGCGAAGTAGATACACAATGCGTGGAAGGATGTAGGAGCCGAGGAAGACGAAGACTCACCTACCATGATTAAATTGATCGTGTTGTATCAGAAGGCGATATCAGGAGCCCTAAGTACCGGCGAGCCTATATGAAAACAGCTATGAATGTTAAAGAAGCAAGTGAGTTGTGTAAGGACCGTGTCTTTTGGCGTTCGGTTTTCTCTGCCTACCCCACAAGGGGCCTGACATGAAGTTGTACATACATACTACATTTTAACCAATAACCTTATAAGTAAAAGTACCGCGATGGTGATTCGCAAATTAGCCAGTAAGAGCAGCGCGTTCTGCGTTTCGTTCTTATGTTTTTTTGTACAACGTCGGTAGGGATACAAGCGTACGGCGCACCTGATATGAAGCGGTTACTGTAGCCTATGAACGCTTGCAACACATTAAGTATCACTCGCGCGGCGTCACCTCTGCTGCTAACACAGCTACTCCTTAGGAGTTTACTGATGACCTCAATCACTCGTTCGTCATGGAGCCTCAGAGCAGTAAATGCGTCAGTCGCAATGGAGCCATGGGATGGTGGTGGGGCATGTTTGTCTTGGTCTGAGTGTTTTAAGAGAGGACGGGCTGGTTTAATGCGCCACACCTCTCCCACCCAAGCACCCAGACAAAGACAAACAGACATGTCATGCACACAAATGTTTGTCATCTGTAAAAATCGAAGCCACGAGCTCTGGTGACAAAGTCATCACTAACCACTGCGCTACCGAGGTAGTCTAAAACCTCCCGGCGTTGTATAAAAAAAAACATTACATGAAATTAATTTTCCCCGTTTTTACAGTATTCCTGCTACATAGAAGACTGTAAAGAGAAATTCAGGGACGCCAACGAGAGACTGAACCACTGCGTTAAAATACACAAATTGCCAAAAGATTTCAGATTCGAACAAAAACCTAAAAACATCAAGAAAAAGAATAAACAAAACAAAAACCTATCGGAAGATATTTTGCCAATGGACGTGGATAGTGGAAAGAAATTCTCATTTACAAATAGTAAGCAAAAAGTCTTCTCTGGATATAGCGGGAAGAAATTTACACGAGAACCAGATGATAAACCAGATCGAAATGTGAATATGGACCAAATCATGAAGGAATTAAAAACAAACTTGCCAGAATAACCGAATATCGTATCTAAAAGGAAAAGAAATTTTGTTCAGAATCCAAAATATGGAGGAAAAGCAATTTGTTCAGAATAAGAAACATGTAGGGAAAAATATTTGTCCAGAATAAAAAAAAATTGTATAGAATCCAAAATGTGGAGGCAAAAGAAATTTTGTTCAGAATTCAGCATGTGTAGGGTAAACAATTGTTTAGAATCCAAAATGTGGAAGGAAAAGAAATTTTGTATGTACAGTATTCAAAAATAAAAACGTGGGAAAATATTGTTTAGAATCCAAGCTAGTGGAGAGCAATTTCCCATTAGTACCGAAAATAAACAAATGGGATGTATGACGTCAAAAGTAGATTCAACTAATTAGTATTAACCGATCATATTTGTTTTTATACCAGTAAAATGGCAAACTTACAGCATACGATAATTGCTTACCACAGGCAACCATACCTGATGGTAAGCATGCCTGATGGTAATCAATTACCGTAGCTATGAATGAGCTAGAGGTGTGCTTCGTGGGTTACCAACCCTGTAGAAAACCTTTTCACGTCTTTTTTGAAGAACCTCATGCTGTAAACCCCAGGGAATAACCTCGGCAGCAAATTTGTGATGAATATTGTGAATATGCATGTATTTTTTTATATTTTTATTCAATAATTTACGTCGCTATATAACGGTAAAACACTAAAGTAATAGCCAGTCCATATGGGCATTTTAAACGCCCGCCATTTTAGCGCGCTTAATATGACGTAATTGTACACGACGACAAACAAACTAGTTGATTATATTGAAGAAGTATTGTGTTCTGCTGCAATTTTACAGTGTTTTCTATTTTCAACTAATACATCATATGAAACAGGCTTGTCCCTCTACGGAACAATCCAAGAGACCGACGTACAAGTTTAGATTGAAGTTTCTTGTCGTCACATTCTATGTAACCTTTTCAGATATAATTACAAAGTTCGTTTGCACTTTAATAAAAACATTTCTTGCTCAAAAAGAAAATATAATCTAAAATATTGCAGAACACCTATGTCTGAAGCAATAAATTTTATTGAAAAATATATTTCACTCTTATTTGAATCGTATGTATATTCCCTATTGAATGTTTCTACGCGAATTGATTCGGCAGCTAATGAGGAGCTCGATGGCGTCGTTGCGCGTGTCACTCTAAAATCGAAGACGCAACTAAGCAACGTCGACCGCAGCCAGTCTATGGATGAGTTTATCTACATCGAGCTAGGAAGGCACGTTAAGACATGTCGGCTGTTAGCGATCGCTATCATTCGTTATACTAAGTCAGTGGCCTTCGGACGGCTTGAAAACATTGGCCTCCAATCCGCAGTTGAGCAACATGGCGGTGTATGATCTAAACTCCTTCAATTTAAGTAATACCCATATCCCTGTAGTGGGGTCAGTGACGGTAGGTGTGAATTTTGTATGGGCAAATCGATTTCTACATATCTATTGTTGTAACAAAGACTTGCGACTTTACGAAAAAAAAAAACAAGTACGAATAAAAAAAACACTATTTCAGTAACATTTATTTTCATTCCACAAGCACTAGAATAAATATGCACGGTAACAACAGCTCCTGGCATGGATCCAGGGATAAAATTAAAGCATTTTATTTTGGAAATACAGCTTTTTATAACTTGCACAACATTCATAGTTTACTTCGGACTTCGCCAGAAAACCTACGAATATTAAAATGAAAGAAATAACGCCTAGGAACGACTTTGCAGCATGAAAAGCAAAAATTTCATCAGTACAAACACGCCCGGAAGTATAAATTGGAACAGCGCTTGATCGCCAATCGATGCTTCGGTTTCAGTTAACACCCTTAGGCTGGAAGGCGTTTTTTTTTTCGTTTGAATATTCATTATCAGGCAGTTTACTACGCCGTCAAAAATTGAAAACATTGCATATTTAAATGTGTCCTAGATCAGTCCAGTAAAGTAAGTAGTAACTAACATATAAAGTAAAAAATCGGCCAAGTGCGAGTCGGACTCGCGCACGAAGGGTTCCGTACCATTATCTATAAAAACAGCAAAAAAAATCACGTTCGTTGTATGGGAACCCCCTTAAATATTTATTTTATTCTATTTTTTAGTATTTGTTGTTATAGCGGCAATAGAAATACATCATCTGTGAAAATTTCAACTATCTAACTATCACGGTTCAAGAGATACAGCCTGGTGACAGACGGACGGACGGACAGCGGAGCCTCAGTAATAGGGTTCCGTTTTACCCTTTGGGTACGGAACCCTAAAAATGAATATATACGCGAGTGAGGCGCTATGCTGCGCGAGAAGCGGAACCAAATCATTAATCGCCACTAAATAGCAGTTGGTTTGATATGGTACATAGATTTTCTATTATGTACATATAATTTTTCTCAATTTTATTCGATGTAGGTATACCTTGAACACAAAAACTTTGCTGAACAATGTCCTATGATGATTGTTAAAGGAATTTATGGGATACAGCATATTAATGTATTCGTATATTGCAATGCCAACTTACGTTTTTAAAACATAAGAAAGCTATTTAGACGTAGTTAATCTGACCAAAGCCGAAATCCAATGTTGTAATGTCACAAAATTTGTACAAAAAGCGATTTTGACGAGTGACAAAGTCACTAATTTGACTAATAGCAAACAACCTATTTCACAATTTCACACAATCATTGCCATAACGAATGACGCAACATGTAACTACGAATTGTATATGCTTAATAATTACATAGATAACTCTACGAGATAAATAAATTAGAGATTGTGCTAAACCAAAATATACATTCTATTGCATCATACGATAAAATTGCCAAATTCGAGATATGATTTGAACAATCTGATTAATTTTGACAATAAAATAATCTGAAAAATATATTAATTTACTATTATATCTTCACATCATCACAGGTAATAACATAATAATAAAATAAAAATACTTTGACAAGTCATTATTAATATGCAAATATAGCAATTTAGTCGGGAATATTGTGTTTTAGTTGGGATTACAGTATTTTAGTTAGTTTAGGTATTTTTTTTAAATATATTTTATTTAGTTATTATGTTACCTCCATGTGTGCTAACAGTAAAATAATTTTGAATATCACCTTTCAAAGGATAAATATATTTCACATGTCTAATATATATTTTTTATGTATAACTTAATATTACTTTGATATAACTTATTTACTTGGCTTTGCCCTGGGCAGCTACAGCTGCCATTGCTTTCTTTACTGTCTCTTCATCACCGAGGAATACCATAGAGTCGACGGGCTTCATGTTCTCATCCAATTCATAGACAAACGGGATACCAGTGGGGAGGTTCAACTCCATGATGGCAGCATCGCTGAGTTCTAGAAATTTAAAATCATGTAATTTCTCCAACAAGAATAAAACAACATCAATCATAAGCACTTCATTTTTATTTATATATATATATATTATACAATGATAGAATTCGTACAAGCATACGGCCCAACTGATGTAAAGTTACCGTAACCTATGAGCACCTCGTATGATGCCACCTCTGCTGTCAACACAGCTACTCCTTAAGAGCTTACTGGTGACCTCACTCACACAGGAACACAACCCTCCAGCGAGTTATTTTGCTGCACAGATAGCCTGTGAGGTGGAGGTACTTCCCCAAATGGGGTGGTTTGATGCGTCCTACCTCTCTTAAAATACCAATACAACATACATGTTCATGCACACAAACATTTGCTCTGTGTGGGCATCAAACTCATTAGTGTTGGTGGTAAATTAGCGTTACTAACCACAGCTCATCAATATTACATAGGATGGCAAACAAATAGTCTGACTAATGTTTAGCAGTTACTGTAGGAACCATTACTGGGAGTCTGTAATACACAATCCTACACAATTGATAATTGGTAGAAGTAATTTCTAAACTAGAGTTCAGCTCTACTTGATCAATATTTTCACACAAAATACTTTTTGAGATAGGGAGAGAGAAATGAGCGCCAGATGATTTCTTAGGGTCGCAACGCATGAGTGACACCCCTGGTGTTGCAAATGTGTCTAGGCTACGGTGAATGTTTACCATCAGGCAGACCGTATGCTTGTTTGCCACCTTGGTGGTATAATATAATAATAATAATAAAAAAAAAAGATGACGCGGTCCTTACACATCTCACTAACTTCTTTAACAATCATAGTTCTTTTTGTGCACGCTCCTCTGTAAAGCAGGGTGCATAATGTGTTAGTGAGATTGGCTTTGACTATAATGAGAGTGTGGTATCTAAGCCAATTTTACCGAAGTGCACATCCTTTCATTCCCATCTGTGCGTCCCATGAGTAAGTGCGTTTGTTAATCTAGTGAATATGTCTCGACTGTGATAATAAAGTTATTTACCATCTAAGTGCTTGACAATGCCCCTGAGACTGTTGCCGTGGGCAGCAATGATTATTCTCTTGCCTTCTTTGAGCTGAAACACAATGAGTCAAATATTTAACTAATACGTAATAATTGTGTAAAACCCTAAAAAACAAAAAATTCATGCTGTATTCTCAGTGGTGCAAATGAAAGAAAAAAAAACTAGATGTATATTTTTTAAACAATGTCTGGAAGCATACAAATATGATGCTCACACGATGTAAAGTGACTACTTTAGCCTATGAACACAGCAACTTCAAATGTCTTTATTGCTTCCATAATGTTACATACATAGGTGGTGTAAATAAGAAAACTTATATGGACCATTATGGACCCTGATGAGCACTTCAATAGAAGAGGAAAGCAAATCCATTAAAATCAGAACATAATTTTAATTTTTAGATTAAATTAACTAATCAGAAAAAAAGATATATAAAAAAAACAATCAAATTGTAATAGGCTTTGTCAATTAAAAATATTTTTAAATGTTTTATAAATATGAAATATTTTTAAATGTTTTGCATTGTATTTCATGTCACTATTTAAGTTTCTATTTATTTGTGGGATTTTATTATATATTTTTATGGACATAGCAAGAGGGCCCGAAGAGTGCAGCCATGCAATTCTGTAAGAGCAAACATCCTTACATCCTCGGAAACATCGGCTGTTACAGCCTTGAACACAAAATTGCAATTCCTTGGTGTCGCTTTTCATGGTTGTGCGACACTAGCACTGCAAGGCTGCGTTTGGAATTGGAATTCTACAAGTCAAACAGCCTCGCGTACGCTTACAGCCTTATAGAATACCAAATAATTTAGCCGTGATCGCAGTAGACGATGTCAAAGCTGTGACATCTGTGATCACAGCGACGCACACAGCCATTACGAGTCGTTTAGAGAATTGCATGGCAGAGCTAATCGAGAATTGTTAACTTCATGAGACTTACTCGTAACCCCACTTACAGGAACATTAAAAGCCTCCCGGGAGATTTGCCTGCATATTTCTGAGAGGTGGTGTTTTTTTTTTTTCAAATTTTTAAAACAAAAAAGAACAAGAAAATAATCTTTACATGATTATATATACCTAACTACAAAATAATACTGTACAATATCATGTATTCAGCAGTATACATCCACTGTTGGACATAGGCCTCCCTTCTAGAGTGCCACTTGCCTGGTTCTGAGCCACCAGCATCTATTCAAATTAACATTGACCTATAAATTGAGGTTATTGCTCCATTTAGTGCAGAGCAAGTGTAGTATTTAACAATTACACTTTCATAAATCAACAATAGATACAAAATTTTTAAACATTGATAAACAATTTCAGTAAATCCTACGTACTTAATAATACATTTCTATTAAAAACATATTAGGTATTTTTAATGCCAATAAACACATACAAACATTTGTATGGAAACCTGTAACATGGAAACTTAGATATAAAAAAGATTTACAGTAGTGATTAATCATACTTGAGGTACAATAACATCATTCCAGTAGGGCAGTGTTCTTTCGATTGTCAATTTCAGACTTTCAAACATAGGGAACTCCTCCGGTTTTGGGTCGTTAGCATATCGGGGATCTTTGACGATGGTCTCGTAGTACGGATGATCTTTCTCCATGGGTGGTGGTGGGGTGTCGAAACTGCGGCGCCAGATTTGTACCTATTGAATTAAAGGAAAAATAAATGATTAGCATAATTAGTGAGTAAATTATTAAACTATTTTATTTCTACTAGGTTTCATCTGAAATAGAATTGTTTATAGAAATGATTGCAGAGAAAATATTGAACTTGAGACATGTCTAGTTGCTGTGAGTTTCTTACATCAAGCATAGCAAACTGGTGTAATACAATACAGTATTACTAATTACTTTATAATTATTTTATGAAAAAAGGTATCATCATCACAATATAAATATTTCCAGTTATGTAACAAAAGAGCTTGCAAATTGTCCTTTCCAAAGCCTCCTCTTCTTCACCATAGAATACAGTCTGAGGAGTTCATCATATTTGTAATATATATACATATTGCAATAGTACGATATTTAATAAAATTTAATTATATGTCAGAAATCAAATTGAAAAAAAGCTATAATTATTATTTACACTTAAAAAATATTTCACATGCGCCTCAGTGTATTAAGTTTAAAGTTTTAAGCTAGCCACAATCTCAAACTGCAACCGGGGAATATGTCAGTTCTCCCATCAAAACACCTTCCTACCCACTAAGTCGAACCAGAGGCATTCCCCGATGAACCAATTCAATAGTTCATATTGAACATTTTGACCATTCACCCTCTTTTTACCAGAGCCTCATTTGTTAAACAGCAGGGTGCACTAATTGCATGTGAGGCTGGCAATACCTATTAGAGTCACACACGCCACACATAACAAAGCACTGGGGCAGTAATTTGACAGGTCACTGTAACCTACAGATATGTGTGGTGACAGGGGTGGCAGATTATACAGCAGCGGTAATAGTAAACCTGCACATGTAAGAAATCATATTTCGAAAGAAGTGGTGCCTTATATAAGGTAGGCTACATTTTTCCCCTCGGTCATAGGTCTAAGTTGTCCGACTGCAGTCCCCTCATTATAAAATCAGTACCTTCGCCAAATCCCTAGACTTAGGTAGTGGACCCTGCCAATCTTAATGGATTGGGAAACAGGATAACACTAGAAAGAAGGGAAGACTGTCCTAGCATTCAATGATTTACTTAATAAGATTAACTTAAAAATCGAAGGACACAAAACACTTACCTAAAGTTTAAATTAAAGCTAAAACTATTTAAAAACCAAATTGAAAAATATTTCTGACTTTTTATATAAAAATAAATCAGATCTTTGTACTTACTTGCTCGTCTCCATATTTGGCAGCAGTTTCAGATTTGTTCAAGCCGGTGAGGCCACCGTAGTGCCTCTCGTTTAACCGCCAAGTCTTCTCTACAGGCAGGTCTGTCTGATCAATCTCTTGTAAGATCGAGTTCAAAGTAATCTGAGCTCGTTTCAGAACCGAAGTGTGGGCGACATCAAACTGATAACCTTCCGCTTTCAGGGCTTTTCCAGCAGCTACGGCTTCCTCGCGACCTTATAATATAAATATTATAATGATACAACTGAGATTAATATTCTAAAATGTAATTTGAACATTATGGTCAGTTTGCACTTACCTTTATCACTGAGATCGGCATCATACCACCCACAAAACAGATTCTTCTGGTTCCATTCACTTTCACCATGGCGAATCATAACAATTTTATATTTCGCAGTCATTCTGATGACTAAATAGTAAAAAAACTATTTAAAATAAGGTGTGGATATGAGAAGAAATTTAATGACCTACGAGTAGACGAGTACTAGGACTTTTGACACTAACGACCTCTTTGACCTTCCAAGTACTTCAAGCTTTTTCGTCCCATTCCACAGAGTACATAAGCTCATTTTTTTTAAATTCTACACATTAGCGAATAACAAATTTTTGCACACGAGAATTATACAGATGATCAATAATTCAAGTATGTATTCAATTTATATAATACAGTAAAAACTCCTTATTCGCCGTTCCATTATTCGCGGTTTCAGTATTCGCGGAAGAAAAAATTGAGACCACTTCCTGTATTCGCGTCGGAAAATTTCGTTATTTGCTTTGTACGTAAATAACGATTAAATTGTTCAATATTCTACGTTTTCCTAACTTACATATCCAAATATTATTAATATTATATATTATTATTATTTATATTTTTTTTCTTTGGTAAAAGACGACTTCTCCGGCACCACCTTTTAGAGGTGTTGCATTGCAAAGTTTCTAATATCGCTACCGCCGTAAAAAATCTGACCGAAGGTTTACGAATGATTACGGAAGTGAACTGTGTTTTCACTTCATTATTTAACCCGTTTTTTTTTTAAACGGCTAAGCAGGAAGAAATTACAAAATATTTTAAAACAAATAATTCAAGCTATAATAATTAATAAAAATATTTTTTGAATAGGTGTTTTATGTTCTTATTATATATCTATATGTTATTTGTAATTAAACAGATTTTATTTTTAATTATTTTATTTTATTTTCACACCTTGGAAACCTTACCTTTACAAATCATAATTCAATATTCACGGTTTCCGTATTCAAGACATAATTTTGGAACGTATACCCCGCGAATAGGTAAGGAGATTTTACTTAAAAATGAGGCTCAAATTTATGTATTGGACAATACATTTAAAGGTTAATATTATTGGCATGGATATATACGGCAATATAATAGTTTGTTATTTAAAGTAGACAAATAATCGAAGCAAGAAAATACACCCGGATTGCTATACGTTGGGAAAGAAATATGAAGCATCATTAAAATAATGTGTAGGAGCGGAATATATTATTCGAGCCCCCGTACTTCCAACTACCGCACTTAGGATCTGTTCTTATTTTAATTGTAGATAAGTATAAGTTGGTGATCGCATGCCCCAAGCGTATTTATATTATTGGGAAGTGGAATATGAGTAATTCTTTAAAATATTGCGTTTGTAGTCTTGAGATACGGATGTTCAAATTGTTATGAAATAAAGGAAATAATGGATTTTTATATGTTGAAGCTTTAGGATTGTTGCCCATTGTAAATTATAAGTAATCATATATTGGTGTAGCGACATCTGTCGACACCAAGTTGTATTACAGTTTTGGAATCGAAAATGCAGATGGAGACTGTTTATTCATATTTCATTAAATCAAAACAAGTGTTCTATTTGTATGTAGCGAACAGTAACCTCAACAATACTATTTTCAATTTTTCGAAATATTTTCGCAGATATTATAGAGATTGAAATAAACTTGCAATTAACTATTCGATGTGCAACATTTGTAGTTTGCGAATTCAAATGTTTGAAAGCTGTTGCATAATTTGTTATTACTTAGAAACTACATAGTGTAGACTAACGACAATGCCTCCAAAGAAAACCGTCAACAAAACTTCTGCAAAGCATAAAAATGAACAAGATTTGCCGGTGAAGAAAAAGCCACTTCAATTGAAGCCAAAATTAAAAACGCCGTCTATAATGAAAGTCACAATAGCGAAGAAACGTAAGTTTGAAATTTTGCTTGTTGAAAAAGTTTCATGGAATCTTAAAAAAATCTCTTGATTCCATAATTCTAAGTTACGCAGAACAGTGATCCATTTGTTTAGAATTGTCATACGACTAAACTATTGTTTAGTCCGATGGATTGTGAAAGATCTTTAGAAATTATTCTCTACTAATTCAAGACGAATCTGATCTGACTTGAATCTAAATACATTGTCTTTGGATTACGTTGACTAATTAATAAGTATAGGGCCTGTCTTATGTGAAGTTTATCTATCTTTAAGTTCACGCCCAGTCCCTTGTGAGGTAACTGAGCACTGTATGACGCGGTTGATACACACCTCACTCTGTGAAGCTTATGAACCTGAAAAACAAGCTATCACTTGTGCCTTGCCACCTTTTCTGGATGAATAGAACAAACCTTGATACAGTTGTTATTCAGCTGAGGTCTTGTGTAGTGTGCACAGAACTTTCCTAGTCAGGCTGTCTATTAAATAGCACTGTTACCTCTCTTTGGTAAGCATCAGTGGTATTGGTACCACTCATTGGGATCTTGTTTTCCCTCTTGGTTGTGGGAGTCTGATGGCAGTCGCTCTACGTAAAAATCTGTATCTTCGCCAAATCCTTCGGCTTAGGTAACAGATATCCCTCGTAAAGGATTAGGGAACGGGATGAAGCGATGAAGAAAAAGAATCAACCTCTTTGGGTTCCATTATGAAATGAGTATTCTCTGTACAGCAAAGAGGGATTGAAACAAGGAGTATCTTCTCCAGCAACTCTCCGAGCTTTTTAACTGATTTTGTTTAGTGCTTGCAATCTGTTTCCTTTAACTACTCTCTGTTTGACAATTTACGTTAAAAGTAATGATTATGAAATTCTTCCTTTATATGTTTTGCTTTGAATTGCCATTTACTTCCATACTATTCATGTCAGTGGGCCAATTCTGCTAAATAACTGCAACTGCACGTTTACGCCTGTCACCTTAATCGTGCAGGAATAGTGCAGTGCCGATAAGTGTATTCTACTAAAATTTCCTGCACTGCAACTGCGCGTATGCTGCACTGCAACGGCACTGCAACTACGCTGCCACTGTGCGTATCCTGCAAGTAAACTACTTAAAACCTGAAATGTTGCCATATTTCAATTTAATAAAACTGAATTTTTATTTAATGTTGACTCCTATAATTTCTCTATTGACCTTGGTTGCCGGAGTGGAGGTATTTCTAACCGAAAAGAAGCTTTACTTAATTATATTTATCCACAAACATCTTCCAAAACAAAGCAAATATAATTCACCGCTTCAGAATATTAATTTCACTTCGCAAAAGTTGCTCAAGAGTAACGTTAACAAAACTGCAAGTAAACTCCTTCAAAACTTCTGTCACCGGTATACAAATGTCAAAACAATTTATCAGAATACGATTATATTGCAGGAAACGTGCAGTTGCAGTGCAGGTTTTATAACAGAATAGCGATTCATTTACTGCAACATTCCTGCAACGGCGCTGCTGTCAGATCGTTTAACAGAATACCGAAACGTCAAAATGTATGCATTTTGACACACGCCGCGCTGCAGTGCAGTTGCAGTTTTTAGTAGAATCGGCCCACAGATCTCATGCCATTGTTTCAAGTGTGTTGGGTCTGCTTCATAGAACAAATTTGATAGCGGGTTGATGTACAGGACTGTATTTATTGCTGTGCCCTCACTTGTATATTTAGTCAAATAGTTGATTAACCCGTCAGAACCCGTTATATACATACAAACATTTTTATCAAACTGTTGTAGTCTTAGCTATAGGTTTATATCTCAACTTAAATATATTTGTTTATAGTTTTGTTATTACAAGAAAAATATACATTGTTTTGTTATACTTAGTATATTATATAAACATAAAGATAAAAATTCTTCATTTGCCATTGGGCCCTCACAGGTACTTAGACACGTCTTACATTTTTTGAAATATAATCTTATTATATCTTATTAAATTCTCTTATTTTACTTTTTTAATCTGCTAGCATTTCAGAAATGATCATTGGCAAAGAAGAAATACCGAAAGAAATATAGGTCTCTTTTAAAATTGTCAATTAGATATTACAATTAATTGAAATTAGCATATTGGTACAATAATGATATCAAATTGTAGAATTAAAATTTTTTAAGGACAGGTCGTCTGTGCGGAATTATTTCCAGTCATCTTTGTCAGTTCCATATTAATCAAAGATCTATTATTAAAGAATCTAATAAAATTTACAAGAACAGATCTACCAGTCCTAATATGCCGGTGTATGTACAGTCACAACTTATTTCTACTTCTAAGTTTTTCACTGCAGTTTGAAAATGACTTTAATTTTTTTATGGACATACATTATGTTTTCATAAATATATTGAGAAGAAATGTAAGGATATTTATTTCTTCGACCAGTTGCCTGAGTGATTCTCTGTAGCTCAAGTTATTAATAGAGCGAATGGCTCTTTTTTGTAATATAAAAACTTGTCTCAATGTCAGTCGCCATTCCCTACAACAGTATACCATACGACATAATGCTGTGAAAGTAGCTCAAATATACTAACTAAGCATGCAGTAGCCACATCTGTCAATTGTCTGATTCTCCTAATTGCATATGCAGCGGAGCTGTGCTTACTGCCAAGTTTATTGATGTGGGGGTCCCATTGTAATTTGGAGTATACTGTAATTCCAAGAAACACAGTATTATTAACGAATTCGAATTTATTATTCCCAATGAGAACTTCTGTATTGGTAGAAGTCACATTTGGAAGACTAAATTTGATGCATTTGGTTTTGGCTGAGTTTGGCAAAAAATTATTACATGTGACCCAGTTTAAAATAACAGACACAACACCATTTACCTCGTCAATGTTTTCACTCAGCAGGCCATATTAAATATTAGAGAGGTATCATCAGCAAATAGTACTATATCCACCATTTTGTGCACCATGTAGGGCAGATCATTAGCATATACTAAAAATAAAAAGGGACCCAAAATGGAACCCTGGGGCACCCCAATATTAACATTACTGCCTTTAGATTTAACCCCATTTATGGCAACTGTCTGCACTCTGCTATTTAAATAAGATGCAATCAAGTTCTGGGCTTTACCCCTAACTATGGAGTTGGATTGGGTGGAACTATTATGGACAGCTTGAGTAACAATGTCTGATGATCAATACAATCAAAAGCTTTAGAGAGATTACAGAAAACCCCAATAGCATCTTGTGATCCCTCCCATGCATTAAGGATATGCCTAACCAATGCCACCCCTTCATCTGTAGTAAATTTACCAGCTGTAAAAGCGTATTGCGCATAATGAAAAATTTCATTGGTTTTAAAAAAAAGAATTGCAATTGATCAAACATTATACATTGGAATATTTTACTCAAAACTGGCAGTATTGATATGGGTTTGTAATTCCCCCATCTCGCTCTTTCCCCCTGACTTGAATAAAGGAACAAGTTTAGTAAATTTTATCAAGTCTGGAAACACACCTATATCTACATATATATATATTAAACATATGTGACAAGTTTCGAGCTATTGCCTCGATGATACAATAAAATAGTTTAATAGACAGACAACATTAAAAACTTTAATAAGGATCACTGCCCCAGTGATACTTTTTAAAATTGTTTAAAAGTTTTACTTAGTTTAGTTGGTTGGTTGGTGTGTAAACTGAAAAAGGTCCACACTAGGTTGTGCATTTTGTTTTAACAACTCAGCAGCATCATCTGGGGATGAATTAAGTGAGTTAGTGGTAAGGTAAGGGATATTGTAAAGTAGTCTTGAAATAGATCTGCTACTAGCTTAACGTCTGCGATACTTTGATTGTCATATTTTATAGAACACACATTATCCTGTGGCTTATATTTACCTGTTTCTTTACTAACAATATGTTATTCTGGTACCGAATTTCTCTGTTAATCCTTTGATTACATTGAAATTTATGACGGAACTGCCCAGTGGACTGAAGATTAAGAGAATTTTCAATAAGATAAATAAATTATATCTTATTTAGGGAAAGAACAGCGGCGAATTTTGAATCTTATTAACTAAAGATAGAAGGTTAATTTCATTTGAAGGGATAAAGTAGCTTGTGCAAAGAGCAGTCCCTAAGTCATACAAGCTTTATAGTGACTACTCAAATGAGATACCGTGCTTGCGGCCACTGATCCTTCAGTGGAAATTGACTTTTAAGTTGATACCACATTTAGCCGCATTTAACCACTTGCCTTGCCTACTTCTTTACATGAATATTTACGACTGAACATCAGAGCAAAACAAAAAAGGAGAATTCTCAGGTATAAATAAAATTTGCCTGTTAACAAGTAGTACTTATACTTATAGTTATGAAATTTGAACTATGATGAAGACTCAGCAAAAGTCAATATCAGATGATCATTGGTGTCAGATGTATCCCTACCCAAAAGGATCCTTGTTAGATTATACAACAAGATCCTAAAAATTTGTTAATTTCGTGTCTCTCATTTTCAGAATCGGTGGACCCGCCCAAAGTGAATGGATTTACAGTAAACAGTAAGGCAGCTGCAAAATTCACAAGGAGTCGGTTATCTTCACAGAAAAGTATAGAATTGGCTAATGAAGGTGAGTCAGAGCTGGGGCTGAAAGTGCTGGTATCCAGGATAGTATTTTCCTCCAACCGTGTACACCAAATGAAATTTTCAACATAATTATGACATTAAATAATACTAATTCAGTAGGATATGATGGGTTTTCAACGAAAATTCTAAAATACTGTGCTATTCTCCTGTCTCCGATTCTTTGTCATCTTACAAATTTATCGTTAAAAGAAGGCACTTTTCCCGAAGTATTAAAAGTGATTATAATAAAACCATTGTATAAAAAAGGTGAAATGGAAAAAATGGAGAATTATAGGCCTATCGCCTTAACACCCATACTAGCTAAAGTAGTCGAAAAGGTAATGCATACTAGAATTATGAATTTTTAAAAATGTAAGACATTAAGAAAGGAACAAAATGGATTCTGTAAAGGCAAATCAACAACACTAGCGGCTTTTAATTTAATAAAAACAGTGACAGAAAACATTGACAAAGGAATAGATACAACAGCAATATTTTTTGATGTGAGCAAAGTGTTCGATTTTGTCTCACACGAACTACTTTTAGACAAATGTGATAAATATGGATTGAGAGGAACGGCACAAAAATGGTTAAAAAGTTACCTTCAAAATCGACGTCAATATGTTGAAATTACTAAAGTAAACGAACAAAACGAAGAAGTCATCTATAAATCCACGTCGTTAATTAATAAGATGGGAGTACCTCAAGGGACAATATTAGGACCGCTTTTATTCATAATTTATATTAACGACTTACCGGATGTAATTAATCGCCAATGTAATCTTTTCGCAGACGACATATCTATTGTTATACCAACAATTCCAAATATAAATTACAATGACGATATTAATTCGACAATAATAAAGGTAACAAACTGGCTTCAAATAAATAATCTCGAAGTAAATACCAATAAAACCAAATATCTACGATTTTTTAACAGCAAACCCAGTAAACGAAGATTAATTATAAGCTGTTACAATGAAACAATGACAGAGTCAAATGAAGTAAACTTTCTAGGAATCACAATAGATAATCAATGTACATGGAGACAACACGTTAGAAAAGTATGTACAAAAGGAAATCGTTTTGCATATGCCTTATGGCGGTTAACCAACCAAGTAAATCAAAAGACCGCCTTAATGGCCTATCATGGCTATGTTGCATCAAACTTAAAGTTTGGGATTCTTCTCTGGGGAAACTCCATGGACATAAATAGAGTTTTTATATCACAGAAACAGTGCGTACGGGCGATATGTGACGTACCACCATTAACTTCATGTAGACCACTATTCCGTAAATTAGATATACTTACTGTGCCATCAATGTATATTTTTGAATGCTGCATCTTTGTCAAATCTCAATCCGACTTATTTACTCGAAAGGACGCCATAAATTTATTAAAGCCAACCAGATATCCTAGGATGCTGGTATTACCCAATATACGAACGCATTATTTTGAGAGGAATTGCTATTGCAATTGTATCAAAATTTATAACAAATTACCTCAAAAAGTAATGGAACTGCAATTGAAGTCATTTAAAGCACTTTTGTTTCCGTGGCTCGTGAAGAAATGCTTCTACTCAGTTAAAGACTACCTAAATTGTAAAATTGACTTAATTTAGTGACTTTGTATAATTTGTTAAACTATGTAATGAATATCTAGACTTTGCAAACTACTGTAGTCATTTAAATATTATTGACATTATTAATAACTATTGAAATTGCGTGAATAAATTCTGTACATTTTTTTTTAAATGTTGTGCTATGTAATTTTTGCATGCCATGGATCGGCTGAATGATAAGGCTCTTTATGTAACTTTTAAGTTCCCAATGTTACCTCATTCAAAGCGAAACCAATCTTTCTTTCTTTCTTTCAGGTGTCTTTTTCTGTTGCAGTCCAGTTGACTAAGCTCTTATATTTTCGCCCCATTTGTCAGAATCATTATGGTTCATTATGTCCAATTACCTAATGGTCCATTGCTCGAAATATCCAATGTTCAAATCATCATCTAATTTCACTCACTTGCAGGGACACAACAATCCTCCCATGGTTGTTATTTGGTTGCGTCAGTGAGGTGACGCGTTACTAACCACTCCGCCACTGCGCTCGTCGAAATAATGATAATTACAAATATGTACATAAATTTGAAAAGACGATGTTAGTGGTACAGCATAGAAAGTTGAATGAGGCTCGCCGCCTTGCGATAATAAACTTTTTACCCCGACGGGGAGCCCTGAATAATAGGAATCAGTAAAGTTCGCTTTTAATCCAAAGATCAAGCAACAAGAAATCAAGCTTAGTACTTGGATTTCCTAATACAAAAATGCTTTCCATTTCCAATTAAATAAATATGTATTAATTATGACGAGTTCAGTGGCTCAGCGATGAAACACGCTGTTACGCTACTTTGACATCAACGTTCGTGGGTTCGATTCCTACACAGGACAAACATTTGTGTGCTTGAACATGTCTGTTTGTCTTGGTTTGGGTATTTTCTGTGTGTAATAGGTTATGTATTTACAAAAAAAATGTATTTACATAGGTTTGTCAGTTGTGTTACCATAACACAAGCTTCGTTTCCTTGGGGCTACTTGGCGCTGTGTAATAGTATCAGACAATATTTATTTTAATACCGTTATTTCTTCAAATCAAATGTAACCTATAACACATTTTCAGTTGCTCACGCGCAGTTAAATAAAGATTGCCCGGTGAAGTTAGAACCAGAGACCGAACTGGCTGTCAAGAAAAAAGGTCGAAGGGGCAGGAAAAAGACGAAAGACCTTGAAAATGCAGAGAACGGGCTCGGAAACGTGGAAAATAACGTAGAAGATGTTAAGGTCCTTGATAATCCAACTGATGCATCCGTTTCACTAGTCACTACCAGCAATTTTTCAGAAGGTAACCATAATATAAAATATAAATAGAGACCAGATTATATGCAGATTATAGGTAGTGGAATTTTATAGAAGGTAACCATAATATAAAAATATTATACATAGGGACCAGATTATTTGCAGATTGTAGGTAGTGGACCTCAACAGTTAGGATTGATCCTAATGAATCTTAATGAAATGGTTTAACGTTAGAAGAAGATGAGACTGGATTATGTGTATTTGCATACAAACCATATTCTCATCAGTTATTATCTTCTTACTTTAAACAAGCAAACCACAACCCCCCTTGTACTTAGTGTTACTTATTGTATTTTTTATTGTACATTAAAGATATTAGAATCAAACAAACAAACCCTCTAGCGAGTTATTATTTGGCTGCAGATTTCTGTGAGGAGGTCCAGACTAACACAAACAAACTCATTTCTGAAAAGGCAGTGAAATGGCATTGAAGGAGCTAGCGCTGGGTATTCTTTAATTTTATGGACTGGGAGTGAAGATATAGATTGATGTACTAATTGTAGAGATTTTACATATTTATGTTAGAAAATGTTAATAGAAATATAATTTGACTTTATTGCAGCGGCTATTGAACCACCACAGAAAAAGAAACGTGGCAGAAAGTCTCAGAAGTCATTGAATACAGAGAAAAAAATTAATTCTGAAGGTAACAAAGAAGTTCATGTTATTATAATTATTTTTATATTTACCGTAATCCGTCCAAACGTTGACGTCCATCCGATTATTGTCATCCTTACATTTATAGACAAATAATAAGATTCAAATACTTTGGATGGAATGTGCCAATAGTTGGGTTTTAGCTACGTGCAGGGGTTCTCTTAAAACTTTAAACGTTGTTCCTGCACGCATGCTGCTCCCCTATTTATGTAAAGATAAGTAAATTGGCATCTGCAACTGGAGTATCAATTACGTAATCTCCCCAGAACTCATATGTCGTTGTACTTAAAATTAATGGATTGGTAAAATAAATTAGCATTTTATTTTTAGAGACTGTAAAAGAACAGGATGGGAGCCCACAAACTGAATGTTCCACACCAAAGAAAAGAAAATGGACGCAGTCCAAAATTACAGATCTGAAAATTAGTTTCCGACGGAGTAGCGACGTTCAAAATAAAAAAAAGAATTCGAGAATTTTTAAAGTAAACAACAAACCAAGACTTGTGAGGACCATAATGACGAGAGGTAAGAAAACTTGTTTCGAGAATACACCAGCTTCCCAATGTCAGTCGCCTGCAATTCTAGACCGAGCAATACAGCAACCGAACAATACCGCAGATATTACACCTAAGAAAGAAGAGAGCGAAGCTGAGTTCTACAAATCGCATTCAACAGCTTCCTGTGCCATTCAATCTAGAAAGACTTCTGTAGCAAGTACATCAGAATGCTTGTCTTGGACCAAAGATATATCTAATTCTAGTACAACTACTTGTATCACGGCGTCCTCATCAGATTTCGTTCTTATAAACAACAAATTCCCAACGCTGAAACTCACTAATATTATGCCGAAGCGATCCAAAGAAGCTCCGGGCGATAATGGAAATCAATCTTCAACGAGTTCAGAGAGTTCTGACGATTCTACGAAATGCACGTCAAATAGAACAAGTGTTATCCCTGATTTCGGCTGCCGTTCTTTAAATTTGAGTACGTCATCATCTATATCTAATGCTAAGTCACCATTAAGCAGTCAAAAAAATAATCTAGTTAATACTATGAATAACAGCGTAAATAAATTAAGCAAAGTTATTGAGAAACTATCATCAAATTTAAAAAAAATCGACTTAGAAATTATAAATTGGATAGGATATCCAAATGAAGACATAGATTTTAACTGTGACAAAATAAAAGAGAAAATATTCAAAGTCTTTGACCATGAAACTAATGTGATAGTTCAATGTCAAAATTTAGATAGGAATGTCGCGCCCGTCTATGAAAAAGAAACTGTTGTTGCTGTTGAGAAGGAATGTACTAAGGAACAAGTGCGAGACGAAGATAAATTTATTAAACCTAGTGATATTATTTTAACCAAAAGCGCGTGCAACTTGAAATCGGTGTCGGCAGAAAAATGTAAGGCTACAAATCGATCTAGATCACTTAGTATTAGTCAGCCAGAAAAAGTGGCAAACTGTAGCTATGAGGATAACGGTGACGACGATGATGCGCTGTCGTTGTTTGCTGAAAGCATCACAGGTATAGAATCTTCTAGAAGGAATAGTACTATGGGTTCTCCACCACATATAAACACGGAGGATTTCGAAGAATATATCCCACAGCCTGTGATAGCAAATTCCATTGCAGAAACTACAACGAAGAAAGTTACATATAATCCAACTAAAATTACCAATGATGAGATTGAACCAGCTCACAGTGTAAAGACAATTATATGCGAGAAACAAAACGCTGATTCTACGTCCATCTACAAAGATTCTAGTGAACCAGTTGATAGACCAAATACTAATAGTGTAGAAACCTTTAACAAATTTTCATTTCCGTGTAGTCCTATAGATAAAGTTGCTATTTGTCCAACTACCGTAAAAATTAACAATATACCATGGAGCAGGGGGCCTTGCATTTTCTCTTTGTTCAAACCGCCACAAATGGCAAGGACTCTCATTTTCAGAGGAATTTGTTACACTAATATGGTTTTAGCTTGTAATAAACGCTATTGTCCGTATCCACATGTTCAACCGAATGCCGCTGATATTAAACTTATGCTCGTCACATTAAATAACACGCAATTTGTACACGAGTACATATTGTTAAAGAATTGGAAGAATTTGAGACAGGCGTACGGTCCGTGTTTCATAGAAGACTCCAAAAGAAGGCGTATGACCCGCCTATTAATAGAAATAGTAATAGATATAGTTTCGCAAGCAAACAAAACGGTAGAAGACACAGAACTTAAACTTCATGTTCTTGAGTATAGTTTGCTATATCTGAATAGTGTGAATTTGGACACTATAGAGGGTTTGCTAATGTTTAACATTCGTGGAGACCTTTTGTGTGACATGTACATGCAAACGATTGCCAGCACTCAAAACTTTTCAAGATTCAAGACGATTTTTACAAATTTGACGCAATTTGTTATCAATCATGGCAAGACTTTTAGCTTCGAAGTCGCAACGCAGCTCTTAGAACGAATTGCTGTGTTACCTTACGAGGCATCGGTGGCTCAGGCTGTGATTCACATAATAGAGCGTACAGAGCCGTCTATATTTGACAATTCAATGATGGGCCAGTTTGAAAACCAGCTGTCTGCGTCGAATTTGGAGTTGTATCGTACTCTTTTGTCTATAAAAGATAAATTTAGGGCAGGCAGATTGGATGTTCGCGCCGAGACCGTCAATAAATATTGTATTGCCATGTCAAAATTATCTGCCACAAATGCAGAAATCCCAAGGGTTTTTAGCCCGTTAAGTCAGCTATCTCCGTACACAAATGATAAAGGCCAGTCCGGAAATAACCCTCTTGTGTATTCGGAAAAAGATCAGAGATACACGTCACCGGATACGACGCACTTGGACAACATGGTGAGTGTGATATCTTGATTTACTAAACATTATTAACTGTAGTCACCTTTGGGCAGGCGCACCTGGATACCAGCTAGGACCGTTTAGCGTCAAAATGGCGGGACTAATTTCTTAATGTTAAACCTCCGTATTGTCAGTTATACTACTGAATTGATACTATTTGATAGCTTAATTAAAAAACTTGGTAACTTGTTCTTTCAAAAGATATAAAACATAAACTTTGGTCCCGCCATTGTGACATCAAAATGGCGGAACCACACGAAACAGCAAGTCGAAGTTGATAATGACTTGTTATACATTTTTACTACCTATATGCTTCTCACTAAAACTCTCTATTTGTAATTACATCGGGGAAAATCCAAGACGAAGACTTGAACTGCTGGTCCCACCATTATGACGTATTTTGTTTGTCAAAAATTCATCTGTATGTTAATATATATTCAGGAATACCGTTCCTATATGAAATCTATATGTTTGTCTGTGTGTTTGACTGTCGCTTTTTTTTCGAATATTCGAATTTTGACTTCAGATTCGGATTCAGCATAAAAAAGTAGGAATGTTCAGGAACACCGTTCCTATCTCTTAAGGAATATGGACAAAATGGCCGACAAAATAAAAATTTGAATTGTTATATAGTTGACGAGCCAGGTGTTCCTCTGGCAATGCAAGCTTGCGCATTCTCAACTGGTTTTATTTTTCAATGTATATGCATTTACTACCTTAACCTTTGAGCAGTCAGAACCCGTTATATACGTTTTCCCATACATTTCGCGGTCGTATACGACCACCCGGGTTTCGAAGGGTTAATAACCCCTTTAATTGCAACCTAACCTAAAAGCTATATATTTCAATAAATATTTTTCAGGCACACCGTTCCTATATGAATTCTATATGTTTGTCTGCGCGTTTGACTGTCGCTTTTTTTCGAATATTCGAATTTTGACTTCAGATTCGGATTCAGCATAAAAAAGTAGGAATGTTCAGGAACACCGTTCCTATCTCTTAAGGAACATGTACAAAATGGCCGACAAAATAAAAATTTGAATTGTTATATAGTTGACGAGCCAGGTGTTCCTCTGGCAATGCAAGCTTGCGCATTTTCATCTGGTTCTATTTATAAAATACGATTATTGTATAACTTCTTGCATTTTACAAGATTAACGTTATCAGATACGTGTAAATAGACTGTAATAAAATAAATAGCACAGAACAGTATCTGCCTGAACAGCACAGTATGGTAAATGACACTATACAGTTGGCAGTGGAGAGGAAAGTCCAGTGTTGACAAGCTCGGTGGCTCAGTCAGTTTATAGGCTACAGTAACCGCTTTACAACTGGTGGTCCGTATGCTTGTATGCCTTTTGATTTTGTATAAAAGAAATGCTTACACTAGGTTCGCACCGGGAACCAGTTGGGTTCTTTATACGCCATCACTGCTCTGAATAGAATTTAATACACCAATAAAATATTGGGTGCAACAATAGAATACACCACAGTGGACTCAAGGCGGTGAAGGAAAACATAGCGAGGAAACTTGCACGTTCCAAAAATTGTATTCCCAAACACCCACCTATGAAAGGTCTTGTTTTCATTCTTGGTTCTGAAGGTATGACGACAGTCACTCCCTGTCACAATTAGCATCTTCGCCAAATCCTAAGGGTTATGTGGCAGACCATGTCAATTCCAATGGATTAAGATAATCACTTAACATTTTTTTATACTACGTCGGGAGGCATACAACCATACGGCCCACCTGATGTAAAGCGGTTACCGCTTGCAATACATTAATTATTACTCGCGCGATGCCTCCTCTGCTGCTTACACAGCAACTCCTTAGGAGCTTACTGGTGATCTCACTCACACGCAGGAAAACAACCCTCCAGAGAGATTTGGCTGCGGTTTTTCTAGTCCTAGTGGAAGTGATTCCCCAGACGGGCCGCTTTGATGCGCCCTACCACTCACCTAGACAGACAGAGAGATGGTAATGCACAAAAATGTTTGTCCTATGTGGGAATAGAGCCCACGAGCGTTGGCGTAGCGTAAGAGCGCGTTTCACCACTGCGCCACCGAGCTCGTCAAAACGTCAGGTTGACTGTATGCTTGTTTCTCAATTTTTGTATGATCAACTCATTAATATGTATGATTTAAAACATCCACAGGGCAAAGTACCCGATGAGCCAATTATAACGAGGACTATCAACTTTGACCTATCGAAGTCTTACACCACGCCGAGTTTCAGCGGGACGAACTCTAATGAGAGCGTGAACGACTTCACCCAGAACACACAGAGACCATCCAACCACTTCCACCGTTGGAGGGGGAGGGGGAGTTTCAGAGGTCCCAGGTTCTTTTCGCCTTTACAAAGGGGCCACGCGCCCAGGGGTCATATGAAGAGGCCCATGGATCGCCAAGTCACATATGGGAGCAGTCCTTCCGTATGTATTTCTAGTATAAGTCTCCTAAACAAAGGTTAACAAGGATGGTATAAACTGTATATATTTTTTAATAGATTAAATGTAACCTACTTAATTTTTTTTATAACAGGCCAAGACTTACCAATCACGTCAAAATTTGTCGAGTTTTATCAGTAGGTCAATAGCCCTAGAAACCTAAGAGCGTGTATGAAAAGGTCTATGAATGTTAAAGAAACGAACTGGTCTATCACTGCTCTTCTGTTGGCGATAGATGGTGGTCGTTAAGTCAATGGCCTGCGGGCGGCTTGAAAACACTGGCCTCCGCCAATCCGGAACCTTAAACCTCTGTGGTTGAAAGGATGCCCGTATCCCAGCAGCAATTACATATTATACGTTTATTACTATATCTCTCTCAATTCACGTGTATTAATAGCGGTCATTTGATACACGTCTGCGAGGCTATCGATCCAACACGACCGTCGAAGAGATTGATATGATGTATTCTTGTTATTTGTTTCAGAAATTCCACCATCGCACCGTACCGGACTTCTATTAGGATGCAACATTTTGTATACTTTCTGTAAGTTTAGAATTATGACACAGATTATACAGGTGATTTTTTATTCACTGTCTTATCTTTGAAAAGTTGTAATGGTGAGTACTATCATCCCTTACGATAGTACACATCATTACGCACAACTTTTCAACTTCTGAATCATCGCGGAATGTCTAGACTTATAAAGTAGTGGTGATTGCGATTTGTATGGGAAACCCACATTTTTAACGTTCCGTACCTCAAAGGGGAAATGGATTATAATGTTTGGAAGGGTTCCCATACTTTTATAGGCTGTAGAGTTTACTAATTTACCTGTCAATCAATAAATGTCAAAAAATCTAGGATAACGAAATTTTAAAAGAAGCTAGGCCATCAGCAATTTGTAAAAAATCATTTAAATAAATAAAATAAGTATTTGAGTAACTTTGAATATGGTCACGAACAAAATTTGAGGGAGATTTACCAACAAACTTCGTGGTGTCGATTTTAGATGTCGGTGTGCGACCAACTTCGTGGTGTCGATTTATATGTCGGTGTCTCGCGTGCGTATCGTAAAAATTTACTCTCAACATTTTCCCTAACGCGCCCAAATAAACGTAACTTTGAAACACAGTGAATAAAAAATCACCTGTAGAATTTTACCATAGATCATAGAATTACTATATGTGTGGCTGTTAAGTTCGTGAAACGATAATGTAATACCTCTATTACGCGTTCAAAAAAGTTTGTACATAACGTGCTTGTTGATCTTTTATGTTAAACAAAAAAATGTGTATACGCGTAAAAATTAGACCTCTTTTGATTTCATCCCTCTCGCTTTACGTTTGTAAAACAAAACGATATCCAAATGCGTGGTGTCGATTTTAGATGTCGATGTGTGTGTCGTAAATATACTCTCTCATTATTTTTCTCTAACATGAAGTATGACTTCAAAAATCTTTCACTACTGTCTCGATATGAATCACAGTGCATTGCAATCGCAGCTGTTAATAGAGCACCTATTCAGAGGCTTCGCAATTATTTATGTGGTAATCTATACTAATATATAAAGCGGAAAAGTTTCTTTGTTTGTTTGAACTGGATAGTCTCTGAGACTACCAGACGGATTTCAAGAAATCTTTGCATTTGATAGTCCAATTCTTGAGGAAGGTTATAGGCTGTTCAACATCACGTTACGACGTATTAAGAGAGGTAGGGCACATCAAAGCAGCCCGTCTGGTCACACCACCTCACAGAAAACCGCAGCCAAATAACTACTCCCTAGAGGGTTGTTGTGTTCCTGTGTGTGAGTGAGGTCACCAGTGAACTCATAAGGAGTTGCTGTGTAAGCAGCAGAGGAGGCATCGCGCGAGTGATATTTAATATATCGCAAGCGTTAATAGGCTGCTGGACACGCTTTACATCAGCTGGGCTGTATGCTTGTAATCCTTCTGACGTAGTACAAAATAACGACCCTTAGAAACTGAGAAAAGAAAAAGTAAGAAAATGTGTGACTTTGTCGCGGGCACGGCCGTGAGTTGTAATAATATTTATTTATTCAGATATCTTTTTCGTCCATCTTGTTAGTAAAGAAACAAAAAAAAGCAATAGGTACTTAAGTATTCGTACTTACAAGTTTCAAAGTTTCATCCCATCAAGTTCACTACGGATCAATTATTAAAATACATAATAAATACGTACATAGATTATATAATCAAACTTCACAATAATAATAACATTGAAACTAAACGTTGTAGGTGAACTTATCATAAATTCGTCACAATATGCCGCCCAGTAATACACCGCTCCACCCATTTCTTCAATGTGGGCGAGTCATACCTCCCTGCTATGATTTTCAAAATAGAATTGGAGTTATCTCGCATCATGTCCAGCATAGGGGCCGTTCCTTTTGTCTATATCGCATAAAAGTCGTCAGCATGTACCTGAGTAAACATGTCTAGTAGCTATATCTATATCTCTACAGTAGCTCGACAGCCCCATCAATATTCTGAACCCATTATGTATTGGATACGAAGCGCGCTGATGGCCCGGTGCGTGTGGTCGATCCAAAGTCTAAGGCACGTGTAAATAAAGAGATTTTAACTTGTCGGCTACGTACAAACCTACGCGCCAGCATATTACACCGGACCGCCAGCGCCCTGCGTCCCCCCTCAATATCCTGTTTATCACTAAGGTCGCCATCTAGAACATGCTCTAGGTGTTTAAACTGATGTACACGCTTTATGTCCACTCCGCTCAGTCTAATAGCAGGTACCGATAAGCGGCACCTTCCACCGACAACCTTAAATACCATGAGTCCTCTTTTTTTTTAACGTTATATACTAATCCGTCTCTAAAGCGTAACGTTCGTAATTTGTAATGAGCTCCCTAAGTGGTCTGACCGTTGGGCTCATCAGAACCATATCGTCGGTGTAACTAATGTTATTAACGTTAATATCTTCAATATGGCATCCGATTGGCTTGCTGTTGAGCTTAACGATTAGGTCATTGATGTACAAATTAAATAGCTTAGGTGACGTGATACCGCCCAACAACACACTAACACCGCATTCTAACCTGTATGACGAGGAAAATAATAATAATAAATAATAAATATTGTCGGACAAATTACACAGCGCCATCTAGCCCCAAAGTAAGCGAAGCTTGTGTTATGGGTACTAGACAACTGACAAACATACGTAAATACATTTTTTTTTTGTAAATACATACTTATTATACATAGAAAATACCCAGACCAAGACAAACAGACATGTTCATGCACACAAATGTTTGTACTGTGTGGGAATCGAACCCACGAGCGTTGGTGTCAAAGTAGCGTAAAAGCGCGTTCCACCACTGCGCCACCGAGCTCGTCTTCCGTCCATCCGCCCATCTCACGTTATTAGACTGATTAATTTTTTTTTTATACTACGTCGGGAGGGATACAAGCATACGGCCCACCTGATGTAAAGCGGGTACCGTAGCCTATTAACATTTGAGATAAGTATCACTCGTGCGATGCCTCCTCTGCTACACAGCAACTCCTTGGGAGCTTACTGGTGACCTCACTCACACGCAGGAACACAACAACCGTCTAGGGAGTTGTTATTTGGTTGCGGTTTTCTGTGAGGTGGAGGTACTTCCCCAGACGGGCTGCTTTGATGCGCCCTACCCTCTTAACTTAATTCTTAATGTATCAATACTGAATGCGACATACTTGAATGCGTCTTCGTAATGGGTGGAAGAAATTATATGATGCAGCGAAATGATCTCAAAATGGCCGCGCTTTCCTCCTGCCGCGCACGATTCGTCACAGTCCTCACTCACCGTACACAAAACCTTAACAAATTGTAACCTAAACCTTCCTCAAGAATCACTCTGTCTATTGGTGAAAACCGCATAAAAATCCGTTGAGTAGTTTTTGAGTTTATCGCGAACAGACGGACAGACAGACGGGGCGTGGGACTTTGTTTTATAATATGTATGTAGCGACAAGTTACACCCGCGACTTTGTCCGCGCTTACGCCAGTATCCCATAGGATCTGTTTTTTACCGTGCGAACACTTGAAACACCAGGGGTGACCTTGTAAGAAAGAACCTTTTCACACCTGCCTTGAACCTAAAACTTCGACAGAGGCTGCAATCTATCAAGCAGTGTTCTACGAGGACTCTCTAGAACCGCACAGTTCGCGACCATTGCGGTTCCACTGTGTGAGAATGAATTCCCAACGTCGGTGAGCTTTTTTTGCGTGGAGATAGTTAAAAACACCATGTATAAGACTAAACTCACTCTTGGTTTGTCCATCATTAGATCTATGTTATACCTATGTATAACATAAATCTAACGATGATACATATTTTCTTTTTTTTATATACCACTAAGGTGGCGATCAAGCATACGTTCTGCCTGATGGTAAACAGTCACCGTAACCTAAGGACATTTGCAACATTTGTGACACCCCTGTCACTCATGCGTTACCGACCCTCTAAAAACCTCTTCACGCATTTTCATGATGTAGTTCCTTGGTTGGTAATACATATTTTTGTATATCGTCGTTGAAGTGCCAATACCTTCTAAGTGACATTTTTGATTAAATTGAGTTTTTTAATACAATAGGCTTAAAGTTGGAATTTGCATCGGTGGCAATTACACTTAATCATCAATCATTACCAGAACGACTGAACAGATTGTGAAAATACCTATTAAATTAAGAGTAAACCACTTTAAGCCTTTTATTGTATTAAAAAACTCAATTTAAACTCAATTTAATATGTATGTAGCGACAAGTTACACCCGCGACTTTGTCCGCGCTTACGCCAGTATCCCATAGGATCTGTTTTTTACCGTGCGAACACTTGAAACACCAGGGGTGACCTTGTAAGAAAGAACCTTTTCACACCTGCCTTGAACCTAAAACTTCGACAGAGGCTGCAATCTATCAAGCAGTGTTCTACGAGGACTCTCTAGAACCGCACTGTTCGCGACCATTGCGGTTCCACTGTGTGAGAATGAATTCCCAACGTCGGTGAGCTTTTTTTGCGTGGAGATAGTTAAAAACACCATGTATAAGACTAAACTCACTCTTGGTTTGTCCATCATTAGATCTATGTTATACCTATGTATAACATAAATCTAACGATGATACATATTTTCTTTTTTTTATATACCACTAAGGTGGCGATCAAGCATACGTTCTGCCTGATGGTAAACAGTCACCGTAACCTAAGGACATTTGCAACATTTGTGACACCCCTGTCACTCATGCGTTACCGACCCTCTAAAAACCTCTTCACGCATTTTCATGATGTAGTTCCTTGGTTGGTAATACATATTTTTGTATATCGTCGTTGAAGTGCCAATACCTTCTAAGTGACATTTTTGATTAAATTGAGTTTTTTAATACAATAGGCTTAAAGTTGGAATTTGCATCGGTGGCAATTACACTTAATCATCAATCATTACCAGAACGACTGAACAGATTGTGAAAATACCTATTAAATTAAGAGTAAACCACTTTAAGCCTTTTATTGTATTAAAAAACTCAATTTAAGCAAAAATGTCAGTTAGGAGGTGTTGGCACTTCATCGACGATATGTAAAAATACCTCCAGATATCTATAATATATTTATAATATCCTTTTGTATTTTTTTTTTTTAATAGTCTATGAATACGATGTGAATTAGTAAGTAGGTTACTAAATATAAATAAGCTTAATAAATTACTTTAACAATTGTAATTTATAAGTTGTAACATTTTTGTTATATTGTACGTTGCCATAATATAAGTCGTAACTTTTTGTTACATTGTAAGTTGCCGTGATGTTGAAGGTTATTTTTTTTAACAGTGACTAAGGCGATTGATGCTCTGAAATTATTCGACAATAAAACACATATTTTATATATTAAACATATATAATAGTATATGATGAATTATCAATAAATATAATTCACAATGGTATATAATTTAAAGAGACACACGCATATATATTCATATGTAAATATATTTTTATCTGTACTGATATAAACCACGTGTTGTAGATTCATAAATAAGTATTTGAACAACATTTAACTTTGTGGTGTCGATATTTGATGTCAGTGTCGTAAATATTCACTCGTATTTTTTACGAGCTCGGTGGCTCAATCCTGAATGACGCGACTTCGACACTAACGCTCGTTGGTTCGATTCCCACACAAGGCAAACGTATGTGTGCATAAAAGAAACAGACATGTTCATACATGTCTGTTTGTCTTGGTCTGGATGTTTTAAGAGAGGTAGGGCGCATCAAAGCAGCCCGTCTGGGGAAGTACCTCCACCTCACAGGAAACTGCAGCCGAATAATAACTCCCTAGAGGGTTGTTGTGTTCCTGCGTGTGAGTGAGGTCACCAGTAAGCTCCCAAGGAGTTGCTGTGTAAGTGTGGCATCGCGCGAGTGATACTTAATATATTACAAGCGTTAATAGGCTATGGTACCCGCTTTACATCAGGTGGGCCTCCCGACGTAGTAAAAAAATATATATATTTTTCCCTAGCGCGTATAACTTCAATATATTACACTTCGAATTAAGAAAATCCTCTCCAACGCTTCCCCCACGCAGCTGGGCTTCGAACTCGCTATCCATCGGCTACCGGTCGCGTGCTATGTTTACTGAGTTACAACAAGGGGTTTGACATGGTAACTTATCCGCACCATTGCAGAATTTAAAGTGTGTTTGTAGGGTTTTATTCAAATTCGATATAAAATTTCTTTATTTTTCTCCACAATCTTATAAAATACACTTGTATACAAAAAAAAAAGCAATCGTTTTTTATTAAACAACAATGTTTTAGATGGTGAGAGATTGGTGACTGCATTAGGCAGGGCCTGTATCTCAGTACACCAGACTTTATGATGAGGAACTTCGAACACTGCCCTCGTGAAGAAGGAACGTGGCGATTTAAATAGACTTTCTGTATGGACATTGTTAATTTTCTTCCATACGAACCAATCGGACCGAGTGTTCATGTTCGTTTGTGTTCGTACGCGCGTACTCGCCTTTAGAATTTAGTACACAAGGTTTAAAGGGGTTTCACCCTTATTGTGCGTTTGTCTGTCTGTTACAGATATCATATCTCAATTATGTATGTAGGAGCCGGGGAAGGCCAAGAGTTACCTACCATGATCAAATTGGTCGTGTTCTATCAGAATGTGATGTCAGGAGCCCTAGAAACCGGCGAGCGTGCATGAGAAGAGCAATGAATGTTAAAGAATCGAGTGAGGTATGTAAGGATCGAGTCGCCTGGCGCTCGGTTCTCTCTGCCTACCCCGTAAGGGATTTGGCGTGAAGTTATAGATAGATAGATATCTCAATTGTCACTCAAGTCACCAAAGGGAGACTTTGTACAAAAGTAGTCTGCGTGAGTACCTCTGTCTCACCTATTTCTACCGCCAAGCAGCTATATTTATATAGCTGTGTTCCGGTTTGAAGGGTGAGAGACGGCAGAGAAATTACTGGGTACTGTGACGAAACATCATTAGGTCACAAGATTGGCAGCAAGCGAGTAACATACCCGTGGTGTTGCGAGCGTCAATAGGCTGCGGTGACCGCTTACCGCATGCTCGCTTGCCAATCTAATTTCATAAAAAAAAAGTTTGTAGTAATATTAAATCGCAATATATACCGTTCATATATTATTATGCATACCTTAAAAAAACAAAGTATTTGCATACATTATGTTTTACGTACAGTTAAATTAGCCAAGAGCCAAGGAAGGCCAAGACATTTACTTACCAATACGGCGTGCGGCCCACCAGATATAAACTGGTTACCATGCGTACGCTTACGTATAGCTTATGTAAGCTCGCACAATGCCACCTCTGCTGGTAACACAGCAACTCCTTAGGAGCTTACTGGTAACTTACACAGTCGCAGGAACACAACACTCCAGGGTGTAGTTATCTGGCTGGCTGCGTGATTCTGTGAAGATGATGATGCGGATATTTCTCTAAAAGGGCTGCTTTGATGCGCCCTACCTCTCTTAAAACGTCCAGACCAAGACAAACAGACATGTTCATGCACACAAATGTTCGTGTGAGAATCGAACCCACGAGCCATAATGTAAAAGTAGCATTACTTGCCACTCTACCACTGGACTCGACAAATATTACAGAGTTTTTATATACATAATAAAATAATAGTTATATAGTACCTCTCCGAGACATAGCAAAATATGCCCTGAGCATTAGGATTACGGATCTAACTCAAAAGCGATGATGTGTTACATACGCCCTTTCGTAATTCGACCGACGAATAGTGAATTTAAATAAAGTGACAAAAACTATGCATATAGTTGACTGACGACAAATTTGACCAAATTTTGCTTTCAGTTTTACAAATTAAGGTGATTTAGTCACGTGAACCCAGAAGTTTTTTAATTGAACTACCTTTTTTAGCCAAATAATTTCTTTTTGTCTTGTGGCGCTCGATTCTCTCTGCCTACTCCGCAAGGCAATAGATACATAGATAAAAAAAGGTATTCGTAATAGCGATACTACCGAAACAAAATTATTAATCTATCTATATCTTTACGCCAGATCGCTTACCTGGCGTGAAAACATAATATAGATAAATGCCCAGTTGAGAATGCGCAAGCTTGCATTGCCAGAGGAACACCTGGCTCGTCAATTATATATCAATTCAATTATTTTTTTTTTAATTTGTCGGCCATTTTGACCATGTTCCTTAAGAGATAAGAACGGTGTTCCTGAACATTCCTATTCTACTTTTTTATGCTGAATCCGAATCTGAAGTCAAAATTCGAATATTCGAAAAAAAGCGACAGACAAACGCGCAGATAAACATATAGATTACATATAGGAACGGTGTTCCTGAAAATATTTGCATTTCCAATAGCGACACCACCGAAACAAAACTACTTAATTATTTATCTATCGCTATTATTTACGCCAGATCGCTTAGGTTTAAGCACAGATAGATAAATAAAATTTCATTTTTAGTTTTTGTTTGTGAATGTTTCTTTTCGATGGTAGCTCTATTTTCGCGTGGCTATTCTCCACGTTTTATGTTTAAGAATCTCGACACAATCATCTATGAGATGAAACACGAAATTGTTAGAAGCAACCCTAATCTCTATGTATAAATGATTTTAAATGTTGTATATAGCTATTTTCCTATTAGGATAAGACAGTATTGAAGCGACTGAGCGCGGTAGGACTAGCTAGTCTGAATCAGATCAGTTCTCCTTCTACTGGTCGTAGAAAGAGTTAGAGGATAGTTTATATTCTATCTATCGTATTTTTCTAATTATTAAAAACTATGTTTAACTCTTTTTTTTAATTTTAAGGAAAACGGTACCAATAGAAAACAACGCTATTCTCCCCTTTAAATATAAAGGGGAGAATAGCGTTGTTTTCTGTGATTAAATTTAGGCCTGTTGTCCAAATTAAAATTATCTACATATTAGATATATAGTTATGTAAAATACCATCTTATCTTACATTAACAAATTACAATTTTGGTACAATTTTGACATTTTAGTAGCAGAATAAATGCGGTCGAGATGCGAGCATTGCGCAAAATTTGTGACATAACGCTTGCAGGTCGCTTTTGTAGCGATGACGTCAGAAAAAAAGTTGGTCGGAAAGAGAGTGTCGGTGTTAAGATAAGAAAACGCATGCTCCGTTGGTACATGTAGAAAGAATGCAGGATGAAAGAATGACGAAGCAGATATACAATGTGAAAGTGGAAGGATGTAGGAGCCGAAGAAGACCAAGACTAACCTACCAAGACCAAATTGGTCGTGTTTTGCCAGAAAGTGAGGTCGGGAGCCATAGGAACCAGCGGGTGTGCTTGAAAAGAGCTATAAATGTTAAAGAAGGGAGTGAGGTATGTAAGGACCGCGTCTTATGGCCCTCGGTTTTCTCTGCTTACCCCGCAAGAGATCAGTAGGCCAATTCTGCTAAATAACTGCAGCTGCACGTTTGCGCTTGTCACTTGAGTCGTGCAGGAGTAGTGTAGTGCCAATACTATATAATAATGTATTCTATTAAAAATTCCTGCACTGCAACGACACAGCTATATTCTTTATTGCACATAAATATACAAAATATATCTTTGTTACAAGTTTTGCGTACAAAGGTGAGTTTATCTCTTTAAGAGATTTCTTCCAGCCAACCCCAATGAATGTGAAAACATTGTATAGGGCCGTAAACAAAATAAATGTGCCAACAAGCATCAATAAAAACAGTTACACTATGATACAGTTAAAATACTTCTGTAAAAATACATTTAACATATATAACTATGCGTCTCCTGCAAATAAACTACCTAACACCTGTCATGTTATCATATTTCAATGTAATAAATTGGATTTTTACTAATGTTGACTCCTATAGTTTCACACCCGATTGCCCTTGGTTGCCGGCATGGAGGCATTTCTCACTGAAAACATGCTTTACTTAATATATATTCCATTCAAAAACATCTCCCAAAACAAAATAAATGATTTGTAATATAAATCCCAGCTCCAGAATATTAATTTCACTTCGCAAAAGTTGCTTATGACTAACGTTAGCAAAACTGCAAATAAACTCCTTCAAAACTTCTGTCACCGCTATACAACTGTCAAAACAATTTATCAGAATACGATTATATTGCAGGAAACGTGCAGCTGCAGTGTAGGTTTCTTAACAGAATAGCGAGTCATTTTTCATTGCGAGCGCAGCAGTGCAGTTGCAGTTTTTTAGTAGAATCGGACTACTGGCGTTAATATATATATACATCACGTATTATTTTTTCAGACTGTACTGCGTAAGCGCGGCGTGACTATATTCATATATATTTATTGAACCGTCCACGAAGGCTTTGAGCGTTTACTTCGTGAAACAGGCCTCATGCAGTTCTTATGTCACACGCAATAAAAGTCAAATTCGAACTCCTTTGTCAAGTTTGTAGTGCTCTTAACTGTACATATTGGAAATTGGAGCAGGCTTAATGTTATTATGTACTATTAGCTAATAGTCCGTGCTATCACGCGCATTGAAATACCGCTATCACGATAAGTAGCCTATGGCCTTCATTTCTGTCTCTGTACAAAATTTCATTGCAATGCATTCAGCAGTTTAGCTGTGATAAGATAACCATATATATAACAGGGATATACAATATTAGTGTGTATACAGACAATTGACGTCATTCCAGACCTTTTCGTCTTATATTTTGTCTTTAGTAAAAATCACTAAAGACAATGACATTTACTGAAGGCAATACTTAAAATGAAAGAAGAACTAAAGTGCGTAGTAGCGTACTAAACATTTTTTCTTCGATCGCTGATGATGATATACAGGATGCCACAAAATTCTGTATTCCCTTTAGGACACGTTCAGACAAAACAAACAAACATTACTATAGTATTGTCTTAGGTTTTCGCGATTGTTACACATTGAATTAAACAATTTTTAACGGAAGTCAACGGAAGTGAACGTCAGGTTCAACAAAATAAATAAAACACGCGATACTTCCGTTAAAAATTGTTTAATTCAAAACATTACTATATTGATCATCTTTAATCCGGAATTAAAAAATATATCTATCATAAATTTATCTAAATTAGAATTTTCTCACATGTAAGTATGGACAACGCCAGATTAAGCTGCATCTTATGACGTTGCAGTAAAGGTGGAAGAATAGTTTTGTTGATCTGTCGCCCTGTGTATAATAAGTAGGTGGTAGAACATTAATGTTGGATAATTCTTTTATTTTACGTTACGCCACGCAAAATTAAGAATTATTACTTAAATGGAAAATATGAAATTGTGTACCAAATACAAGTTATCATATATAAAATCTGTGTTATAATAACATTTGTTCGCCAAAACATCATTTAAATTTCGCCTAAAATAATGTACCGTCAAGAGTCTGTTAATCCTGTTTTAGTCGGGGGCGGGAAAAGCGGCAACTATCTGGGATGGGCTATTTGGTTACATTCATGTTTGCATGCAAGCTGTTACGCAAAAAGCGAGCGCACAGCGCCGGATCGCGTTCGTTTTTTGTGTATCGCGTTGCATACAAACATGAATGTAACAAAAATTCCCGTCCCAGATCGCTGCCGCTTTTCGCCGCATCTGTGGGTTTTGGCTTTAAACATAATGTAAGGTAGTATACATCTATTGACCTATGCTCACCTGAGCGTCAGCTATGCGCTGGCCATTGACCTCCCTTGATACGTTTATTGACATGCATTTAACATTTTTAATAGCTCCTTGGATATTATGAATGACTGAGTTTATTCGCATTAAAATATATCTATATATATATATAAAACAAAGTCGTGTTAGTTACACCATTTATAACTCAAAAACGGCTGGACCGATTTTTATGATTTTTGTGTTTTTGGATTTGTCTTCGTCGGGAATAGGATAATAAGTATTAAAACATAGAAAAAATAACAAAAAAAAAAATAAGTAAATTACATTTCTCATACATTTTATATGAAATTCTTTTTTTATGATATCTCAAGTACGAATTGGCATATCTATATCTATATATATATATATAAAACAAAGTCGTGTTAGTTACACCATTTATAACTCAAGAACGGCTGGACCGATTTTTATGATTTTTGTGTTTTTGGATTTGTCTTCGTCGGGAATAGGATAATAAGTATTAAAACATAGAAAAAATAACAAAAAAAAATAAGTAAATTACATTTCTCATACATTTTATATGAAATTCTTTTTTTATGATATCTCAAGTACGAATTGGCATATCTATATATATATATATATATATATATATATATATATATATATATATATATATATATATATATATATATAAAACAAAGTCGTGTTAGTTACACCATTTATAACTCAAGAACGGCTGGACAGATTTTTATGATTTTTGTGTTTTTGGATTTGTCTTCGTCCGGAATAGGATAATAAGTGTTAAAAGAATTTATACCATCAGTTAAAATACCATTTATTGATCCTGAGGCGGTACGAAGTTCGCCGGGTCAGCTAGTTATTAATAAATTGCCTGATTTAAAAAGTATGACTTGATTTTGGATAACAGGCTTTAAATTATAATTAATTCTTTTTTTTTAAAGCTTTAATGCAGTCTTAGTATTCGTAAATTTGTTGTTTTATATTGGACTATGTAAAGGACATATTTTTATATAGAATCGCAGTAAATAAGCTTTTTATTGTATTCTCTAAGTTGACTATGTATGTTTCACGTCTTTCTGCACCAGCGATATAGACGAAACACAAAAAAAACACGATAGCAAAAAAATTGTCACCATGTATATATATATTTACCACTGCCCTTGCGTAGGCGGGGTACGAATCCACCACCTCTCGTTTACCTGTCGATGTTTTTCCAAGTTGGCTACTAAGGATTGCGATGGTAATTTTTTCATTTCTATGTATCGCTGTAAAGTCGCAGTAACGCCATCTAGCTATTAAGGAATACAACTTTAGTGAACATAGCAGCACACCGTTACAGATGGGATTCAGCTACTTTTAATGGCACTGAACTAAACATAAACAGGTTCGAATCTCACCTAGGCGGGACTAAAATATTTAGGGGTTCCACGTTGTGCCATCCATAAACAACTACATATATGGCTTTTTTTTACATTTTTTTTTATTATATTTTCTAAATAAGCAATGCAAAATGATACATTTTTTGTTTATTGCAATAAATTACTATTAGGTATACATCTTAATATATTTTCCCTGTCATAAATAAACGGGCACATTTTCGGTATAGAATACACACAAATTGGATAATAAACTGAATAAAATAATATAAAGTACAATCAAGATCATATCGAGCACGACTTTTACTATAAAGCACTAAAATTTCAACTTTTGTTTGCGGCAAAATCTCGTGGACCATGGATGGTCAAAGCGTCAGCTTAACATGTTCTTAATTGTATGTTCTTAAGTGTAATCTTATTTCCTTTACTTTTTGACATTGCAGTGTATTTTTGATTGGTTAATTTACTAATTATTGTACATTGTTTCATTATATAGTATATAGTACTTCTACATTTGTAACCATGCCACATATTACAGACCTACCGTTTAAAGATCCGATAGGTACAGTAATTGAGCTGTGCGTTGGCCTCCACCTTAGAAAGTAGGGGGTCACCGCACTAGAACACCCCGCTTACCTCACCGGTTATAAAGAATGGAAGACGGGCGCTATCCCATTCATGAGTAGTTTACTACCCGTTTTTTATTTTTAAAATTTGATATAAGATGCTCTCAGTCGATGGAGAGGCAAACTGGCAGCGGGTGCGTTAATGATGCGATATGACACTGTATTAATTACATTTTCAAATTTTGATGTTTCGATGTCGTTCTTTTCTTGCCGGATCGTGTGCGAGCGGCCTGTATATTGCCCCAAGCGGTAGGCCGATAAGTGATATGGCTGATCAACAAGCTTCCAAAAGTGCGTTTTTGTTGAAATACCGTACCATAACACAAATAGCGTATCAAAAGTGCGTTTTTGTTGAAATCTAGGAAACGGATATCACTCTTGTAGAAAAACAATTACAGATTTTGGTCAGCTTCAAAAAATAATAGTCAACGTGTGTATTTTATGTACTTTTTGTTGATCGGTATCATGGGATCGACTTAACCGATTTGGATGGTTTAAAATGGTATCAATTAACTTCATTTGAGGGTCGGATTAAAATTTTTGTTCTTAAATATTGACATTTTCTTTTTCAATTACCTTTTCTACTTTAATGTTTCTTTATTATGAATAACTGCGCTTCTAATTCGATTTACGAATTCGATTTAAGAATCATAGGTGCTTAAATATATATCTAAATAAATAAAAAAACAACATTCGACTAGCTATGGTAGGATTCCAAATGGAATGCGTAGTATGCGCTGCATTATATATATTTTTGCTCTGTTCAGTATCATAAACTCGAGGCAGTGTCCAAAACTTTTGGCTGAGCAGAAAATTAGCGTGTGTGCCATACAGAACATCGTGAAAATACGTGAATCCGGTAGATCAAAACCGAAAATCGAAATAGGAACCCGTACCTACGTGTACGGCCAATGTTAGGTGGGCGGTATGTTTTTTTTTTACTGTTTATGTTCAGTGTAGCCAATGTAAATAAGCAGCAGTGCCTCAACAGAGAGTTCTGTAAAAGTATTTTGTTTTGAGGTTATTTAGTTTGTAAGTTTAGTTCGTAAGAAGCTACTTTTGTTAACTGGAAATCTGTTCAAGTTTTTATCAGAGCGAATGACCTGAAGAATGTATATTTGTAATAAAAAAATATTAAAAAACTAGGTCTTTTTTTCTCATGTGTTGTGGTAGGTATATGGAGTGTAACATTGACCTGTTGAGTGCCGAGCGGTTTGATCAAACCTTGCGCGTTACGGCAACAAGTATATAACGGCATTTGATGGGTTAAATGGCTCGTTGGCGCAGTGGTTAATAACGCTGCTTTGACACCAACGCTCGTGGGTTCGATTCCCATACAGAACAAATATTTGTGTGCTTGAACATGTATGTTTGTCTTGCTCTGGATGTTCTTAAGAAAGGTAAGTCCCATAAAAGCCGTTTTGGGAAGTACCTCTAACTCACAGAAAATCACAGCCAAATAACTTCCTAGTGGGCTGTTGTGTTCCTACGTGTCAGTGAGATCACCAGCAAGCTCCTAAGGAGCTGCTATCTTAGCAGCAGAAGTGGCACCGCGTGAGCGATACATAGTGTATTGTAAACGTTCATAGGCTACGGTAACCGCTTTACATCATATGGGCCGTATGCTTGTATGCCTCAAAACACTATAAAAAAAACTTCGAACATGGTCAGTAGCATAGTAAAATCAAATAAGTAGGTTATCTTCATAGATACGCAACGCGTTCGGTTTGTATGTGTGCGCGCCCGTACCAGCCCGTACCATCCCGTTGCTCTTTCACGCTTAAACGGCTGAACGGATTTGAATGAAATTTGGTACGTACATAGATTATGATCTGGATTAACACATAGGCTACGTTATTTGTATATAATTCTTCGTGTGGAGCTTAGGATCGTCGACAATTCTCACAGCTCGCCATCCCGCTTCCTCGTGTCTCGGGTGTACATACTTCTCTGTGGACATTCTTTGCTTGTTTAAATATTTTACTTCGTTATTGTATGTAGCCGGGTCATAAGTTTTGTCAAAACCTTACTATTTTAATTTTACATTACTGGCCAGAAATGCTTTGACTAATTTAGAACGTTCCTGCTTGACGAAAATAAAAAATAAATTAATTTTCAAATATGGAGTGGTCGAAGAAAGAAGATAGAGTCGCGGTTATCGCGTTGCACCGCTGTGGTTACGCGCCAAAAGAGATTATCAACATTCTACAAAAATGGAAAATACACTACGGTTTATTTATCACACTATCGCGCGATATACTAAAGATTCAAGCTTCGAAGATCGTAAGAGGAGCGGCCGACCTTGCACAGTTAGGACACCAGCAGTCATCAAAGCAGTGAAGGCGCGAATCCAAAGAAATCCCGTGCGTAAACAAAAAATCTTAGCTCTTTAGATGGGATTAAGCAGAACCACTGTCAAAAGAGTGTTAAATGAAGACCTGGGACTACGAGCTTATCGTAGAAAAACCGGTCATTTTTTGAACGAGCGTTTGAAAAAAATTAGTATGGAAAGATTCCGCGATTTGTTACGGCGGTACGCGTGAAAAAAATACGGCGAAATTTTGTTTTCGGATGAATAAGTTTTTACCATCGAAGAAAGTTACAACAAACAAAATGATAAGGTGTATGCCAGTTATGAAGAAGCGAGCGCGCGTATTCCGAGGGTCCAGCGAGGGCATTATCCTTCATCAATCATGGTTTGGCTTGGAGTTTCATATTCAGGCTTAACTGAGGTGTTTTTCTGTGAAAAAGGTGTGAAAACCAGTACCGTGGTTTACCAAAATACCGTTCTAACAAATGTAGTAGAACCTCGTTTCTCACACTGTTCAAAAATAGACACTGGATATTCCAACAGGACTCTGCACCAGCTCATAAGGCACGAAGCACTCAAAACTGGTTGACCGCCCGTGGAATTGACTTCATCGGCCATGAAGACTGGTCCTCTTCTAGTTCAGATTCAGTGGGACAGATTAACCTCACTACTGGACTACAAGATATGGCAACATTTGGAGGAGAAAGTCTGCGCTAAATCTCATCAGAATTTGGAGTCTCTCCGAGCATCTCTGGTTAAAGCAGCGGCAGAAATAGATATAAATGTGGTGCGTGCTGTGATCGATGACTGGCCGCGTCGATTAAGGACATGTGTTCAAAATGGAGGAGGGCATTTCGAATAATGTAAATAAAATTTTATTGTACATTTAATTACCTTTCATTTCATATATAACTTTTGCATAATTATCAAAAAGTGTATCATTAATTACATCAAAAGTTTTTGACAGAACTTATGACCTGACAGTGTGTGTGATATTTCGTTAAATATAGTTTTCTGTGATATAAATCTATAAATTCCGCGTCGATTCTCGTTTAATGTGTAATATTTCATCGCAGTGATTAATAAATCAAGAAAGTAGTAGATAGTACCTACGCACCGGCCGTCTCGTCGTCCGCGGTCTTTGTAAAAACAGGTTTGCCCCGTTGAAAAGTAAGTAATTATTCGATATTTTGTTGCCTATATTATTGAAAAGAAATATTTAAGATTAATTAGTAGCATTAAAATATTAAAAGCGTATTCAAATTGTTATATCCTGGTGTTGTCCGTTAATAAATTTATCCCGAAATCGGGGTAATATTTTGTATTGATACGTATTAGCTTTATTTAAATTTATTCTATCTTTTTGGTTACTAAGTTCGTTGTTATTATAAAATGCAGATCAATTCCGATGATCCTGGTGATACGAAAGATAAAACGCCGATTTTTGGCCGTAGCAACTTGACGCCACGCTCGCCGCCCGCAACTACAAGTAATGTCAAAAGACCGCTAGGCGATATATCACCCAATAATTTGTCACCTAAAGAAAAACGACTACAGCGGTCGTCAAGCTTTGAAAATATGGCTAATTTAAGTCGTAATAGCTCGCTTGAAGTTGTAGATTCGAACGTTGACAATATCGACTTCGTCAGCGAATCATCACAATGTTTGGCAAAAAGTAACGAAATTATTAACGGACTGACCTCTTGCATTCGCTCATAGATCGGCAATAATGGATATGACTCAGTGGGTTACCTCTCTAGTGTCTATGATGGCCATAAAGTCAGCAACAACTGAAACGAAGCTTGCCGTAACAGAACGCGATTTGCTAGCACTCAAAATAGAAGCAAAAAAGGTTGTTGTTCAGAAAGGATCGCGATCGGGCGGCCACCGGCCGGCGGGACGGGGGCGGTGTACTCATAGCGGTACTTCGCTCGCTCTGTGCAACCGTGTTACCTAATCTGCAGCCGCATGGCGACGTCCCCCTTCCACCACTTATTGACCATATTATGTTGGAATTACGGTTTGCTAATAATATTTTTTTTTTTTTTTGACCTGACTATGTAGTTAGCCCCGAGTGGGCTGTTACTACGTCACCGGACTAGAGAGGCGGGCGTGAGGCGCCACAGCCTAGAAAGCCTAAATTTTATATAATTACGGTGCTTATATACCACCGAACCTAGGCCACAATACGTATGCAACCTTTTTTGATATTATAAATAGTCATATAAATAATAATTACTCTGATTTGAACTGCGAGCATTTGTTAGTAGGCGATTTTAACATACCAAGCCTACAATGGGATGACACAGGAAAGTATTTGCAACCTTCAACAAGTAATGATTTAAACTTAACACATTGGTGTCTGATAAATTTTATGTCTTTTCATGATTGTTATCAATTTAACTACATTCCTAATATTAAAAATAAAATTCTTGACTTATGTATATACAATAATCATTACTGTAAGTTAATACCAGTGTCGACACCGTTGGTTCCGTCTGATGCTTTTCACCCTCCTTTCCAAATAATGTTTCCGATATTGAAAGATCATAAGGCCCTACAGACCAAGTCACATATCAGATATTGTTACCTAAAAGGGGAATATAATTGTATAAGGAGGGAAATGGCTGGGATTGACTGGAAGGAGTTATTTTCAATTAAAAACGCGGAAGATTCCGTTTCTTGTTTTTATTTACAAATTGATTATAAAATATATTCCCACCAAGCTTATAAGATCCTCTTCCTACCCAAATTGGTTTACTCCGGAACTAATACATTTGTATAAAAAGAAAAATCATGCCTGGGTTAAAATGAAAAAATTTAATAATGATTCTTATTATAGAATATACTCCATACTTAGAAAAAAAATTAAAGAAGCCGCAGAGCGTTGTTATAAGAACTATATTAAAATGGTTGAAATTAATATTAAAAAAAATCCTAAATTCTTTTGGACGTATGTGAAAAATCGTAAAAATAATGTTGACATACCCGATTACATTTTAACCATAAGACTGTAAATGACCCTAATGATATCTGTTCTCTTTTCTCTAATTACTTTCAGTCAGTTTATGAGCCATCGTCTGTGCCTGACGATTATGATATTGATGATATAGAAATCGACGATTCTATGACGCCTGAGACTATCGTTAATGATATTGTGTTTTCAAAAGAAGACGTATACAAAGCGTTAGTCTCATTAGATGTCAATAAAGGTTCTGGAGTAGATAATATACATCCTGTTTTTTAATGTAAAACTATAACATTTACAAAAAAACGGGAAACTGTCAATTCTTCGTATTTTCTTTGTGGGACCACTTTACAGAGAGTTGATAACGTTAAAGATCTTGGCATCACCCTTGATTCTAAATTGCGCTTAGATATGCACATTGAAAATATTATCAATAAAGCTTATAAGATGTATGGGTTCGTCATTCGCTCCAGTCTAGGTTTTCAACAGCCTTCAACTTACTTATACCTTTTTCACTCACTCATCAGGTCACAACTTGAGTATGCGGTATGCGTTTGGAATCCTTTATATGTTAAATACGTTAATAAACTGGAAATGGCGCAGAAAAAGTATCTTTGTTCTATGCATTATAGATGTGTCGGGGAACGACTACCATATTGTGATTTGCTTAAAAAATATAATCTACTCGAATTGAAATCGAGACGGATGCAGTTGGAGATAATGCTGTTATATGATCTACAACATAATAAATATGATTGTATGGAACTCTCGAGAAAATTGTTCTACAAAATACCTACCAGATCGCACATGCGCGCGGCACGTCCTCATAAACTTTTTTCAGTTAAGTTATGCCGCACTAATGCTGGATTTCGTTGTCCGATTAATCGTATGATGTCAACGTATAACAACACATTCAACCAACTAGACATTTTTGCTTGAAATTCTTACACTTTAAAAAAAATATTAAAGATATATTGCTCAGTGGGTACTTGAATATAAGAATGTAGTGGTGATGTGTTCTGGCGTTTGACACTTTTCTTGATATTGGAAATTACAAGTTCGTTCATGTATTTTTTTGAATAATTATAGTATGACTGTTTCCTTTTTTCATCGATTTACACATCATTTTTTTTTACATCTGTTAACATAAAAATATAATAAGAATAGTTATCATAAAGATTAAATGCAATATTCGTGTGGTTTGCTTGTTAACTCTCCACAAAATGTAAGTATTGTAATAATAGTGTGACCTACTGTGTTGGGTTCACAATAACATTTTCTTTTTGAAATTTTGTTATATTTAAGTTGATATTGTGTACCTGTTTGTGGTCCATGTTAATAAATAAAAATAAAAAAATAACCATGTTAGCACCCATAACTAAAACCGGTGAATCGTACTCAGATAAATTGTAACCTTCGTCTGCCCAAGCAAACCAAACCCATTCAAACTCGCCAACCAATGCCTTGCATTGTGGCATATCCCACAGAGACACGATCCGCGGAATTCAAAACGTCCGAAGCTACGAAGGAGGCTCTTATGAAAGCCATCAACCCATCCGATAATGGTTTTCAAATTGTAGGCGATAAGAAAACTGCCAAATCGGGTGTAGTTTTACGTGTGTCAAATGATGCTCAGTTATGGAAGCTGCAATCGGCAGAAGGCATTAAATCGGCTGGGCTAAAACTTGAAAAGCCCAAAAGACGCCAACCGCGTATTATTATAAAAGACATTCCCGATAAAATGGACGACACAGTTTTTGTCAGCGTTATATAATCAAAATATAAAAAACGAAATGAACATTACATTGTCAGAGTACTTGAAAGATGTAAAAATAGTGCATCGTCGTCCTACAGTCTACGGTAGAAAATGGATGGGTATCGAACTATACCCGGAAATACGCAAGCACCTTATTTTAACAAAATATTTTTTTTTATTGACTGCCACATGACACCTGTAGATTCGTGGATGACATTGAAGTAGCACGTTGTTTAAAATATCAACAATACAGACATGTTAGTAAATATTGCACAGAGACCAAACCAACTTTTGCTCACTGTGCTGAATCTCATGACTCGCGGGAATGTACTAAGAAGTCGGAAAAAGACTTCAAACCGATATGCGCACCATGTAGGCGAGTCTTGTCCAACTTAAGCGGCTAGGTTGGAGTACAATATATTAAATACCAGATGGATAACGTCGTGATTGCTCAATTAAATCTTCACAACGATAAAATTGCAACATCAGAGTTAGATAAGCTCTTTGCGGACTATAAGCTCGATCTAGTTTTAGTTCAGGAGCAATACCAAGGGGCCGTCCATTAATCACGTGATGTTTTTTTAGCATTTTTTAACCCCCTACCTCCTCTTGGTGATACGTGGTGAGGTTTAAGACAACTCCCCCACCCAAAATCACGTGTATTTTTTAGTACCTACAAAGAATCTTAAAATTTTTCGAATATTATCTTTAAATACTGGTATAAAATATAATCTAATTTTATTCTAGAAAATTAAGGACCATGATAAAAATGTCTATGTTGGTGCGTAACGACACCACGGTTACCCGAGTACTCCAGAGAGTCGATCAGGGCCTTCGTCTCCGGCGTGTCTTCATCGGTCGGAGAGGAAATCCAAGAAGCAGGACTCTCAGCTCTGGCTTGCCTTTATTGGCCGTCCAGAGAGGAGTCGATAGAGTATATTGCTCTAGCGGGTGATATGCTCCAGGGGTGGAAGTGTTAAAGGGCATAACGCCGCGAGTAACTTCGGAGAAAGCGCAGCACACCTCTCGACACTCCTGAGTCACTCACATCGGTGTTGACCCCGGCCGACTTTCTCTGGCATTTCGGGGGTCCATCTAGTGAGTGGCGAGCCACCGCCTGCCGAAAGTAACATCAGATATGATAGTTATGGCAGGCGTCCGTCCCTCTTCTGCAATAGCCCGGTTCTAATTATACCTCCAAATCTCATTTTAATAGCTCACTTTTTTCCGACATATTTCCAATAGTCCCAACACCTGCCGTGACGTGTTCATTGGGATATTGCCACATTGATATACCCTGGAGCGGGTCACGGCAGGTGTACAACATTACATACAGTCTTTCCTAAGGGGCCTCTACGCGTTGGATCCTTATCCCCGTGCACGCATATCAAATGACCGAGATTAATACCCGTGACTGCAAAGAAAATAATAATAAGTATATACCTGCCGAAGTAACATCAGATAGGATAGTTATGGCAGGTGTCCGTCTCTCTTCTGTAATAGCCCAGTACTAATAATCCCTCCAGATCTCATTTCAATAGCCCAATTATTTCCGACACATTTGCAATAGTTACAATACCTGTTCGTTGGTATATCCTCCCATTGATATCCCTCAGAGCAGGTCACAGCTGGTATAATACATTACATCATTCTTTTAGAAGGGGCCTCTACGCGTTGGATTCATATCCCCGCGCTCGCCTATCAAATGACCGGGATTAAAACCCGTGAAATAAGAGAATAATAATAATAATTAACCCCGCAGGGCAGCTTGTGGCGAGCTGTTGGTGCGTAACGACACCACGGGTACCCGAGTGCTCCAGAGAGTCGATCAGGGCCTTCGTCTCCGGCGTGTCTTCGTCGGTCGGAGTGTAAGTCAAGAAGGCCCGCAGGACTCTCAGCTGTGGCTTACCTCCATTGGCCGTCCAGACAGGAGTCGATAGAGCATATTACTTTATCAGGTGATATGCTCCAGGGGTGGAAGTGTTAAAGGGCATAACGCCGCGAGTAACTTCGGAGAAAGCGCAGCACACAGGGGGTTATGGGAGACCTTTGGCCCGGCGGGTCAGCCAATGCGACTCCGAACGTTAATCGTCTTTTTCACACCTCTTTTTCTTTTCCCTTCTAACTCCTCTTCCTCCCTAATAATCGTTTTTCGCAACAAAATGACAGCACAGCATACGTATAGAGGATCTACGTGTGCCTTTATCGTTCCTATTCTGGAGATACCAAGACATCTCGACTCTTTGAACACCTGAGTGGAGCAGTTGACGAGGCTCAGGGGCGGTTCCCTTATGCCGAAATTGTAATTCTGTGTGACTTTAATGCCCACCATGAGACCTGGCTCAGTTCCTTCAAAACTGACCACTCAGGGCGAGCCACGCATGCCTTCGCACTCACGCATGACTTGACTCAACTAGTAAACCAACCCACTAGGATACCCGATATTGTTGGTCAAGTGCCCTCGTGAACCGGTCGGATATGAGGTGCGGGTGCGTGTTCCACTTGGATCCTCCGATCATAGTTTGGTTCGTGCCACAGTTCTCTGGCGGCTCCGACGCCATCAGCCGAAATGAGGAGACGGCTTTGGCATTACTCTTCGGCAGACTGGGATGGCATGCGTGATTATTTCGCTTCTGTTCCATGGAGGCAGCGTTGCTTCGACGGAAAAACCGTTTCGGAGAGTGCGTCGGCCATAGCTGGTGAGTTCCTGTTGGGTATGGACTATTACATACCCACTACGAATGTCACCAGTGGAGGTAGATCTCGGCCCTGGTTCAATCGCGAATGCGCGGACGCTGTCGAACGGAAACAAGCGGCGTATCGCGCTTGGATTAGGGCTCGTAGTTGTCACGACCCTCACGTGGAGTCCCTCAAAGCGACCAATAACAAGGCCACCAAGGAATGTAAGAGGGCTTACATAAGAGCTGATGCGCAACGGGTTGCGCGGATTGGTCGGGAACTGGTATCCCATCCTACGGGTAGTCGTGGCTACTGGCGCTTGGCCAAATCTGTGCAATCCAATTTCTGTAATTCTGCGTTGCCGCCATTACGATAACCGGACGGGACACTCGCCTACCAGGTGCAGGAGAACGCCAATCTTCTCGCTGATCTCTTCGCGGCCAATTCGCGTATCGATGATTGTGGTGCAGAACCAGAAACGGATGATTCTGCGTTCGAACACCGGAGTTCCGCAGGGGTCTGTCATGTCGCCCACCCTGTTTTTGCTGCATATCAATGATATGTTATCACTTGGTAACATACATTGCTATGCAGATGACAGTACAGTTCATGCGCGATATGTTGGACGACCTACGGCAAGCCAGGCCGAAGTAGGAGGTTAAAAGACGTGCACTTGTCGTTGAGCTCGACCAGGTGATGGATCGCGTTTCTCGATGGGGCTCCAACAACTTGGTTGAGTTCAATGCCAATAAAACCCAGGCGTGTGCAATTAGTGCCAAGGTCTCTCCATATCATCCTCTTCCCTCTCTTCAGAGCACCCCTTTGCAGCTACAAGATAGCCTTACCATCCTCGGAATCAACATCAGAGGTGACCTTAACCTCAAAAACTATATCGAGAGCTTTATTTCCGTGGCCTCTAAAAAATTCGGAGTCCTGACCAGGGTGAGACGGTTCTTCACGCCTGAGCTGCTACAGTACTGTTCTTACCTCTGGGACAAATCTGCCAAGTATCTACCTGACGCTCTCGATAGAATGCAGCGCCGCGCTATACGCATCATAGATAGCGCTGAGGTCACTAACTCCCTTGAACCTCTTCAACTGCGTAGGGATATAGGTAGCTTCAATGTTCTCTACCGTATCTATCATGGGAAATGTTCTGAGGAGCTTTTTGACCTCGTCCCTCCTTATCCTATCCTCCTCCGGAATACTCGCGCTGGACTGAGATCACATCCACATAGAGTTGGGTTGCTTACCTCCCGTACTAAGAAGTTCGGCGACTCATTTCTTTGTGGGACTATCAATATGTGGAATTCGCTTCCGGCGCATGTGTTCCCTACTTCCTATAATCCCGGGTTGTTTAGACGAGGTGTGAAGAGGCACCTCAACGGGCCGTCAAGGGGAGGACAGCCAGCACAGCGCTAATCACTGTGATGGCTATTCTCACATCTGGTTCTCATTGACGCTTTCCATCAGGCGCGATGAGGACATTTTGATAGGCCACATTAAAAAAAAAACGCGTTACGTAAAGAAGCGGTTTACCCTCCCATAAGAAGTTATCACTTCAAAACTCCTTATTCACCGTTCCATTATTCGCGGTTTCAGTATTCGCGGAAGAAAAAATTGATACCACTTCCTGTTTTCACGTCGGAAAATTTCGTTATTCGCGGATACGTAAATTACGATTACACATATAATTTAAAGAGAGATAATATTAATTGTTAAATATTTAACGTTTTCCCAACTTACATATCAAAAGTAAATCTGTCTGGCTTCCCTTTCTCTCACGTATACGCCAGCTTTAATTATATGTGGATTAGTGTTATCACTTCAGTCGGGCGTCCCGAGACGCACAGTTTTTTTACTGTATTACATAAATTGAATACTTGAATTATTGTTCACTCCTGTATAATTGTTCTAGTGTGCAAAAAATTGTTATTCGCTATGTAATCTCTAGAATGAAAAAAAAATGAGCTTATGTACTCTGTGCAATGGGACGAAAAAGTTTGAAGTACTTGGAAGGGGCTTCTTCCCGCGCTTTTGACGAGTGACATTGTTGTTATACTTGAATTTTTTACAATTCAGTATAAAATTCGTTTTATGTGGCAATTTCGATAGTATTTTGTAACATAAGTGCTAGGAAATTATACAGTAAAGAAAAAACTCAAATATAACACGTTTATGCACTTTTTGAAAGACGTGAATAAGTTTATTAAGAAAACCTTGTAAAAAACACTATCGTTTTACGGGTGGTATTTAAAGTGGGTTGATTGGGTCTAGGTACCCTTTCCAAGTATTTTTTCAGCACGGTTCCTGAAGCTGGAGCATAGAATTAAGATTTTGAAGTGGTTCTGAACTGAAGACTTGGCTGTATGGGCTAGATCCCTTTGCCCGTACCCTCGGGGATAAAAAGAACCAAAAAAAGTACTTGGAAGGTCAAAGAGGTCGTTAGTTTCAAAAGTGGTTGTACTTGTGAATTTGTTATCTTATATTCATCACTTATTTTAAATAGTTTTTTTTACTATTTAGTGATCAGAATGACCGCGAAATATAAAATTGTTATGATTCGCCATGGCGAAAGTGAATGGAACCAGAAGAATCTGTTTTGTGGGTGGTATGATACCGATCTCAATGATAAAGGTAAGTGCAAACTGACCATATTGTTCAAAGTACATTTTAGTAGCATTATAATATTTATGTTATAAGGTCGCGAGGAAGCCGTAGCTGCTGGAAAAGCCTTGAAAGCGAAAGGTTATCAGTTTGATGTCGCCCACAATTCGGTTCTGAAACGAGCTCAGATTACTTTGAACTCGATCTTGCAAGAGATTGATCAGACAGACCTGCCTGTAAAGAAGACTTGGCGGTTAAATGAGATGCACTACGGTGGCCTCACCGGCTTGAACAAATCTGAAACTGCTGCCAAATATGGAGACGAGCAAGTAAGTACTATGATCATATTTATCTTTATATAAAAAGTCACAGAAATATTTTTCAATTTGGTTTTTATTAGCTTTAGGTAAGTCGAAGTGTTTTGTGTGCTCTGATTTTTAAGTTAATCGTTGAACGCTTTCTTGTGTTAGCCTGTTTTCTAATCCATTAAGATTGGCGGGACCCACTACCTAAGCCTAGAGATTTGGCGAGGATACTGATTTTAAAATGGGGGGACTGCAGTCTGACAACCCAGAGCAATATATCTTTTGTTATATAGCTGGAAATATTCAGATTGTGATGATACCTTATGTTAATGAATAAATTAATTATCAAGTAATAAGTACATAATACTGTATTGTATTATATCAGGGTGCTATGCTTGATGGAAGAAACTCACAGCAACTAGACATGTCTCAAATTTAAATATTTTCTCTGCAATCATTTTGTAAACAATTCTATTTCAGAAGAAACCTAGTAGAAATAAAATAGTTTCATAATTTAAACACTACTTATGTCATTTACTTTTCCTTTAATTCAATAGGTACAAATCTGGCGCCGCAGTTTCGACACCCCACCACCACCCATGGAAAAAGATCATCCGTACTACGAGACTATCGTCAAAGATCCCCGATATGCTAATGACCCAAAACCAGAGGAGTTCCCTATGTTTGAAAGTCTGAAATTGACAATCGAGAGAACACTGCCCTACTGGAATGATGTTATTGTACCTCAAGTATGATTAATCACTACTGTAAATCCTTTTTTTATATCTAAGTTTCATGTTACAGGTTTCCATACAAAAGTCTGTATGTGTCTATTGGCATTAACAATAAGTAATATTTTTTTAATGAAAGTTTATTATTAAGTAGGTAGGATTTAATGAAATTCTTTATCAATATTTAAAAATTTTATATCTATTATTGATTTATGAAAGTGTAATTATTAAATACTACACTTGCTCTCCACTAGATGGAGCAATAACCTCAAGGAATTTATAGATCAATGTTAATTTCAATAGATGCAGGTGGCTCAGTCCCTAGGCAAGTGGCAATCTAGAAGGAAAGCCTTTGTCCAACAGTGGACGTATACTGGGTGAAATGATGATATAGTACAGTACTATTTTGTAGTTAGGTATATATAATGATGGTAAAGATTATTTTCTTGTTATTTTCTGTTTTCAAAAACTGATTTAAAAAAAAAAATAATTCACCTCACAGAAATATGCAGACAAATCTCTCGGGAGAGTTTTAATGTTCCTGTGAGTGAGGTCACTAGTAATCCTCTGACAAGTTGCTGTGTTCATAGGCTAAAGTAGTCACCTCACATCAGGGGAGATGTGTGCTTCATTTGACTTTCATTTGCACCACTGAGAATACGGCATGATTTTGCGTTTTTTAGGGTTTTAAACAATTATTATGTATTAGTTAAACATTTGACTCATTATTTTTCAGCTCAAAGAAGGCAAGAGAATAATCATTGCTGCCCATAGCAACAGTCTCAGGGGCATTGTCAAGCACTTAGATGGTAAATAACTTTATTGTCACAGTCGAGACATATTCAGTAGGTTAAAAAACGCACTTACTCATGGGACGCACAGATGGGATGGGAATGAAAGGATGTGCACTTCACTAAAATTGGCCACACCACACTCTCATTAGAGTCAAAGCCAATCTCACAAACACATTGTGCACCTCGCTTTGGAGGAGCGTGCACGAAAAGAACTATGATTGTTAAAGAAGTGAGTGAGATGTGTAAGGACCGCATCATCTGGCGCTCATTTCGCTCTTCCTATCTCATAAAGTATTTTGTGTGAAGATATTGATCAACTAGAGCTGAACTCTAGATTAGAAATTACTTCTACCAATTATCAATTGTGTAGGATTGTGTATTACAGAGTCACAGTAATGGTTCCTACAGTAAGTGCTACACATTATTCAGACTGTTTGTTTGCCACCCTATGTAATATTGATGAGCTGTGGTTAGTAACGCTAATTTAACACCAACGCTCATGAGTTTGATTCCCACACAGAACAAATGTTTGTGTGCATGAACATGTATGTTGTCTTGGTATTTTAAGAGAGGTAGGTAGGACGCATCAAATCAACCCATTTGGGGAAGTACCTCCACCTCACAGGCTATCTGTGCAGCAAAATAACTCACTGCAGGGTTGTTGTGTTCCTGCGTGAGTGAGGTCACCTGTAAGCTCTTTAGGAGTAGCGGTGTTGGCAGCAGAGGCGGAATCATACGAGGTGCTCATAGGTTACGGTAACCGCTTTACATCAATTGGGCCGTATGCTTGTATGACTCCTGATGTTGTATAATATATATAAATAAAAATGAAGCGCTTATGATTATGACTGACATTGCTTTATTCTTGTTGGAGAAATTACATGATTTTAAATCTCTAGAACTCAGTGATGCTGCCATCATGGAGTTGAACCTCCCCACCGGTATGCCGTTTATCTATGAATTGGATGAGAACATGAAGCCCGTCAACTCTATGGTATTCCTCGGTGATAAATGAGAGTAAAGAAAGCAATGGCAGCTGTAGCTGCCCAGGGCAAAGCCAAATAAATAAGTTATATCAAAGTAATATTAAGTTTTACATAAAAAAAAAATATATACGTATATTAGACATGTGAAATATGTAGTCCTTGGAAAGGTGATATTCAAAATTATTTTTCTGTTAGCACAATGGAGTTAACATAACTAAATAAAATATATTTAAAAAACTTACCTAATCTAACTAAAATACTATAGCCCCAACTAAAACACAATATTCCCAACTAAATTACAATATTCCCAATTATTATTTGTATATTAATAATGACTTCAATTTCAAAGTATTTTTATTTAATTATTATGTTATTATGTGTGATGTGAAAATATAATAGTAAATGAATATAGTTTGCAGATTATTTTATTGAAAAAATTAATCAGATTGTTCAAATTAAATATCGAATTTGGCAATTTTATCGTATGATGCAATAGTATATTTTGGTTTAGCACAATCTCTAGTTTATTTATCTCGTAGAGTTATCTATGTAATTATTAAGCATAAACAATTTGCAGGTACATGTTCCGTCATTCATTATGGCAATGGCAATTGGCAATGATTTTGTGAAATAGGTTGTTTGCTATTAGTCAAATTAGTGACTTTGACACTCGTCAAAACCGCTTTTTGTACAAATTAAAATTTTGTGGCATTACAACATTGAATTTCGGCTGTGATCAAAATAACTACTTCTAAATAACTTTCATATATGTTTTAAATGAGTAAGTTGCCATTGCAATATAATAATTCCTTTAATCATGGGACTACTACCCCGTAAGGGATTTGGCGTGAAGTTATAGATAGATAGATAATCATAGGACAGTGCTCAGCAAACTTTTTGTGTTCAAGGTATACCTACATGAAATAAAATCGAGAAAATTTATATGTACATAATAGAAAATCTAATATTCTGACGAAATTTGCCGTATTTCTGGCACACACTTTGATGAACACTGGAGCAGTGATCGCCCAGTGGATAAAGAACCGACCTAATATCCGAGGGTCTGTAGTTCGAATCCCGTTGTTGGCATGTACCACTAAATTCGTGTTTTTGTATTTATGTACATATTTGTAATTATCACTTGCTCGGCGGTAAAGGAAAACATCGTGAGGAAACACGTCCAAAATATATTTCGGAAAACGTGTGACCTTACCTAAGAAAGATCTGATTTTCCCTCTGGATTGTGGTCTGACGGCAGTCGCTCTATATAAAATAAGTATATTCGTCAAATCTTTAGGTTTGATAGCGGATCCCGTCAATCCTAGTGGATTAGAAAGCAGCGTAATCCAAAGAAGAACATTTTGTTATATATATGCCAACGTTGACCAAAAGGTCCATCCATAGGCATAGGTAGCGGATCCCGCCAATCCTAATGGATTAGTAAACCGGATAACGCTATGAAGATACTTTGCTGGACTGATCTAGGACACATTTAAATATGCAATGTTTTCAATTTTTGACGACGTAGTAAACTGCCTGATAATGAATATTTAAACGAAAAAGAAAACTTCCAACTAAAACCGAAGCATCGATTGGCGATCAAGCGCTGTTCCAATTTATACTTCCGGGCGTGTTTGTAGTGATGAAATTTTTGTTACATGTCTTTGATGCTGCAAAGTCGTTCCTAGGCGTCATTTCTTTCATTTTAATATTATAGGTTTTCTGGCGAAGTCCGAAGTCAACTACGAATGTTGGGCAAGTTATAAATAGCTGTATTTCCAAAATAAAATGCTTTAATTTGTTTTGTCCCTGGATCCATGCCAGGAGCTGTTGTTACCGTGCATATTTATTCTAGTGCTTCTGCAATGAAAATAAATGTTACTGAAATAGTGTTTTTTTTTTTCAAAAATACTTGTAATACGTATAGATATGTAGAAATCGTCTTGTCCATACAAAATTCACATCTACCGTCACTGATCCTAATTCAGGGATACGGGTCTTACTTCAACTGAAGGAGATTAGAGCATACATCGCCACGCTGCTCAACTGCGAATTGGTGGAGGACAATGTATTCAAGCTGCCCAAAGGCCACTGACTTGTATAACGAATTATATCTATCGCTAACAGACATGACTTAACGTGCCTTCCAAGCTCGGAGAAGCTCGATGTAGATAAACTCATCCATAGACAGGCTGCGGTCGACGTTGCTTAACCTGCGTGTTCGATTAGAGTGACACGCGCAACGACGCCATCGAGCTCCTCATTAGCTGCCGAATCAATTCGCGTAGAAACATTTAATAGGGAATATACATGTGATTGATGAGTGAAATATATTTTTCAATAAAATTTATTGCTTCAGAATTATGCGTTCTGCAAAAGTGTAAATAATCTTTGAAAAGGTCAGATTGGATGTGACTTAAAAGTCCACTACAAGAAACTTCAATCTAAACTTGTACGTCGGTCTCTTGGATTGTTCCGTAGAGAGAGAAGCTTGCTCCATTTGATGTATTAGTCGAAAATAGAAAACACTGTAAAATTGCATCAGAACACAATAGTTCTCCAATATAATCAACTCGTTTCTTCGTTCTCGTGTATAATTACGTCACATAAGCGCGCTAAAATGGCGGGCGTTTAAAATGCCTATATGGACTGGCTATTACTTTAGTGTTGATGAGGTTCTTCAAAAAAGACGTGAAAGGTTTCTACAGGGTCGGTAACTCACGAGGCACATATCTAGCTCAGTCATAGCTACGGTAATTGTTTACCATCAGGCATGCTGTATTGTTGCCTGGGCTAAGCAATTATCGTATGCTGTAAGTTTGCTATTTTATTGGTATAAAAACAAAGATGATCAGTTAATACTAATTAGTTGAATCTACTTTTAACGTCATACATCCCATTAGTTTATTTTCGGTACTATTAGGAATTGCTTTCAACTAACTTGGATTCTAAACATTTTTTCCCCACGTTTTGTATTCTGAACAAAATTTCTTTTCCTTCCACATTTTGGAATCTAAACAATTTTTCCCCCTACACATTCGGAATTCTGAACAAAATTTCTTTTCCCTCCACATCTTGGATTCTAAACAATTTTTTTCCCTACACATTTTGAATTCTGTACAAAATTTCTTATCCCTCTACATTTTGGATTCTAAACAATTTTTTTTTGGATTCTGGACAAATATTTTTTCCCTACATGTTTCGGATTCTGAACAAAATTTCTTTTCCTTCTAGATATAATATTCTGTTATTCTGGCAAGTTTGTTTTTAATTCCTTCATGATTTGGTCCATATTCACATTTCGATCTGGGTTATCTTCTGCGTCTCGTGTAAATTTCTTCCCGCTATATCCAGAGAAGACTTTCTGCTTACTATTTGTAAATGAGATTTTCTTTCTGCTATCAACGTCCATTGGCAAAATATCTTTCGATAGGTTTTTGTTTTGTTTAATTTTTTTTCTTGATGTTTTTGTTCGAATCTGAAATCTTTTGGCAATTTGTGTATTATAACGCAGTGGTTCAGTCTCTCGTTGGCGTCCCTGAATTTCTCTTTATAGTCTTCTATGTAGCAGGAATACTGTAAAACACGGGGAAAATTAATTTCATATAATTTGTTTTTTTATAAATGAGACCCGCGGAATTCCCGCATTAGTGCGGTAAATCCTGCGCGGGAAATTTTTGGACATTGGACCATTTTTCAACCGATCGTTTTGCGTGACTCGTAGAGGAGCTGAATGTATAACGGGTTCGAGACTTATAATATTCCACTCCAGGGAATGGTCTTTTGTCTTTATAGTTTAAAGAAGTAGGAAAACAGCAGCGACAAATTTTCAGTAAGTACCAAAAAGAAAATTCGTCAAAGTCTAAAATTGTATTCTGATGTGTGAAAATTTTGAAGATGAAGAAACATAGAAGAAAATTTATCACTTTTACCACTAAGGTGCCAAACAGTCACCGTAGCCTACGGAAATTTGCAATACCAGGGGGTGTCACTCATCCGTTACCGAAGCTCTAAAAACCTATTTACGCCTTTCTTGAAGAACCCCATGCTGTAGTCCCTTTGGGAAAACCTCGGCTGGGAGTTAATTCCACAACTTGAGAGTTCTCGGTAGAAAACTTCTCAGGAACCGTACAGTACGCGACCATTGCAGTTCCAGTGTATGAGGGTGAACTCCCCGCCGTCGGCGAGCGGACCGCTTGTAAAAAGTAGCTGTCGGCATCATATCGAACAATTCTTCAAAACACAATCCGTTGTACAATCGGCAGAAGACACAAAGGGAGGCAAAATCTCTACTTAAGCTTAAGGACTCAATACCGTGTGTAAGCTTAGGCTCATAGACAATTCTCACAGCTCATCTCTGAACTGAGTCACACGGCCCAAGCTGCTATCCAGGTGCTCCCGCCCAAAGGTGACTGCAGTACTCCATGTGCGGTCTGACTTGATACTTATATAACACAAGTCTGCCCCGCGCTGAGGTACTGCTTTGCTCTGTTGAGCACACCAAGTTTTTTGGACGTGAACTTGACCTTTTACTCCAGTTGACCTCTATATTGGACGTCACTGGAGACCCCGACGCCAAGCATCCTAATGCTGTTGGTGTGTTCTAGAATTCAGGAACCATAGCAAATGGGGTTTTCTTAGCGGTGAACGCGCAAACTTCTGTATCCGTGAAGTTGATAAGTACTTTAGCTAAAGTACCTTCCATTTGAGAAACAAGTTTATCGCGGCTTTCCTCCACAAGGGAACGAGGGATGTTTGCACGGCCTGTATAACAAGTGTCTTCGCTGCTGTCGTCCGAGCATCCACCGTCAACCACGGCTTTTATGCATCTGTTGTATAAAAAGCTGGCAACCCATTTGCACAAACCCTCGGGCAGCCCGTACGATGGTAACTTCGATAGAAGACTCCGATGCCGATCGAAAGCCTTTGCCATATCTAGGCTAACAGCCAATGCCTCACCTTGACTCTCAATCGCCGAAGCCCAGCGGTGTGTAAGATACACTAGAAGATCACCAGTCGAACGACCGTGACGGAAGCCGTATTAATGGTCGCAGATCAAATCGTGATCCTCTAGGTATGCCAAGAGATGTGTGTTAATCATACGCTCCATTACCTTGGAGAGAAGGGAGTTTATGGCAATAGGCCTGTAATTCGATGGATCTGATCCGTCACCCTTTTTGGGCACTGGATGCACATTGGCGGTCTTCCATGAAGACGGGACTTGCTCAGTGGAGTACGAAAGCACGAAAAGACGCGCCAGTAGGTACAGAACACAACTCACGAGCACACAGCTTTAGCACCACTGCCGGTATGCCATCTGGCCCACTCGACTTATGAATGTCGAGGGAGAGTAATTGCCCGCCGAACATCTCGCTGGGTAAGAGAGATCTCCGGCATTGAGACACCGCACCACGGGATGGTAGGTGGTACAGCTCCCCCTTCATTCATATTCAAGTTAGAGGCAAAGAGATTACTTAGAAATTGGTGTTCTCCTTAGCGCTGGGCCAAACTGCCATCCGGTTTTCGCAATGGTGGCAAGGACGGTTGACAGAAGTTTCCCCGAGCAGCTTTAGCTAGCGATCTGCCGACGAAATCGAATTAAAGAGGAATTGGAATTGCTAGAAATTAAAGCAAAAGTTAACACTTCCAGAGTGACTGTGTCGCCAACAAGTCGTAAATTTTGAGAAAATAAGACTTAGATGACTGAATATGAAAATACTGGAATAAAAGGCGAATAATTAGACAATACTTATTTACTATATAATTATAATACAGGCATGCTCCGTTGGTTCGTGCATGTATAAAGAATACAGGAAGAAAGAATTATGAAACAGATATACAACGCGACAGTAGAAGAGAGAGAGGAAGGCCAAGGCTTACCAAATTGCAAATTGATCGTGTTTAACAGAAGGCAATGTCAGGAGCCTTAGAAACCGGCGAGCGTGCATAAGGGGACCAATGAATGTTAAAGAAGCGAGTGAGGTTTGTAAGGATCGATTCATGTGGCGCTCGGTTCTCTACCTACTCCGCAAGGGATTTAGCGTGAAGTTATAGATAGATGTTTTGTTTATACAATGACGGGAGGCATACAAGCATACAGTCCTCGATGAGTTTGTCGTCCAGTTTTCGGCGGCCAGCGTGGTATTCTTTCAGTTTTTCTAGGACACCAATAGGAAGCTCCATGCTTCTGGAATGTAAACAATTTTTTTTTTATACAACGTCTGGAGGCACACAAGCATATAGCCCACCTGATGTAAAGCGGTTACCGTAGCCTATGAACGCTTGTAAAATATTAAGTATCACCCGCGCGATGCCACCTCTGCTGCTACTACTACTACTTTGCTTTACATCATATGGGCCGTATGCTTGTATGTCTCACAACACTATAAAAAAAAACATCGAACATGGTTAGTAGTACAAAACTAAAGAAAAGTTAGTAAGAGGAAGACAAAGGGTTGCAGCGCAATTCGTTAAAACTAGAAATATTTTCATTCCAATTTTTTTATACAAATAAGGTAACAAATTAGCGTACGATCTGCCTGATGGTAAGCAGTCACCGTAGCTTAGGGACATTTGTACCACCAGGGGTTTCACTAGTGCGTTGCCGACCCTGTCAAAAACCTCCTCACGCCTTTATTGAAGAATCCCATTCCGTACCCCCTTGGGAAAACCTCTGCTGGGAGTTCATTCTACAACTAAAGAGTTCTCGAAAGAAAACTCAGAAACTGCACAGTAACTACGCAATCGTTGCGATTCCAGTGTGTGAGCGTGAACTGTCCGTCGTCGGCGAGCGGTGCGGTTGTAAAAAGAAGCTGTCGGAAGAAGAAATTTATAAGTGTATTATTAACAGACTTCAAAAAAGTAGGAGGTTCTCAATTATTATGCTTTTTTGTATGTTTGTTACCACATCAACCCTTACTCATCCCACTGCAGGGATACGGGCCTCCCTTCAACCGAAGGGGTTAAGAGCACAGTCCACGTTGCTAAAATGCAGATTGGCGGTATTTTCAAGCCGCCCGAGGGCCACTGATTTAGCTTAACGACTGTCATCTATCGACAATAGCCGGGACCGAAGTGCCTTTCGGAAGGCACGTTAAGCCGTCGGTCCCGGCTGCCGCAGAGAAACTCGTGATAGAAAACCCATCCATAGACAGGCTGCGGTCGATGTTGCTTAACCTGCGCGGTCGGTTTGAATTACACGCGCAACGACGCCATCGAGCTATTTTTTTTTATTTACACCACTAAAAAGCAAAAATAAATTATTATTAAATAAAAAAAACCGCCTTTTAAATAATATAATAATAATAATTTAATTTATTTCAAGTAGCTAAGACTCAGAATATTAGTAACAATGACACTTATGAACTATGTTAGTAGCATGTACAAATCATAATTAATTTTAGCCTCAGTTTATTTATGTGAATTTCTACCAATTGGACACTATTTCTCCTGATATTTTGCAGCATTGATTCACATAAATGCAATCCAGTCTGTCGGCTATCATCCTTAAAATACTGTTGGTGCTGCCCCGTATCCTGCGCACCAGAGACGCGTATCTTTTTCGCATAACTGTATAAAAACAATCTACGCTCTCTTCCGCGAACATTCCTGATGCACTGCAGAAACGAGGCAACCCCATCAGCACTCTAAAGGCGTTATTGTACTGGACGCGAAGGGCGCTGTATGTCCTTTGAGTAAAGTGAGCCCACAAGCTGCACGTGTAGAATGAGGAACAGAATGCTCTAAATAACATAACACAACAGGCACGAGCAAACCTGCGGGCGATCATATTCGCTTTTACAGACAGCGCCCTCCGCTCCCTTTCTATATCTTTATTATCTGAGGTCAGAGGTCAATACGTGCACAAGGTACTTGAAACTTTGTACCTGTGGAACATTATACAATTTAACCTGAGGCACCGTTTCCATTTGTTTTCCACCAACCCCAAAGACCATGATCACGCTCTTTTTTACATTATACACCAATCCATGTGTATTAGCGTATTGTTCACAAGTTGCCAACAGTCTTTTGAGTCCACAGACTGAAGCACTCAGCAGCACCATGTCGTCTGCATAGCTGATATTGTTAACGGAGACGCCATCAACATGACACCCGACGTGCATGCTACTGAGTGCCTCGATGAGCCCATTGACATAAAGGTTAAAGAGAACGGGGGAGGATAGTCCCCCTTGCCTCACTCCGCACTCCAACCCATAAGACCGCGAGAAAGTTCCAGCCCATTTGACATTGTTGACCTGGTTTCTGTACCAGTACTTAAGAATATTTAAAAATTCAGACGGTAAGTTTACGTCCTCAAGCTTTTGCCATAATAAGTCATACGAAACCAGGTCAAAAGCTCTCGATAAGTCCAGAAAGCAAGCGTATGTTGGTGTTTTACGATCTAAATAGTATTTGACTGCATGTTTAACACTCAAAATAGCATTCTCCGTTGAGAGTCCTGATCGAAAACCAAATTGATTATCGTGCGGACTATGAATTTATTGAGTTCATTAATTGAATTTATAGAGTTTATTGTCAAACACCTTCCATATAGTAGTAGCAAGAGATATGGGTCTGTAGTTGTTCTTGTCGCTGATATCACCCGTTTTGTTTTTGATTATGGGGTCTACTATTGATTTTATCATATCGCTCGGCATGTACGCATGACTTAAACAAAAGGAAAATAACATTGCCAAAACTCTTGCTAAATGAGGTCCCGCATGCTGCAGATGCTCAATGCTGAGACCATCATGACCGGGTGACTTACCTCTAGATATTTTGCTAATAGTCCGCGCGATCTTCGCTGCTGTGAATCTAATCTTAATTTTTTTACGCGTCTTAACATTGATATCCGCATCAGCGGGACCTAGCGGTGACTTTACACTAAACTGATCAACAAATAGATCAGCAATCCTCTTTGGATCACAGACGTTATCGATACTCACGGGGAGGCCAGGTTTATTTTAAAGTTTATTGGTATTGTACATGTCTGTTCCATCCAGTTATATTCCTCCGTTTACCTACTACACCGTTCGCCCAATCTTCAACAGCGGACTCACTTAAGGCATTTACTAAGTCTCGGTACCTACATTTTGTCAATGATACGCCTATGTTCCTGATCATTACATGTGTAATCACAACACTCTTGGAAGTCATCTGGAAAGTTAATAAGTCGTAATTTTTCGTGGCATTTGTTATTATACAATGATATTTGTTCCTGACTTCTTTCTCCCCAGATTACCCTATTTATTTCAGAAGTGATATTTAGCTTTTGCATTTATACATAATTAATACTACAATTCACCACCAAAGGGAAGTGGTCAGACCATAATACGTCATATTTTACATAAGACCCTATCACGGAACGCAATGCTGCTTTAGTGACTAGACAATGGTCCAGACACCTTCTAGAACCATGGGCATCACTCACAAAGGTGTATGTGTCAGGCGTGTTCTTAAGTAGCTCTATATCTACACATGTCCATTCATGGTCCTTGCAGAAACATAATAGTTCCTTAAAGAAACGTTCTGTGGGATGAGCATTAAAGTCACCCAGAATATAACAACATTCTACATTACAACTGTCAATTAATGCACTCACCGAGCCCAGGCAGTATGTGAATTCCACAAGATTTGTTAATTCATCTGTAGGCATGTACACACTCACCACCACAAACGACCCTCCATTCACCCCTATTTTTATGGCACACACGCGCGGATTGTCGCACTGTATCACCGACACGGCACTAAAAATGCTCTTACGAAATAAAAGCGCAACACCTCCATACGGCCGACCGTGCAGTATGCCCGTTGATGTGTCAACAGCTGATGTTCCAGTACAACCAAAATCACTGCATATGGTGTTCCAAGTACGAGAGCTCATCCGGCAGCAACCATGTTTCTTGAAGTGCTAAATATTATGTCTGCGCTTTTACACAACTCTCTTATATTTTCTATAGAACGCTTTACGTTTTTGCAATTAAAGCTTACTAACTTGCAAGGTGTACTATCCATTATCTGCTTGTTAGAGGGCCGTCGTCATTACGACTTCTTCGAATCGAAGACTTAGGTTTGAAATTCACGAAACGCCGAAATATTATACCCTGGGGCCACAAGCTGTCATCTAAAAAAAACAAATGCAACTTTGACTGTGACACGAAAAACTTGTAAGCATTGTATGTACTTTGCCGCTTGATTGAATTTTTTCTAACGTTACTGATTCTCGGGTTTTTCTTTTAATATAATTACTTATATCCGTCTCCGTCGTATCTTTATGTATATTCGATATAAAAATGGGAATTTCTCTTTCTGCGGCCCGAAACTTTTCTTCTGACTCAATAGCTTTTCCCAATAAACGATTTTTCGAGATACCTTTCTTTTTTCTTTGTACCGTAATCCACTCATTGTTATCATTTGGCTTTTCTAAACTCGTTTTTAATATATCCGCCAATATTTGTTTACATTGTCCGTCGCGATCGCTCTGAACATCGGATTGGCCGTCATGCAGTGACGTCGTTTCCCCCTGCAACTTCACGCGTGATTTGCTCGGTAACCGCTGAGGTCTTTTGATTTTGACCACTACCCGCCTTATCGGTTATTCGCGGCAGCGACTTATTGTTACTGGGCGTAGGTGATGTAAGACTTCCCAATTCCAGAGATCTAAATTGAGTCGACTCACTACTTTGGGATGTATTCATGGAGCAACTGTGTCGGCCCGCTCCCCGCCTTATATTTACATTTGATCCTGAGTGAAAGGGCGATAATTGTAATTTTGCATCCGGCACTATTTCCCTTTTCAGCTCTTAATTGGGTTACGGAGGCATATGAAACTTTTATTCCCTTCACATCCGCTTGCAATAAAGCTATCCTCTTCAAGAGGTCAGACACATCAAGATGTTCAAAACAAATGGGCGGTAACTTTTCTAAGTCCCTCGCCACAAATAACGGTAATAATTCAGTGTCTATCGATTTAAATACATTTATTATATCGTAAAGTATACGATCTTCCTTTCCATGTCCTTTTCTCGATGGCTTCCTTTTTTCACTATAAGTATGGAATCGAAAAGTAGGCACTTTGATTTAATTATTTGTTCACTATATTTTAACTAAACTCTCCTCATCCATTATCGACAGTTTGTTTTGAATATAAGCTAATAGTTCATCGATGACCACATTGACAACATTTTAACGTAACCATTTTGAATGCGAAGCGTAACGGTACAGCTCCGCAACCGATAAACACGCACAACACCTATGGATGCGTTCGCATAAAAACATCCAGGAACTAAAAAGCGAAAAATAATTGGTCACAATTACGATTTTTGGAGTCTTTTTTTAAATGAAAATAATTTATGGAATTGAGGAACCACAGCAAATGGGGTTGACCAAGTTCAGCCAAATACTTTAGTTAAAGTACCCTCAATTGCAACTCTCCACAAACTAATGTTTCTTTTTAATCATTGATGTATAGATATAAAAAGCTTAGTACCGTGCTTATAGCAGTGATAATATATATGATCAAGAATAGCCTATTAAACCGTCTGGTCTGCGGTTCGAATACAGACATGTGCTATGCCACTTTAACAATTTGTTTTCGAATTTAAGTAGATACTAGCCGCTGCCCGCGGCTCCGCCCGCGTAGAGTCAAATAACGTAGCCTATGTGTTAATCCAGATCATAATCTATCTACTTGCCAAATTTCATCCAAATCCGTTCAGCCGTTTAAGCGTGAAAGAGTAACAAACATCCATACATACAAACTTTCGCATAATATTAATAGGATTAATAATTGTCATTTACTCGCCGGTGAAGGGAAACGTCGTGAAACTCACACATACTAGAAAATGTATTTGGAAATACAAGCGACGTAACCTAAGGTTTGGTTTTCCCCCTGAGTTGTGGAGATCTGACGGATCTAAAATTTAGTATCTCCGTCAAAGACTGATCAAACCCGGTGGTACTCCATATATATGTCGTAAGCGAGTGCCATATATATGGCAGTCGGGACTCGACAGGTTACAACTTGCCAATACACATTCACACAAAATAAATATCGGAACATACAGTAATAATGATGATATATATAGATAAATGTTAAATTAGATTTTTTTATACTACGTCGGGAGGCATACAAACATACGGCCCACCTGATGTAAAGCGGGTACCGTAGCCTATTAACGTTGCGATATATTAAGCGACCTCACTCACACAACAACCCTCTAGGGAGTTGTTATTTAGCTGCGGTTTTCTGTGAGGTGGACGTACTTCCCCAGACGGGCTGCTTTGATGCGCCCTACCTCTCTTAAAACATCCAGACCAAGACAAACAGACATGTTTATGCACACAAATGTTTGCCTTGTGTGGGAATCAAACCCACAAGCGTTGGTGTCAAAGTCGCTTCATTCACGACTGAGCCACCGAGCTCGTCAAGATTAGGGGGTATGGGTATTTTAAATAAACAAAAAAGTAGTAGAAAAAAAATGTATTCAATACCATATCTACTACATAGTAGGTATACACAATCCATAACTTAAAAATAATTAGGTACCAGTCATTAAAATATATATATATAATTGAGCCTCATGTTCATAATACATCACATTATTTTTGTGGGAGAAATTATCGTAAGATGCTTTTGAGAGTAGCCACGTAATAAGCAGTTTTAGGTGTATTTAATAATAATTCGTTAATATTATATAGAACAGTATGTCGGCGCATAACGCACAGCGAAGAGCAGATCACGCTTGACACTCAAAGTGCGATTGTAACTCTTATTACGTACGGCATAAGAACGGTCAACGAAAGTCAAAGTTTGAAGTGCACTTAGCTATACCAATTACGCAATGTATTTTTTTAAACGACATAAATAGCTTCTTTTTTCGATGATTATCGATGACAGATAGAAGTTTGCTTGTTTGTCAATAATAAATAAAATTTTTGCATAAACATTACACGACAAATTATAGTAATGCATTAAATTTATTACTATAATTAAATATTTGCTGTTAGATACAATTTTAACCTTTTAAATTTTTACCTTTTTTTTGTAATCTGTTTCGTTACCTTAAGGTTGCCTTGAAAAGATTGTTTTTAGCAATAAGGCCGCCTTGTTGCATAGTACATTTCAACAATCGTAAAAATTCTTTTGAATGTATTTCCAAATATCTGTATTATGCAAATAAAGTGTATTCTATCTATGTATCTTTTAACGTAGTGGATAAAGACTAGGGACTTTCTTAGGTTAGGTCATACGTTTTTCGAAATATTTTTTTTTGTACATGCCTGTTGACACCGCCGAGCAAGTTATAATTACAAATATGTACGTAAATACGTGAACACGAAATTTAGTGACACATGCCCAGACTAGGATTCTAACCATGGACCAATTGATTAATATGCTGGTTCTTTATCCACTAGGCCAGTGTTCCGCAATGAGTGTGCGGCGGCACTTTTTTTTTACACAACTAGATTGACAAACAAGCATGCGGCCCGCATCAGATGGTAAGCGGTCACCGTAGTCTATTGACGCTCGCAACGGGGATGTTACTCGCGCGCTGCCAATCTTGTGACCTTAGGATGTTTCGTCACAGTCCTCAGTAATTTCTCTGCCATATCCTTCAAACCGGAACACAGATATATAAATATCTGCTTGGCGTTAGAAATAGGTGAGACAGAGGTACGCATGAGTACGACGACTTAAGATGACTTTTGTACAAAGTCTCCTTCTGGTAAATTCGGTACATTGGTGTACCGCGGACATTAGACTGTGTGCCGTGGAAACATGGCAAGGTTTGTCAGACAGATATGTAAATAATACCTACACAAAGGTTTGAGTTAAGTGAGCGAGGCGCTTTATTGTGCGAGTAGCGAAATCAAATCGCTATCCGCCATCAATTGCTAGGGTAATATAGTTAGGTCAATAACCGCTAGGCTAATATAGTTAATTGGTAGAGCTGCGATAGCCAGCGGAGCCACATTACCCTCAAAATTGCCGTTTGGGGTAGACTGATGTCATGCAGCTAGCGTTTAGACGGTAATAGTGAGAAACTTCAAAATCGACACACTAATAGCTAACATATTGTAGTTTTGTATCCTTTAATTTGAAATTTAAATGTTCGTTGGTGAGGAAGAACGGTCCAAAATCGTTCCAATTAGAAAAAAAAACATATGGGAAAACGTATGGCCGGCCACTCTGCAGTGCAGAGTCTGCACTGCACTCCCATCAACAGAAAGAGTAACAGCACTCGTCGCTAGATGTCGTACAGGGTTCCATATATTTTTAAAAAATTAAAAATATTTCAATATTTTTTAAATTTAAAAAATATCAGCTCTGCCTACACAGCTTGCTGTTATTTACTAGTTAAATGAACAGTACGTGTGCCGCGAGAACAAAAAAAATGCGGAACACTGCAGCGTTATCACTGCTAGAATCAAAGTGTAAGAAAATAAAACTATACAAATTTGTTACCTTTTACAAACTATTATTAATAAATCACCACCCATAAGGCTAAAGTGACTGCTTACAACGGCTCTCAAGGCAATCGCTTATCAAGGGAGTATTCATTAAATATGTATATAGATTACTGAAAATCAGTCTTGCACAATGGATACCTACAAAAATAAATCAATCTTCACTCAAAAAATATCTCACAAGCTACAAGTTGATGCAAATCGATGCTGTGTCGAGGTAATTTCAAGTAAACATCTCGATTTCATGAATGGTTACCAAGTTAAACGTAGAGAAACTCTCAAACAAAATGACGGCGAAAAGTCTATAACAATGTAAACTCAACCTTATTATATTTGAAGTACGCCTCTAAATAGCTCAACCATCATCATTTATGATCATGATAATATAATTTCGAGATATGTTCTTTTCGGTGGAGTATTTCCACATTCTCTCCTTCTCGTTTCTTTATTTCTTGATAAACATTCACTGTTTCTTTATTTACTTCATGTGTGACTCAGTCTTCCTGGCTTCCTTATTTCTATTCCATTGGCCCAGTCAAGCGAAACTATGAGTTGCCTTCGCGCGATACTTTCGTGTACGTTGGTTTAGTCGTTTCGCCGTCACTCCCTATCTTTCCTAATAATACTATACTTAATCGTCTTTTACAAAGCTATTCATTTTTCCCAAGTAGAAATTAAGTTGCCTTGTTATTAGAATATGTCTGGAAATCATCCAGGTCATGGAATTTCAGAAAGGGTGTCTTAGAAATTATGAACAATACAAAATTAAATCATCCATTGTATTAAATAATATTAACAACATGGTACAAACTTTCTTGGATTGGAATGTTGATTTCCCCATCTAAAATAGTTTATCCAAAAAATGGATTTCTTTACAATGTAGGTTCCATAGTAACTATTGTTAATATTAATGTGTACCGCTAACAGCACGTCACTTTGAACTTTGTACCGTTCTTATGCCGTAAATAATGAGTTACAATCGAACTTCGATTATTAACTGCTCAAGCGTGTATCTGTTCTTGGCTGTACCATCCATTTTGTTTTGACCATAATTTCTGGGATTATTTTTCTGAATTACATAACGACACAAATATAATACTAAATAATGCAAATGACATACATATATACATATTGTAAATATTCATTTATCGCCCACCCGTGACATACCTCGGCACTATATCAAATTCACAACAAAATTAATTAAAATTAATTTTAAACGAAATGAATCATTCGTGTTATTATTTATCACATCGTATCCTAAGCGTTAGCAGACTAATATTGTCATAGCGAAGCGTAGTTTAGTACAAACATCACCTTGCCCAGGGACTGATGTGGGTACTATAGAATTTTTATTACTAACTACATATAAATATTAGGGAGTAAACATATTTTGTTTCACACAAGTTTAAATCACGATGCGACGTCGGTCTTGGCGACATGACACATGGACATGGTTCTGGAATTTATCTTGAGATAAATGATTCAACAAAACACCACACCATAGGACTTCAATAGATGTTTACGATCCTATTGACGATGTGTGGGAGATGTATTCCAAAATAACTCGACAAATTATGCAGACGCAATTTTACGTATCAATTACGAAAAACGGCAAATTATTGCAAACGAGTGCGTCAAAAAAGTTAAAGAGGCTATCGATCTGCTGGGCGAAAGCTGCGCGGTGGCCATTGACCTTCCGTGAAACGTTTTTTCGTAAGGGATACTTATACATTAGCACTGGAAAGTTATCGAGTTAATTTTGTTAAACCATATTGCTTTGCATCACATCACATAAAAAATATATTGAAAGAATTTATGATGAATACGGAATAGAATAATCGGCACTTGATGCAAACAAAATACGCACATTTAAATTAAAAATGGTTTGAATGTTAAAAAATACAATGACTCAGTAAAACTTCAGGTATTATTACATATGTTTTTGCTGGTGGGCATTAAATAGTACCAATTAGGCACAACGTTTTAACCTTCAAACTCTTAAATTTGTTTCATCATTCTGACAATCTATACTAGACACACGTCGCTTAGATGGACGTCGCGCTCATATGCTGTCATAAACCCACAATCAATTCCTGCTCATACTATCCTAAAACAATTTGGCATTATACAATACTGGATATGATTTAATACTTTCACATAGCAGTCAATAATACATAAAACCGAAATTAATTAACAGATTTGAACATGATTTTGCGGTGAAGTGTGAACTTATTAAAATTATTAGAAATCAATGATCGCATAAGAATACAGCTCGACAAACAGTGTTATGCTGTTTTGCACTTTATTTATTTAAAGTTATTTATTTAGATTCACAGCGTACGGTGCGAGTAAATTCCATATTTCTTAAATATGAAATTTACTCGCACTACAGAGCACCGCCCATGCACTCCGTAAAGGAAGTAAAAGATTTATTTTTTCTATTACATGTAGTTATTTAAAAATACCAATTATAATGAAATAATGTAATGGAAAAAATATGCATACACAGATAATAAATGGATCACATCCTATACAAATAAATAAAGTTGAAGCGTCTGTTTGTAATGTCAAAATGACAACCATTATTAGTACCGCACATAGCACATGTTATAATTAATTGTGAATAAAAAAATAAAAAAAGAATAGCATTTATATGCACATGATTCAAATAATAAATCATATAAATGCATATGAAATATTTGGTACTGTAATAGCAAAAAAAAAAAAAATTATTATTTTGTCTGTCTACCTTTTCGCAGCTAAGCTCCGAAACGGATGGACTTACTTTCACCGGAAGATAGCTGATGTTATAAGGAGTAACTTAGGCTAATTAATTTTAGAAAAATAATTAGAGTTACGCGGGAAAAATAAAACTCATCAAAATGGGAACATATTACCAATCCATACGCGAACGTAGCGGGGGAATGCTAGTAGAAAAATAAATCTTTCGAATAGCCTAAAAATAGCGTTCAGTCCTCAATTCACGGGCGAGGTAACTAAACTTTGTACACAAATTATTGCTAGTGAAGTTGTGACAAACTTGAAAACATGAACACGGCTTTAGTGGAAGGTAAAACATATTTTTTTACCATTCCTAAAACTATTTCTGTAACACGCAACATCGCATGTAGACAGTTAGTTAGTTTTTTGAACAGCAATGTCCTTGTAAACTTTTGCTGACATACTATTGTGGAAATATATTTCAGTGGGTTCGATTCCCACACAGAACAAACATTTGTGTGCATGAACATGTTTGTTTACCTTGGTCTGGATGTTTTCAAGGTAGGTAGGGCGCATCAAAGCAGCCCAATTAAAAAAAAAGTACTTACACCGCACAGAAAACCGCGACTAAATAGCTCCATGGAGGATTGTCGTGTTCCTGCGAGTGAATGAGGTTAGTGAGAAGTTACTGTGTTTGCAGCAGGGGCGGGTACGAGTGAGTAATAACTTCCTGTATTGCAAGCAAGTATATGGCTTCCGATGTACACGCAGCGACAAGTCATGTTAGACATTCGAAACACTACTTTTACTGTTATTACGTGCGACATAAGGTAGAAAAAAATATTGAGGAATTTTTGCTTTTATTTTATACAACGTCGTAAGGCATACAAGCATACGGCCCACCTGATATAAAGCGGTTACCGTAGCCTATGAACGCTTGTAATACATTAAGTATCACTCGCGCGATGCCTGCTCTGCTGCTAACACAGCAACTCCTTAGGAGCTTTCTGGTGACAACAACCCTCTAGGGAGTTGTGCGGTTTTCTGTGAGGTACTTCTTTGATGCGCCCTACCTCTCTTAAAAACACCCAGACCAAGACAAACAGACATGTTCTTGCACACGAGCGTTGGTGTCAAAGTCGCATCATTCACGACTTCGCCACCGAGCTCGTATAATTTTTTTTCTTAGTTATACAGATTATGTGGTACTTCGTTGCTTAATATAAAATATTAATCTTTAGGGTATAGAGAACACAATCCTAGGAAATGAGCTGCAAATTAGCACGAGAACTGGCAGAGGGACAATGCCTTGAAATACTAGAACTTGGGTTGTAGTAGTCTCACCACACTATATAGAATATCAAATCAAAGACAACAGTCATAAAATTCAATATTGTGCTGGTCTCAGCTTGGTTGTCAGTTTTATATTTATAAAACTATTAAATAAATGCCATCTCGCCCGTGAATCACATACATTCCATAAGAGATTATCCTTTCCGAAGCTCCTTGTAATACTACTAAAATGCCTATCTACTTCCAAATTTTAAGGCTCACATTAGACATATAGCGTAAATGTCATACAAGTAAACGTTAAATCATAAAACTTAAGGTACAGTAATGTAATACGTTACAAATTATGTATTAATACAAAACCATAATTTCTCGCTCCATTTTCGACAGATGGATATGTCCTAGTGCACACATTAGCAAATCATAAGCACGCAAGACTCTTACCATGATACAATAAAGATTCGACAACATTACAAACCTTTCTAATAGTTCTGTTCTATCTTTTAAATCGAGCACTGGTGAGATCAAACCACTTAAATACCAATAACTTTCAAACTATTTATAAAGTCGATTTTTTTATAAATATTAAGAAAGGTATAGACAACATCGTTGCATTAAATCCTGTCATATCACGTTTTATTGTTAGTACTGTAAAATCATATTAATTTGTGAAGAATCGAATATCTGCTACCTCAAAAATTGAGATGGCAGATATTAATTATTATCCACAATGATCAATATCTGCTATCTCAAAAATTGATTGATTGAATAATTAATATAATCAATATGTATAAAAATTGAATTACTCCTATCTCAATAATTGAGATAAGAGATATTGATTTTTCACTGTTATATTATTGTAAAATGAACGAGACATTGCATGGTGTTGTCTATACTCGACAAGTACGCTCTTTATCTCCTGTATGTATGCTTTAAGGACCTATCTCATTCTGTACACTGACATTTCTGTGTGAAAAAGCAAGCGCATCAATAATCCACTGGTAAATCAGAAAGATATCTAAATGAGGATCTAAGTAAATACGTCTGCAATGAACCAGCCGCTTTGATGTAAGTACGAAATTGTTTGTTGATACTCATTTTTATACAATTCTTCTATATGTTTGTACGTAATTGAACTCCTTCGAAACAGCTGGTCTGATTTTGATCAATTTTTGTGTTTGAGCGAGTCCCTGGATGGTATAGATTCACAATTGAACCCAGTAGGTGGTAACGCTAGTATTAAATAAGAACGCGCAAAGCCTGTATAGTCTCGCTCAAAATTTAGTATCTATTTATCACCATTTACTGCCATACAATTTGGATATTATAAGATATTCACTATGATTACACATCAAAACTGTGGTTAAAAACGACTAAAAGTTATAGCCAATTCTAGTACAACCATGTACTATCGCAATAACAAAGGAGTGCCTAGCCCAGTGGATAAAAAACCAGTCTACAGACCTACATGACGATAGAGAAGCCTATGGTCCCTGGTTCGAATCCTGATGTTTAATAAAAATATGTAACTATCACTCACTCAATTTTCACTTAACAGTAAAAAAAACATCGATAGCAAATCTGCATTTCTAAGAAATTATGTTTTGCAAGAGATGTGATCTAACTTAAGATATGTATGGTTTTACCTTTGGGCTGTGGAGGTCTTACAGCAGTTGCTTCCATGTCAAAATCAGTACTTCGCCAAATCCCTAGGCCTTGGTATCGGGCGGACCCGTCCATCCTAATGGATTACAAAACGGGATGTCGTTAGGAAGTAGACGTGTGAAGTGAACTGTGATCACGCGGACGTGATCTACTTAGATCCTAAGAAAATAATACAATTGTATATTATCTAAGCCTCATTTCGCTTGTACCTTGCACATAACACAGGTACAGTTCCTTTCAGTCAGATCTTTTACATGGTGGATTCGACAATCGTAGATAATATGTTACTTAAATATAGCACCAATTGCGTACACCAGAAATCTCTGAAGAAAATTGTAGTTTAAATAATGAATGAATATATAATACATAAATTAATTTACATAATTTTTCATTTCTTTTCACATAATCCTGTCTGTTTTGTGACAAAATAGCGCTTATTTAAAAAAAAAATATGTACATATCTGATAAATTGATGAGCTGGGTGGTGGAATTAGCAATACTTTTAACACCGAGGCTGGTTGATTCGATTCCCACGCCAGAGCAAACATTTTTGTGCATGTATATGTGTATTTCTCTTGATCTGGGCGTTATGAATAGAGGTAGGGCACATCAAAGCAGTCCTACTGGAAAAGTACCCACACCTCAAAGAAAACCGAGCCAAATAACAATTCCTGAAGGATTGATGTGTTTCTGTTAATGACTGAGTAAGCTCCTAAGGAGTTATTGAGGAGTTGTTACACATATGTTATTTAAAAAAAGTTATAACCAGATCCAGAGATGAATTTAGAGATATAGTCAGAGATGAATTTACTGGCTTTCTTCTATTGAAAACTACAAGTACCTTCAGAGATGTCCTCAATATATAAACAGGAAAGAAGCTAATCTTACACGAAGCGGTGGGATACATTTGTGCGTTACATATGCAGTAGAGGGCTCGGCTAGTGGAACAGCGCTCGAGGTCGCTTCTTGGCTAAGATGTGCCATGTCACCCCTTTGCGACGCTTCGGTGATAATCTGTAAGTTACATATAATTTATATACATATTTTAATTCTACTTTTGCGACATATAATATAGTGAGAGTATTGTAAATATTGTAATACATTGATAAGTGATGTACACATACAAGTGAATTAAAATGTGCTACTTCAAATGTTCGAGGGTGGGTGTACTGGTGATCAGCGTCACAGGTGTACACCTACTTCAGACACCAGATCCTCGCATATTATTGGACCATTTGGGATGGGATCATGATAAATTGGTATGTACAATGACAAAATATATGGTCTATATTTTAATTCTACACATTTTCAACACTTTAATAATAAATTATTATAAAATTACATTTAAAAAATACGAAAAATGGACACCCGCCGGTAGCGGAGAGAAGACCCAAGCTACAGGTGATTAGGGGTCCAGAGTGAGGAACCTTCTCACAATACAGGCCGTATCCAGAAGAACTGCCTGCTGAATCTGCTTCTTGACTCAACTGCTGAGCGAGTCTCTAAAGATGTCGGTCTAGGCTTTTCGCAATAAACCTGTTTACAGGTTACAGAAAAACCATCCTATTAAATGAACTTGTACCTGAATCGATTCCTGGTGTCTTGGAGACATGTACTACTAAGTTTGTGTTTTTGGACTTATGTACTGTATTTGTAATTATCACTTGTTCGGCGGTGAAGAAAACATCGTGAGGAAACGCGCACGTCCAAGAAATTATATTTCTTAGACGTGTGGTCTAACCTAAGAAAGGTCTGGTTTTCCTATGGATCGTAGAGGTCTGACGGCAGTCGCTCCATGTAAAAATCAGTCTTCACCAAACCCTTAGGCTTACGTAGCTGACCCCGCCGATCCGAATAGGTTAGGAAACGAGAAACCGCTAATAAAAAGAAGTGTTATAAAAAAGAGTCAGCAATACAACAAAATCATCCTCTTCTTCAAGCCTGCTCACAATGGCATTGTTTAACTGATAATTATTTACCCATGGTCTGGAGTATCGGGCATGTAAGGAGACATCCTAAAGTCCCGGCTGTGCGGTGTTTCAATACCAAACGGGCTGTACAGCTTAGTAGGACTCCTGCCCAGTACCTGTATGATAAACATTCTCATAAAATATATATAAATATTTTGGGATTTTTATTAATTCTGAAGAAATCTTCTGAATTAAAACAATCTTATGAACATATATGTGGTATTCAGCGTTCGCAACGATTGGGCATATAGAAAGATGCGTAAGTAGAAGAATATAAGCCCTTTCTACCATGACCAAATAGGTTGAGTTTTATCAAAAGGTGATATCAGGAATCATAAGAACCATTGAACGAGCACGAAAAGAACTATGTTTTTTGAAGAATCTCATGCTATAGTCTCTTAGGAAAATCTCGGTAGGGAGAAGCGATCGGACAGAGTGAATGTATCACATCATTTAAAAAGTACCAATGCAATATTTTTAATAATCAAGAAACAACTAGAGATCTAGTGAGATCCGTATAATTAATTCTGTGCAATTGAGCCAAAGTCTCGGTCTATCAATTTAAAATATATATTTTCAGCTGAGAATCTTAGAAACTTTTGTAATATGGTACTTCCTGCCGACTGGGTTAAAACAAAATATTGATTTTACATATGTAAGTTGACTAATGACCATATTAATTCAATAATACGAAGCTATTAAACTAACAGTTTTATTACAGACAAATGTAATCTATTCCAACTAATCATTTAACTAGATATCTTCAAGATAGGCTATGATGGCATAGTCGATATCACATCTTTATGCACCAATACCACGTACAAGCATATTTCGGAGTCATATAATACAAGGGTCTTATCAATATACAATTTCTCTAACATTTTAGGAAACCAGAAAATGGAAATAATTTTAGAGCAGTGCTATCACTATAGCCCCGTGGATAAAGAACGAAGACTAACTGGTCTCTGGTTCGAATCCTCCAGTCGAAACCACTTTCTGTCAAGAATATCTGGTGCTCATACAACAATGTTAGACTGCTTGCTATGAATTGTTAACTTTATTCCATAAACAAGCTCATGTTTGATGAATATGAACACCAAAAATATTTAACGAGAGGTTATTATTATTATTCTTCTTTATTGCCATCCTGGTGTTCTCGCCAATATCAGTGCTTTCATATTTCAGTTCATAATTTAACTAAGTATGTGACTACTCTTAGTATGTGACGCTGCTAAGAAGTGGATTTGCGAGTGTACAGTATATTAAATAGTAGTGGTGTAGACACTATGACGCTCTGTTGACATGCCTGAATAATGAGAGGTTATTATCACGATTACAACAAATATTACCTTCTTTTTGGTAACTGGAGTAGATGGAGTGCGACACGGAGATCCAGTCTCAGCTAATCTATGTCTGCGTCTACCACCCAGCCTGAAATGCTACATCAAAATACTCGTTAGGTCACAAGACGTTTATACTTTCGCTGTTAGTTAATATTTATTTTTTAATATCAACTGATGTGTAAACCAGCATACGGTCTGCCTAATGGTAAGCAATTATCATAGTTTACGGATATATGTAACACAGAAGCTGCGTGTTGCTCGAGTCTAAAACATGGAATTCTAAAAGATCCTTTCTTACACGTGGTCTGGTCTAACTGCCAAACAGTTACATAGTAATACAAATTACAAGTCATCAACCTCATCTCAGTCCGTATTTGTCCACTGCTGTGTACATAGGCCTTCCCTCTAGTGTGTCATTCTGTCATGTCATGAGTATCATGCCTCAATCTTGTGCCACCTGCATCCATCGACTCCCATCAAACCTCTTGAGGTTGTTGCTTCATCTAGTGGGGGGTACATTCCACATTGCATGTACCAACATGACAACACCATTTCTTCCACGACGAACTATGTGGCAGGCCCACTGCCACTTCAGCTTAATGTGTACAGCAGTTACAGCTCACATTGTAAGACACAGCATGTAGTATATCCTTACGAGTATCATGGAACTTAAGTACCACAGCAAAACTCATCTGTGTAAGTGAATTTGGTAATTTTTTCACCTGAATGTTAGTATTGTTGTGCAAATAAAATACCAGACATGACAAGTAATAAAAATAGAAAAAATATTGTTACTATGTTATAGTCACGCTTTGTTGGTTTTAATTTTTTAAATAATTTATCTCTGTCATTTTTACAACAATATGTTCCATAATAATCTAGCTTCAACATTTTATAAATTGGTGGTAACTTTGTTTTATTTTTCAGTGAAAATGGTTTTCTTAGAAAAATGTTACAGGTGTAAAATTACAAGCGAGGAAGTGGGTTGTAAAGCATCAGTGCTTTACAAACTATTTATGTAATATTCTAATATTGTGTTTCAATTACAACAACTGTTATGGATAGTCTATATGCCCCTTGGGACAGCATTTTATGTGTTAGAGCTCAGAGAACACATTGTAAAACCCAGCTTTATACTATGCACAACTTGCAGCCCTGCATGCAAAATATTTAACTCAAAAATAAAACTCAAAATAAACATGAAGATTTTTTAAGTTAGTGTTGTTCTCAATGTACAATCAAATGTTTTTAATTGAGATTACATAGATCTTTAAACTATTTATATTTTTTCGGGTTCCTTATTAGTGTACCAAAAATTAATTTAGTTAAGCATAATGAAAACATTTGTGAAAATGAGATTCATCGTTAACGTTCTTACTTGTGACAAATTACCGAAGGTGTTCCTCACGCTTCTAAAAGTTCTGGATATCTTGTCAGCGCCCGACTGCAAGGCACGACGTGAATTAGCAAACGATTTTGTTTTAAATAGATTTTTATTGTAACAACCATCAACATTCTTCAGACTGTGCGCCGGTGAATCGATTGCGTCCGTTGCAAAGGGATCCTTCATTTTAACAATAGATGGGATACCTACACCAATAATACAATCACTTCAACAAGTTCTTAACATTACTTTCTCCCTATACGAATAAACAAAAATCATACAGTCATACACATTTTACTACAATAAATTATTAAAATAAAATCGATGTAATGAACCTACAACTACACTAAAATAATGGTTTAGTCTTTGTCCGTTATTTAGTGTTGCCGTTGTAGAGTGCAATGCAATTCATAATCAGGTTGCAAATGTTGCAATGCTAAAGCTGGAAAATTGCCGTATTTTAGCAAAAAAAAATGCAGAATAAACCATTTCGTACCACGGTTTACGCAGCGGTGTACTTATAAATATAATCAGTGATTCAACTAATTTACATGTAAGTACATAGTGAAATTCTATCTTGATTATACGAAAGTATTGCCAGGAGAGATTAGCAGAATATTCACATGTGCATATTTCATTCTCGTGTAGCCCACACTATTCAAAACTAATTTATTGATTTTTTGTAGGATAGATCTCACTTTCCTCGATACTTGGGGCCATATTTATTTTAATTACGATACTATACATTTAGTTTAGACGAAAGTTATTTTCTTCACATTTCGCGAATACTGTGACCATATTAAGTGCGTAAGGTTCGGAGCTGCTAGTCTCTTGGGGCGAAGCCTCATGTGACTAATTTTATTAACATAGATCTTCAGGTCAGTTCGTGTGATCACTAATTATACTTACTGCTTTGTCTCGAGACTAACAGCACAGACATTTAGAGATACTATTCCTGAAATATGAACATGTGGTATATGATTCAAAGAAACTTGGAAAACGTTTGTAATGAAATTACATAATTCTCTCTTTTAGAGAGTCTGTCCAAGCAGTAATCATCCAATGTGTGTTGTATAATTAGCATATATTATATTATTTATAGAGAAAATATGTATTTATTACTAGAGTCTTGTATGTATTATTGTGGTTGTGTATATATTATCGTAGTTATTTATGTATTCTTATATTTATGTTAGTTGACCATATAAAGAACAAATTCTTTATAAGGTCGATTATTATTTTATTTAAAACCGCAATCGCGTTTTTTCTCCACTCTCGATGGTTGACTTGACTGGTAGAGAATGCAATTAGCATTAAATCCGCCTTTTGAACCAATTGTATTGTGGTCAATAAATATTAAAATATAATAATAAATAATTGAATGCAAGGTAAACAAAAGTAGGAATTTGTATTCTATTTTTTATTAATTAATGTCATATTACAAAAATAATTACGTTTAAGTTCATTGAATTAAAGCTGCCTCAAAAAAAAAATCGAGTAGGTAGTAACAACCTAGCGGATGAAGAACCAGCCTAATAACCGACCGTCGGTCCTTGGTTCGAATCTTGTAGTGAGCATGTACCAATAAATTCGTGTTTTTAGATTTATTTCACTTGCTCATCAGTGAATTCTCATGCCGTCAACCACTAATGTTAATGCATTAGGAAACAGAATAACGCTAGACAGAATAGAGATTGAATCAAAACTCTACTAAAACAGTCAGGAGACAAACAATTGATTGATTCATAGTAAAATTTGGCAGAAGTACGAGATGCATATAGCAAAGTGTAAACAAATCCTTAACTTGTTCATATACCGAATAGTATAATCACCAACTACTAGCTAAGTATATAATTATCATTAGTTTTTATAAAAAAAATTAAAAACTTCAAAGAAAAAGATTAAGCAACGAGCGAGACATTTCTTCGTTCTTTCGAAGTTGCAGATCTTGGGGTTTAATAATTCAACTCTGTCACATGTTTCAAACGTCTAGAGAGATTCTCAAACTTATTTCGTCTACCACTCGCTTTGAAAATCAATTATTTTTCCATGCGCCCGCATTTTTTTTTACATTGCTAAAACTTAAAAACCACAATGACATTCATTACTTTAAATATAGTGTGCTGTATTAGTCTGATTCAGCCCAGACTAAAACAGCAGCTTAGCAGCCGCCGAAAAAGTTTTATATACTTGGCTGAGCATTATGCTTCTTCTTCAGGTCTTGTAAATATGTTATATTTTTGTCCTTCTTATCTGGATACATTTTATTCAAATGAACTTGAAGGCTTCATCGCTTCGTTTGAAAATGTTTTTGAACAAAGAAGGCACAAAGGCAAAGATGAATTTGTGGAATTTTCTATGGATCCATATTGAATATATTCTGCTCTATATTGCCGTCACTTCTTTTTTGCTTCCGACATGGTTTTGTTTTTACAAATATATAAAGTAAATTGTTGAACTCAAGTATTTGTTTAAAATTTTTAAACGATTGCGCTAAACCACTAATTAAAATATAAGACGTATTAGGATTTTTTAGATAGAATTGAAATACAGCACGCACCGATAGGAATAAGACAAACATGCACAAACTCGTTTATCTCTTTCGACGCTCAATCGTACTGAGCAAGTGAGAACAAGTACCTATTGATGAACCAGCCGATTGCTATAGGATTGTACAAATCGGGATATTTAACAAAACCTTGTAACAATTTGATTGAGTACGGGCTACCCTACGAAAGCTATGTTATTTTTAGTTTTTATACAATCATACAAGGCAGAAATATAAACTACTTAAATAATCTTTATTGTGTAGTAGATAGGTTTTAATTTCAGTGAATTTTAAAATATAAAGTAAATGAAGTTGCAAATCTACTATCGCCCCCCTAAACCATACCAACGCCCCTATTTTTTTTCTGGGCCCTTACCGCCCCCCTCTAGGCTTTCAGCGCCGACAAGGGGCGTTATCGCCCACTTTGAGAAAGACTGATCTACGATTTGTATCACGTAATTAATTGCAAAAATTTTACCAACATAAATGTTATAAAATTGTGGCTAGTGCATGTATACGCAGAAAACATACGCTTGCTAAAACATCAGCTGTAGTTGTTGTTACTATAAGTGGGAGTAAAGAAATGTCAAGTCCAACTTGGAGCAAATTCTACCACGCAAGTAGTAACGCCAACTAGTCATCAATGTTTACTACTACTAGTTAAAATTTTGAATATATAGCCGCTAGAGGGGTGCCGATGAAGTGTTTGCCTCGAGCGCTCTCGACATTTAATCCACTCCTGGATACGGGAACATATACTCTGCATATGCATTGGCATTATTTATCCAACCGATTGGCGACTAAAAAGGATGACATTGACTTTAGATAGGATGGCGAGTTACTTTCTTAGACGGAATGCTCCTCCGACATTATCATTTTGGAAATAAAATTACAAATTTAAAATAATACATGGTAATATTTTTTTTTACTTTTAAACACCGATATCTATAGTTAAGACCGAAACACAAACAGTTATAAACCACGGCCAGTAAGTAATGTTCCATAGAAAAAGTTGCCGTACAGCGAACTTTTCGAGAATAGAATATGACATTAGCTCCCTCCCCGCAAGTCGCTACACTTCCCTTACCCGTCCCCTTCCTATTGCTTGTCTTGTCGATATAAATTCAATATGGCTATGAAGTCCTCATACCGAGTAGCGCAGGTACATGGGCGCCTCTCATCTTAGGCCCTTAAGGCACGAACCCGCGAGTTTGATTATTGTAGCTCCGCGACACCCTAAGCCGAGGTTCGACCCTTCTCGGGGGCCCTTGCCTAAGGCTAAACTGCCTAGTCGCTTCTTGCTTTTTTAGGCTGTGGCGCTTCACGCTCGCGTCTCCTATCCGGAGACTTAGTCACGGCCCACAGGGGTCAACTACATAAAAAAAAAGAAGTCCCATCACTAATGCTCTTCAAGTTAAATGCTTTGAACCTCCACTTAACTTGCGAAGACAATATCTGTCAGACACATTCTTTTTCGAGGCTTCGCAATTAAGCAACCATCCCCTGTTATATAAAATTCACGAATGGTCAGAACACCTGCAGAAATAGGTGGATACTGGTTTGATAAAGAACACCCATGCCTATTTAATAGCTTTGTAGCATTTCTTCATCTTCCCGGTCCTGTATGCAGGTTAAATCCCCTATTTTCGGGAGCATATGAATCTTTCATTTTCCGCCACACTAGGCATACCAAAAATTCCACATATTCATCAGCCAAACTGAACGCAGCTGTTGATGAGCTCCGGTCAGAATGGATAACAATATATACGGATGCTTCCAAGATCTCGGACGAAAGTAGCGTTGGGGCGGCTGTATGGCCACCCAAATACAGAATATATACATAATTTAGAATTTTAAGTGTCCGTCTCTTTGTTCCATCTTCACTGGTCACTACAGCAATTCTGGAGGCTTTATTATGGAGTCACATAACATTGTAAAAACAGTAATTTTCACAGACTCCAGAAGTTGCCTGGTTTCAATAGCTGATAACCAGTTCCGCAGCAAAACTAAGCCCCAATCATATTGACCATTAAACAAGCCTTGTATCGATGTCATTGCAAGGGTATACAGGTTTATCTTGTTTGGATCCCGGGACATAGTGGCATTCCAGGGAATTAAATGGCAGACCAGTGACCAGACCGCATATGGAGTACTGTAGCCACCTTTGGGCGGGAGCACCCGGATACCAGCTAGGACATTGTGACTCGGTGCAGAGACGAGCTGTGAGATTCGTTGACGATCCTGTACTCACACACGTCATTGAGCGCTTGATTTTAAGGAGAGATTTTGCCTCCCTTTGCGTGTTCTACCGGTTGTATAATGGGTTGTGTTCTGAGGAGTTGTTCGACATCATGCCAACAGCCTTGTTTTACAATCGCACAGCTCGCCGACGGCTGGGAGTTCATCCTCATACACTGGAACCGCAATGGTCGCGCACTGTACGGTTCATAAGAAGTTTTATACCGAGAACTATTAAGTTGTGGAATGAGCTCCCTGCGGAGGTTTTCCCAAGGGACTACAGTATGGGGTTCTTCAAGAAAGGCGTGAAGAGGTTCTTACAGGGTCGGCAACGCAAGAGCGACACCCCTGGTGTTGCAAATGCCCATAGGCTACGGTAATTGTTTACCATCAGGCAGACCGTACGCTTGTTTGCCACCTTAGTGGTATAAAAAAAAAGTGTGCTAGAGATGCAATACAGAACGGGTGTTTGTCTCAGCGATGTATATGCTATTCCCATGACCTAGTCCCGCTCACTCGAACCAAACTCGGGCCCGCTTGGGCCGCAGTAAAAGGTAGACATTATAAACTAAGCCTTGGTTCTACAGGTATCGAGACGCAAATAAACAAGCAACATCAGTCAACATATGTCGGCTACGAATAGGTCACGCCTGCACCAGTGTATTCCTTGCAAAAATCAGGATAAGGGACAGCTCGTTGTGCGAGTGGGCCTGGACGAGGGAACTGCAGAATACATATTTTTAACAGCTCAAAAAATTCATCCTTACTGTATGACCTCCTTCACCCTTCCTATTGATTTTAAATCCCTATTGTCATTTCTTCTCCCTTTGTACATATTTTATGTAATTTTATTAACACTAATAATATTTTTAAAATGTTTGATAAATCTAACAAATAACATTTTGTTCTATCCTATATGTAGTGCGTGTCTCTATTTATTGCAGAATTATCAACAGAACATCACAGTAACTTTATAACTTGTCAAAGTTGGTCCTCTTCTGTACATCTACAAGGCCAATTTATTGCAGAGTCAGCTATTTAGCATAGCCACGTACTTAGATGAACACTGGCTTTTACAAAGACAGCACTGTCATTGGCGTGAACAACATCAGGATCGCCATAAATGAGAATTGAATTGAGATATGGTTGCGTTGATATATTTCCGTACATTACGTTTTCCCCCAAAATGCAGCACTATTGCAGTATTTCCAATTCCAAGCCAGTGTACGAGATCATGTTAAATTTCATGAAATAACATAACACTCTCAAAGTGGTTAGATTGTATTAATAGTGAGTGATAATTTGCGTACTCTAGGTGTTGATGAACTCAAAAAACGGTTTGTATGTCAAAAACATTTTGAGAAACGTTTCGTCACCCCAAAATCCCGCCTTTTACTCACTGCTTACTTATCCTACTTTGTTTACGGATGATGAGATTACTAGTGGGATACCGTCTCTGCAGTACGAGGATAAGAACAGAGGTAAGAATATTGTATGTTGTTTCCAGTAATTACATTTACAATTTTTACAGATAGAGGAACAACATTCTACAGGCTATTACACTGATATGTTAACATGTAACAAAGTCCAAAATGTTACCAATTTTTACAAGATTTTCTGCCTTCACGTACAATATTGAAAAAACTGCTTTGTTTGCTTCCGCCGCCATCAATAACAATTGGTGGCAGAAGCACACAAAGCATGTTAGATAAAATTGCATGTAAATTTGACATTCGCAAAATAACGCCTGAATCTATTAACTATAAAATATTAACCATATATAGTATGAAAAAAAAGTTGCTTCCCGTCGTCTGCACGCGTAAAACCTTTAAACTACGCAACGGATTTTAATGCAGTTTTCATCCATAGACAGAGTGATTCAAGAGGAAGGTCTATATGTATAATAGATGCATACTATAGTAGAGAAAAGTCGAGAATTTAAAAAAATTATAATGTGATGTAAAAACATGCTTTTCTGCGCTTACTTTGCAAATACTGGCTAATCCTTTTGAGATAGATATATCATAATAATGTACTAAGGAATTGTACATCTTAAAAAATCTACAACCAAGTCCATGGTGGTAATGGTATCTCTCAAAACGAACAGTAACCAATTTTAACTTTCACATGTTCCAAAAAAATGGGTTATTTACGAAGCTATTTAGTCAATACTATTTTACGCAAAACAGTATTATTCCTTATACAATTTAATATGTTATATACGTGACGTACGTGTTTGCCACCTTAGTGGTATAAAAAAACGTGTATTTAAAATCGCTCCACATTGAACACAATTCAGTATTTGTAGATTGCACCGGTGCGAAGCTGGAGCGGGATTATTTTATACTACGTCGGGAGGCATACAAGCGTACGGCCCACCTGATGTAAAACGGGTACCGTAGCCTATTGACGCTTGCGATATATTAAGTATCACTCGCGCGATGCCTTCTCTGTTGCTTCTACAGCAACTCCTTGGGAGCTTATTGGTGACTCCACTCACACGCAGGAACACAACAACCCTCTAGTCTAGGTGAACAACTGTATTTCAACACTTAATTCAATATTATATTTGGTTTATATTATTTCCAGGTAGTGACTTGGAAAGAAGAGAAACTGTACTGCTCCATAATTTTTGATGAAATAGCTCTTGAACCTGGCTTGACATATGCACCAAATAAATATCGGATTGCTGGATTTGTCGAGTTAAACAAGGAAACCACAACTTGCTGACCAGGCATTTAGTCTTCCTTGTCAAAGGTGCTATTTATAAATACGAGTAGCAACAAACTATTGGACATTATTTCTGTGCGGGGGCTATAAGTAGAATCGAATAAACATCAATTTTGAAAAAAAAATTGAAAAAAAAGGGACAGGATTAATGCCAATTGCTTTGATTGATATGTGATCAAGGTTCAGCCTTCCAATCAGCTCTGAAGAGTTTTCAGCAAGACACAAAACGGGAGCAAATTCTTGCCAATGAAAATACTGGTTTGTATTATTGATTTTTAATATTCATCATTTATTGACATTACAAAAAACAATAAACTTAAATTTTCTATTTATTCTCACTGAGAGAATTATTTTAAATGTAATATATGATCCTCCTCACGTATTAAAGGTCTACGAAATAACTTTCTAACAAAAGATATTTTGTTCGAAGAAAAAGCGGCACAATGGCAAGATATTGTAGATGTTTACAAAGCTGACTGTCGACATGCTGAAGCACGGATTCTGCAAGAACTGAATGATAATCATGTCATTCCAGAGAGAATTAAGAAAATGAAGGTAAATGAAAATTGTATCAAAGTGTTAAATATAAATGCAATAACAAAAGTGAAGATGCTTCGCCTATTATTATGCCCAATTTACTGTTTTGCTGAAAATGTTTTTTAGCTATTAAAATGGCTTTACTAATTCTGTAGGCCGATTCTACTAAAAAACTGCAACTGCACTGCAGCGCGGGTGTGTCAAAATGCGTTTATTTTGATGTTTCGTTATTTAGCGATCTGAGAGCAGCGACGTTTAACGAATCGTCTAAATGTACGCATTTTGACCTTTTGACACACGCCGCGCTTATAAAATACCATTAAGTAAAAATAATTAATAACAAAAATTGTGAAGTGGAATCTGTACAAGTGCAAGAATTAACATTAACGAGATGTCTTCAAAATTCCACCAAGCGCCTACAATCAACAGGATCAACACAATGTCATACATCAATCTAGAATCTAAGATGGCGTCCAACGTTAATGCCTAAAACTAATGTATGCGAAATGTCCGTCTATGCTTTAGCATTCTACATAGTTTGTGACTGAAACACACACAGTTATAAACTTCAAAATAAAACGCATACTTAAATCTAAATCTAATGAAGTTTATTGTGGAGGTATAAGTAGATAATATTATAGTAATTCATCTCAAATGCATGTAGTAGTCAATAGCTGTTGAAAATGCCGCAAAACCCGCGGCTCCGAATATTCCCGCCTTGAGGCCACCTGAAATATATAAACTTGATTAACTTTTATGGTATGGTAAGGTTGCTGTACATGTAATATGTGGACTAGCCGAACATGGCGCGGATATTATAACGGACGTCTTTATAATGCATACGAAGTATAGGGAGACGTAAATATCGTGCTGGTGTTATCCCAAGTATTTGACGAGCTTGATGGTGGTGCAGTGAAGACACGCGCTGTGACGTTACTTTCAGTTCGTTGACACCAACGCTCGTCGGTTCGACTCCCACACAGGACAAACATTTGTGTGCATGAACATGTCTGTTTGTCTTGATCTGGGTGTTTTTAATAGAGGTAGGGCGCATCGAAGTACCTCTACCTCACAGAAAACCGCAGCTAAATAACAACTTAGGGGGTTGTGATGTTCCTGTGTGTGAGCGAGGTCATCAGTAAGCTTCTAAGGAGTTGCTGTGTTAGCAGCAGAGGTGGCATCACGTGATACTTAATGTATAGCAAGCGTTTTAGGCTACAGTAACCGCTATACATCAGGTGGGCCGTATGCTTGTATGCCTCCCGACGTTGTATAAAAATAATCCTTCCATTCCGCCCGCGACGAGAAAATTATGTTACGTATACAGCAACATTAACTAAAAAGGAGGATAGAATAGGCTAAAGTACTCCTCCCTGCGGAACACCAGCCTTGAATTCGTATCTGTCGGTCCTAGCTTCTTGTACCTTTGTTGTAACCAGTTGGCTTCGATTACGCAGGTAGCAGTGGGCGAAAAAGGATTAAATATCGGCTGCACGTAATTATGTTTTATTTGATTTCCCCCATGCCTATGATACATAACTCTCGATTATTCATTATGTTATTAGAGAATTCGTTGATTGCAGACATAGATCAGTGCAGTGGTTTGATGATATTTATTTAACAGTTTTTTGTTATGTCAGCTAAGTATAACTTCCCATTAAAGATAAGATAAAGATTCTTTATTTGCCATTGGGCTCTCGCGGTCACTTAAGACACGTCTATACATCTATACAGATAAATAAAATTGGAGTGTTATTTGTAATATTAAAATAACCGCTTTTTACTAAATGCATATGGATGTATACACAGTACATATACCAAAATGAACATTTTTATAATTTTTGTCTGTCTGTCTGTTTGTTCCAGCTAATCTCTGAAACGGCTGGACCGATTTTGACGGGACGTTCAACGGCAGATAGCTGATGTACTAAGTAGTAACTCAGGCTACTTTTATTTAAAAAAAAATATTTATTTTTATTGATATAAATAAATAATAAAAAGTAACTATTCCGCGCGGACGAAGTACATAATACATATCTATTATTATTTTGCTGTTCGCTATTTTACTCTGCTTATTACTAAGTTATCGTAAACTCTGCGAACTGAACAATAACTTTTTTGTTAAATTCCACGCGGACGAAGTCGCGGGCACAGCTAGTTTGAAATATAACCTTATTGTATCTTCAATTCTCTTATTTTACTGTTTCCTCCTTTTTTTTGAATCTACTAGCATTTCGGAAATGACTATTGGTGAAGAAAAAATGCCGAAAGAAACTTGGCAATATAGGTCTCTTTCTTCTTCTTTATTGAGTTTGTATAAGTATTCTTTTCATTCTTTTCGTTAAATATATTTTTGATGTGAAACATCTATTGGCCCGCCTTGGCAGTAAAATCGAACCGTATGCCGTGACGGCAAAAGGCATGACGCTCTCTCATGCCGTTATGCCCCCTCTACGGCGCCGCCACTCTATACTTCCTTGAGTGTGTGCGTGCGCATACTAGACACTCCGTTGCGTCTCTGCATGAGCTGTTTACTATATCTTTCGTTTTTGATTCTTATTTATTAAAAAAATTGAATATTCATTAAGATTTTTCACATCTGCCGGGCGTACCGTGACGTCCACCATGTTTTTTTTTATTAACAAAGGTAATATTGTGGTTAATTACCCATGTACAGACAACATTTGTGTGCATTAACATCTATACCATTCTTGATATGGGTGTTTTAATAAAGGTAAGCCGCATCAAAGCAGCGCGTCTGGGAAATTACCTCCAGACAGTTGTTATTTGGCTGCGGATTTCTGTGAAGTGAAGGTACTTCCCCATTGGAGCCGCTTTTAAACGGCCCAACTGTCTTAAAATCACCCAAACCAAACAGACATGTTCATGCACACAAATGTTTGTCCTGTATGGAAATCGAACCCACGAATATTGGTGTTAAAGTTTATTAAGTGATTTAAAGTTTGGGGGTTTTAATAACTCTATATATATACTTTGAACTGGCCGCGACCGCAATTTATCGCATTTGAACCACGACTAGCAAACGTCATATAGGTAGTGTGCGACAGAGATAACGCTCTACGAAGCCGATATTTGCTGATTGTCTCTTTCCAAAGTGAAATATTTACCGCCGGGCACTGTATATAGGAGGGTCACCTGGCGGTTAAATTTAAAATTAAGTTTAAGCACGACACGAGTAATCGAATGTTTCGAGAATAGCATAGTGCTACGATCACTGAAAGAAGCGCATGGTGGTTGTTAATCGGGCGCTGAAGCATCAGCGCGGCGAAATGGAGGCCGCCGATAGGACATGAGTGAATTGGGCGCCACAGCAATGCGGCGGCATGCTGATACATCGCAACGACAACAATGATGGACCGGTCCAGCAGTCTGGAGTAGGCTGTGAGCTATTACCCGTACGTACGCGCGATAGTCGGCGGTGAGCATTAAGAAAACAACCGAATCAACGGTTTTGCGTAGTAACTCAACCCACCGCAACGAAACGGGGATATTATTGGCTAGTTCGCAGATAAACATCGCGTCATTTATCGGCTTATTTGTTAAAATATCCTCCCTTTAGTCGGTAGGATCGAATCGCGAGATGTTTAGGCGCTAAAACACTACGTTTTGGTGAGGAGTGTGCCTTAAGCAGCGTCAAGTGGTTTGTTAGTATGTGGCGGTGAGCTACGAATCATCTAGCTCAGGGATTCCTAAACTATTTTGGGCAAAAGACCCCTTTTCCAAAATGAACTGATACCTCATACCCCCATAGGCAAATTACTTTAAAAATCCTATATACAGTTTTTTAAAGTACAACAATGATACTTCCTACTAAAATATTAGTCATTCTTACAACAAGTTGGTACACGCAACACAACTTATAAAGTATCTGGAAAGATTCAAATGAGAACTTGTGTTAATTAATATTGATTTTTAGACCTCGTCGACCCCCAAAATTAGTTTTAGTTTATGTAGTGCCCCGTGAAGCCGGTGGGTCGACATCGACCACTTTGGGATTCCCTGATCTAGCTGGTGTTAGGTGTGTGCGATTGACACGACAGCAGGTACTTGTCACCAAGAGTGTGCACAGGAGTGCGCATAAGGAGTCCTCGATAACATTCTCCCTTGCTTATGAGGAGTGTTGCGGATTTATGTACATATTTAAAATGATTACTTGCTCGGTGTTGAAGGAAAACATAGTGAGGAAACTGGCACTTACAAAAAAAAAAAAAATTTCGGAAGAAGTGTGACCTAATCTAAGAATGATCTGGATTTCCCTCTTGGTCGTGGCCTGACGGCAGTCCCTCCGTGTAAAAATCAGTATCTTCGCCAAATCCTTAGGCTTAGGACCCCGTCAATTCTAATGGATTAGAAACAGGGATAACGCTGAAGAGAATTCATTTGAATACTTCCCAAAGCTTATATGAGGGTTGTTGGATTGCAATTATTTATTGTGGTGAGATTTTTATAAAGTAGTCATATTGTAGGCAAGTTCTTGGAAGTCTATTCCGACTGAGGGCTTTTGCCTCCTAGAAGTTTTCCTAATGCTCCGTTGCAATAATTGCCTGCAACTCATCTCCCGACATCAGCGGTGTGCATTCTATCACATTCACTCTCATCCACTTGTTCCAACATTGCATTATCAATCGCCACCACCACCAAGCGCCACACACTTCTCTCAAAAAAGTAATACTTTAAGATTACCTCTTAATCCAATTAGACCTCCAGTGACTCCTCCTGCATATGTGCCATTCTTCCAGTCTGATTTACCCCTCGCTGTTTCAATACAGCATTCGACACCAGAAAATACGGCACCAAGCATAGCAAAATTCTTTCCGTAGCTCAGCATAGCGTTCTTCATCTCCCTCAATATTTCTCTTGCGGTCTGAGTTTGTGCGGCGGTTGTGTCCGTCACGTTTGGCATGAGTGATGATGTGAAAAGACCAACAGCGGCGCCAAGGCCATAGCCTATAACAAGAGTGTTTCGAATTTTAGCAAGCTTGGTCTATTTCAGCTACTTTCACAGCATAATGTCATATGATATAATGTTAAAGAACGGCTGAAATAATTTTTGTGTTGCAAAAAAGAGCCATTTACAATATTTATAAAATAAGCTCCAGAGAATCACTCAAGGAACTGTTAAAAAAAATAAACATCTTCACAGGTACTTCTTAGTATATTTAATTTTTTTATATAATACAAGATCGGGAGGCGTACGGTGACGTAAAGCTGTTACTGTAGCCTATGAACACTTGTAATACATTATATACCATTAAATCTACCTCTGCTGCTAACACAGCAATTCCTTAGGAGCTTACTGGTGACCTCGCTTACAGGCAGGAACGCAACAACCCTCCAGAGAGTTGTTATTTAGCTACAGTTTTCTGTGAAGTGGAGGTACTTACTCAGACGAGGTGCTTTGATGCGCCCTATCTTTCTTTTAAAACACCCAGACTGAGATCGACAGACCTGTTTCATGCACACAAAAGTTTGTACCGTGGAATCTAACCTAGAAATTGTGTGTGTAATACACATTTTGTGTGAAGTGTCAGGATGAAAAGTATAGATCGCAACTGTTTGCGAAAACTCAACGGCAGGAAATTTTTTTTTTCCAACTGGTAGTCTAAGGGAAAGCTCTTTCATCACCAGTTGGGAATAAAGATTAGACAATATGCCTTAAAAATTTGATTGTTGTGGACGAGGTTTGAATGCTAGTATATACAATACATTGAGATATCCGCTTGTGTATGTGAAGTGTGGGAGCACATAAGCATCATGCGACAGAAAAAGAGCTTTCACAGATACACACACACACATATACAATGAGACAAGTGTCTATGGTACGTGCCAGCTTTCAAAAACAGACTTGTACCACCATCGTAACTACATTTCGGAAAAAGATTGTGCCATAAATGGCTCTATTGTTTATAGAGTTTTAGTCAATTTGGTATGGTAGCCAAGTAGCCAAAGTAGCTGGGGTAGTATTTCCACTATACAAAAGACTGCAAACAAATAACAACTACCTAGAATAGCACTAGCACTAGCTAATCATCGTCAATGAATAAATAATTCATTTGCAGGTGATGTGTATAGGAATCAGAATCTTTTTCAGCTAATTCAATTAATAAAGTGTTTAAAACTTCTATGTCATTTCTTCTTGCAATCCAAGGTTTGATCTATCAATGTCGATGTTTCCTTTTATTTTTCTTTTCCTCTCTTTTAGTAAATGGTTTACAATCAAAGAACACAGCGCACAACTTGTTTCCGCCACATAAGCTGGCAATATTTAATAAACAAAAAATGAAATAATAGCTTTCATCAAAAGTGAAGTGTCTATACAAACAACGCAATTCATTGTTTATCTTCCACTATTCATTACAAAAATTAATCACTTTGGATGAACCATTTAATTTCGGCTTTAGTTACCACAGAGCAGTGTCATGACAGTGTGATAGGCATTCTCCTTGAAATAAGTTGCCAGCTATTGTGCATGGTAGGAATTCGATCAGTTCTTAAAAGATTTATGTGCACATAGTTGCAAGATGATTAGATTGTAAGTGATTTATGAATACAATTATATCACAATAATAGCAGCATATTGATGCTGCTATATTATTTATTACAGCTTTTTGTGAGGAATTATTTTATGATTAAAACACCATCTTTTATAATAAACATTGCAGGATCCTGTTTGCTTACACAATTGGATGCATGTTTACATATCTACATCATCACACCAAGGCAGAGATAACTAAGAGCAACATGATTGGATCCTCACTTGTCTCTCTCTCTTCTTTAATATACTTTCTATCATTTTAATTCTTTCAGTTTACCTAATGCTAACTTTTGACTATGAATTCTTCAACTATTTATTTAAGTGATGAATGGTGAAAATGTGGATATTTCAACACAAAAGGGCTAACAAATACCAAGTGTATTTCTTAGCCATTATTCAACATCTTGATTGACTCATACAACAATTTCTATTTGATGTTACTATTGTTTACAAAATATTATTAAAAACGAATGAAAAGTATATGTTACTCTATCCTTAATTCTATACATTTCATCGACACTAACTTCGTGGAGGCATTCATTTACAAGGAACAAATAAGTATGATGATGATATGATATAAGTATGATGATGATATGATATAAGTATGATGATGATATGATATAAGTATGATATGATGTTAATCAGAATGATAGAACAAATAATTAAATATTATTTTGCTCACCGATAACACAACTGGTCAAAGATTTAAACGGGCAGCTTTCGACTGTAGCTTCAATCATCTTCTCTTCATTTGTTTTGATTACAATGGGGCCTAAAATTCTTGGAATTATTATATTTTCACGATAACGACTTTGGTCCCCCACTAAATACTTAGCAAGAGAATCATAATCATTTTTCTCCATGAATTGGTTTAAATCTGGATGTATTGGTGGTTTCTTATACTCTGCCATCTTAATGATATAATATAATTAATTTTAAATTGAATTTATGTTATAAGATAGTTTCTTTTTAAACATTTATTTAACATAAGTACATACATAACCTAAATAAAACGCAATACATAAATATTTTAAAATGACAATTCTAGAATGAGTGAGTGACCATAGATAGTGAATTCACTACTGAACTGACAGCTGTCTGTGATTGTCGGCAGTGGTGCAAATAATAAAAAATATTTTATGCTAAATCACAAAATACATCTGTCTGTATATATTCGCGCCAGTTAGCTCGATTCTACTCAAAAACTGCAATTGCACTGCAGCGCGGCGTGTGTCAAAATGAGTACATTTGACGTTTCGTTCTACGTCGTTGCTGTCAGATAGCTTAACGAAACGTCGACTTCTTCCCGCGCTTTTGACGTTGCACATTGTTGTTTTACTTGAAATTTTTACAATTCAGTATAAAATTAGTTTTGTGTGAAAATTTGGATAGTATTTTGTAACATAAGGTGCTAGTGAAATTATACAGTGATGAAAAAACTCAAATATAACACGTTTATGCATTTTTTGGGAGACGTGAATGAGTTCATCAAGAAAACCTTGTAAAAATCACTACCGTTTTACGGGTGGTATTTAAATTTTCTGATTAACTTTAATTTTAATCCAAGTATTGCCAATTTATGACATTTTTTTTACATGTCAATTTATTTATTTATTCTAGTCAAAAAGTCCGCCCCGAATCGTACCTGACGCAAAAGTGCCCATAACACTTGCAGCATTCCCCCGCTGTATCGCGAGGGATATGCGTTGCGTCAAGTATGACTCAGCTCGAAGGTCAGCACCACTATTCTTTAAGCGCCTTCCCAGCTGCCGCACAAATAACTTGGCTTCCGCACACCAAGCTCCGCCAACCTCCACAGCGAAGGGGATAAAAGTATAATTCGACGTAAGGGGCGCGTATTTTGCGTGTTTCTGGGTGGCCGCCCAATCGGCCGCCGCCCCAGCAGCACGAATTGTCCTAGCCAAATGCGTGGATGCGAAAGTACTGACGCAAGTGGCATCCCACACCAAACATCGACCCTTCTCCCAAGGAATGAGAGTGAGCCCGTCCGGCCTCTTGCCATCCGAACGGCTCAAACCCGGTGGCTCGAGGGTACAGGGCACCTCCACAGACACCAGAGCCCTCCGGATCACCTCATTCAGCATATAATGCCGTGGAAAACGCCCAGCCGACTTGCCGCAACTCAAACCATGGTAACCCTTGGAGTCCACCTGCGCTCCACATATACAAGTGTGGGGTTCGCACAAAACACAGCCCAATCTGAGTGCTGCGGCCACTCTCAAGGATCCATCATCGAGTGCGGTACCCATATGAGGCGACGGAAGGGCGTGAAGCCAGGCTCCCGACTCTGGAGAACTTGCCGCCCTAAGCCGGGCAATATCAGCTCCTACTGCGACTTCCAGCAACTGCCCATACCTCACCGTACACAGTCGGTCGTCCCATCGACGCTGCACACCTCTGTCTTCTGGGGGCTCAATGGCGGGACATGCTGAGGACCAAGCGCTCAAGGCTTCCCCCGCATAAGGTATCTCTAGATCGTCACCGTGCACTTGGAGTATAGTAGCGACTAATCCGCGAACCCTATGGGAGGAAGCCAAGAAGGCCGATGTGTTAATGTCCTGCATACGCCTAACGCCCAATCCACCGTGACGGACGGGGAGCGACGCTTGCGACCATTGAGCCTCGTCAAGGTGTACATTGAGAATGGTCTCCAAAGTAATCTTCATTTCGTCATCTAACTGGGAAGTGTCAGTGGGAAAGAGCCATGTTGGAGAGGTCCTCATAATGTACACCAACCTTGCAACAGATAGACAACCGCGTAACAAAGTTAATGCCACATGTGCCGGTAAATGCTGCAGATGCTGGTGTGCTTGAGTAAGCATTTCTCTCTTATTCCGTAGGGCCACCGGAATAGCCTCCTCGAATATTGGAGTGCCCAAGAGTGTAAAAGTTTGTCGATCCAAGATCTTTAAATCGGGCAGAATGTTTTGGATCATCTGGACCTGCTCCCTAGTTGCCCCTCCACAAGAGTAAAGCTCGCACTTGGAGCTATTGATCATAAGGCCCATGTCACGCAGTCCGGGAATCAATGTTTCGACATCTTTAGCGACAATCTCTGGGGCACCGCCAATCGTGCCATCATCTAAGTACCAAATATTGAGCGGTGCCTCCAATGCAACTATTAATTTGTTGATGAATAAACTAAATAACAGAGGGCCCAGAGGGTCTCCCTGTTGCGCGCCAACCCTTGACGTTATCTTTTCGCCGTTATAGTATAAATTGGTGGGAGCGGCGTAGCACTGAACGAGGAAAGGGTATAAAGAAGGAATTTTATCCCTCACCTCGGCCAGCATTACGTCCCTCTCGACACTGTTAAAGGCGTTCTTGATGTCGATTTTCAAAATAACGTCACAGGCATGTTCTGGGTTCATAGCAAGGGCACGGGTTGAGTGTATAGCTGCCTCGCAACCGAGCGGAGAGCCGAAACCAAGCTGGCGTGGGCGCAATAGTTTACCCATCTGGTCTCTTACAGCCCGGCACCCCAACTTTGCCACCACTCGGCGCAAAACACTGCCCACCGCTATCGGCCTAATACCACCATCTTTTTTGCTGAGAGCGCAAAGGGACGCCCCATATAGAAAAGGACAAACTTCGTCACACAACTTTCCCTCGAGGAGAAAACAGCACAATTCAGCTAGAGACGTCAATAACCGCGGTCCATTATCACCAGCAGATACTGAGGTGAGCTCTTTTAGATGTTGAGGGCGCAAACCGTCCAAACCCGCTGCAGAACTGGCATGGAAGGAACCTATTGCATTCGCCACTTCCACCACGGTAACCGTGAGCTTCTGGGCGGATGATTCCGGCTGAGGGCAGCCAATAATGGGCCGCAATGGAGCCGGGTGCTTCTCCCGTAGACTGGACAAAGTTGCAGAATCTGCGGGCGCCAAGCTGCAGTTCGATGTAAGGAGCCTAACAGCCCCTCTTAAATCACCGTCATATACTTTCGCCTCGATGGCTCCGTAAATCGACGGAGACTTTTTAGGCTTACTATCACTGGGAAAGCCTTCCGAAATGCAGTTTTCCACATTCTTCTTCACCCTGCTTGTCATGGACTCAGTTACCGAACCGGTTTCTGGGACCCTAAAAGCCACATAAGCGAAGGACAGTAAGGTGTACCAATCTTCGACTGCATTGCTTCGGAGGCATTTATCAATGATAGCGCGAAGTTTTCCGGCGGCCAGGAATCTAGCCCCCTTCGGAATGTGTTTTAATACTCGTATATTCGCCCTATACGTACCGAGCCTTTCCAGACAAGGGGGAGAAGATGACAATAGTGTTTGGTTTACTGCGCCGGTCGTAATCTCATTTGCTTGGGAGCTCTGCGCCGACGGAAGCAGCGGGAGCGTTGGCCTTGGTCTGTGTTTCCGGGTGATGTGTATAGCCAAACCGCGTTTAGTGAAATGGCGTTGAGAAGAATCAGAAGGACAGTGTGGACAAGCAAAGAAGGTACTCAAGTTAGCATCCATTACCCTAATATATATATATATAAAAAAAATACGGTAAAATGCGAATAAAATTAGATAAAGTTTAAGAGAAATAATAATACTTATTAATAATTTAAATCACAGATAATTTTCTCAGATTAATAAAACATGAAAAATAATAAAATAGTGAATTTTAAGACAATTGATTAAATTGAATTCATTGATTAAAATTAATATTATCAAATGAATAAAAATAATAATAAATAATAATGTTATCATTTAAATATATCACAAATAAGTTTCGGACAGTCTAACCAGCCATAAATTTAATTGGTACATGCCTGGATTCGAACCGGGGAGCAGTTGGTCAATAGGTCAGTTCTTTATCCACTAAGCTATCACTGCTCTTAATGTTGATAACACAGTAACTCCTTAAAAGCTTACTGGTAACGACAATCACTTGTACGAACACTATGACTCTCAAGGGAGGTATTGTTTCGCTGCGGTTTTCTATGAAGTAGAGGTACTTCGAATGTCAGCTGCTTTATGCGCCCTGGCTATGGACAAAGTTCGCTTCCAGCAATTTGCAGACAGTTCCACGAAGGCTCATGGCTGCGTTGTGTATGCTCGCTGGATGCATATCATTGCTGCCGTCTCTGCCATAGCTGCTATTTTCGTCTTTGCCTTCTTTATTTTCTTTTCTTTATTCTTTATTTCGTATTTAAATTAGGTTGATTGGATCTAGGTACCCTTCCCAAGTATTTTTTCAGCACAGTTCCTGAAGCTGGAACATAGAATTAAGAGTTTCACATGGTTCTATACTGAAGACTTGGCTGTATGGGGTGGATCCCTTTGCTTTTCCCCTCGGGGATAAAAAGAATCAGAAAAAAAAGAACTACCTACGGTTCTTGTTTGTGTTGTTTGTAAATCAAAGAATTTGTAAATGTTTTTGAACTTTTGAAAAATTACATTTTTCTCTAGATGACTCGTATAGTCGGGAGTATTTATTAAAATAAATATTCTTTGGCAAGTAGGTATTGGATTATACGTAAGGACACTTACTATTTTGGGTATATTTATAGCCTTACAGAAGTGCAGATTACCTCTGTATATTTTGAGGTTAACCATATGCAATTTTGTGACAATGTCCGATTCCTCCGAAGATGAAGATTTGTCACGTTTTCGTGAAGCAGTCGATACTTCTTTTACTAAGATAATTAATGAATCTAGAGGGATACAAACTCCACAGGAGAAAGGTAAATAGTGAGACAACTTCAACTTACCTCTCTAATAGAATCCAAGATAGGTCATGGTTCTATCTACATAAACTTTCAGAAGTATAGTCATCTCTAGGCATATTGTGCTGCACGTTTACGCTTGTCATTTGAGTCGTGGAGGAGTAGTGCAGTGCTAATACGTGTATTCTATTAATATTTCCTGCACTGCAACGGCACTGCAACTACGCTGCAACTGCGCGTATCCTGCAAATGAACTACTTAACACCTGTCGTGTTACTATATTTCAATCTAATAAATTGGATTTTTACTTAATGTTGACTGCTATAGTTTCAAACCCCATTGCCCTTTGTTACCGGCGTGGAGGTATTTCTAACTGAAAATAAGCTTTTCTTAATCATATATTCCCACAAATATCTCTCAAAATAAAACAAATATTTCGTAATTAAAATCACCGATTCAGATTATTAATTTCACTTCTCAAAATTTACCTTACACTAACGTTAGCAAAATTGTAAATTGTCTCTTTCAAAACTTCTGTCACCGCTATACAAATGTCAAAACAATTTATCAGAATACGATTACATTGCAGGAAACGTGCAGGTGCAGTGTCGACTTTTTAACAGAATCACAACTTATTTAGTTCAGTGTTGCTACAATGTCGCTGCTGTCAGATCGACAAATAACATCAAAATGTATACATTTTGACACGGCGTGCTGCAGTGGCAGAGCGAATAACAACCCAAAATGCAAACATCCTAAATGACCTTTTGTATTGTGCCTATAGGTGAATAAATATTATATATTGTATTATTTATACAACATTGACGGGAGGCATACAAGCATAGGCTCATCTGATATAAAGTTGTAACCGTAGCCTATGAACATGTGTAATATTAAGTACCTCGCCATCTCTGCTGTTAACATAGCAACTCCTTGGGAGCTTACCGATAACCTCACTTACATGCAGGAACACAATAACTCTCAAGGGAGTTATTTTGCTGCAGTTCCTGTGAGGTGGAGGGATTGATGGGCTGCTATGAGTTTTGTTTCTAAACAAAATGGGAATCTTTCAAATATATGGGACACACCACGAGTTAAATAGAATTTCATAAAAAGTACAACTCATACGTGTGTGTGCACATTCATATATATACTCTTTTATTTTCATGTTGTATTTATTACGAATTATAACTATATTGTTAAATCGTGAGATATATCTGTAAGATTTCAATTATTTGGAATATTTATTTACAGTCATTGCACCAAAATCTGAGAGATATTTGGAGGAAGCAACTCATTATAATGATGTGAAGGTGCCTGAGGAGTTGCAGAATCGAATAGCAGCTAAAGTTTCTGCTCTTATCAATAAAAATATTAAGTTTGTTGATGTGGAACAAAATGACGTTAAGTGAGTATGTAAAATATTTGGCTTCGCCCACTTTGGTCACTAAACTTACGTAACCAGTTACAAGAAAAGATTTTTCTTTTGCTGTTTGGTAACTAGTGAGAGAAAAAATATTTTTCCACTTTTGTAACTTTTTGATAGTTATGAACGTGGATAAGTCGCATTGCATACTATCAACTCATATTTCTTTTAAGAGAACCGTTTCCTTTATAACAGTGATCATATTTTTTTATTAAAAATATCATTACTAAGAACTTACTTCAGCTCGTGTTGTTTTTCAGAACAGCTTCCTTCATAACAGACAATTTTCTGTTCTGGCGCTTCGCCGGCCGCTGCCCCGGCTCGTTTCTTCGCTCGCTCGGCTCGCGCGCTGTAGGGTCGCAATTCTACCTAACACTCTTCCTCGCTTAGTTCCTTGTCGTCGTCCATTATTAAATGGATTGAGAAATATTTTCGTACTTCTGATAATAGTAGGTACCTACTTAAAAAGTTATGTGAAAAACACTTTACTATGTCGATGTTATTTTCTTTTTATAAAAACAAATATCTCGGGTTACAAAAATGGAAATAATTTCATCTACGAAAGTAGAAAAATAATTCTTCTTTCACAATTAGTTACCAAACAGCGAAAGAAATTCTCTTGCAACTGGTTACGTAAGTTTAGTTACCAAAGTTGGCGAAATGAAATATTTGCCTGTTGACGCAACAGTAGTGATAGATGCATGTATTGTCTGATATGTGTGGTAGATATGTACAGTGTTAGTACTCCTTTTACTTATGTTAGTATTTTTGCACCATGTGGATTGTTGCGAAAACCTGGCCATGACTATTTTCATATGGAATTTTTATTAATTACTATATTATAAGTAATTAATGTAAAGTATATCTAAGTGGCCTCGAGAACCCAATGGCAAATAAAGAGATTTTAAGATAGAAACTTATATGAAGAACAGACATGATATGGCTTATTAATTAATACAAAATCATAATAGTTGAAAGTTTTGATATTTATGACAGTGCTATCAATAGTAAATAACTTACGAAATAAATATATGTATTACATTAAACTCACTTACTTAATAAATATTTGTTTGCAAGAATCGTAAGAACATTTGACGAGCTCAGTGACGCAGTGGTTAGTAATGTTATTTTGCGGTTTAGTGTGAGTGAGGTTACCAGTAAACTCCTTAGGAGTTGCTGTAGTAGCAGCAGAGGTGGCATCGCGCGAGCGACACTTAACATATTGCAAGTGTTCATAGGCTAAGGTTTGGTAGTTCATAGGCACTTGTAGGTGGGCCTTATGTTTATCTGCATCCCAACATTGTTTAAAAAAAAGGAAAGCTCATCAATCATGGTGGCCATGGTGCTCATTCATTATGTTTCATCTTAATCCCAAAATTATGTTTAAAGATTATTTAATTAAAAATAGTGCGTTGATCTTAGAACGCGTTACGTCATTTGTCCGTAAACAACTTACCAATCCTAAAAGCTATGTAACAAGTTACATACAAGTTAATTAAGTATTACAAACTTTCAAATAGTTTTAATATCAGGAATTAAATAATAGTTTTAATTGTTTGTAGTTTGATTACAAACAAATGAGTCACCTTTTTTATGTGGCATTTTTTATATATATTTTCTTGGAAGAGGGAGAAAGTTATGGGTCATATAAAGATTTATTTATTTAAAGTTTTATTTTTTATGGTATCAAATCCATTATGATTTAATTTTAAACACCTTTTGAAATGTTGCTCGATTCTCTATTGAGTTAATTGTTACCTCACGTTCTTTAATTTTTTTTTTCAGAAAGCGTAAAATTAAAGGTGGCGTAAAATTATTTAAACAATCTGATTCTTTGTTGACGTGCGAAGATCCAAAAGATACATACACAGATAAACATAACGCCGAATCCAGGAAATTAAAGAAGAAACGCCGGCAGATCGACGCAGAGGCAAACTTGGATGAAGACGGTAATGAATGCACTATATATTACAAATAATAACTCTGCACCGCTCGCCGACGGCGGGGAGTTCACCCTCACACGCTGGAATGGTCGCGTACTGTGTGGTTCCAGAGAAGTTTTCGGCCGAGAACTCTCAAGTTGTGTAATGAGCTCCCAGCTGAGATTTTTCCAAGGTACTATACAGCATGGGGTTCTTCAAGAACGACGTGAAGAGGCTTTTAGAGGGTCGGCAACGCATGAGTGGCACCCCTGGCTTTGCAAATTTCCATATGCGACGGTGACTGTTTACCATCAGGCAGGCCGTATGCTTGTTTGCCACCTTAGTGGTATAAAAAAAACGAGTGTGCTTTAGATCACACGACTGAAGCAAAACTTCTTTAGCTCCATAGTGTGATACAGACGATAGGCCTGCACTGTGTCTTACATATACGAAGCTTAACTCGCTATGAGAGAAAGAAAATGTGTGCTCGCACCCCTCTCTCTTGCCCCTATAGTAATACGAAACGTAACTCTCTCTCTTTCTATCTCCACTAACTTATATCTCCCTCTCAACTTCCGTTCGCCTCGCCCGATCACACTTTTCGTAACGCTCTCCTCACGCATTATTCACCAGCTTACTCCCCGAGTCGGGCGTGCGTGAAGAAAGTTTTACTTCAAAAAAATATACTAGCGGACATGACATTGTCCTACCGCCGTCTCATAGCCCCACCGACCTCGTGGTCATATGAGCGGAATCGCGGGGGATGCACACGGCACTGGCTGACATCAGCGATCCACAGCGCGCCTGTCTGCTCAAATCGGCTGTAAACCGCGCGCAAACATACCCCTGCCATGCAATTCTGTAAGAGCAAACGTCCTTACATCCTCGGAAACATCGGCTGTTACAGCCTTGAACACAAAATTGCAATTCTTTGGTGTCGCTTTTCATGGTTGTGCGAAACTAGCGCCGCAAGGCTGCGTTTGGAATTGGATTTCTACAAGGCAAACAGCCTCGCGCACGCTTACAGCCTTATAGAATATCAAATAATTTAGCCGTGATCGCAGTAGACGATGTCAAAGCTGTGACATCTGTGATCACAGCGACGCACACAGCCATTACGAGTCGCTTAGAGAATTGCATGGCAGCACGCTCCCACGGAGTTCTTTTTATCAGTATCCATTTTTGCGGTTGGAATCCTGGCATGTACCATTAACTTCGTGTTTTCTAAATTATCAGTCGCTCGGCGGCGAAAGAAAATACCGCACGACCCAGTAATTATATTTCGATAGACGTGTGACCTTACCTAAGAAAGGTCTGGTTTTCCTTCTAGGCAGTGGAGGTCTGACGGCAGTCGCTCCATGTCAAAATCAGTATCTTCGCCAAATTTTTAGGCTTAGGTAGCGGACCCCGCCAATTCCTAATGGATTAGGAAACTGGATAACGGTAGGAAGAAGTATTTTGTATGAATAAATGACGCCAGTAGTTAAAAAAGATAAAAAGATAAAAAAAAGATAAAAATTCTTTATTTGCCTTTAGACCCTCACGGGCACTTAGACACGTCTTACATTTTCAATATTATATCTTATCAGTATTTTTTTTTAAGTTTTCTCTTTTTTAATCTACCAGCATTTCAAATGACCATTGGCGAAGAAGAAATGCCGAAAGAAACTTGCCAATATAGGTCTTTTTTTCCAAATCATCTTATACATATTACAATAAATATAATGAGTGTACATATAGTGATATCAAGTGGTACAATTAAAGTTATATTAATTCATGTGCTGAATCATTTCCATACATCTCTGTCAGTTAGATATTCATCGATTCTATAATAACCCTTCTTACATAGAGTATTTTTGATGTGTCTTTTGAACATATAGTCAGGCAAGGACAGAACAGTTTCAGGTAATTTATTGTAGAATCGAATACAATTTACCACAAAAGATCTATTAGTCTTAGCAAGTCGATGTACTGGCATACGCAATCTATTCCTGCTCCTAAGATTTTCAGTACATTTTGAAAACGAATTTATATTTTTACGAGCATACATAATGTTCTCATAAATATATTGAGAGGTAACCGTGAGGATATTTATTTCTTTAAATAGTTCTCTAAGTGATTCCCTGGAGCCCATGTTATAAATAGAGCGGATGGCTCTTTTTTGTAATATGAAAATAGTTTCTATATCAGCCGCTCTTCCCCACAACAATATACCATATGACATAATGCTGTGAAAGTAGCTGAAATAGACTAAGCGAGCGGTAGCCACATCCGTCAATTGTCTAATTCTCCTAACGGCATATGCGGCAGAGCTGAGCTTACTGGACAGTTTATTTATGTGAGGGCCCCACTGCAATTTTGAGTCTATCGTAATTCCAAGAAATACAGTATCATTAATAAATTCTAGTATATTATTGTCAACAAAAACTTGTGTATTGGAAGACGCCACATTTGGAAGACTAAATTTTATACATTTGGTTTTAGTTGAATTTAATAAAAGATTATTGCATGTGAACCAATTTAGAATGGCAGATAGAACACTATTTACCTTGTCAATATTTTCGCACCGGCGAGCAACATTAAAAATTAAAGAAGTGTCATCGGCAAACAGTAGTATATCCGCCGTTTTCTGCACCATGTATGGTAGATCATTTATATATACTAAAAATAAAAAGGGTCCCAATATAGAGCCCTGGGGCACCCCAATATTAACATTACTGCCTTTAGATTTGACCCCATTTATGTCAACTGTTTGTATTCTATTGTTTAAGTAAGTTGCGATCAAATCATGGGCTTTACCTCTAACTCCATAATAGCACAGCTTGAGCAATAATGTCCGATGGTCGACACAATCAAAAGCTTTGGAGAGATCACAGAATACCCCAATAGCATCCTGGGATCTCTCCCATGCGCTAAGAACATGCTTGACCAATGCCACCCCCGCATCTGTAGTTGATTTACCTGCTGTAAAGCCGTATTGTGCACTATGAAAAATTTCATTGGTCTTAAAATAGAGTTGTAATTGATCAAGCATTATCTTTTCGAATATTTTACTCAATACTGGCAAAATAGATATGGGTCTATAATTCCCCAGTTCACTTTTTTCACCAGACTTGAAGTTACATAGAGGGATTGCTTGCCAATGGGGTCGTTTAAACGACCCCGCCAGTCGGCAAGCTGAATCCCTCCGTGTAACGTACGTGTAGACGAGCTCGGTGGCGCAGTGGTGGAGCGCGCTGTTACGCTACTTTGACACCAACGCTCGTGGGTTCGATTCCCACGCAGTACAAACATTTGTGTGCATGAACATGTCTGTTTGTCTTGGTCTGGGTATTTTCTATGTATAATAAGTATGTATTTACAAAAAAAATGCATTTACGTATGTTTATCCGTTGTCTAGTACCCATAACACAAGCTTCGCTTACGTTGGGGCTAGATGGCGCTGTGTAATTTGTCCGACAATATTCATTTATTGATATTCAACGACTGGCGTCATTTATTCATACAAAATGCTTCTTCTTTCCACCGTACGCGGCAGTAGCCGAACGAGCCGACCGCAGGAGATGGCAACCAAGCAGCCGCCCGCGTACACGACGAACCTATCGGTTACTACGGATGAATTCCATGCGAATAGGAGACTTAACTAATGTTTAAGAGTGTTCCAATTTTCTTCAGTACATTGTAAAATGCGTTTGGACGCGGCTCGATGTGTGTCGGTCGGTGAAAATAGTCCCCAAATCGTGCCGTGGGCAAATTCTAGGCTACCTACAAATGGTTTATTTTTTTTCCTTTCTTATACAACGTCGGAGGCATGCAAACATACGGCCCACCTGAGCAGCAGTTACCGTAGCCTATGAACACTTGTAATGCATTAAGTATCACTTGCGCGATGTCACGTTAGCACAGCAACTCCTTAGGACCTTACTGGTGACCTCACTCACACGCAGGAACGCAACAGCCCTCTAGAGTTTTCGGCGAAATGGAGGTAATTTCCCAATCTAGTGGCTGTGATATGCTACGGTAAACATTTAGCATCTCGGCGATCTACAGAGAAAACACCTGAATTCACGAACTTTTTTTATTTTTTAGATAAAGTTAAGGCAGTAGCTGTCTCTGGCCAGTATGTATTGTCTAAAGAAGAAACCAAATGCTGGAAATCAAGACGGAAAGAAAAGCTATTCAAATACGAGAAGCACGGCAACATTCTGAGGGCTATTGAATAAAACTAATTTATTTCTAATCTTGTTTTTACTTTTTAATTTTTCTTTAATACGAATGGCAAAGAAAGAGGGAAGTAACAGCCCAGTGTATAATAAACCAACCTATTGAGCAGTTGGTCCCTTCGTATTGGCATGTACCACTAAATCGGATTTGTAATAATCACTTGCTCGACGGTGAAGGAAAACATCGTAGGAGGGACTTCTTCCCGCGCTTTTGACGAGTTACATTGTTGTTTTACTTGAAATTTTTACAATTCAGTATAAAATTAGTTTTGTGTGACAATTTCGATAGTATTTTGTAACATAAGTGCTAGTGAAATTATACAGTAATGAAAAAACTCAAATATAACACGTTTATGCACTTTTTGGAAGACGTGAGTAAGTTCATCAAGAAAACCTTGTAAACATCACTATCGTTTTACGGGTGGTATTTAAACTTGATTGGGTCTGGGTACCCTTCCCAATTATTTTTTCAGCACAGTTCCTGAATCTGGAACATAGAATTAAGATTTTGATATGGTTCTAAACTGAAGACTTTGACACTGGCATAAAGTAGCAACACTATTGCCATATATTAAAAAAAAAACATCGTAGGGTGACCTTACGTCACGTCCTAGAAATTATATTTCAGAATACGTGTGACCTAATCTATAGTCTGGATCTGAAGTCGGCAGCGGCTCCACGTCAGAACCAGTATCTTCGCCAAATCCCCCCGCCGATATGTTTTTTTTATACTACGTCGGAAGGCATACAAGCATACGGCTCACTTAATGTAAGGCGGATACCGTAGCCTATGAACAATTGTAATACATTAAGCATCATTAGCGTGATGTCTTCTCTGCTGCTAACACAGCAACTCCTTAGGAGCTTACTGGTGAGGCGGTCACAATCCTCCAGGGACTTGTTTTTTGGCCGCGGTTTTCTGTGAGGTGGGGGTACTTTCCCATACGGGACGATTTGATGCGGCATACATTTCTTAAAAATTAACATGCTAGGAATGCATTATTATTTTAACGACTAACATGGGCAGCGCTAGATGATGCCTCGTGGAGAGGCAAAACGCGTGTGACCGCAGCAGCCAGGGCAGCTACGGTGGATTCTTCTTCTTAGCTTTGTCTCGTTTCCTGCCCCGTTAGTGTTGGCGGGGTCCGCTACCAAAGCCTAAGGATTTGGCGGAGATACTGATTTTTAGGGTTCCGTACCCAAAGGGTAAAACGGAACCCTATTACTGAGGCTCCGCTGTCCGTCCGTCCGTCCGTCTGTCACCAGGCTGTATCTCATGAACCGTGATAGTTAGACAGTTGAAATTTTCACAGATGATGTATTTCTGTTGCCGCTATAACAACAAATACTAAAAAATAGAATAAAATAAATATTTAAGGGGGCTCCCATACAACAAACGTGATTTTTTTGCCGTTTTTATAGATAATGGTACGGAACCCTTCGTGTGCGAGTCCGACTCGCACTTGGCCGATTTTTACATGGAGCGACGGCCGTCAGACCTCCAACACCACGCCACACATCTTTCAAAATATAATTTCTTGGACGCGCGGGTTTCCTCACGGTGTTTTCCTTTACCGCCGAACAAGTGATTATGTAAATAAATCCGAAAATATGAATTTAGTGGTACATGCCAGGATTGGAACCGGGTACCTGTTGATCATCACTAGTTCGGTTTTTATCCACTATCTATATATCACTTGATGAGAGTCCGGTCTTCGAACACTAATTTCAAGTTTTAATTTGGCACTAACATAAATAAAAAAATGCCAAAACAAAAATTGGAAGTTTTACGCAAGTAAAACGGTCAGTAATGTGAGGTAAGCACCACACGATCGACTTACTCTCTGTTCGACAAAGTGAAACCATAGCGCGATTCACGATTGCGACAGCGCCATCTAGTCAGAAACGAAACAAATTTGCAACTCATTGGGTTCAATTATTGTACTATAATAGTTAAATTTGCTTGAAACACAGTTTTAAGGTTCTTATATATCGTCGGGAGGCATACAAGCATACGGCCCACCTAATGTAATGCGGTTACCCTAGCCTATAAAAGTTTAGTATTACTCGCGTGGCCACCTCTGATCCTAACACAGGAGGAGGAGCTTACTAGCCCTAGGAGCTTACTGCCATGCAATTCTCTAAGCGACTCGTAATGGCTGTGTGCGTCGCTGTGATCACAGATGTCACAGCTTTGACATCGTCTACTGCGATCACGGCTAAATTATTTGGTATTCTATAAGGCTGTAAGCGTACGCGAGGCTGTTTGCCTTGTAGAATTCCAATTCCAAACGGAGCCTTGCGGCGCTAGTGTCGCACAACCATGAAAAGCGACACTAAGGAATTGCAATTTTGTATTCAAGGCTATAACAGCCGATGTTGATTTAAGGTTGGATGTAAGGATGTTTGCTCTTACAGAATTGTATGGCTGGTGACCTCACTCACACGCAGGAATACAACAACCCCCTAGGCTAGGGAGTTGCTATTTGGCTGCGGTTTTCTGTGAGTTGGAGGTACTTCCCCAGACGGGCTGCTTTGCACCCAGACCAAGACAAACGGATATGTTCATGCACACAAATGTTTCACAAGTCCAACGAGATGCCCGGCGGGCGTTGCCCACCTACCGACATTCGTAATTTGAGTGGACCTTACGGCGTATATACAGACAGTGGTGCTGAAGGTGTCTGCTCCTGAGCTGTATCGCCTTCCTATCTGTACTGACACGCCTTTTCGCGATATTATGCTCTACTGGCTAAGCACCGTCTTCGTGAAAGACTGCTAATGCTTACCTGGTGCCCGTAAAAAGGCAATATATCCGACGCATCGAATTACATTCTAATTGATGGAGCGTGTGATAAACAAGCGTCTCCTTGCATACTTGGAAGATCATGGTTTAATCGGCCACAGTCAATGCGGCACTCACCACGGTCGTTCAACTGTTGGTCTCCTTGCTAGTGTAATTTAACTTCCGTTGGACTTAATAAAATTGAGAGTTTTAAAACTCGTTGGCTGGAGTCCCGCAAGGCACTGTGCTGTGCGCGACACTACTTCTACTGCATATCAATGACATGCAAAAGACTCCTGGAGTGTCGTAGGAGACGGCACAAAGAAAAACATCAACAACAAATAAACAAAGGGGAAAAGAGGCAACAGGGTCACCTCGCATACAGATATATTCTGCGATGTACCCGCCCGTTAAGCCTGATGATTATTGTACAATACCTCAAATGACAATGCACACAATAAACATACGGCCCCTAATCTCCGGCGACCACGCCATTCTACACTACTCCGAGGGTTGCGGTAGTGGCGGAGCAAGGAGTGCGAAGAATATATTTACATATAACTGGCGGAGATATTACTGGTTATATATGAAGATTTATCCTCCTCAGGCCTGGCGTCCCCTATAAGCGACCATTTTTCTAGAGCTGTCATCTTGCGGTTTTTGTATGAATCAATACGTATATTATTAGCAGATTCGCTTGTGATTGGACGCCGCGAGTGGGAAAAAATATTCGTGTGAATTTATCGCCCGTTTTTGAAGAATTTTGACAGTTCGAAATTACCGGCAGCGAAACATGGCATCTAGAGGTAAGTTTTTATTTGAATTTGTTAAAATTAACGCAATTTCGAATGAAAACTAATGCAAACTGATATTTTAAGGGTACGAGGTGCATGTGTAACACAATATTTTTATATTTCTTCATGTATTTACATGAAAATAACGCCACCAACATAGTGTCCCCTAGAAGAGACTTCAGGTTTTAGGCTTAATAATATTTATAGTGTCATTTTTTATTTTTATGTGACAGATTTTTTTATTGTTATGTTTTTTATAGCAATAAGTGACGAAGAGATTAGAAGAATTATAGAATTTGATGGCAACGATTCCGAAGTTGACGGCTTGTCTGATGATGATGCCGAAGGCTCTCCCATTCCAGAGCCACGACTCCAAGAAACCGAAGATGAGAATTCGACCGACGATTCAAGCGATGACGACGTGCCGTTGGTTACTGTTGCTGCTAGTCATGAGGTATGACCGTCCACTTTATTTCAAACACCAAGACAGTTTTGCGCCATATTCACCAGGCATGTATGTTCAACCTTTAGCTGCAAGTCGTGTTCGGGTGTTAGAAGAACCGATGGCATATTTTTCTAGATATATTCCCAAAGCTACATACGAAACATTTAGTTCCTATTCAAACCAGACTTATTTGTTAAATAAAGGTCAAAATTTGAACACAACTGCGGAAGAAATACAATTGTTTTTTGGAATAACTTTAGCTATGAGCTATTTGGGCTTACCAATAATCCGAATGTACTGGGCTAATAAAACGAGGGTAGCAATGATAGCTGAGCGAATGACTAGAGACAGGTACTTCAAACTTCGTTCAAATTTAAAACTGGTAAACGATCTTGAAGTAGATGAAGGGTCTAAGCAAAGTAAGTTCTGGAAAGTTAATCCTTTAATTGAGACTGTAAGAAAAGCTTGCCTAGATACTCCTAGAACTCAAAATATAAGTGTTGATGAGCAGATGATACCCTTTTGGGGGCAAGTTTCTATGCGGCAGTTCATCAAGGGCAAACCAAATCCTTGTGGGCTAAAAACTTTGTCTGCACTACCCCAGATGGTGTGCCTCTAGATTTTTTTATGTACGAAGGTAAAGGGGATACAATATTTCCAAGCAATCAAGCTGAAGGCTTTGGTATTGGAGAAAAAGTCGTTTTGAAGTTGGCAGAAACTTTGCCTGAAGGAGCAAAGTTATATATGGACAGATACTTTACTTCACCTCAGTTATTGGATAAATTACGTGAAAAGGGAATGCAAGCCACAGGTACGCTTAGAAAGGCGAAAATACCATCAAACTGTAATTTTAAAACTGATAGGCAGCTGAGCAATCAAGGGCGTGGATCTTCAGATCAAGTTGTTCGAAGTGATGGTAATCTAGCATGCCTGAAGTGGTTTGACAACAAAGCAGTTGTCACAGCATCATCTGTTGACTCAAAATAACCTGTAAACAAATGCAGACGTTGGTGTAAAAAATTGAAAATGTACATTGATATTGACAGACCTTTTGCAATTCAGCAATATAATAACATGATGGGAGGCGTAGATATGCTGGACAGAGTCATCAGTTTTTACAGAATCAAGGCACGTTCAAAGAAATGGACTATTCGTTTGATTTTTCACTTTTTTGATTTTGCAGCAGCTGCTGCATGGCTTGTATACAGAAATGAAGCCCAATTGTTAGAACGTCCAAAAAAAGATATTCTGGACTACTTGGACTTTAAAGTAGAAATTGCTAACTCATTGCTTTATTTTACACCACAGAGGGAACAGATACATATGTATGTTGAATATGATTCGGACTCAACTGAAGAACTAGTTAGCCGTAAAAAAAAATATGTTCCTCAACCTCCAACTCAGCTAAGAACAGCTATGGCTGGTCATCTTCCAATGATTGACGAGCAAAATAGCAACCACAGATGCAGAATGCCAGGATGCAATAGCAAGAAAGCAAGAGTGTATTGCTCAACATGCAAGATGCATTTATGCCTTGTAGTTGGCAGGAATTGTTACAAAAGTTACCATGATTCTTTGTAACAGTCCCTTTTTTAAGTAACATTTGTAACAATTCGTTTCAACATGTTTATCAGATAATAAATGTTAAATTCGATATAATTTGTTTTTCATTACAGAACTGTAAAATATAAACGTTGACACCCAGAGTCTCCTATAAGAGGCGCGCGATTTAAAAAAAACCAGCCAATAGATATTTTTTTTAATATTTTTCCGTTGTTTTTTATTATCTACTCATGTAACCTACAAAGGTTCATTTCAATCGCAAACACAAAAATGCCTTGGGTCTGAGGAGGATAATTAACTGGATTGTAGCCTGTAAAAGTTTAGTACATATGGCTGATAGAGTCCAATAAAGGTTGAGTACATATGGCTGATAGAGTCCAATAAAGATTGAGTACATATGGCTGGCAGATATAGCTGAATATGACTTTGTGTTTGTGGCCCCTAAAAGTTAAGTGCATATGGCTGATAGAGTCCAATAAAGGTTGAGTACATATGGCTGGCAGATATAGCTGAATATGACTTTGTGTTTGTGGCCCCTAAAAGTTGAGTACATATGGCTGATAGAGTCCAATAAAGGTTGAGTACATATGGCTGGCAGATATAGCTGAATATGACTTTGTGTTTGTGGCCCGTAAACGTGGAGTACATATAGCTGATAGAGTAATAAATGTTGAGTACATATAGTTGGCAGATATAGCTGAATGTGGCTTTGTGTTTGTGGCCCCTAAAAGTTGAGTACATATGGCTGATAAAATCCAATAAAGGCTGAGTACATATGGCTGGCAGATATAGCTGAATATGGCTTTGTGTTTGTGGCCCGTAAAAGTGGAGTACGAGTATGGCTGATAGAGTTGGATAAAGGTTGAGTACATATAGCTGGCTTATATAGCTGAATATGCCTTTGTGTTTGTGGCCCGTAAAGTCTGATCGAGTGGGTAGAGATAACGCCAAATAAGCATTTGCTTTTGTGATCCAATAATAATATAATAATAAATAAATTTGAGTAGATTTGGATGGTATTATATATCGATGGATTGTATAGAGTATATTAAATATACATTTGCGTTGGTCATTATTCGATAGTAAACCCAGACTAAATAATGACGCTATAATAAATATCATTTCATTACTGTATGATCGTCATTGACAGGACAAGTCATTGGTGTGGCCCATTATGGTGTGTTTAAAATATTCAGAGAAGAAGTCATTGATTTTATTATTATGTTTTCCATGTGCAATTTCAATGGATTCAAATACGAAGACTTCAGAAAATTATGTAAGTTTGACTCTGACTTACATGTATATAAATTCAAAGATGTCTATCAGTGCCTCAGATTAATTGATACATTTCAGAATCATTGACTTAACTTACTGTTCACAGTTGAATTATGTACTGCCTGAAGAGAAGAACAAATGGGTGCGTGTACTTATGTACCTACGTGCGTGAGAAGTTATACTTCTCTGGCATCATTAAATAAATATTTAACATTAATAACTTAATAATATTTAGTATTATTTATATTAAATAACTAGCTGTGCCCGCGACTTCGTCCGCGCGGTATAGTTTTTTTTTTATTATTTATTTATATTAATATAAATAAATAAAATTTCTAAAATAAAGGTAACCTAAGTTACTCCTTATTACATCAGCTATCTGCCAGTGAAAGTCCCGTCAAAATCGGTCCAGCCGTTTCAGAGATTAGCCGGAACAAACAGACAGACGGACAGACAGACAATAATTGTAAAAATATTCATTTTGGTATATGTACTGTGTATACATCCAAATGCATTTAGTAAAAAGCGGTTATTTTAATATTACAAACAGACACTCCAATTTTATTTATCTGCGTAGAAGATTATTATTATATTATTACATATTATGTTATTATATATATATAAAAAAATGCGTAGTTATTTTATGTCACAAAAAATACGTATTCTGTGAAAATAATAAGAATAAAAGTGCAAAGTCCCCCGAAGGGAAGATATTTCCCCCTAATTTTAACAGTTTTTCATATTTTACGCAGGAACCCTAAATATTTACGGGATAAAAAGTACCCTATATTGTGCTCTGAACAGGCGTCTACCTATCAGTGAAAGTTCCGTCAAAATCGGTCCAGCCGTTTCAGAGATTAGCCGGAACAAACAGACAAAAATTGTAAAAATATTCATTTTGGTATATATACCGTGTATATATCCATATGCATTTAGTAAAAAGCTGTTATTTTAATATTACAAACAGACACTCCAATTTTATTTATCTGTATAGATAATATTTTAATTTATAAGAAGGGTTATTGGAGTAAAATTAAAAAACGTCTATCAAGTAGTAGTGGCGATGTTTATGGAATGTATTACATACAACTCAAATGTAAAATACAAATGTTATACATTTTTAACTATAGCGCCATCTACCGGTAATACCGTGAAACATTTAGCAGTTTTAACCTATTGCACATTTTTAACTATAGCGCCATCTAGCGGTAATATCATGAAACATTTAGCAGCTTCACTCTCGCTCTGTCTCTTTCTATTCCCCCTCCATGGTAGCGTTAAACGTTGTTGGTAGTCGCATTAGAAGTATAACTTCAAAAAGCTTAAAATGCGAAATCTTATTTAATGACATACTGATCTAAGTGTTTATTATCTATTTATAACTTCACGAAAAATCCCTTGCAGGGTAGGCAGAGAGTATCAAACTCAGTCTTTACACGCCTCATTCGCTTTTTTAACATTCGTAACTTTTTTTATGCACGCTCACCGATTTCTATGGCTGACATCGCCTGCGGCTTGGCCTTCCTCAGCTCCTACATCCTTCTACTTTCGCGTTGCATATCTGTTTAGTAATTCTCTCTTCCACATTCTACGTGTTCGTTCGTCCGACACATATCAACGGAACATGCACCTTCTTATTTTAACACCGACGCTCTCTTTTAGTCCAACTTTGTTTCTACCATTATCGTTACGAGCGTTATGTAAAATTTGCAAAACGTTCGCATTTCAACAGCGTTTCCCCAGTTCTCGTTTCCGTATATAAGCATTGGAACCAGCACAGTATTGTGTATAGCGACCTGTGCCTTCTTGCTCATGCTACCAAGAAGTTTTTCCAACGCTCCATTTACACTATTCCCAGCACTCACTCGCCACTCCACATCAGCGGTGTACCTTCCATACCTGCTGAAAGGGCATCCGAGATGTACTATCTCATCCAGTTATTCCAACACTTCGTCATCCACCGTCATCCTTACATTGGTTCTAGTTTCTTTTCTTTCAAATTATATCTTTCAAATATCATATTTTTTTCGCATCCAGTTGTAAGCCCTTCTCCATACAATTATCTTCTATTATTGTGACCAGTGTTTGCAGTTCAACTGACAAAACAGACAGTTCAGTATTTTAGTCAGTTCAGTATCTGTCAAATGCTGTTTCAAGATGCTTCTGGTCTATGGCTAGGTGTTTCTTCACGATATTATATAATAAAAAACTTAATCTATGCATTCCCTTCTTTTTATGAATCTTCCATGTGCCTCCCACAGCATTCCATCTGATTTCACCCTCGTTTTGATTTCAATTATTTTTCCATATACTTTTACTGTTAACCTCCTCAAACTGATGGTCCTATAGCTGATGGAGTCCAAGCGTGACTTCTTGCCTTTATACAAGGGTACGAAGAGTGCGCGTATCTAGTTCATTGGGGACTCTTCCAGTTCTTCAGCATAGATTGCTTAAGTACTAGAAGGTGTCCCGGATAAAAGTGCCATCTAGTTTGATCATCTCAGCTGTAATCATATCAATTCGCAACGACTATCATTTTTTCAAGCTTCGCATCGACCCTTCAATCTCAGTGTCAACCTCCAAGGCATACATAAGTGTCTATTAAAGCTCGTTAAATTCGCATAACACTTAAATGAATTATAATTACTCTACTTGCAGTAAAGGAAGGCTTACATGAGTAACTGTAGCTAACTCATCAAAGTCAAAATCTTTTTATTCTGTAAAAATGGCTACATTTGTTTGGAATCGTCACAATTTTTTTCCCTACCGTGCAGTTTATGACTAGGTGAGCACTGATAAAAATACTGCCAAAAACTCAGGCATCCCTCTTTTGATATCCAAACAAATTTACATAATTTATTAATTACTTTATAATTGGATCGACTCAATCCCAGGCATTTTTACCATTAATATAGTCAGATACTTTATAATATGCCCTGCTACACAATTTGGCTTTAATAGTAGTTTTAAATTTGTTTATTGACAATTCTCTTATATTGCTGGGAAGTTTGTTATAGAACAGTAAACATTGCCCCATAAAAGAATTACCTATTTTGTGGAGACGGCTTGCATGTAACACAAGATTATGCTTAGGTATATCTAGTATTTATGTTATGAGTATCACTCTTTTTACAAAATGAGTCTACGTTTTTATGGACATACAAAAGATTTTCATAGATATATTGCGATGCGACTACGGCATCTATTGGTATATATCTCATGTTGCAGACCTAGTACCTGCCGACGCAGTAGGAAACTTTTTTTCAATAAATAAACATATGCAATTCAATTCTAATATCGTATTGAGTAGGTAAATCGTCTTCAACTTCAACGTCTATCGATTTCAACTTTGATCAAAATAAGATTTAATTAATTAATTAATTTAATAAGGATCACCAACGTAAGATACAACAGTACAACGTAAATACATAGGTTTCGCTTTTAAATACAACATATAATTGTATATATGTATTTCATCAATAATCTTTAGTTCTACAAGGCATCGTCAAGATTATCTTGCGTTACTCAATAATCATTGTATCAATTAACATACTTTTAAAATGAACATTTTATTGGAGGCTCCTACAAGTAAAATTAACTTTGCATAAAAATTGTGATAGAAACATTAATGTAAGAGACATTTAAAGACGCTTACGGAAATGCTAGGTGAAATTTTGCCATTGTTCTTTGCAAATTGTTTTTATTTCTAGGGTCCTTACTCTATACGATTTAAGGAATATCGTTTATGCAATGGGCCCAAGAGATACAACGTCACTGACGTGCAATATATTAAGGATGACTTCTCTGACATAGCCCAGTTCAACGTAACGTTATTTGATGATGTAATAATCGACGAGGTACATATTTTTGTTGTTCTTTGTATATTTGGATTTAGCGGTATTATTCAAAATATGGTGCTGAGTAATGATTGATTAGGGGACAGAGGCAATCACTAAGGAAGACTTTCGAAGATTTTCTTATACTCGTGGTGGACATCGAGAGATGTGATCAACCTTAATTAATTTTATTTCATATTCTACTTAGGTAGCTAATATATATATATATGGTATACCTGACTAAAAGACTATTGTAACATTTTAGAGGAATAACTTACATGTATTTAAACTACCTTTAACTTTTGTTCTTATAAATACTAAATACCTAATTACAGTTGAACTAGTAGCAAGTTGGTTGTTATTTTATAGATTTTGTAGGTTTTTATTTAATTTTAAAATATTTAGAATATTTTTGGCTAGATGTTCAAAGTTAACTATTACAAAGAAGTATAAATAAGTAAGCTGAATAAATATTGAAAGGATTGAATTATTTATTTCAGGTCTATAAATGATGATGATATGAATATGTTTTTGAATTCGAAATAATTTTAAGTTAGCCGCAAACATTAAATCAAAATATAAACTACAAAATATATTCAAAGTAACCAAAAAATGTTACAAACTCATTAAACTTGCAGCTTGTTTCTGACGCAAAAGTTACCTGGGCCGTTTTTACAATTGTGAAATGTTATCCACTCTGATCTTCGTAGACATAGGAAACACTCGTGCTGCATGACTATTGCAATGATTACAAATTACAATTAGTACAAATGATTAACAAGAGAACCAACCTAAGTTACTCCTTTCTAGAAGATTTTTTGATATGACATTATGGTATCGGTGTCGGTTTGGTTAAACCCTGATATAAAATAAACATTCTTTGCAAGTCCGGTGGTTAAGTAGCAATGGATACTTTAATATCGAGAGCTTTGTACCTGGCCAAGACATATGTGTACGTGAACATGTCTGTTTGTTTTGGTCTGGATATTTTCTGTGACATAATAATGCACAGATAAGATAATAAAATGCATAATTATACAAAAACAAGCCAATGACCTTCTAGTTCATGGTTTACATTCACAATCACAACGATCATAATCATTTTGTATTCAATTGTGTCGAATTCGACATAAAATAACATGGCTGTCGTTTCCTAAAATATATTTCATGTGAATTATAATTTGATAGGTAAGGGTGACAGTGTACTCCGTGAAAGGACAATATCGTTCTATATTATGGAATTTCAAGTTCAAAAATCCGTGCTTAAACATCGTCGTCTCCAGCCTGATTCAAAATCTGGATAAAAATGCAAAGGATTGCGTTTTGCGTAAGGTAGGTTTCTTCATCAACGGATCATCCTCCCATAAACTGTTGGGGTATAAACCGCGCGCTCTCTATCACCTTTAGAGCCAAGTTATATTGGTGCAGCGTGCCAACAGGCAAACGCGCCTCTACCAAAAGAGATCGCTATACTCTTTTTATATTCTTTATTTTATAAGCCATACCATGCCATGAAAAAGTTACTTTACAGAAGACTGAAAATAACTATTCCTACGAGTTGTATTCGTGCAGACGGGTGAGGTTATTATACCGGTGAGGAGCTAATATAGCAGGGAGTGGCAACACACGAGAGATTTCTAAAAAATATTAGATTTTGTAATGGATAATTTAAACAGAACTATACACAGATGTTTGATAATGGCAAACCAATGTGTTGAAGCCTGACAAATAATGTAGGCACGAAGATGCAAATATGAAATTATTGCCACTTAATACCTGAGGCGCATATAATTGTGGCCTACCATCATACATTTTTATTTCCCTCTCGCCTTGCAACCGTTTGTACGACAGTGCACAAATATTGTATTTAAATAATTTATTAAAGAACTTTTAACTTGAACTTGAAGAGTTTCATTCATTAAAAGCTCCAGTGTCATCAAAGACACTATGGTAACTGCAAATATACTTACTTGTGAGATTTTATGGGTTACTTTTAAACACAATATTGATTAATAGAAATAAAACTTTTAAATCGCGACAGTGGCGCCATATTGGTTTAATAATGGTGGTGACTTAAAATAAATACTACCTACTGATGAAATTCTATATCACATTTGCAAAACTAAAGTCGAAGTTACGAGACGGATACTGTATACTTTGACCTTTCAATTGAGTTGTAATGACAACCCAATGGTTTCTCTTCGAAAGAAGCTCCACTATTATGCAATAGATAATCATTCTTTTCTTTTATGACGAAGCGACCATATTCTATTCCCGGAGGCGCCGTTGTTAGTAACCTTACTTTGAAGCCAACGCTCGTGGGTTCGATTTCCACACAGGGCAAACATTTGTGTGCATGAACATGTCTGTTTGTCTTGGCTTGGTTGTTTTCTATGCATAATAATTACGTATTTACAAAATAAAAATGTATTTAAGTATGTGTTAGTTGTATGGTAACCATAACATAAGTTTCGCTTACTTTGGGGCTAGATGGCGTTGTATAATTTGTCCGAAAAAAAGTAAATATATATTTTAAGCGTCCATAATTATGCTACCGTATTTCCAATTGCGAACAATGGTTTCTTTTAATTATTTAAAAAGGTAGAGGATTCGGAGTAGTAATTGTAATTTTTATTCCAACGGTGAGCATGCTCCACCGCGGCATTTTATTATTGCTAGAATTATATAATTACTTATATATATAATATTTATATACATATACATATGCGAATGCCCGTTTGTTTGTTACGCTTTCACGCGAAAACTACTCAACCGATCATCATGAAACTTTGTACACATATTCTTGGAGGTATCAGAAGTAACATAGGATACTTTTTTTTTTAAAAAGAAAAAATATTTTTTATCAATGCGATCGAAGCCGCGGGTAAAAGCTAGTAAGTAATAAAATTATAAATTGCCTTTGTTTGCAAGAGCCCTCTTGCTAGATTTAAGTCAAGATTTGCAGGAATTGGTTTACGTTGAACGTAGAATGGTTACCAATGGTATGGGTAAGGGTTGGTATGGAACTCAAAATAAGTCAGAAATAATTAATCAATGGTTTTTATTTCAGGGTCGATTCAATTTTACTTTAAACTTGAGAGAGACTACGGCGTCTATGATAGGAAGATCATTTTTTTATGGCGCTTTTCCAGTGAAAACTATTGTTGTTTCAAAGAAAGGAAACGTATTTTGTTGTTATGAAATATTAGTTTTTGAAAAGAAAGAGTAATCAAGAAGTCCATCAACTGATATTTGAACTCACAGCTGCAACTAATTTCTATGCATCCAACTCATCTAAATCACACTGGAAAACACGAAATTCAAGTATTTAAGCATTACTACTAAGCTGTACCCAATTCCAGTTAAGTAGCACAATATTGTAACGTAATAAGCGGCTATCTGCTATACTGCTTTGTGTGCTTTCGCCATCAGTCAGTTTATGCGAATTGAACCTACTAACATACTCGCTGCCGACTGCCAAGTGCTATGTGTGTAAGCCAGAAGCGAGAAGCCAGCAGCAGACTGGCAGCTGTGTCAGCGGTTACTTGCAACCGCTGACACAGCTGCCAGTCCGCATGTTCTCTTAGAAATCCGCCGTTTGAGCCAATAAGGTGGATCTGTGGATACTAAACGCAGAGACTACCACAGAGGGCAGAGGCTACTAGAACAGCTATGGCAGTGACGACGGGCCGACGCTAGTTAGGAAGAACTACATGGTGGTGAAAGCAGACACAAAGTATTGCATTAAATGTACTGTAAATTTAACGTTAATATCCAATTATTAAATTGAAATATATTATACTCTACAAGTGTTTTATTCGCTAATTTGGTTTCGACCCTACATTGTAGGAATTTTCCCATGTGTTTGGAAATAAAGCGTCACGGCGAAACTTTCACTTTGTGCTAACAATTAATATCAGTGCTCGTGCTTATAGGTAGACTGCACAGCACGGAGCAGTGCACCGTCAATTCCATATCTCGTCAATATGCTCCACAGTTCCTTTCGCACAACTCTATCAAATGCTTTCTCAAGATCTCAGAAAATTTCTGGTCTATGGCCAGATGCATCTCCACGCTATTGCGGAGCTTGAACCGTACATCTCCTATCATTTTAGAATCCTCCCTGTCCCATGACGACCTCTGCTTGTTTCTACAACCGCACCACTTACATTCACTGTCGCGTACAAATGTTTATCTTGTGAATAAATCGAAAGCCTTGGTGTTAAAGTAGATATTACTAACCATTCCAACATCAGGCTCATTCATTACGTCATTATATTGAACAAATTGTCTGATAATGTCATAAGAGGAAATTGATATATATGGTTAAAATAATATTTAAGTAGAGAACAAGCAACTGAACTAAATGCATAGACGCAATCTTACATCAAAAGTGAAGTAAACTATCTCTTAAAATTTCGTTAAGTGAAATATGGAATTCCCCAGGGTAGTTTTCTAGGACCGTTATTGTTTCTCATTTACTAACCTACGAGTTTACCTTCATCACGAAAATGCAACGTGACTTCTGAAACTATGTCATTTTAATCAATATGAATGACCTTTAAAAAGTTAAATGAATCCTTCGTTGAAATCGATAAAACAATGCATTATTACAAATAATATACATATAAATTACCTATTGTAAAAGTAAAATTATACACTTGGAGCACAATGAAATGCAATAAAAAGAAATAGTTTTTTATACCACTAAGTTTTTGGTATTGGGATTAATCGGTGACGTGTAATTTACGAAATTAATGGAACTATACATTGACAACCAAATACACAATCAGTACATCTGTAAAAAACTTAATAAGTATTGATGCACATTTTACGTATACTTATACGTATTATTTGATTTCACAATGATCGTCAATGACTTTGAGTGTAATTGGATTCATGATTTTTAGTTGTAAACTCAATGTGTATCAACTTATCACAAACATTTCTAGTATTTACGCACACATATTATCATGCTCGCACAAGTTTGATAATTTTCAGTGTAATAGAGGCCTTCTAGTGTCAGTCATTCGGAATATTATTAAAATAAGGTAAGGTCGCCGCCTCCTAGTACAGGCTTTTAAAAAAGCCATCATCTAGGTTTAAGAAATATATAATATGTTATAAAAATAATACTGTAGAACCATAAATTCAGTAATGTAGAATAAAGCCATTTTAATTTATTTAATATTTATTTATATTTATACATCAATGTAGGTAATCTATGAAGATAAAAAGCAAACACAAAACATTTGGCCTAAATCGTTAGTACCTTTTTGAGATAGCTATACCTAATTATCAATATAATATCGTATTAATACGCGTAGCGAAAACTTTGTACCCATTTTTACGAAAATTACACGGACGGAGGAGTATGAAATGTGGCGGCATATTTAAAGTATACAGAGAAGTGCAGATAGCTATTTTTTTTTTATAATAATGCTTGGAAAATACATAAAGTTAATAAAAAAAAAAATTAGACACACTTACCATCCGTTCAAACACTTATATACCCAAATATATACCTACTCTTTTGTTTATGATTAAGCCGCTACTACACTACTCGCGAAGATGCTTCGATGAAGTACTTGTCGAAATTGCCCGAAGTCGGAAGTAGGTAGGGCCATACAGCAGTGGCGTGCACAGAGATTTTTGACAGGGTAGGCAGAATTTTTTAAAGCCTAACTTGCCAAAAAATACAGCATGTTGATTTTGGTTACCCAGTCTTGTGGAAATAATGATGTATGTGATTGGTTAGCCACCTCAAATATCTACAGATTGATTGATTTTATATACATATCAATTTGCAGATATTTGAAGCGGCCTTTCGGCGCGTTTGTTTGATGTTCTGTATTTACAAATAATAGCAGCAACGCACGCACGCCGTGAGCCAATAATGTGAATCATATTGTTTTGCATTAAACTTACGATTAACTTTGCCTTTAGTTTGTATTAATTTCAAATCCGGTGTACAGCGGCCTTTCTCAATCACTTGTTTTTTTCACCGAAAGATAGTTTTACTACTCTTTAAAATAGTTACGTAGCAATGTTCGCGACACTTCGGTCATTTACGTCATGGTTCGGCTGAAAAGACACTGTCTATCCTATGCGATTGTGTGCGTTATTTGTGTTATTGTGGGCAATGTATTTACAGGAATGCACACTACACTATTCGTATTACCGACGCGGCACACATAAGTAAATTTAGATAGAAATAGTTTGTGTCTCTGCCGTTAAGCTCCCATTGCGGCGCTAGTGTAGCACATCGATGTAGCGGGTATTAATGAATATATTTTAATAACTTGCACCGATACCGATAGATGGAGCTGTTTTTAATTTTTTGTTTTTGATACGAAATATTAGTTAAAAACTAAGTTTAAGAATTAAGAAACATCGGATGGTATTTATCAAATTGATAGAGTAGGCAATGTCTTTTTGCCTATATGGAGTGCACGCAACTGCCATACAGTCGAGCAACCTCGCGAGGCGTCAGTAGGCCCGCGCCCGTACACTGTACAACATGAATGTGGTTTAAGGGGCAGCTGCTGTTGCAATATGCACACTCGCATATTATAACTACACTCTTTACACTCTGTTATTCGCTTAACTTCGATCAACTTCGCGAGAAGTGTAGTGGAGGCTTTAAACTCTGTGGTCAAACTGAGAAGAGGTTAATATTATTGGTTTATATTAATATTTGTCTATAGTCTTACTGACTAACTTAAAATATACTTTTGATTATGATTGATGTCTGTGGTCAAACTGATAAGAGATTTACAGGCAACTTGATCTAAACTACTTTGTGTGCTTCCGCTCCCGATTAGTTCATGCGAACTATTGCCGGCCGGCACCCACACACTACCGTTAGTGGATGCATGGCGCTGCCACGGCTGCTGCGGTTGTCTATGCGATTTTTGACAGAGGTTTATGACAATAGAATCTTAATAACGTTTAAAGGTTTTGTACTTTTTTCTACAACGTCGGGAGGCATACAAGCATACGGCCCACCTATTGTAAAGCGGTTACCGTAGCCTATAAGCGCTTGGAATACAGTAACAGAGTAACATTCGCGCGATGCCACCTCTGCTGCTAACACAGCAACTCCTTAGGAGCTTGCTGGAGACGTCACACACGCAGGAACACTTTTAAAATGCTACATAAGAGCAGTAATGCCGCTTATAATCTAACGACTCTTGTATTTTGCAGATATCTAAATATTCTCACGCTACTAAGCGTGTATATGTTTACATGTGCTATATTCGTAAAATCATTATAGTTGTAACAGTAGAAATTTACAACTTGTGTATTTACACAACGATCGTACCCTGTTGGTCGCTCGCAATCGAGTTGTGGTCTCAGGGACCGTAACTTATCGTTATTTATTACCGGTATGCACATCAAATGTTATAGGTACATAAAAGTTTAAGATTGTAAACAAAATAGTCCATTTACATGTGTCGCTCCAGTAGCCTGTTTCAGGCTAATATAACATATTAAAAACGATCGGATAAGAGCAATATGTATTTCAACAGAACAATCGACTTTTTGAAATGTACAAAGCTGTGATCATGTTATCGTGATAAGATGACTGATCGTCTTATGCTAACTATGCGACGAAGTGACGGGTATTTACTAGTTATACAATGAATATATAAATTTATGTTCTTCAGGGTTTTACTTTTTCAACGTCAGGTTAGGTTAGTTAGAGTGTTAGCTTTTCGTTTATGTGAAATTAGCACTAACTAGCTGCAATATCGTGTATCGCCAGTAACTCCTTTTGATTATTATTACATAGGCCGTCGACTTCAGTGAAGTTTGCTCCCTCTTTTACACAGAGGTTCTTTTTTAAGTGCCTAGTTTCACTCACTCTAGTGCTTCATCTTAAACTATTTTAGTTAACACTATATTAAATGTTATCTTAGCAGAAGGTTGTACAAGTCCGGGGTACTTGGATGTAATTCTCCTTAAAGTACTCGTACATATACCGCGACTAGCGCGCGCGGCTCCTTAGTTTCCTTGTCTCTACCAAGAGAACATTTTGTATTTGAAGGTAAGAAAGTACTGGGATGAGTTAGATAACGATGAAACAAAAAGTACATTCACTTTGTCATGATAGTTTCATTAACTCAAATAATGAAAACATAGCCGTTTCGTACATTTATGATATTGTTTAATTGATCGATAATGAACCGATACTATAAAAATAAAACCGATCAAGTTTGAAATGGACTCGAAATGTTCGTTTGTTCCATAAAACGCATAACAGAGTTTATTTGTGAAGTATATTTGATAATTTCTAAAATACTTGGCTAATTAAAATTATTATTTATCAACTCCCATTAAGGAATGTTCTAATTTTAAAACTGCAATCAGTATCACAAGGAACGTCTTTCCAGAATGCAGCAGTTACCTATGTAATGAAAATCCACACAACTTTTCGATACAGTTTAACTGAGAAACGTTTTGTAATGCATACTTCATAAAATTTGAATTTTTGAGCTAAAAGCGTCGTATGAGAAATTAGCTAATACTTTTGTCACTTACTGTATACTAATTAAAAAAATATATAAAAGACAGATCCTTTACTGTTACCGGCAACTACTATGATTTATGGAAACGATATATGCATCTGCGTCCAAATCCTTGTCAAGACATTGATTTTTTTCTTAAGTATAAAGCCGGCAAATGTATAAACCAAAGCATTAGAATAAATAATCTAGAAAATCTGGGTAAAATAATAGCCGATTATCTCAATCTACCTAACGCAAAAGAATACAGAGGCCACTACTTACGCAGAATGTTTACATCTTTGTTAGTGGATGCCACAGGAGATTTAATTACTTTAAAACATCACGGTGGATGGAAATTTACCATCGTGGCCGAAGTTTACATCGAAAAATCCATCCAAAACAAAGTCCACGTTTCTAATCAAATATTAAATGGCGTTGAAAACAAAAGATGTAACGAAATTGATATTAATATGCCTTCTAAAAACTCTGAACAGTTTTCTACGCCACGCATAAATTTTAATAATTGTAATATACAAAATGTGAACTATCTACTGTAACTCCTAATAAATATTTTTCCTTTGGTTACACTTTTATTTTATTAACCTATAATTATAGTCGTAGAAAAAGTAATGTATGTCACTGCATTAGAAATAGTAATTGTAACACTCGTGCAAATCTATTGTGACAAACAAGGACTCGTGTTACAATGACCATCATTGCAGTGCAGTGGCATAAACTAACATTCTGTAATTATTTTAAAAATTTTCACTTCACCAATAGTATAGTATGTGTTTTTTTGCCGCTGTTGCAGACAGACTGACTCTCGTTCAATTGTGGATAAAAGTTGTTTTTTTTCTGTTTAGTAACGGAATTCTAATAATACATGCTTTCCCAATTTAATACCCATTAAACTGTTTTTGTAGACCTATTTCAAGATGACAATAATTAGGCAGGTTTCATGTAATAATAATCATAAAAATAGATGTGCGTTTATCATTGTTCATAATGGCAATTGAAACAGTTTAGGATATCGTTAAATAACCATTTGTTCATACAATTTCGTAAACACTGTAGCGCTAATGGCCACATATACCACAGACACTATCGTCTACGATACCATTGGTTAACGTGATCATGTTCAATATAAGTAGATCATTGCTCGTATTAATACTTCTTCCGTTTGCCAATCTAATTTATGTAAATACTTCGGATAATTACGTAAGTGTCGTTATTTCTCAGTATTTATTCCTACCGCACCCATACCAGTCAAAGCCAAAAAGTATATTTAGAAAGACGTGTGACCTAATCAAAAAATAGTCTGGTTTTCTTTATGGGTTCTGGAGGCCTGACGGCAGTCGATCGAAATGAGATAACGTTAGAAAGAAGAGCTTTTACCAGCCAAAAGGATGAAAGTTATAAATATGTTGTGTAACAGAAAACTAACGTCAACTTCGTTAGTTTGTCCTGTGGCAATTTTATTATTTAAACCTAGATTTCATTCTGCATTGATTGTGTATTGTTCGATTTTTTTTTTTTTGGTAGAAACTGAAAATATTGCCGGGATCAAATTTGTCCTCGTTACTTTGCTAAGGCACTTGCCCGTCAATATTTTCAATGGCCTTAAAATCGGTTCTGTCAGTCATTTTGAAAATTGTGAGTGAGGCAATGACATTAAATATATCTGCCTGATAAGACACAAGTACATGTCTAATTAATATTAAGAAGCCATAATAGCTTGTCTAAGTCAATGAATATGTATATTGTTTTACCACCATAAGTTTACACTAGTTTGTTTTCGTCGCGAGATGGTGTTATGGGCCATTTTAAATCACACTATGGTTTGGTTCTAGGCGAGACGTATAACCCGAGAGTATACATTCAATAAATTAATTCAACCATCCTAGAATTGTTTCATTCAAACATCAAAGATCGCTTCTACAGAACCATCTACGAGTAATTTCTCAGTTAATATTTATTAAATTTCTCACATCGTTTGAGCATAGCTCTATACATACATGCATTGGACTTGATTGTTGTCGGTAATTTTTGGACACGGGCCAATGCCTAAAATTCGAAGAGGACTCTCCCAGAAGTTTACTCCTGTTCCCCAGGTATCTTGTGAATCGTAGAACATTAGAAGCCTTTTTATATCCAGTTTCTTGTAACTATTTATTATTTTTTAGGGTCCTTACTATGTGGTCTCTGAGAATTTTCGCTTGTGCAATGGTCCTAAAAGGGACAACGTCACCGATATAGCCGTACAACTCTTTAAGAAAGATAACATTGATGTAGGTATATTTAATTGCAAGATATTAGAAAATGTCGCTATTGATGAGGTTAGTATTATCGCAGTAGTTTTTTAGTGATAAATACGTGTCTACAATCTACGATATGTGGATACATGAAAAAAAAATTATTAGCAATGATTAAATAACTTTTAGCCGATTTGTAAAAAGTAAAAGGAAAAACAGTAGTGGAGTGGCTTCATCTATTGAATTAATGATGCAGTTAAGAGTTAAAAAAATAATAGAAGAGCGGAAGTTGCGTATGCTCCTCTGTAGATGGTCCCACAATGTACAATGTAAAGTATATGGAAAAATCACTGAAAGGAGAATGAGCTTGATATCCGATGGAATGCTTGGGGAAGCACAGGGGGATTTCGAAGCGGCAGAGGATGTACGGTTCAAGTTTTTTTACTCCGCAACATGGTGGAAAAGCATCTGGCTATGGACCAGAAGGTTTTCTGTGATTTCGTGAACCTATCTATCGATCTATGATGTACGTGTATGTTTAATTTGATAATTACAATTATGAGCTATATTGGCAGTCGGCAGGTGTTGTATTAGAATCTAACGTGACACTTCATATATGTACCTCTTTTTTGCCAGAGCTTCATCTTTTTCTAAAAACTGTACCAAGTACAGGTGTGGTTGGCTTCTAAGTTAGTCATCTACATCACAAAATGTTATATTTTAGTGAAAGTTACTTAATTGTTATAAAGGTCAGGCTGACGGTGTACAATATGAAAGGCCAAATACGTTCTACATTATGGAACTTCAAATTCAAAAATCCATGCAGATACTACGCTATATCCAACATGATCGAACGAATGACTAACGTCACGGATTGCTTTCTCAGGAAGGTTGGTATTTTTAGTAGTCTGGTTTAAAGTAATTTTGATTCCATATAAAAAAGTGGTTAAAACTGATCTTAAACAGACAGCCTATTTTAAAGATAGTAATTTGGAATTTTTGAAAGTTTGTAGATAAATTTTCAAAAAATCCATATTAGTTTTAGATAAAAATAATGCGGATGTATAATGTAATTAGTTAAAAATGGTTATCATTTAAATGGCTGACAAAATATTACCAAACTAGTAGTCAGTTTAAGTCTTTAACGGTAAAATGTGAGTAAGATTAATAAATATTTTTTTCTCTGTCTGTCTGTTATAACGTAAAAATTAAGACAGAAAAGCGTTAAGTAAGCATGTACGAACTTTGCACTGTATACGAACGAAAATTAAAAAAGTCGTTTTGTGTTCGTCTAAAGTGTTTCTTGCAAATCAATTAATATAAAAATTAGATAAACATGTGCTTTGATAGCCCAGCAGTTCATGTTCACTTTGCTTATATTATTATGTGTCGGTACCAATGTACCTACGAATCAATATTTACCAATATAAATTATTAGAACTTTCATTAGTGTGTACCCAGATTTTCCAGAACCCTTGCTCGGAATTTAATACACCAATATCGTTTGAAAGAACTCACCGACGCTTTCATTTCCAGGGCTATATTAGTTTCACTATTAATACGAGAGATGCCATAGAACCTTTTATAGGAAAGTCATTTTTTTATGGAATTTATCCAGTGAAATCTATAGTTGTCGCAAAGAAAGGAAACATATTTTGTTGTATGGAAACTTTGACTTTTAGAAAGAAAATGTAACTAAATGATGATTGACAAGATTTTAAGCCACGACTGTCACAAAGAAAAAAATAATTTAGTCCTTTTGGCAACTGAATCAGCAAGAGAGTTTGATAACGAGACCTAGATGCGTATTTGGGTTCGTGCCACCGCGTTCCAAACCACCCCCATATTTTACAGTGTAGCAGCCCAGGAAGGTTAAGATTCACTTATCGTAACTAAATTAATCGTGTTTTATAAGGTAATGATGTCTGGAACGCTAAAAACTGAGCGCGCAGCCTTCAGGCTATGATTATAGAAATGAGAGTGAGGTGAGTAAGTACAGATATCTATCTATATATCTAGCTTGGAGCTTTGTTTTTATTGGGACACGGCATGTGACAGCCAGGGCCTACTTGGTGGACCGCAGGACACTGGTGTCCAGGAATAGAAACAATGAAATCCCATGCACTTCATGTCATCTCGTCGCGTCCACTATGCCGGCCTACAAGGTGCCTCTTCACATTCCTCTTGAATAATGAATGTCGAACACATGTGGAGCCGGAAACACACCGTCGGCTAGTTTATTCCACCGGTGAGCGGTTTTCTGTACATCCCGTTAGAGCTTTGTCGTGAGCATTAGAACTTTTTGAGAATTACTCCGACATAATAAGAATAAGTTCAGCTTCTCTTCAAGGCTATCTGCAATAACCCACGACCGCCCATGACTTCACCTCCCTCGCTATTATTTGAGCCGTATCGCGGGAGATGCACATAACACATGCTGCTCTAAGGCACTCCTCGTGCCGTTGACAAATCTTCGCTCCCCATAAAATATTTAAATTCTTTGTCCTTGTCTCTATTAACAGCGTTCTCCCTGTTCTGGGACAGCAAGAACCACGCTTACGTCTTCGTTGCCGTCCTTATGCATGTTGTAATCTATGTCCATGTTCGTAACTGCCTTCACCGCTCGCTCCTCTGCATACCTCCGCGCATACCACGCGTAGGTGACCCTGCGGGAAGCCGCGAAGTTCGCCGCCGCCGACATGAGATCGGAATACACACTGGTAGACTGGACCCATTCCTGCCCCGCAGCGCTGACTGCCATCCATCATCGCACATCACAGATCGTCATATTTAGGACAGGACCACAGGACGTGATCTCTGTCTTCCTTCTCTACCGTGTGCACATACTCGAATTATATCTCTACAATTCATTCAATCTCTTTCGGTCTACAAGCATCTGAAAAGTTTGATAATCAAGTACGACCCAGTGAGCTCTGCATCGAACCTTCATGGCTCCTCCGACCTTTCGCTCATATGAGCCGAATTGCGGTAGTTGCGCACGGCACTTACTGCTATTCGACTCTTTTCGTGCCGTGGGCATCGCTCGGCACCCTACAAGTTATTCGTTTCTTTTCCACAATGTCTCTGTATAGCCATTCTCACTCTTCTGGGGCGGCAACGCACACGATGGCGCCTTCGCTGCCGTCCAAAGGCGCTCGTGGGTAATCCTATACGACCGATGCTCCTCTGGTTCTCGGGCTCTTTCGGCTGTTTGCTCCGCACTCCTACGGGCAAACCAAGCGTGTGCGAACCCGCGGAAGGCCGCAAATTTCCTCGTTAATGACACTAAATTTGCGATATACACAGGCCCCGTTTCCTCTTCACTCCACGCGTGCACAAGTTGCTCTCACAGCATTTCAAGTCTCTCAGTCGCTTCCTGAAGCATCCGTGACCCCCAAGGAGTTGCGAGGCAGGATGATCCGCTTCGACCTAGTGTGTGTGTCTTACCGACACCTCCGGGAAAAATCGATTCTGTTCTCTATCCTTGGTCTCAGTTTCCCAGCGAGCTTGCGACTCTCTCACTATGGCTTCCTAAATTTACCGCTTGCGCCTGCTCAACTCCCAGCTCTTCGCGTTCCTACCCACCTCTTCCATGTATCCAGCAGGGGTAACCTTGAAGTCAGCTGGGAGGACCCCAGCCAGCACCGGTAGGGCCGCTGTGCTGTGTGTAATAAAATAAGTGTCTGCTTCCGAATCTTGAGTAGGACACTGCGACAAACATACGTACACACTCTATGGCAACAAATCGCCGCAGCATACGTTAGTGTAGCTACGTACATTCCCTGATAGAGTATCTTCAGAGCTGGGAACCTAATTCCCCACAATGAAGCAGACGCTCGCGCCATCCTCCCAAAGCACGCTGCGGTGCGTTCACCAGTACCTACGTGTGGCGTGTTGAGCGAAGTGTAGCGTGGAATCCAGCTCCACTCCGAGTACCTTTGAAGACGTGACGCTCCTTACAGAGGTCTGCCTAAGCTTGATCACTGGGGGACGCTGAAGCTTCCCCTTCACCGTCATCGTTGCCGATTTTGATGAGGAGAATGTTAGCCTGGTCTCTGGTCGCCCCATGTACAAATCAAGCTCAGCGCCTCGTTTGCTGTTCTCTCAACCACCGCCCTGGAGTTAGCATCTAGAACTACCTGCTAAGTAAGTAATATCGTCTGCGTACCCCACTATTTTAACCCCATCAGGGTGTGGTAGATGCAGCAGAACGTCCATTAGGACGTTCCACAACGTCGGCACGAGCCCAGAGTCCACCGGACAGCCCACGTAAGAAGCCTTCCACAACACCCGGTCCCCAACAATCAAGCCCACGCGACGCCCGGAGAAGTAGTCCGTCAACATCCTGCAGATGTTAGGCGGGCACTGTCCCCTATTCGCCTTAAGCAGCATCGTCGGCCACCAGGCATTGTCAAAGGCTTCCGAGATGTCCAGGAAAATTAACTGTACATACTTACATAGAGAAATGCTGCATTCCATATTTCCTGCAGTGCCGTTACTGTGATTTACCTGGAGAGAACCCGTGCTGGTGTTCAGAGATTCCTCTGGCAACCTGTGGGGCACATTTTAAAATAATATTATATAATAATAATACCCTTGGGAAGCACAATCAGCCTTCCATCTTTCAGTACGTTGGGAAATACTCCCTCTGTCACACAAGCCATCAAAACCAAGGGAAACTCCCTCGGAGAAGTTGCCCTCACTTGCTTTCATACTTTCCGCACCCACCCCGGCGATTTCCGCTGCCGTATTAGGCAAAGCCTTCACCGTCGCCTCGACTTCCTTCAGGATTGGAAAGGAAAAGGCTGGGCCATAAAACATAAAAGACGCTAATAGGCGCACCTTCCTATGATAGGCCGAGTCCCTGGACGAATCGTCGTCCGGGCACAGCCCACACAGAAGGCCGCGCATGGCGCCCTCCAGGCACCCTGTATAGCTCTCACCAAACTTGGTACCGTTCATTACATTAGCTGGAGACCTAGTCCTCTCGCTTGCGGCTCTCTAAGCCTGGCCCCAGAGATCCCTGTTGCCAGTAATCCTCTCTATAGACTTTCGATACCGCGCTCAAGCAGAGTGAAATTCGTTCTTCGCCGCATTTTCGGATCTATCTCCTTTCTTACGTCTTCTCTGCCATGCATGTCGCAACCTATTGTGCTCTCTGCGGAGATTCTCGAGCTCCTCACTCCATCATGCATACCCCATTGCAGATTTTTGGATTTTTAACTACAAATACTCTTCACACGTTCGTATCACCACATTTAAAAACCGAACCGAAACAACTTGCGGCGGGGAGGACCTTCCAGTCTACATATAATTTTAACGTCCCGCGCTGTGAGTGTCAGGTCAATATTACTTTCACCGGCAGGGCTACTAAAGGTGTGAAGTCGTCCTTCAGCGTTTATGATTTTCAGTCGCCTGGAGTTATTAAGGCCCTTTTCTGCTGCCTTCAGGGAACCGGGGCCCCTGCTAGTGAAATGCCTTCTGTCACTGTACCACAGCGAGGAATGGCTGTTGGTGTCTACGCGAATTACGTTGCCGCGCCCCTTAGCGCATCTAAGGGTCTTTCAATACAATTTATTTGGGACACTATAGTAAAAGTTTATAAGTAGAATCAGCCCTTTAATTCTGACCATGACTTATGGATCCCCTTGTACACAACAGTAAAACTCGGGCCGCTCCTCCGGTGCCACAATATGCTATGCCCCAATTGGCACGTACGTAAATACGCATCTGCTACGGTGATGAATTTCTCCATTTCTGTTCTTATCTTAAGTTCTTTGTTATGTACCTGTATTTCTAATATAAAACATCATTTATCTTGATTTTAAGGGTTTTATTTCATCTGTAGCTTTTGATTGTAGCTTCTGGTACAATTCTTGGCAAGCTTTATTTCTATTTCAGGCACTCTATTCTCACGTATATCCTCTGATTTGACCCGTAAGATGACAAATAAACGCGCAGCTTGCCTGATGATAGCAGTTAATATAACTCATAGCCAATGGATTGCATAAGAGGCATAGTTTTTCGGAGAACATCATGTTATAATTTAAAAAAAATTGGGAAAATTTCAGTAGGAATTTAGTTCAAACTACGCATATGACGGTTGTAATTTTTTGTCGATGGCGAGCGATCCGATTGTAAAAGGAAGCTAGTGTGACTCATGAGTATAAATGGTATTTCGATATTAACGAATTAAATGATATTATCTTGCAAAACTCACTTGATAAATATTTTATTATCGGCGATTTTAATATGAGTAGAATCAACTGGCATTTAAATGGTCATCTAAACTATAGCTCATTTAAGTTACAAAGTAATGATGATTTTTTTCTTACCGACGAACTGAGTATGCATGGTTTAAGCCAGTATAACGGTGTTTTGAACATTCAAGGTAGAATTTTAGACTTAGTACTTTCCAATGATGTTGTAAAAGTAACTGAAAGCCCCAATGCTTTGGTAGGTACCCATCGATATCCTCCACAGTTACTTATTAGTGCAGACGTAATCTCCGTCGACGATTTGAAACCGGCACCCATAAAACGTCTTTTTCATAAGGGCGACTAATAAAATTAATTCGGAACTCTGGAATGTTGACTGGGTTTCTGAAAAAAAAACCGTGAAGTAGTTGTTACTCACTTTTATAATATTATCATTTCCCTTATAGATAAGTACATCCTCACTGTACAATCAACAAGTAAATCGTTCCTATATGATACTCCAGAGCTCTGATTAAAGTAATTAGGGATAAGAATAAATACCTTATAAATTTTAATACTTACGGTAATTGTGCGGAACTCGCGACGATTAAACTGCTGCGTGATAGAGTGAAGCGTCTTGAAAAAACATGGCATGAAAGTTACCTAAATAACGTTGAGAACCTCAAATACTTTTGTACGTATTAAAAATAATGCTAAGTCAAGCTCTACTCCAAGTAATCTCGTGTATAATAATGTGCAATCTACAGGCGATGCGATTTGTGGTGCATTTTCATCATATTTTTCCTCAAACTTTTCACAACCTACTTCATTTTCCCATTCTACAGTACACGATGCTACACTAATTTTGTACATATCCAATATCAGAGTTAACTTGGACGAAGTTAGGAAACACCTAGTGTCGCTTGACAATTTACCAGCCTCGTTTCTCATAGCCACTGCTAATACAATATCAACTCCATAAAACACATAAGGTAATACTTATTATTTTTGAGGTCATTGAGCGAGGGCATTGTTTCAAGCATGTGGAAGTGTAATGGACTGCAGCGCGACCCCGCCTACCTACTGCCTCTACCTACCCCAATGAGACCCGACCTGACGATCTGGAGTAAGGCCACGCCATCCACTAAGTAATGAGACCAACAGCCTCTTATAGCTGCAAGCCGCACTACGCCCTACCTAACTAACTAACTACACCTACTGCTACTGAAGTACCTTACCTAATTTTATTGCTATCTTATTATTATTATCTTACCTAACGAACTAAATGTTTCTACCTTGCTAAGCCCTACAAATCCTCCTAACTAATATCCTAACTACCTACTTATGTGCCTAACCTAAGTTTACTTTATGTACCTGTTCTAGTATCTACGTATGTATTTAATGTTAAGACCTACCTAGATAACCTACCTATTTGTCTTATGCCCTACTTGTGTCTAATATTAAACGTACCTAGATAACCTAACTACTGCTTTATGCCCTACTTATGTGTTTCGTGATAAACCTACCTATGTTACCTAAATACCGTCTTATGTGTTCTATATTCAACTAAAACCCTATCTCCCAATCCTGTGCACAAATGAATTGCAGTTATATATCGATTTATCGATATATATATATCTATTGATATAAGATATTACGATGCCTTGGTACCTAGGGTCATATACACGAGTTAGTAAGGGAAGTTCGCCCATAAACTCGGGATTAAGCGAGTTTTAATTGCATGTGTGTGGTACGTATTATGATATTTATATCGTGGCAAAATTTCCCTGGCCAGGTTTATTTTCCCATCACACAGCTAAGGCCTTTTGAAGCTGGTTTCTTCGCAAAGAAACAATGTATTTATATATATGTATTTGGATGCGTACGACTTTTATTTAATAATTTGTTGTTGCAACTAATAGCCACTTGCTCCAAGCCTTCTGTTCCAAGTCCATTGGTATATATTTATATATTATAATTTATATGTGCGCTTTATTGATTGTGTAAGAGCTCTTAAACCCCGCTCGGGTTTTACCAATTAATCGGGACTGGATAGGAGTAGATCCACTGATGGTGAATTCACTCGACGAACTGCCTTAATATTTAGAACATGTTAATAACTGTCTCGGTATATTGACGGGATTACAGGCTTATCGGAAATCAAAGTCTATTGACGCTTATAGCGTTTCTTTTGATTATTCACGCGGGACGTTATCATGCACTTTATGCTCTCGTGTTCAAGGTTTTCCAACCTTATAGTACCTTAAGAAACTTCATCATTTATTTGTAAGGTGCCCGGTACCCAAACCATATCAGTCGAGTGAATAACCGTCTGATATCAATAAATATGCTTTCAGACTGGCTACAGGCCCGACGGATCCGTCACTTAACGCCCAACCAAAATTAAAAGTGTTCGAATCACGGGATCGAACACGAATTAATCCCTACCGGACACCATGATGTTACATTTACAGATATAAATATGTCCTTTTTTTTTTCTTTCAAATTAAAAATAAAAATGAGAGCGTTATATAAACAAAATCGCGAGATTCTTATACTAAACCATCCACCTTATTTTAAACATCCAAACTCATGCAAAACAAGCACTTATTTATAGCTTAGTCGTTAATGGATTCTATACGGAACCTTACAACTTTTAATTCTCTAATCTTAACTCTGATTATCTAACAGAATTCGTTAATCTGCGACTATCTAGCTGAATACCAACCGCGAATTAGGCGAAACAAGACCCGGGTATGACCTAACGCCCTAATGCGAGTGTGTCTGTGAACATTGTGTATAGATATTTGTGTTATAAAATATATATATATGTGTATATAACTTTGTGTAGACAGCTAACGAGCGTGTGTATCTGATCTCCTAGTTCTATGGCTCGTTAACTTGGAATGTGACTTACGCAGACTCACGTAAGTCTAGATTTTTAGCAATGAATAGATTGCTATCAATCTAGGGATTCATAGTCGCCCCGACATCCGATAAATGTGAATTACACTTCCTCCAGTGAGTTTATTGTACACTGAAAGAAGCGATCCCTAGTGTAATGTGGGGAGACTTGGTCCGCCTTACCTTAAACGGTCCCAAATCGTGTATTTGAATCTAGACAATCAAATATCGCTTTAGTTAACACCGCAGGGTTTCCACAATTTTTGATTGCATTGATCACTGCCCAAATAACAGGCCACTTTAAACAAACTATCGCGAATCTAAAGAAAGACTATAAGAATTGGTTAACAAATCTTATAGCCAAATAGCCCCAAACGAATACTGATTACTTAAGTTACAATAATGCAAAATTTAAGAATTCACGAGATACACCTCGTCTCACAAGTCAGTATCGGCTAATGTGTCTCAACTCCTTATTCCCATTCTATATAAGGACACCGCATTCAGCCACACCCTCGCGCCGTACACCACCGCGTTTCACCCCCGTAAAAACGTAACGCCGATCTGTGTTTAGAAGCAAGGTTCCATACACATTATCCACTCCAGACTAGGTCTTACAACTAACTTAATTTATCGAATAATGCATAATTCACACATGCTAATTAACCGTGATTAGTACCAAAATTTAGATCTTATTCTAAATACCCGAATAAACTCCAGACTGAGTCTGTCTGTCACACCCAAGGACTGTACCTTAGGGCAGAGATACATCGATCCACTTGTAATCCCATTTTATTCTCAAACATCTATTACTCGTTATAATTATTTCCAACAGATCGTTTAGATCAATTTTCGAATTTCACCAAGACATCGGCATATCTTCCGTGGTTTCCTTTTATACCCCACGGATCTCTGATTCGCTTGCATAGACCTGGTGCGCTCGGCGTCAACTCTCAAAAAAAATATATAATGGGTTGCACGTGTGAGCCCTGCTAAGTTGCATCTGACTCGACCATACACCAATCTTAAGGAATTTTAAGCCATTTCAATTTTGAATAATATTACACAATCTTATTATCGATAAGATTTGCTGGTACCATTACAGAAGTCTGCCTTTATAAATCCTGTCCATAAAAATGGGCCTAAAACAGTCACAAATTACCCAGACCCACTTAGTTTACTACCGGAAGTATTTGAACGCATATTTTATAATCAGCTATCCAGCATTAAAGAACTCTCTTGATTCCTTTCAACATAGTTTTACTTAGTGGCAAGTCCACAGTGTCCAACCTCGTTTTCCTTAATGACTTTCTTGCTGAGGTAATGGATGCTGTTGGGCAAGTTGATGTTATTTATACACCGACTATTCCAAATGCTTTGATCAGATAGATCACATTATACTTATAAAGAAATAAGCATCTGTAGGAATCGGTGGGAATGTTCTAAGATGGTTCTCGTCCTATATAGACCACAGATCACAAGCGGTCGTTGTGAAAAACTATATTTCCAGCTGGGGTTAATATACCAAGCGAGGTTCCCTAGGGTTCACTGCTCGGGCCCCTTCTCTTCAACATAATGATCAACGATATCGAAAATTGCCTTCTTTCATCAAAACTGCTCTGTTTTGCGGATGTTATGAAGATTTTGTCACCTGTATCATCTCCTTCCGACGCATGTGCTCTTCAAGCTGATATTTCCCGTCTCGAACAATACTGTGCTCGTAATAGCCTTGACCTCAATCCCTCAAAGTGTTGTGTAGTCACATTCACCAGGAAGAGGCACATAATTCAGAGATCATACATACTTAAAAAAACATTACATTCAGCGTTCTACTTTTGTGCGTGACCTAGAAGTATCACGACGCTAAATTAATTTTCGATACCCATGTTGATAAAATAATATCGAAGGCTCTTAAAGCATTCGAGTTTGTTTTAAGGTGCTCGACATCTTTTAAGTATATAAAACCCTAAAAATTTTATTCTGTACTTATGTGCGGTTCTATCTCGAATACTGCTCCCAGGTTTGGAACTGCAGATACGGCATATAAAACGAGCACATAGACAAAATTAAAAGAAAATTTATAAAATATCTATCTTAACATATATTACAGTTCTGAAAGTTATGTGGAATTTGCAAAAAATCCTTTGAGTATTCGTCGAGCTGTTGCTGATATACTCGTAGTATATCTAACAAGGATAGCAACTGGTGTAGTTAACTCCTTTGAACTCTTGGCTAAATTTAAGTTAAGCACTCCCTCTAGATTATTTCGATTTAACCCTCTTCTCCTTATTCCAAACAGTTCAACTAATTACCGGCAAAATGCGTTATTCTTACGTGCAGGCAGAAATTTTAATAAAATATATAAAACTGTAGATATAGATCTATTCAACTCAAGCATATGCAGAGCGAAGCACATGCTTTATCATCACTTGTTCCAATAACAGAAAGTCAAATAATTCATAACATATCATTATACAATCCTAATGTTTGTGCACCTTTTTTATTTTGATTTTTCTTTTGTTTATAACTAGTATAAAATTGACATGTACGTCCCTGTTACTCAGTCAAACTGGCATATTATGGCAAGTTTTCCGTCTTCATTCCTATTGTAACTCCAGCATGTAATAACTAATAATGTTCATCTTTAGCTTTAATTTTATACAACTTCTATTTGCGAGGGCCTGTAATTGGCTCCATAAGTAACTAAGATTGTTACCTTATCATGGTATTTGTAGCTGTGGGCCTTCCTAATAATAAATAAATAAAACATATATCGTTGCATACAATAGGTACTTTGAAGAGTTTAGGATATCGTTAAATAACCATTTGTTCATTTGATGTTGTAAATACTACATATGCTGGTAATGACACCACTTCATGGACATCATTGTTATTGTAGTCATTGTCTCGCATCATCATGTTCCACACAAGTAAATCATTGCTTGTGTTAATGTTTGTTCCGTTGGCAATTTTAATCGATTTAAATACTTCGGATAAGTATGTAAGTCTTACAATTTTTAGAATGTATAAAATATATATATCATTTCTTTATTAAGTTCGTCTACTAACAAACGAGGTTCGAGTAAGGTATAGCGCACGGCGGTGTTTAATAAGCAATCTTCTGAGAACCTTTCACTATTGTTATTGAGAAGTTTTACACACAATTAAAGGTGTCGCTTGTCTCCGCGTATTTCAAAAGCAATTTCTCATATCTATTGAGTTTCAACTGTGATTAGTTAACCTTAATACGTCCCTGATTACTCACGTCCTTCGATGTGATTCCCGCTGCTAAGTGTAAATATGTCTACAAGAGCTCTAGCGTCAATCACTCATCACAAAATAAAATCTACGCGGACGAAGTCGCGGTAGTTTATTTATAGCACAACTTTAAGTAAGTATATAAAAGCCGAAAGGAATAAGCTAGTAAATGTTAATTGAAGAAACGAAACATGCATAAAAAATATATATGTTCATTTGGGGAGGTTAAGTTCGTACCGAAAAAATATAGGTAAATAAAGGTAAGTGGACCTTGTCAATCCTAATGGATTAGGAAACAGGATAACGATAAGGAAGAAGAAAGTAGATGGTCATTTTAATGTTTGCGTTACATCATCTGACTCTAATCCGCGGCCTGGAAATCGCTATAATGGCGTATCACGACAAAGAAAAAATCTTTATTTGCAAAATATGTCTTTACTTACTTTATTATTTTAGTTCACTAGTATTTCGGAAATGACCATTAGCGAAGAAGAAATGCCGAAAGAAACTTGCCAATATAAGTCTCCAAACCAAATATTCGATATATAACAACCGATAGCATATATTGTGAATATATGCTATCGGTTAATAATAAATAAATTGATTTGAAGTAAATTATATTAGAAATTAAATACAATATACGCTTGCGAGCTGAATCTGGGACAGTGGCAGTACACAATGAACTGTAATTCATGAACACGGTACTAGAACTACAATTCTGGCGTTATCTTAGTTTTATCTTTACAAACAACTATAACTTGATATTATAAATTATTTCTGCTTGAGAATATCTTCATTCTAAGTTCCTGCAACCTTTTAGTTATTTTTCAGGGTCCTTTTTCTTTGGCGATTGATGATTTTCGCGTGTGCTATGGTCCCAAAAAGGACAATGTCACTAAAATAAGCGCTGTAATCATTAATAACGATCAAGTTACTCTAGGCAAATTTAACGTAACAGTTTTAAAAGACGTCGTAATCGATGAGGTTAGTATTATCACTATTGAGTTTATATCTATGTGCCTTCTATATGATAGGCGAAATAAAAATCAAAACTGAAGTTGGTAGACTATGCGATTTTCACATTATTTGTTATATGTTATTAAGCTCAGGTTGACGGTGTATAACATAAGAGGCCAAACCCGCTCCGTAATAAGAAATTTCAAATTGAAAAACCCATGCAGATACTATGCTATATCCAATCTAATGGAACACGTGGTTGACATAAAGGATTGCCTTCTGCGAAAGGTAAGTGTAAATCATTATTACATTTGCTAACTTTATTACATATTAATGGTGCAGTAGGTAAGTTATGCCAGGTAGACTCAGTATACACAGATTTTGCAAAGGCATTTGATAAGGTAAATCACGAAATCCTCTATAGTAAACTTGTAGCATATGGTAGGGTGAATTATACTATTCTCACTTCTGCGGTACCGGAGTGGGGTGAATCGTATGTGGGTCCTCGGTTCCTTTGTCTTAATTAAAAATGATTTAGATGCAATTTGATCTAACCTGCTTTGTGTGATGGTTCCACCAATTAGTTCATGCGAACTAACGCCGGCTGGCACCCACCCACTACCATTAGTAGATGCAAGATCCCGACGCTGCCATGACTGCTCCGGTAGTCTCTGCTTTGGCTGCTGCGGTCGACCGCCATCTGGAACAGCATGCCCCCACCACCGTCGCTGTCACGACTGGCCTGGTCGGCGCTGCGACATGTGTTTCGCCTCTCCATGAAGCATCCTCGTTAATCATTAGAATAATATTACAAGCTACAAGTGACCTTGTAATTGGTGGCGGAAGCACACAAAGCAGGTTAGATCAAATTGCATGTAAATTTGACTTTCGCAAAATAACGCCTGATTCTCTTAACTATTAAATGATTCAGCACAAAAACTGTCGAGCTACAGTCTGTTTTACGTCGATGATTTTAAACTTTTTAGAATAGTAAACGACATCAATGATGCACATTTATTACAGAAATATTTAACTATGATATTGAAGTGGAGCGTACAGAATGCTGGGAAATGATTTATAGTATCTTTCGCTCGTAAAAAGCTTTTTTAAGTAAGCCGGAAAAGAGAAATACATATTAGTTAAAAGCGTTACTTGTTTATTTTGATAAAAGGTTACCTTTTTGCGCTCATTACGATCACATTTTTTCAAGTTTATCTCTCGGTCTCTGGTAAGGGCTTTCAAACGTCACAGTCATACATATATACGTTAGCCAAATTTAAAATATGTACTTTAGAAAATAGACTTAATTATTCATCACTATCTTGTTAATAATATATATTCTCTGTTTTTACCCACATTGCTAAACTTTAAGATCCGGTTTCGATCTCGTATCGTCAAACCGTCACAAGTTTGCGTTACAAATTTATACAAATAATACTCGATTTTGAGAGAGGAAGTGTGCAATTTTTAATAATGCAATTTGATCTAACCTGCTTTGTGTGCACACAAAGCAGGTTAGATCAAATTGCATGTAAATTTGACTTTCGCAAAATAACGCCTGAATCTATTAATTAATTTTCAATAATACCATTGAAGGCTGTAAATTTTCCTATGGCTTATACCAATTTGTTTCGTTTGTAAATAAAATTAAAATAAAGAAAAGCAAACAAATGTACTGGAAATTTGAAAAGGTTTATCATGTTTTAGGTTCTATGTAACGCATCGTTCACGGTTAAAAAGTGAATGCTCAAGCTTTCAATCGTGAGTTTTATAATTAGGTATGTCGTAAAAAGTTAAAAAGTTGTAAAAAAGTCGAGTACTCTAGTAGACGTTCGGCTTATATTCTATACTGTGCATTTTAGATATGACCGGCACTACTCGCTTACAGAATCAACATGACATCGAAAATCATTGAAATAACATAACTACACTTTCATTTTCAGGGTGATTTAAGTGTAACCTTCAATATGAGAGACGTCATACAAGCTTTTATCGGGAAGTCATTTTTTTATGGAGTTTACCCCGTAAAAGTCATAGCTGTTTCAAAGAAAGGAAACATATGCTGTTATCACGAAACAATTACTATCAAAAAGGAAATATAACGAAGAGATTACCATGGAGAAGTAGATAGTATTTGTATTTAGTTCTGCCGCCAACAACTTAGCGACATCTTGCTTAGCCTAATAGATTTACAAGACTTCATCTTAAACAATTCTCAAGGGCGAATTGTCAAACCGATAACACAACCTATCCGCTGGGACCAGTGCTACAGCTTAGAGAAAGATGGAGTAGGTTAACTTCAATTAAAGTCCTAAGCTGTCACAATTACACACATCTGTGAACAGGTTATTCGAAATGATTGGTGACGTTTCTTGTGTTCTAACATGTCAGAAAAGTTTTAAGTACGCTGTTTTCCTTACTGCTGCTGTGCTGTTCTTCAAAGCGAAAAACTCTCTACTGGCCTGACGACGTCATTTTTCTCTCGGCAATGCCATTATTAGCTAATTCAATAAATACGCATCTGCTGCGACGCTGAATATGTCATGTATTTAACATATGCGAGTAGATATAATCATGCTATACTGGGTGGCAATAAGTTTTTGCACTTTTAATTATTCAATAATAATCTTGTATTGTTTTTAAAATGAATGTAAAAAGAGTACATAAGAGAGTGCAGATAAGTGGGAGTTGTTTTTTATTAATAATAATATTTTTGACAAGTTCGGTGGCGCAGTGTGAAACGCGTTACGCTCAATGATATTGTATTAAAAAGAGGTAGATGTCGCACTAGCGCGCAAAAACTGAGGCAATGAAATTAACCCAATTGGTCTAATATGCGCTATTCTTTGATGCGCTGACGTATTTCAAGCGCAACTCTTGACAGATAGCTATCTCTCTCTATATCATGCGTTCCGTATTATCTATCCCCTTCATTGTTGTAATCTATATACGCCTTAGTAAGTAAGTACTATAATGTCGTAGTGGAACAATAACAAAACGAGGCGCAGTATGAATATACGTCATCTTTAAATACAATATCATTGGTTACGCTACTTTGATGCCAACGGTCGCGTTCGATTCTCACGCAGGACAAACTTTTGTGTGCATGAGCATGTCTGTTTGTCTTGGTCTGGGTCTTAAGAGAGGTAGGGCGCATCAAAGTATCCCATCTGGGGAAGTATCTCCACCTCGCAGAAAACTGCAGCCAAATAAAAATTGCCGAGAGGGTTGTTGAGTTCCTGCGTATGAGTGAGATTACCAGTAAGTTCCTAAGGAGTTGTTGTGTTAGCAGCAGAGGTGGCATCGCGCGAGTGATACTTAATGTATCGCTAACGTTCATAGGTGGGCCGTATGCTTGTATACCTCCCGACATTAAAAATGTGGAAGACGCATGGCCTGCTTCGTAGCTACCTAGTATACCTGCGAATGAACGATCGGTATTAACATCTCGCATACTGTTACGGACTAAGCTTGCAATCTACAAGACTTAAGTATGTCCTCAGCAGACTTACTAATTCGGCCCCAGCATGAGAGGTGCTCTGCTCGCCCACGCAGAGACAAGGCTACAAACGGTGCAGAACACCACGCTGAGAACGTGCGTAGTTGAATTCCTTGGTGGCTTGGTGTGCAGACTGTACACGGACATTTACTTTATTTAATTGTTTATTAGGACAACAAAACAAAATACGAGTACAATAAATAATAGTACAATGAAATACATTTACAAAAGGTTAGATCTAAATTGCAATTCCAAATATGTTATCACTTAATTACGTTCATTACAAAATGAAATTACATTGAAAAATACGCTACAAACAATTATACATTACAAACTACAAAATACATTGCCAAATTAAATTTTAATGTCTAGATTTATTAATAAGGTATAACCTTGGATATGAATTACAAAACAAGCGAGATGGGATCGTTATTGTCAAATATTTGTTTGATGGAAGCACGAAAAGTATTCAGCTTCGAGGTGTGAATATCGAGATGCGAGAATTTATGTGACACGTGATTATATAAGCGACACATTCTTATTAATGGGTTATAGTAGGACGTATTATTCTTATACACCTGCATTCTAAACGGCTTTGTATGATATCTACGGGGGTTGCGCGCTATATTAAAATGAATTAGGTCTAATAAATGGGAGGAATCAAATTTACAATGGATTATTTTGTAAAGATGAATGAGATCCTGCTGTTTGCGACGATCCTCTAACGGAACAACTCCGTACCTAGCGAGTCTGTCGCTATAGCTGCTAGGACTACGTCCATATCCACGCTTATAACTAAGTATTTTCAAACACTTTCTCTGAACACGCTCAAGGCTCTCAGAATGCACAGTATAACATGGTGACCAAATGACGCTTGCATACTCCAATACGCTACGAACAAGACTGTAGTACAATGTAAGAAAGCTATTAGGTTTTTTAAAATCTTTCGTCCTTCTGGTTATAAATCCAAGCAATTGTAATTCTTTGCTCACCAGATATGCATAATGATTTCGGAATGTGAGCTTTTGGTCAAATAGACCAACACCAAGATCCCTTACTACTTTTTTCGATTCAAGAGTTTGAACATCTAATGAATAAGTATGTGTCGTTGCAAACCGCTTGTTTGTGAAAGTAACTACGCAGCATTTGCTTACTGGTGACCACACTCACTCGCAGGAACACAACAACCCTCTAGGGAGTTGTTATTTGGCTGCGGTTTTCTGTGAGGTGGAATACTTGAATACTACAAAGGACACTTTGTGAAGCAAAGCTCTGATGGAATATAGTATTCCCACCATTCTCCTCTTCGATGATAGAATCTTCAAAAACCGAGCAAAAGTGTTCCGAGAATAGCTCACACACTTTCTTTGCATCAGAGGCAGATTTCTCACCAAAAGTCATAGTTTGAGGCACATCCTTATTTCTTTTTTTACTGTTTATAAAATTCCAAAACGTTTTAATGTTGGTAGATACTGAATCCTCGATCGGACACAAGTAGGTCGAGTAAGCGGCATTGGTGAGCTTCTTACATCTTTTGCGTAGCAGAGAAAATGTGTCATAATCTCGAGGGTTGTGATATTTTTGAAATAGTTTATGATATTTATTTTTTCCTGCCTGTGTATACCATGAAGGGTACTTATTTCCATTATTTTTAATTTATTTACATCCGAAGCTGACAATAATGTGGACCAATCCATATTGTCGAGATCAGTTTTTAATTTAATATAGTAACATTTATCGAAATAGTAACGTAATGAAGTGGCGCGTTTTATGTGCTTGGTAGAAACGGACTCTGTGAGCATGGTCAATAAAGGAGGATTGTGTGTATCTGAGCGTGTAATAGGTTCCACAGGTACCACTTGCAGTTTATTGTTACGATTTAACAGGGCAAGATCAAGAAGTCGTTCGATAGCATTGCGTATGCAATTGAATTGATTGAGGTTGCGCAAATTAAGTGTTTCCACGAGTAGGCAGGCCTTTGAGTCCAATGATATGCCAGGCGTCATTATATCAACACCAGAATTTGGTGTCCAGGACAAATTGGGCGTGTTAAAATCTCCAATAATCAAGAATGTGTCATCATTATTGCTACGGAGAATAAAGTCACATATATATATTTAAATACATTAGAATCTAATTTTGGCGTAATATATGTAACAGAAACTTGATAAACTTCATAAGATCTTATCAAGTTTTCCTGTGAAATATCAGGAGGTAGGTAGCACACAAAGATGTGAAACTTAGGAAGAAATGGATTACGCGGTAAAACCGTGATCCATAAATCTTGCACTGCACTCTCCCAGCTCGCCTGCCTCAAAACATCACAAGTATTCCAAATCGCAACTAAAACCCCTCCATCTTTTTGCTTAGGAATGCAAGTGGTGCATCGATTCTTCGATTCCAGTGGTGATCTTCTGAAAATATTATATTTAGAGTCATATAATTCGGAATCATTTATGCTAGCGTTTAAATTAGTTTCTGTTATATTAAAATGAATTAAGCCTAATAAATAGGATGTATATAATATGTCAAAATTAGATTCTAATGTATTTAAATATATATATGTGACTTTAGTTCTAATTCTGTTGACATTTTGATAGTAAATATCTATAAAAAAAAACAAGAAATGAAATTTGCATATAGTAACTATATATATAGATAAGTTTGTACCAACAACTACTGTGCAAGTTTATCTAAAATGCTAAGGGTTTTAATGTGTATAGCCTGCGAGTTGAAATCTTTTCGTAAGTAGACCCGACCGTACTTTATCCACACATACTTGTATGAGAGTTTCCTGGCAGTACTTCTAGCTGATGAATGGAGACGTTTAACGTCAGAAGGTAAATGCTCGCCTATGTAAATGCGTAGCTTTTCTCCCGATAAGCCTAACTGTCCCGTATTCAGTAGATTATTTCGGTTTTCTTTGTTATATCTGGTGTATGCAGAAATAATATTATCACGACATCTTTCGGATGGCAACGTAACGAGTATCCCACGTGGCCGGTCATTTTGTTTGTTCATTTTAGCAACTCGTTTGATGGAACGTATGTCGGCGAACTATGGTAAGCAGATTTTTGTTACTTTTTTCAGGCACGGACTGTATTTCGATGTTGCTGCTTCTAGAGATTTTATCCAATGTAGACATTCGGTGACCGATACGCAGCATGTTAGACTCCAACTGCTTTTTTTCGGATTCTAGTTGGTAAATTTTTTGGTTGGCTGCTTCTAAACCTTTTTTTATATCGGACTGTTCATCCGTATGTACATTTAATAGATCTACTTAGCGTTATCCCGTCTTCTAATCCATAAGGATTGGCGGGGTCTGCTACCTAAGCCTAAGGAGTTGGCTAAGATACCGATTTTAACATGAAGCGACTGCCGTCAGACCTCCACAACTTAGGGGAGAACCAGACTATTCTTAAGTTAGGTCACTCGTCTTTCGAAATAAAATTTGTTGAACTTGCGGGTTTCCTCACGACGCCGAACAAGTGATAATTACAAATATGTATATATGTACATATTTATAACTTCACGCCAAATCCCTTGCACCTATGATGCATCGGATGGGCACCGAGTACCGAGCGCCATATGATTCGACCCGTACATACCTCACTCGCTTCGTTAACATTCATTGCTAGTGGTAGATCAATATGGCTATGATAGAGTCTTGACATTCCTCGGCTCCTATATCCTTCCACTTTTGCGTTGTATATCTGCTTCGTCATTCTTTCCTCCTGCATTCTATCTACATGTCCGAACCAACGGAGCATGCCTAACACCGACGCTCTCTTTCATACCAACTCTGATTCTAACATCATTATTGCGAATACGGTCTACAAGCGTTACACCACAAATTTTACGCAACGCTCGCATTTAGACCGCGTTTATTCTACTTTCATGCTCTCTCTACCACACCCAGCCCTCGCTTCCATAAGTAAGCGTTGGGACTAGCACTGCATTGTGTATAGCAAGCTGTGCTTTCTGTCACAAGTTTTTGCTGCCAAGAAGTTTTCCCAACGCTCCATTCACACTATTCCCAGCACTTACTCGTCTTTCCACATCAGCGGTTTAACTTCCATCCCTGCTGAAAGCGCATCCAAGATATACAATCTCATTCACTTGTTTCAACATTTCATCATCAACCGTAATCCTTACATTGGTTCTAGTTTCTTCTCTTTCAAATACGTAGTAAGCGTCTTGAAAAAACATGCCATGAAAGTTACCTAAATAACTTTGAGAAACATAATTATTGTTAAGAACCCTAAATACTTTTGGGCATATTTAAAATCAAAAATAATGCTAAGTCAAGCACTATTACACGTAATATCGTGTAAGTTAATACAGGCTATGCGATTTGATGCATTTTCATCATATTTTTCCTCTAATTTTTCACAACCTACTTCATTTTCCCATTCCACAGAAAAATATATTTATTATATTAAAAGATATTTTGTGCATATCCAATGTCAGAGTTAACTTGGACGAAGTTAGCATACGTCTATTGTCGCTTGACACATCAAAATCGGCTGGCCCAGACAATTTACCAGCTTCGTTTCTCATAGCCACGGCAAATACAATATCAATTCCTATTAACTTATTGTTTGAAGGTCACTGAGCGAGGCCATTAGGAAGTCTGCCTTTATAACTCCTGTCCATAAAATTGGGACTAAAACAGACGTCACAAACTACAGACCCATTTCGTTTACTAGCGGAAGTATTTGAACGCATAATTTATAATCAGCTATCCGGCATTTAAGAACTCTCTTGGTTCCTTTCAGCATGGTTTTACTTAGTGGCAAGTCCACAGTGTCCTCGTTCAACCTCGTTCTCCTCAATGACTTCCTTGCTGAGGTATAATGGATGCTGGCGGGCAAGTTGATGTTATATACACCAACTATTCCAAATGCTTTGATCAGATAGATCACATTATACTTATAAAGAAATAAGCATCTGTAGGAGTCGGTGGGTCTCTCCTAAGATGGTTTTCATCCTATAGACGACAGATCACAAGCGGTCGTTGTGAAAAACTATATTTTCAGCTGGATTAACATACCTAGCGGGGTTCCCCACGATTCACTTTCACTACTCGGGCCCCTCCTCTTCAACATAATGATCAATGATATCGAAAATTGCCTTCTTTCATCAAAACTGCTCTGTTTTGCGGATGATATGATGATTTTCTCAGCTATATCATCTCTACCCGACGAATGTGCTTTTCAAGCTGATATTTCCTGTCTCGAACAATACTGTGTTCGTATTAGCCTTGACCTCAATCCCTCGAAGTGTTGTATAGTCATATTCACCAGAAAGAGGAACATAATTCAGACATCATACATACTTTAAACATCATTACATTCAGCGTTCTACATTTGTGCGTGACGTAGACGTATTACGACGCTAAATTTATTTTCGATCCTATGTTGATAAAATAATATCGAAGGCTCTTAAAGCACTCGGGTTTGTCTTAAGATGCTCGACATTTTTTAAGGATATAATACCCTAAAAATTTTATTTTGTACTTATGTGCGGTCCCATCTCGAATTCTGATCACAGATTTGGAACCCCAGAGCGACGACGAGCGCATAGAAAAAATCTAAGAAAATTTATGAAATATCTATTTTAACGTCTTAAAATAAATTACAGTTCTCAAAGTTACGTGGACATTTGCAAAAAACATCACCTGGTTCCTTTGAATATTCGTCGAGATGTTGCTGATATAGTATATCTAATAAGGATAGCAACTGGTGTAGTTAACTCCCCTGAACTCTTGGTTAAAGTTAATTTAAGCAGTCCCTCCAGACTTAACTCACTTCTCCTTATTCCAAACAGTTCACTAATTACCGGCAAAATGCGTTTTTCTTGCGTGCAGGTAGAATTTTTAATATAACATCTGAAACTGTAGATTTAGATCTATTCGACACAAGCATATGCAGAGCGAAGGACATGCTTTGTCATCACTTGTTGCAATAACACAAAGCCAAATAATTCATAATATAGCATTATACAATCCTAACGTATGTGCTCGTTTTTTTTTTATTGAATTTTTAGTTTTATTTGTTTAAAACTACAATATATAAAATTGACATGTAACGTCACTATTACTCAGTCAAACTGGCATATTTCGGCAAGTTTTCCTTCTTTTTTCCTATTGTAACTCCAGCATGTAATAATGCTCATCTTTAGCTTAAATTTTATACAACTTCTATTTGTGAGGGCCTGTCATGGATTTGTAATAATAAATAAATAAATAAAACGTATATTGTTGTTTACAATAGGTACTTTGAAGAGTTTAGGACATCGTTAAATAATCATTTGTTCATTTGATGTTGTAAAAACTATATATGCTGGTAATGACCACTTCTGTGGACATCATTGTTATTGTAGCCGTTGTCTTGCATCATCATGTCCACCACAAGTAAATCATTGCTTGTGTTAATGTTTGTTCCGTTTGCAATTTTAATTGATTTAAATACTTCGGATAAATATGTAAGTCTTACAATATTTAGAATGTATATCATATATATTATTTCTATATTAAGTTCATCTACTTACAAACGAGGTTCGAGTAAGGTAGCGCACGGCGGTATTTAATAAGCAATCTTCTGAGAACCTTTCACTTCAGAAAAGAACCTTATAAAATCAGTAGCCAAATTACTAACTCCTTGGTGTGATAGAGGCTACTAGAATTTTCCTGTGTTAATAATATGCGTAATTGTTGCATTAGCAGCAAAGAGGAAATGATTATCCTTGTAGAAACCGTTCATCAGATATGGTAAGTTCTTCATATAATAAAAATGATGACTATATGAATATGGGTCTTGAGAGCACAGGGAACCTCATGGATTCGCATATATTTAAAGTAGCTGTTATAAACTTCGAATTTCATACAAAACCTTTCAGCCATTTAGTCATGTAAACATGTGGATGTACAAATTTTGACATTCATAATACTAGGAAATAAAAAAATGGTAGCTGTTTAATTGTGAATAAAACTTTTCAATGATTGCTATTGAGAAGTTTTACACACAATTAAAGGTACCGCTAGTCTCCGTGTATTTCAAAAGCAATTTGTCATGTCTATTGAGTTTCGAGTGTGATTAGTTAACCTTAATACGTCCCTGATTACTTGACCTGCTCACGTCCTTTGAAATGATTCCCGCTGCTAAGTGTAAATATCAATAACTCTAGAGTCAATATACAAGAACTCTAGAGTTAATCACTCATCACAAAAGAAAGTCGCGGTAGTTTATTTATAGCACAACTTTAAGTAAGTATATAAAAGCCGAAAGGAATATGCGATAAAAGTTTAAATGTTCATTACACAAATGAAACTTGCATAAAAAAATTGGCTGTCTGTAAAGTCGGTTTACGGACGATAATTTTGATATTGATATTAATATTGACGTGATAACGTCATAAGAAAACATTCAACAGCACAAAACAGTTCACGTGTAGGTTGTGTGCTGCCGCTGTCTCTCTTCTACTTGGACGCATCCAATTGGCCGATGGAGTGGAAGAAAGATAGATGCGTCGCAAGCTGCCATGCAATTCTGTAAGAGCAAACATCCTTACATCCTCGGAAACATCGGCTGTTACAGCCTTGAACACAAAATTGCAATTCTTTGGTGTCGCTTTTCATGGTTGTGCGACACTAGCGCCGCAAGGTTGCGTTTGGAATTGGAATTCTACAAGGCAAACAGCCTCGCGGACGCTTACAGCCTTATAGAATACCAAATAATTTAGCCGTGATCGCAGTAGACGATGTCAAAGCTGTGACATCTGTGATCACAGCGACGCACACAGCCATTACGAGTCGCTTAGAGAATTGCATGGCTGAATGCTTAGGCCGATCGTGCCTCTCTATCGCTTGCTCCGCGCTCTCGCTTGCACGCTCGGCTCCGGCGGAACGTGACAATGAGTCATGCTTTTTCGTGTTCACCCAGCGTTTATCGATTTCTAAGACTAAATATTTAGGTTTATTTGGGGAGGTTAAGTTCGCACCGAAAAAATATAGGTAAATAAAGGTAGTTTAGTGGACCTTGTCAATCCTAATGGACATAGTAAAATCAAATAAGTAGGCCGACTCGAGCCCCGAGCGAACGATAATAGCCTAAACACGTAGGGATGTCGCTTATAGTTTATACAATCGTCAAAAATGCATAGTCTATCTATATATACAAAACAATTTTCCCCTGTAGGTGAATCATCAAGGATCTATAATACAAAGTTTTTTTTAATTATTTTTTGTACATAGACCAGGAGCTGACTATTGTATTGAAGTTATATACTCCTTTAGGCGCGTTATGAAAAAATGATGAGTGAAATTTTAAGATACTGTGACACAAATGTAACAGGTTGAAGCTGCCCGCTAAACCGCTCATTAAGTCACGAAAAATATGCTCAAAACGTGATGTAACGTCACTCACTCGCCTGAACACAACAACCGTCCAGAGAATTGTTATTTGGTTGCAAATTTCTGTGAGGTGTTAACGTCCCTTACTCGCATGAACACAACAATCCTCCAGGGAATTGTTATTCGGCTGCAGTTTTGAGCATATTTTTCTTGAGATAGTAACGTCACTCACTCGCCTGAACACAACAACCGTCCAGGGAATTGTTATTTGGCTGCAGATTTCTGTGCGGTGGTGACGTCACTCACTCGCATGAACAAACAAGCATACGATCCACCCAATTTAAAGCGGTCACTGTAGCTGTTTACGCTTGCAATACATTAAGTATGCCTCGCGTATTGCCGTATTGCCACCTCTGCTGCTAACACGGCAACTCCTTAGGAGCTTACTCGTGACGTCACTCAGATGAACACAACATCCCTCCAGGGAATTGTTATTTAATGACGCCAGAGAAGTATAATTTCTCACGCGCGTACATAAGAACACGCACCCATTTTTTTTTTACACTAAACTATTTTTTACTTTTTAATTTACTACACTTATCAAAATTATAATCTTTATATTCGGAATTTAATATTTTTACAGTAGCCTAAAATGATAGGCATTAAAAGTACTTTTCTCTGTAGGAAATTTGTGATTTTTTAACAAAATTACACATTTGATACAAAAAAATTCTTTTTACTTTTAGCAAAGACTTCTATGTATACTACTAGACAGGCTGAGTAACATAAATATTGTGTTGTAGCTCAGAGCGCGCCGGCTGAGGTGCCGGGTAGTGGGAGAGGGTTGCCGATGCAGTGAACAGGCTGCTCACGCAGACGCGACAAACAATCGATTAAACTTTACCTATTACCAATTTGACTTCGACTGTTACTAATACCATTTTAATATAATGGTAAATTAAAGTATATTGTACATAATACTATATACACTAATAATACATAATCCAGAGAAATCTACGATAGTAACAATTGTGTAATTATGAGGAAAAATAATTGGACTCATGACTTTGTTTTATTGAACAAAATGATTATACATAAGTAAACAATTGTAAACCTTATCTATTGAATTTATACAAAAACTTAAAGTACAGAGTAGTATCAATTACACAAATTAATAATATAGGTTACTTTTTTAATAAAAATTACATAAAATTATTATAATTATTCTGCGCCGGTCGTACTACCTCGAAACACCCTAAATCTAATACCGCCTTTTCCGCACTGTCTACTTACTTACTTAATATTATACTTAATTTGCTTACTGTATTATAAGGACAAACTAATAAAAATAAATCAGTTCCCTTCAAATAAAATTAGTTTTGTGAATATATTGCGATTCAATGGGTACCTAAAATACAAAATCACAGAATTATCTATTTGTATATTAAAATTAAGTTTCTACCTATTTCCATATTTGTTTGACCACCTGTTACATTGATCTATGATGTGATCGTCGGTTGCGCTACTTACGCTACTAGAGAGTAAACGAGATGGCAATAGTGTCATGGCTATTTAGGTACAGTTTCATAGTAAAATACAAAAAAAAAGTAGTTACTTACCAAAAATAACAGTTGAATCACTTGAACAAAGTATTCACGTAAATATAATAATGATTAATTGATATTTCGTGGCATTTAAAACAAAAAAAGAAACTTATTTGTCGACCGCAACGTTCTCGGTTAATTACGAAACAAAGTAGTGCTTGTCTCGCTTGCTCGCAACCGACTAAAGGAGTTGCGGAGAATTGACCGTAACTTGAAGTGCAAAATGCGAGTTCCGCTCAGCCTGTCTAGTAGTATACATAGAAGTCTTTGACTTTTAGCCATCTTTAGGAATTTGTAGTTAAAGTACTCGTAGGTAGGCACACGTACAAATTATTACGACCGGGAGCGCAGCGGCGCGGCGGTGCGTGCGTGGGGCAGGCGATATTAGGCACGGCGTAGCCACGACTGGCAGCCTGGCGCCGAGTACCTTTAGCAGCGTTAAATTTTGTCAGTGTGTGCGTGCGACGACGCATACGTACGGGCGCGCACAATACAAACCGAACGCGGTGCGTATCTATGAAGATATCCTACTTATTTGTTTATACTATGTAATGGATTAGGAAACAGGATAACAATAAGGAAGTAGAAAGTAGAAGATCATTTAAGTGTTTGCGTTATGTCGTTTGACTCTATCCCGCGGCGTAGAAATCGCTATAATGGCCTACCACGATAAAGAACTTTATTTATTGTTTTAGTCCACTAGCATTAGCGAAGAGGAAATGCCAAAAGAAACTTGCCAATATAGGTCTCGAAACCAATTCGCATCGGCTGTTGTGCAAAAAATTATCGATAGTATATATTGTGAAACTATTTTGAAACATTTTCATTGAACATACCCTCGTCTAAGCAAATAAATAAATTGATTTAAAGTAAACTATATTAGAAATTAAATACTATATACTCGTGCGAGCTGAATCTGGGACAGTGGCAGTGCACAATGAACTGTAATTCATGAACACGGTACTAGAACTACAATTCTGGCGTTATCTTAGTTTTATCTTTACATACAACTATGACTTGATGTGACAAATTATAGAGCTTGACAATATCTTTATTCTAAGTACCTGCAACCTTTTAGTTATTTTTCAGGGTCCTTATTCTGTGGCAATTGACGATTTTCGCTGGTGCTATGGTCCCAAAAAGGACAATGTCACTAGACTAGTCGCTGTAATCATTAATAACGATCAAGTTACCATAGGTAAATTTAACGCAACAGTGTTAAAAGATGTCGTAATCGATGAGGTTAGTATTATCACTATTGAGTTTATATCTATGTGCCTGCTATATGATAGGCGAAATAAAAATAAAAATTAAGTTGGCAGACTACGCGATTTTCACATTACTTTTTATATGTTATTAAGATCAGGTTGACGGTGTATAACATAAAAGGCCATACCCGCTCCATAATAAGAAATTTCAAATTTAAAAACCCATGCAGGCACTATGCTGTATCCAATCTAATGGAACACCTGGTTGATATAAAGGATTGCCTTCTGCGAAAAGTAAGTGTAAGCAATTGTTACATTTGTTAAGCCTATTACATATTAATGGTGCAGTAAGTAAGTTATGCCAGGTATAGTTTTTGCAAAGGCATTTGATAAGGTAAATCGCCAAATCCTTTATAGTAAACTTGCAGCATATGGTAAGGTGATTTATACTATTTTCACTTCTGGGGTTCTGGAGTGGGGTGAATCGTATGTGGGTCCTCGGTTCCTATGTCTTATTCATAAATGATTAGATGCAATTTGATCTAATCTGCTTTGTGTGCTTTCGCCACCAATTAATTCATGCAAACTAACGCCGGGCGGAACCCACTCATTAACGTTAGTAGATGCAACATGCCGACGCTGCCTGGACTGCTGCGGTCGTCCGCCATTTGGAACAGAAGTCTCATGCCCCACCACCGTCGCTGCCAAGACACAAAAAATTGTCGAGCTACAGTCTATTTTTTTACGCCGATAATTTTAAACTTTTTGGAATAGTAAACGATATCAACACGGTGCACATTTATTACAGGTCGATTTGACTATGATATTGAAGTGGAGCGTACAAAATGCTCTTGAAAGCTGGGAAATGTTTTGTAGTATCTTTCAAAACCTTGTAAAAACCTTTTTTAACTAGGCCAGAAAAGAGAAATACATATTTTAAAAGGGTTACTTGTTTATTTTGATAAAAGGTTATCTTTTCGCGCTCATTACGATCACAATACAAATAGAGGCCCAAATTCTTGGGTCTATCTCTTGGTCTCTGGTAAGGGCTTTCAAACGTCACAGTCATATATATATACGTTAGCCAAATTAAAAATATGTACTGACAGAAAATTGACTTAATTATTCATCACTATCTTGTTAATAATATAGATTCTCTGTTTTAACACACATTTCTAAACTTTAAGACCCGGTTTCGATCTCGTGTCGTCAAACCGTCACAGGTTTTCAATAATACCATTGAAGGCTGTAAATTTTCATGGCTTATACAATTTTGTTTCGTTTGTAAATAAAATAAAAATAAAAAAAGCAAGCAAATGTAGGTACTAGAAATTGGAAAAGTTTTATCATGTTTTACGTTCTATGTTCTACCCAAGCTTTCAATCGTTAGCTTTATAACTAGGTATGTCGTAAAAAGTTAATTTTGTTGTAAAAAAGTCGAGTACTCTAGTAGACGTTCGGCTTATATTCTATACTGTGCTTTTTAGATATGACCGGCATTACTCGCGATCGTACTCACTTACAGAATCAACATGACATCGAAAATCATTGAAATATCATAACGACTATTTTATTTTCAGGGTGATTTAACTGTAACCTTCAATATGGGAGACGTCATACAAGCTTTTATCGGGAAGTCATTTTTTTATGGAGTTTACCCCGTAAAAGTTATAGCAGTTTCAAAGAAAGGAAATATATTTTGTTATTACGAAACAATCACTATCAAAAAGAAAATGTAACGAAGAGATTACCATGGAGAAGTAGATAGATTTATATTTAGTTCTGCCGCAGACAACTTAACATCTCAGCCTAATAGATTTACAAGACTTCATCTTAAGCGATTCTCAAGGGCGAATTGTGAAACGAATAACACAACCTATCCGATTGGACCAGTGCTACAGCGTAGAGAAAGATGGAGTAGGTTAACTTCAATTAAAGTCCGAAGCTGTCACAATTACACACGTCTGTGAACAGGTTATTCGAAATGATTGGTGACGTTTATCTTGGTGTTCTAACATTTCAAAAAAGTTTTAAGTACGCTGTTTTTCTTACTGCTGCTGTGCTGTCCTTCAAAGTTACAACTCTCTACTGGCCTGGTGGCGATGTCATTTTTCTCTCGGCAATGCCATTATTAGCTAATACAATAAATACACATCTGATGCGACGGTGCTTATGTCTATTTCTATTATGCTGATCGTAAAGTTGTTTAAAACTGTAATTTTGTAATTGAGTTATGAAATGTCATGTATTTAACATATGTGTGTAGATATAATCATGCTATACTGGGTGGTAATAAGTTTTTGCACCTTTAATTATTCAATAACAATAAGCGTTTTTAAAATGAATGTACAAAGAGTACATAAGATAGTGCAGATAAGTGAGAAAATTATTTAGTAATAATAATAGTTTTGACGATCGGTGGCGCAGTGATGAAAAGCGTTACGCTACTTTGATACCAACGCTCGTGGGTTCGATACGCAGGACAAACTTTTCTGTGCATGAGCATGTCTGTTTGTCTTTGTATGGGTGCTTTTAAGAGATGTAGCGCGCATTAAAGCAGCCCATCTGGAGAAGTACCTCCACCTCACAGAAAACCGCAGCCAAATAAAAATTGCCGAGAAGGTTGTTGAGTTCCTGCGTGTGAGTGAGATCACCAGTAAGCTCCTAAGGAGTTGTTGTGTATCGCTAACGTTCATAGCCGTACGCTTGTATACCTCCCGACGTTGTATATATATATATATAAATCCCGACGTTGGCATTCTTCGAGTCTGGCGTCAAGGGTTTGAAACACTGTAAAGTGTAGAGTTAGAAGAAATTAAAAATGTGTAAAACGAATGGCCTGTTTCGTAGCTACTATAGTATACCTGCGAATGAACGATCGGCATTAACATCTCGCCTACCGTTGCGGACTAAGCTTGCAATTGAAATTAAACTATTTTTAACGGAAGTATCGCGTGTTTTATTTATTTTGTTGAAACCGTGTTGTCGCTGACATTTTCATGGAAGACCTTGAGGAGAAAGCGCTGTCGATGGCACCTGCTGTGCCGAAGATGTACAAACGGTACGTAGATGATACTTTTGTTGTCATACCCAAAGATAAAGTGTCTATATTCCTACACCACCTTAATTCCATCAACAATAAAATCAAATTCACCATGGAATTAGAGGCAAATAATTCACTAGCATTCCTTGATATATTAATCACCAGGAAACTTGACAACTCACTTACTCACACAGTGTATAGGAAACCCACCCATACAGACAAATATCTCAATGGTAACTCACACCACCATCCATGTCAGTTAGCTACCGTAGGCAAATCTTTGTTTCAGAGAGCACACGGCATCTGCGACGCTGAGCATCTAGAGGAGGAACTCCAACATGTCAAACAAGTACTGCGGAGCAATAGTCACAAACTCCCTCGCATGCGTCACAGAAGCCGCCCGAAGCCACCTACAGTTGAACGTCAACCTGCCATCTTACCATACTTAAAGGGAGTCACAGACAAAATTGGCAACATCTTACGGCGAGCTTCAATTAAAACATATTTCAAGCCCCATAAGAAGATCAGTCAATTTCTAAGACCTATCAAGTCTAATATCCCCCTACAAGATGCAGGAGTATACAAATTAGACTGCGAATGTGGTTTATCATACATAGGGCAAACAAAGAGAAGCGTAGGTACTCGTGTGAAAGAACACATTGCTGACATGAAGAATAGGCGTGATAAAAACTCTGCAGTATGTGAACATACACTGGACCAACCAAACCATTACATCCGGTTCGATAAACCACAAATCCTCGCCAAGGAGAATCGCTACATGCCGAGAATGTTGCGCGAGGCTATTGAAATAAGAAAACACCCCAATTTCAATAGAGAAGATGGTTGGCAAGTACCACCTGCTTGGGATGCAGTCCTAAAAATAATCAAATCACAAATCCAAAGATCTACTAAAAAATGTTCGGACACTGTGAGCGATTTTTGTGTGAATCGGAACATATATAATTAATCCATCCATGTCGGTAGATGTAATAATTGAATAACTAATGTAAGACAAATACCACCTTAATCTTTCCTGCGACCACGGACGCTGCAAAGCGTTCGAAACGTCAGGTTTCAACAAAATAAATAAAACACGCGATACTTCCGTTAAAAATAGTTTAATTTCAATGTGTAACAATCGCGAAAACCTAAGACAATACTAAGCTTGCAATCTACAAGACTTAGGTCCGCAGCAGACTTACTTATTCGGCCCCAGCATGACACGTGCTATGCTCACCCACACAGAGACAAGGCTACAAACGGTGCAAAACACCACGCTGAGAACGTGCGTAGTTGAATTCCGGTACGTTGCAAATAGTACAATCGCCGGCGGGCCTGGTGTGCAGACTGTATACGAACATATAATAGATCTTCTTAGCGTTATCGTTAAGGATAGGCGGGGTCCGCTACCTAAGCCTATGGAGTTCGTGAAGATACCGATTTCAACATGAAGTAACTGCCGTCAGACCTCCACAACTCTTACAACTCAACAACAAATTTTATGTTTATTTAAATTATTTATTATGCTACGTAATGAATTAATAATTTGCCAGTTTATTGGTGTCTAGGTATAAGAAGAAATTGCAGCCCCATACAAGCAGTCGCCTTAAAATTTCAAACAAGAAGATACTTTAATTTTTGGCGAGTGACATTGTTGTTTTACTTGAAATTTTTACAATTCAGTATAAAATTAGTTTTGTGTGACAATTTCGATAGTATTTTGTAACATAAGTGCTAGTGAAATTATACAGTAATGAAAAAACTCAAATGTAACACGTTTATGCACTTTTTGGAAGACGTGAGTAAGTTCATCAAGAAAACCTTGTAAAAATCACTATCGTTTTACGGGTGGTATTTAAATTTGGTTGATTGGGTACCCTTCCCAAGTACTTTTTCAGCACAGTTCCTGAAGCTGGAACATAGAATTAAGATTTTCAAATGGTTCTAAAACTCAAGACTTTGGCACTGCCATAAAGTAGCAACACTATTGCCATATATATATATATACGTATAAAAGATACTTTAAAATTGTGATGTTTTCGCAGCGGCTTAAAAAATGTGTTACAATTTCAATTTGTATATGCTAAGTCAATGAGTTTCCAAAGAATATGATCTCTGTCGATGGTACAACGCATTGCCAGCACATGATTAGTTGTGTTTGATGGTCGGAAATATTACGCGCTGGTAGGTAATGTAAGTGTTATGTTTCGATACTTATTTAATTTATAACAACAAAAATTATAATATTGTTTATATTTATTTATTTACTTGATCGATATCTTGCAACCCAAATGACGCAACAACATCACATCAAACCTTACTCATCCCACTGCAGGGATACGGGTCTCCTTTCTACTGAAAGGGTTTAGAGCATACTCCACCACGCTGCTCAATTGCGGATTGGCGGAGGCCAGTGTTTTTAAGCCGCCCGAGGGCCACTGACTTAGCTTAACGACTGCCATCTATCGACAACAGCCGGGACCGACAGCTTAACGTGCCTGCCGAAGCTTGGAGAAACTCGCGATAGATAAACCCATCCATAGACAGGGTGCGGTCGACGTTGTTTAACCTGTGTGTTCGGTTAGAATGACACGCGCAACGACGCCACCGAGCTCTCGAGGTCGAATGGCAGCGTTCTGGATATTGCGAAAAATATTCTTGTCGAAAATACCTCATCGTCTCAAGACGAAAATCTTCAACCAGACGAAAGTCTTCGGACGGAATTGATGTGGGTTCTAAGTATGTACCTCACGCGGAAGCCCAAGGTACACAGGTTCCTAAGTTTTTTATACTGCTAAGGTAAAAACCTAAGTATGATGTTACCTCAATATTCAAACATGTTGATGGGAAGTAGGCTGATATCATTGTATATAATAGGTACTTCTGATGGTTTAGGATATCGTTAAATAATCATTTGTTCACTTGACATCCTGAATACTACATTTGTCAGTAATGAACAATTCTGCGGATATCAATGTAATTGCTAACGTAAGTTTGCATCATCATGTCCAACACAAGTAAAATATTGCTTGTATTGTTAATGTTTATACCGTTTGCAATTTTAATCGATGTAAATACTTCGGATAAATATGTGAGTCTCACAATGTGTTAGAACATACAATCTTGTTTCTTTTAGCGTTGTGCCGTTTCCACACGTTTCGTAAATTAGATTACATGTCTTTAGAAATATAATATCTTGGGCATGGGTTTTCTCACAACAACATCGTGATCAACCTTCACCGATGTTTTAGATCTTATAATATTTATAAATTCTTTCTATTGATTTTGAAACAAATTATGAACGGACGCATAGATCAAACACACGTAACATGGTGTATGTTGTCCCACAAGGCAGCGTAGTAGGGCCACATGTCTTTACAGTAAATGTTAATTTTTTACCAAGTGGTAGGTATTAATCAACCTACGATACTGTTTGCCGACGATTGCACAGTATCCAGAAAATGTAATAATATTAACTCTTAGATATGTGTATAGATTACAGATATCTAAGATATTACAGATATCTATTATTACATTAACATTAACACTATACTGACATGTGTAATTCAATGGGTTAATAGTAATAATCTTAATGAAATGCGTTGCAATCAAAGACTTTGGGCTTCTTCTGACATTGTATTAAACTTCTTGGTCTAATTATTGACAAAAGGCAGAATTGGACAAGTTACGATTAATATGATCTGATAGCTGTAAATCGTTGCTTGTGTAGACATAAAATTCCTACACTTCCGTTGTTGTATATATTATATTGGAGGTAGCAATATTTGTCAGAAGTAATCCACATCTATTCCCACATGTACTTGACAAAGTCATTCGAAATCTGCGCAACAAAAATAGTTTTTAACTACCACCAGCCAAAACGACTATGCTGTAAAACAGCATACATGTAGTAGTGGCTACAAAAAATTAAAATAAAATTCCAGAAAGGTACAAAGAACTAAATATAAAATTATTTAAAATACTACTATATAACGTTGTCTCATAATTAAACGCTGTATCAATTGAATCAACGAGTAGTTTTAAGTAAACCAACATTCATTGTACATGTTTGCACTTACATATGTGATGTACAATGCGCACATGATTAAGCAAAAAAATTGGAAAAAAGGACGACATAGGAAATGATGGATTTGACTAATTATTACAATTCCAAATTTGGCAGAAATCTTTAAAAGTTTAATGCATAAATGTCTTACTTTTATTGTTTTGGAAACAAGAACATGCGTGCTTCTCTTTATAATAAGAAAGATATCACATTTTATGGATAGAAGGTTGACTATATTTGTAATTTTGTTCGATATGAGCAAGGCTTTCGATCGTGTTTACTATAAGATACCCCCCGAGATGAACAAAAAAAAAACATTATTGGATTTCTTAAAGACGTATCTTGTGTCTTAGCGGCAGATCTCAGTACGTAGAGAAATAAAGCCAATCAATGATTAGCAAACATTATGTGTAGCTCTGAATTTAAACAAAATAAACACGGTGTACCGCAAGGGAGCATCATAGGGGCTGTAGTATTCCTAAAATTAATGCTCTCCTAATATTGATTAATATCCGAAATCGCACAATATTTCAAGTCACGAGGCGACACAAGCAGTGCGGTTGTAAAACCAGGTTGTGGGCATCACATTGAACAACTCATCGTAACATAATTGGTAGAACATATAAAGTTAGGCAAAATATCTGCTTAAGATCATTGTCAATTTTCACAACTCGTCTTTGCAGTGAGTCACAGGGTCGTACCTAGAATTTAGGTAGGTGGTCCAGGTCTAAGTATTTTACAACAAAAATGAAAATCCTTTTATTGTGACAATACCTTGTAGACATGAGCTAGAACGACAATAGCAAACTTTCTAGGTATAACCTTGGATTCGTAATTAACATGGCAGCAATACGTAGTAATACAGACTGCAAAAAAATACATACATTTGTGCCTGGGTTGCGTCGTCTGACTAACTTGCAGCCAGGAAATTGCTCTAATAGCGTATCATGGTATCGTGTATTATAATTTACATTATTTTACATTGGCATATGTATTTAAAATGAAAATGGACTTTTTGTTACTATTTAATTTGTCTTAGCATTATTTTAATTATATTTAATTTTCCTTAATACCATGTGTTGGATAATTTTCTGTCTGGCTCTTTAATTGAAGTTCCTGCAATCTTTTTGCTATTTTTCAGGGTCCTTACTCAATAGTTATTGATGATTTTCGCTTGTGCTATGGGCCCAAAAAAGACAATGTCACTGAAGTAGCTGCTCGAATAACTAAAAATGATCAAGCATCCTTAGGTTCCTTCAATATAACGACGTTAGAAGATGTCCTTATCGATGAGGTTAGTATTATCGTTGTTGATTTTATATACATGTACGATTCCCTATGGGATTCACGCAATAAGAAATAAGATGAAGTTGGCAGACTACGGGATTTTTATATAACTTTTTATTTATTATTAAGATCAGGATTACGCTGTATACCGTGAAGGGCCGAACACGCACCGTAATAAGGAATTTCAAATTTAAAAACCCATGCAGATACTATGTTATATCTAATATGATTCAACATCTGGCTGACATGAGGAATTGCGTTCTACGGAAGGTAGGTCTCAATGTTACAGTTGCCAACCCTATTATATACTAAGGAGCAGTAGAGTTATTGGGTAATCTAACAACCTTCTGTCAGCTGCCTTTGCTTTGTAACTACTTTGTGTTTACACTGTCTTTTTAACGGACCCCATAAATAATTTATTCACTCTATTATGTAGACAACAAATGTTATGTGGTGGGCGAACATATTATTATTTGAATGAGTCAGTTATTGCAACTTATTTTATGAAAATATTTTTAGGGTCAAAAGCTGTCCACTTGGAAGATATATGTATATACACAAATAATGTAACTAGTCTGGCCATAAATGCTGTTACATAAAAACTTTTCTTTTTTCAACGCTTTAATTATTTTGAATTTGGAACGCGTTTATTATGTTAAAAACTTCTTTCGATTTCCCGCCATGTTACATAGTTTTTTCGTTTATTATCATATAACAATATGGAATGAGGTCTTAATGAAAATAGGATTGCATTGATTGCCTTGCACAAAGTCGGTATATATGGAGTAGTCGGTCATATTCAAGACACTTCAAAAGCTTGGTATCAGCCGTATGTTAGTATATCATACTATCGATAGATATACCCAACACTTCCTCTGTTGAATACCATAAAAGATCGGGGCGACCGCGTGATGTTAGAACTACAAAAGTTGTTAATGCTGTTTGTTGTGACAATGAAACAAGAGTATCAGATGACAACTAACTTTTATTAATGTGCATGAAGGGTACTAGTATATTTTATATACTACTACCCACAACATCTTCCCCATAAAAGAAAGGATAAACATAATTACATATTAAGAAACAGTTTAGAAATATCACATAACTTGTTACGTTCACTACCTATATCCCATATCCCTCCACCTAGTTTATGATAGAACTTAAAAACTATAAAACATTATTATTGTTTTGACTACGACTCGATTTAAAATAAATCGTTTATATTAACATGTAGTCTTTTAGCTTTTGCACGAGTGAGAGGTGGCGTAGAAACCGCACTAGAGGCAGCCGCCTCGTCCAGAACACCGCCGGAGGCCCGCGAGACCTTTTCCTCTTCGACATGATTGTTGACGTCCGTGTCGGGGTCGTATTCATGATTTTCGTCTGATAAAATATCATCTTTTTTATCAGTGGATAATGTTAAAGTGGCAGATTGGGCATCGTCATTAAGTTGAGATTCACATTAATTAAATGTTTACGATTGCGACGATATTGAATGCCTCTTTTGTTGCGTATTATATATAAACGCGGTGTAGAGCACTTCGCTACCACCTCTCCTCGCGTTCTGCTACCACGATCAAGCATAATAACTGGGTTACCAATACTCAACTCCGGTAATTGTTTACAGTGTAAATCATAATACTGTTTGCTTTTCAATTGTTTCTTTAACATTATATCGTGATCATTTTGCTTATTACATGCCGGTTTTAATAAATTGGGATGCACCGGTAATCTACATTTTAATCGTCGTCCCATTAACAACTGTGCAGGAGAACTCAAATTATCGCGTGGTGTATTTCTGTAGCTAAGTAAATTTAGATAAAAATCAGAACCACTATTGATGGACTTAATTAATATTTTCTTTGCAGTTTGAACTGCCCGTTCACTCTTACCATTCGATTGAGCATAATTAGGCGAAGACGTGATATGGGTAAAGCCCCATTGCTGAGAAAATTCTTTGAATTCCCGGCTAGTGTATTGGGTACCGTTATCACTTATTACAGTTTCTGGTATTCCATAACGAGCAAAATTTTCTTTTAATGCTGTAATGACTAATTTCGAAGACATGCTCTTTAAGCTGGCTACCTCGATAAATCCAGAATAGTAATCAATCAGAATAAGAAAATATTTTTTATTGTACTCAAACAAATCAGTACCTACTTTATTCCATGGCAAGGAAGGAATCTCAATCGGTATCATAGGTTCTCTACACGGTGCATTTGAGCACTCCTGGCACACTCTACATAGTTTTACATATACTTCAATATCCCGGGTTATACCCGGCCAGTATAAAACTTCCCGAGCCCGCCGTTTGCACCGGTCAACTCCGAGGTGGCCGTCATGAATGATCTCTAACATTTGAGCTCTCAAAGAGCGCGGTATCAATATGAGATCATTTTTAAAAATGATTCCATCGACAATAAATAGTTCATTTCTTAATGACCAATATAACTTTAAACCATCAGGTACGTTATTTTTGTGATCGGGCCATCCATTATTTATGTAATGTATAAGTTGACAAAAATCACTGTCCTTAGTTGTTTCCTGTTGTACAGTTTGCAACTTATTTTTTGACATTTTAACATTATTAATAAGTAACTGAACTTGATGCAGTATACATTCACTTACTCTATCATTATATAAATCTGGGAGCGGCGCTCGAGACAATGTGTCCGGTATAAACATATACTTTCCGGGTTTGTAACTGACTTTAAGGTCATACCCCTGTAACCTTAATAACATACGCTGCAAACGCACTGGGACCGTCATCAACGGTTTTTTGAATATACTTTCTAACGGTTTATGGTCCGTTTCTACAATAACATCTTTTTTGCCAAATATATATTGATGAAATCTTTCACACGCGAACACGATAGCTAAAAGCTCTTTTTCTATTTGAGCATATCTACATTGAGTGTCAGTAAGAGTACGCGATGCGTATTCGACTGGCCGTCCCTGTTGCATAACGACTGCGCCCAAGCGGTGCTACTCGAATCTACTGATAGTAACACTGGTTTAGAGACGTCATATAACGCTAAAATAGGCGCGCTGCAAACGGCTGTTTTTAAGCTTTCAAACGCATCATTATGTTGGTGTTCCCAGCACCATAAGGAATCCTTTTTTAATAGTCGGGTCAAAGGTTGTACCGTATGCGAATAATGAGGAATGAACTTGGACAAATAATTGACAGCACCGATAAACCGTTCTAAAGCCTTTTTATCAGTCGGCGGAGGCATATTTTTGATGGCGCTAACTTTGTTTAAATCAGGTCTCATACCATGTTTATCAAACACATGACCGAGATATGTGACCTCACTAACACATAGTTTACATTTTTCTTTATTAAATTTCAAGTTAATCGTACGCGCTCTGTCCAGTAAAGCGTTTAACCTCTGATCGTGTTCAGCCTTCGTCCTACCCCAACAAATAATATCATCAATGAAACTATCAACCCCTTCGAGATCTTCAAGTAATTGTTTAACCTTGGCATGAAAAATTTCCGAAGCACAATTTAAACCATATGGTAATCTTAAAAATTGGTAACGTCCGAAAGGCGTCGCGAACGTACATTAGTCGGCGCTGGCATCATCGATTTTTATAGCCCAAAATCCAGAGTTTGCATCTAGAACTGAAAAATATTGTGCACCATGAATCTTAGCTGCTAATTCGGTCAAAGTCGGTAACTGAAAATGCGCGCGTTTTATAGCACAATTAAGTGGCCTCGGATCAAGACATATACGCAAGCCACCATTCTTTTTACCGGTAATAACTAATGCGTTCACCCAAGGCGTCGGGTGTGATACCTTCCGTATCACTCCCAGTCCAATCATTCTATTTAATTCATCGCGCAGCTTATCACGTAAACCCAGCGGCACTTTTCGCGGAGCACTGATAACAGGTTCTATAGATGGATCGATAACTATGTGATATGTACCGGGGAGACAGCCCAGTCCGTGAAACAAGTCATCATATGACTGAATATTAATATTGTGAATACGCTTTATGCAACCTAACTCCAAACACGATTGACGTCCCAGTACACTTTGACAGCTCATATCGGCAACCGCAAACTTCAATTTATACATTTTGTTTTTATACCACCATTTCAAATGACATATACCTTTAATAGGTATTATATCACCACTATAAGACTGCAACTTAATATTGTGCTTACTGTTTATCAAGTTCCTGTCGAAACCTAATTTAACAAACTTTGCATACGAAATAACATTAATATCAGCTCCCGTATCTAACTTAAATTTTTCACTAGCGTACTTACAGTGCAAAACTTCATACCATTCATCCGACATCGACCACTTGTCACTGTTTACGTTTGACACTGTAGAAATGTAAAACGAGTCACTTTCGCTACTACTACGACCGTAACCTTCTTCACATACTTCTATATCGTACAGTTTCTTAGATTTCTTTAGCGCGCACATCCTAGCAAAATGACCATAGTTATTACACACGTAACACTCTGCATTCACGGCGGGGCATGATCCCCGATCACATTGCAAACCACACGCACGGCACTTCTGACGAGTTTCGTAGTCACCTCGTTGCTGTCGCATGCACCGAGAAGCGGGCACAGCGCCGCCAATGGGCTGTGCCGCCCGCGCGCCACGTAGCTGCGCTCGCGCCGCTCGGCCACACCGCGCTTGCTGGCCTCGACATCTGCTACTTGCAGTACCACCTCCTCGTATGCCAACTGCATCCACACATGACATCGGCAAAGCACCACCAGTTTCCAGCCGTCGACTGCCATCCGATGACACCTCATTGGCTTGACAAATTTTTACAGTTTTGTCGAGTGTCAAATCTACAGCCCTCAACAATCGATCTCTGACTATGTTATTCGTAATACCACATACGATTCTATCTCGAATTAATTCTTCTTCGAGCGATGAAAAACCGCAATTTTTACTCATCAACTTTAACGCTGTAACATATTGATGTATAGATTCACCGTCGTGTTGAACCCGGGTGAAAAAATTGTATCTCGCTAATGTAACGTTTTGTTTAACTCCGAAGTAGTCGTCGAACTTTTTCAACAAAATAGTGACGTCATCGCGTTCCTTCTCGGATTCGAATGTGAATGTTTGGTAGACATCAAACCCATCCGGACCTATTAAATTGATAAGCAAACTGGCTTGAACTGCCAAATCTTCCTTCGATACTCCTGATGCTTTAAGAAATAATTGAAATTGCGTCTTCCATGTGTTCCACGTGTCAGCCCGGCTGACAGAGCTGCCATCCATACACAGTTCGGACGGTGGTCTTGCGTGTTCCATATTATTGACGTATACACACCGTAAACTCTTACTCGAGTACACAAAATTATATTCTCAATACTATATTTAGACAAGAATAATTAATTATTTTTAACCGCTGCCACCATGTTGTGACAATGAAACAAGAGTATCAGATGACAACTAACTTTTATTAATGTGCATGAAGGGTACTAGTATATTTTATATACTACTACCCACAACACTGTTAAAGTCAGAATTCGCCGAAACCCCATTAGGAAACAAATAATCATATCGCGAGAAATGAAGATTCCTGTTAGGACTCTGTCGCGTATAATAAAACAAGACCTGAAACTCGGCACTTATCGTCAATATACAGGACATGCCCTAAATCAATACCTACAGTTGATGAGGTGGATCGATCAAAATGCCTTTTGTCCCGATACGCAGGTGAAAGGCACAGAAATATCCTCTTTACTTATGAAAAAAATCACGATTGAAGAGCACTACAATAAGCAAAATGACAGTATGCTCACATAGTTCTAAAGATGCCGCCCAAGTGGTCGGAAAGGTATATGTCGTCATCATCCTGCGTCTGTAATGGTTTGGTGGGGGGTGTCTTATCAAGGAGTTATAAAGCGTCATTTTTGTGAAAAAGGAGTGAATACTACCCCTAAAGTGCATCAAAAGACTGTTTTGGATCCTGTTGTGAAACCTCTTAGCAATACACTTTTAAAAAATGTTAAGAAAACTCTGGAGCAAGCAGCAGCTAAATTTCCACACATAAAAGACCCGTATCAAAACCAAAGGTGGCTATTACGAATAGAATCATATTTTTGGTTTTTGCTGAGACTTCCATAAATATGGGTTACATAAGGGTTTTATTAAGATTACATTACTTGTAAAAAAATTAAATGCATATTCATTTGTATCAGTACTTATGGTCGGACTAGTTATATAAATAAACATTTGAGCGAAGCTCGCCTAGATACTTAACGTAGGCGCACACTAATTTTCTATTTTGAATACTTACAAGCTAAGTTCGCTTTCATCGTTTGTATCAGCCGGGACTTTTCATTTTGTACGACCTCTGTAACGCACACTCTCAAGTTTTTTTATATTAACGCAATCGCGATTGTCATAATTAGATATGTCAAAGAAGGCTGTTGAATTTTCTAGACTACTGTGTTATTTGTATGTGGCCGGCTCTACTCATCGATATAATATATCGATGACTCTACTCGTACTCGTGTACACAACCAACATCAATGCAATAATCATTGAAATAACAGCAATCATTTCATTTTCAGAGTAATTTAAGTTTTACCATGAATCTGGGAGATACTTTAGAATCTGTTATAGGAAAGTCATTTTTTTATGGAGTTTATCCCATAAAAGTTATAGCTGTTTCAAAGAAGGGTAATATATTTTGTTGTTCCGAAATTATAACCATTAAAAAGAAAATGTAACGAAGAGATTATCGTCTAGACGTACAGGTATATTTACATATAGTACTGCAGCAGGCCACTTACCTATATCTATTGCCTATTGCTATTGCCGGAAAGACTTACAAGACGGTTAGTTGATGAATGGGACAACACAAGCTCTCCAGCCCAGCGCCAAGCACAGAAAATACAACTATAGAAATTGTCGCATTACAAAAGTACGTGAAGAGATTCTTCGAAATGATGGACGATGTTAAACGCTGTCTTGCGTTCGCTGTTCACGCCTTGAAGCTCGCTGATCCTAGTTCTAAAGTGAGAGTTGGTAATTATGTCAAGAAGGTTCTAAGTACACTGTTGTCCTTTCAAGTTATAGCTCTCTATTGGGCTGATGTCTTCATCTTTTTACGACGCTAAATCCAGGACCACATTGGCCAATGCCGTAATTAGCCAATACACAAATACGCATCTGCTACCGAGATGGTGGATTTCTATTCTACTGATCCCGAAGTGGTTTAAAATTAGGAAATGGGGATAACGCGAAGAAGAAGACCTTCTCCGCGTTATCCCGTTTCCTAATTCATTAGGATTGGCGGGGTCTGCTGCCTAATCCTAAGGATTTGACGAAGATACTGATTTTGACATGGAGCGACTGCCATCAGTCCTCCACCACCCAGAGGGAAAACCGGATCTTTCATAGGTTAGGTCACACTTCTTTCGAAATATTATTTCTTGGACGTGTGGGTTCCCTCATGATGAATTCCTGCACCGCCGAGCAAGCTTTTTTTTTAAATTTAAAAAATATTTAAATATTTTATTTTTAAATTTTAAATTTTTTAAAAATATATGGAACCCTGTACGACATCTAGCGACGAGTGCTGTTACTTTTTCTGTTGATGGGAGTGCAGTGCAGACTCTGCACTGCAGAGTGGCCGGCCATACGTTTTCCCATATGTTTTTTTTTCTAATTGGAACGATTTTGGACCGTTCTTCCTCACCAACGAACATTTAAATTTCAAATTAAAGGATACAAAACTACAATATGTTAGCTATTAGTGTGTCGATTTTGGAGTTTCTCACTATTACCGTCTAAACGCTAGCTGGATGACATCAGTCTACCCCAAACGGCAATTTTGAGGGTAATGTGGCTCCGCTGGCTATCGCAGCTCTGCCAATAAATATATGTATAATTATAATCACGTTATACTGGGTGGGCCATAAGATTTTAAGATGATTGTATATAAGATAAAATAATAACAGATAATGGAAAAATATTTTTTACATATACGCCACCACGATACCAGCTATCCTAGAATTTAGCACCGTCGTCTAGAAACACTTTGAACACTCAGTCAGGAGAAATTAATTTTTCATGGCCTTTATGTTTTTCTTTATTATTTATTTGTAATATTAGCTATTTGCTAGTTAGAAATTCCTATCAAAATTGGTCCACAAACGGACAGACGGATAAAAATTTTGATAATTGATTATTTGGTATAAATACCCTATATATATATATATATATATATATATATGCATTTAGTGAGGAGTTGTTTATTGACATTACAAACAGACACTTCAATTTTATTTATTTAAATGTATAGATAATGGAATGGAATAAATTACTTATAGAAGTATTATAGAAGAGGAGTGCATTACCTGTGATAATATATTATGGATCTTTCTTATTTTTAAAAGATTTATTTTTTAAATTCCTTTTTTCAAAACGTTTAGAAATTGGGATTTTTTCTTGTTATTTATTATTCACCGTTTTATTGTCAGAGACGCTATAACCGATTTGAGAGTTCAATTATATAAGATTTTTAGTGTAGATTAGATTCTCTAAGTAATAGATTCCGGAAACAGTATATTGGTAATGTTAGAACTAGAGTTATCGATGTGGCTTTAGGGGTCAGCAAGCTGAAGCGGTAGTGGGCTGTCAATAAAGATTGCAGGGAACCGATGGATGCAAGTAGCACAAGGTCGAACGCCATGGAAATTCAAAGAGGAGGCCTACGTTCAGCAATCAACATCAGCAGACTGAAATGATGAAGATGATGGTGATACAGTCATATTAATACTAGGTTGATATCGTTTTACATAATATTAAATAGTTTAGGATATCGTTAAATAATCATTTCATTTAATTTCCTAAATGCTACATTTACCGGTAATGACCGTTTCCGCGGACTTCGTTGTTGTTGCTATCGTTGTTGCAATCGTTGATCATCATGTCCAACACAAGTAAATCATTGCTTGTGTTAATGTTTGTGCCGTTTGCAATTTTAATCGATGTTAATACTTCGGATAAATATGTAAGTTTCACAACGTTTTAGAACATAATCTTCGTCTTCCTAGTGTTATCTCGTTTCCCGTCAGACCTTCAAACCCAGAGGAAAAATCGTTTCTTAGGTTAGGTCACATGTCTGTCGAAATATAATTTCTTAGACGTGCCATTAAGTTGGTTCTTAGACGTGACGGTTCCTTTGTGTCATGTACACCATTATTGAAGAAATTTAATTTGTTCACGTTAACCAATATATATAATTTTCAAGCTGGACTTTTTGTAATGCAATATCCTGGATTATTCAATAGTTACAATGGAAAAATCCAAAGTTAAGAACAGGGATTCATCTAGACTGATATTACCAGCTTGCAGTAGTAGCTTATATAAAAAAAAGTCATGTAATGAATGACTATAAAAATATTTAACAAATTCCCTAAAGTTATTAGAATATTTCCTATTAAAAGTTAAAATTAACACAATATAATTATATTTACAAAATGTATATTTGCACGTCATAATACTGTGTCAAAATATGCGTAAATGTAACCATATTTTATGCAAATAAATGATTATTATTATTTGAAAAACAAGCCTAAGAACACAGTGGAACCTCGCATAGAAACCCATGGCCCTCAATATCAGCACGAGCCAGACCCTTACCTCCAGACAAATATAATATCGCAAGGAAGATGTTTCAAGATAAGATAAAATATAGGAATATGACGGCCATCGGATAGTCCATTGGCCAGCCCTAGTAAAGAAGAAGAACAGCGAATGGCGGCTATGTGGTGATTAAATAAAGCCACGATTCCTGACAAATACCCACTACCGAGACTGCTCGATTTCACCTACGTCGCCGAAGGAAAAAAAAGTATTCAGCAAGATGGATATCAAGATGGCATATTTTTGTATCCCTATCGCCAAGGAGGACACCTAATACGGCAGTTATTACAGCATTCGGCTTGTTCGAGTTTACAAAGATTTGTTTCGGGCTCCGGAAGTCGGCGGGCCAGCCTTTCCAGAGATGGATGAACTCCATATTTAGAGATTTAAATTTCGTCTACGTATTCGTTGATGTCCTACTGTGTGCCTCAACCTTAGAAGAAGAACATTTCAGACACCTAGATATAATTCTGGAACGCCTACACAAATACGGAGTAACAATCAATCAAGATAAATGCGAATTCAACAAAACAGAGCTTTTTTTCCTAGGTTATTACATAAAGAGCCAGGGAATCACTCCCAGCAACGAAAAAACGAAGGCTATATAAGATTTCCGAAAGCCCTTACAGTAAAGGAATTAAGGAGATTCTTGGGAATGGTAAACTTTTATCGCAACAGAATACCGGTGGCAGCGAAACACAAAGCAACATTAAATAAGTATTTACACAACTCGAAGAAAAATGACAGAACACTCTACTATATTGTGGAGCGAATTTCGGAAGCAACTTCCCAAAACGATATATTCTTTCTATTAACTTATCATTGCCAAGAGCTTTGGGATTCTCGGTATCAAGATATTTAGTGACGTTCAGTACTGTAGTCACCTGGAAGAGAAAGTCAAACTGGTGTCCAAGAAACTTGGTGTGCTCAACAGAGCCAAACAGTAATTCAGCTCTGTGCAAAGACTCGTGTTATATAAGTCTCAAGTCACATATACGGAGTACTGTAGTCACTTTTGGGTGGCAGCACCTGGATACCGGCTAGGAGCTTGAGACTCTGTGCAAAGATGATCTTTGATGATCCTGAACTCACACATGGTATTGAGCCCTCAAGTTTATGGAGAAATTTTGCCTCCCTTTGCGTCATCATCATCATCATCCGAGCGTTAATCCCGGTTGCGCCCTACGCTTTCGTTTCAGAGCCCAGGGTTAATGACAATGATAAAGGAGAATTCATGGTTTCAAGTTGTGCGCAGTTAAGATTAAATTAAAAATCAAATCATTATTTTTCACAACATCTCCCAAAAATATAAGCCATAATTTCTTCGGAGAATAAATTACATAAAATAAAAATACTTTGATATCATAGCGTAACCTACAAGTGCCGGTTCACCATTTAAATTATTTATTTTATTTTATTTTTTTTATTAAGGTTCACCAACGTTCGTTTACATTGTTACTTATATTCTATATATTTTTTTATACTTAATCTAGTATAAATGTAACAAACAATTACTGGAGAACACGACAAGCAAATTTATGTTAACACAAAAAAAACAATTATACAAAAGGAAAAAAAAACTCTGATAAATACCAGGCCACTCAGAAAGCATTGCGAAAAAAAAAGTTTTTATGTATGAGAGACTGGCCAGTTATAATCTATTTTGAAAATATGTATATTTATAAGCAAAAATAGGTAAGTACGTTCCAATTTTAACATTACACTCCACATTTTTAGCGAGCTAATTTAAATTAACGTGTCTCATTGAAAAATGGATTGAGGAAATATGATTTTTTACGATTTCAAGTGTCGCCTAAAACCGGACGAATCGTACGATAGATTTCAAATGGCATTCATGGACGAAGGCCCTTCCAAGCCAACCGTGTATCGTTGGTATTATGAATTTAAGCGCGGTCGACTAACTTTGGGGGATGAAGAAAGAAGTGCTCTGTTTGAGCAGGCTGTAAATGCTATTATATTATGTCTGCAGAGGACTGGAAAAAGTAGTTCCGATGCTTGAAACTTTGTATAGAGGCTGGTGGAGAGCATTTTGAAAAGATTTCATAAAAAAAAATGATTACCTATTGAAACTTTCCTTTTTATTTTCGCAATACCCTCCGAACATCCCACGTACCAAGCGAATACACGCCACGTAGCTAAATCCAAGTTAAATAAACACAGCTATAACAAGTTCTTACCATCATTGCAAAATCATCGCAGATTTCAAATAGTTCTTTGTCTTACAGTTATATACAATGACACTGGATAAAGCCACGAACACGTATTGTTCAGCCAACTAAGTGTTTGGCCAAGATGCTGCGGGACCTGCTAAGCGAGTCAGAATGTATGTCGATCAAATCGCAATATTCATTGACAATTTTGCAAAGTCGGGGCACTGGGGAATTAGCTCCAAGAACAGTTCTACGCCATGGTGGACTCAACGGAGTTAACCTACTGCGAGGATATCTAAGGGGAATTCTATATCTAAATTTAATTAATAATTGGGGGCAGTTGATATTATTATTAAGAATTTTGTATGCGAAAATGTAGTCATTCAAGATTCTACGGCTACTTAACATAGGTATATTAAAATGTTTTAAACGGCTTCTGTAAGACGCATGCCTTAGCTCCGAAATACCACTAGAACACGCCAAGTGCCACATAAATCGTTTTTGAATTCTCTCTAAGCGTAGCGAATGCGTAGCGAAGTGAGGTCTCCAAACTACACTGCCATATTCTAGGATACTTCTAACCAGACTGTTATATAGAAGTAACTTGGTCTTACAACTACGAAAACCTTTAGCATTCCTTATTACAAAACCTAGCATTTTTGACGCTCTTTTCGAAATATTTTCTATATGCGGTACAAATGTCAATTTCTGATCAAACATTATCCCCAAGTCCCTTATTTCTTTCAGCTCTTGAATGTTTTCATTTCCTATGTAATAGTTATTATGAATTAATTGATGTTTTCGTGAAAATTTTACATGATAGCACTTCTTAGAATTTAGAGTCATATTGTTATTTTTGCACCATATAGTTAATTCATCAAGATCTTTTTGCAGTTTTTTTGTATCTTCGGCAGATTCTATAATTCTGCAAAATTTCAGATCATCTGCATACATAAATGGTTTGGAAAATTTTATCGTATGTGGTATATCATTTACAAAAATGTTAAATAAAATTGGACCCAAATGGGATCCTTGTGGCACTCCAGAAGTAATACTCTGTGATTGAGATCGGTAACCATTTACAACAACAAAATATGTGCGGTCCTCGAGATATGACCCGAGCCATTTTAGAAATGTGCCAGAGATACCGTAGGCAGATAATTTATTTAGGAGAATCCTATGAGATACGCGGTCGAAGGCTTTACTGAAGTCAGTATATATTACATCGACTTGTTTATTAGTATCTATAGCCTCCGTCAAAGATTCCAAAAAATCTGTTAAGTTAGTTGTGGTAGATCTCGATGGCACAAAACCATGTTGATGATCACTAATTAATGAGTTGAAGTAAGTTTGTAAGAATGGACAGATTAGGGACTCAAATATTTTTGCCGGAGTAGAAAGAATAGATATTGGTCTATAATTAGTAATTAGGTCGTCGCTCTCTGATTTGTGAACAGGAACTACTTTTCCTGACTTCCATTCTATCGGAAAAACTCCTGTTTTTAGTGACATGTTATATATTATTAATAGTGGTTCAACCAGATTTCCAGCACATGAGACAATAAATATGGGTGGTATGCCATCAGGGCCTTTACTACAATTACCTTTACTACAATCAAGACTATGCAATTTCTTCAGCAACGCATCGCGATCTATTTTAGGAGTAGGTATAATAGGGTAATTCTGCTCTAACTTTTGTATATGTTCTGAACACTTATTATTATTAGGCACATCACTATTCCGATATACGGATGAAAAATATGAGGAGAACATCTCACAGATCTGTTCACCATCGGACGTCCTATTAATTCCATCTGTCATCGAAATAGGATAGGAACTATGTCCACCACGCTTAGATTTTACATATGACCAGAATAGTTTAGGATTCTCAGTAATACTTTTTTCTATTTTACCCATGTAATTTTTATAACATTCTTTAGCCATGCGCGTACATCGTTTCTTTAATAGTGTAAGTTCGACTTCGTCCATTGGGTTCTGGTATTTTCTATAGCGTCGTCTAAGAGTATACTTTTCTTTTATAGTTCTTATTAGATTACTGTCAAACCAGGGTGGATATTTGTGTTTAGTTACTCTTTTGAGTGGTACAAAAGTATCAATCAGACTACCAAGGGTACTGTAGTATATGCGGAGCATTTCGTTTACATCACTAGTGCCGCTAAACAACTCATCCCATTTACAATTCCTTAACTGCTCATTAATTTTGTTATAGTCCGCTTTATAGAAATCATACTTTTTAATGTTATTATTGAAGGGAAGCTTCTTTTCATAATTTAGTGCCAGATCTATTTCTAGCGGGGGATGTAACTGATCTATTATACTAAGTGGACTATGAGACAGACTTACACAGCAGGTGGAAATGTTGGACAATACTAAATCCAGAATTTTGCTGGAGATATTTCGAATATTATTGAGCTGCTTAAGGCTATTCAAGTGAATAAATTCTATGAGCGGTTGTACCATGGCAGGGGCAATGTATTCACACGTTGACTCGCCCAACATACCCCAATCGATGCAACTCAGATTAAAGTCACCCAGAATACAAAATTGTTCACTACGAGATTGTTCAATCACATGATTGCAATTGTCAATCAATTTTTCCAAGGCATGTCTATTCACAGGCGGAGGTAAATAAACGATACAGAAAGCTATTTGAGGAGCGTTTTGTGCTGCTGACGTTTTTATGACTACCCAAATGTTTTCACCGTCAGTTTCCCAACAATGAACACGATATGATACAATTTTCTTAGATACAGCTATTAAAACTCCTCCTCCTTCCTTTTTCTGATTATTCCTTAAATTTTCTCTATCTTTTCTATATACAACATATCGTTCGTCAAATAGCTCGCTGTTAGACACAGAGCTATTCAACCACGTTTCGGTCAAAACTACGATGTCAAAATTGTTGCAAGATAGAGGCTTAAGAAGAGGCTTAAGAACTAAAACTCTTGACTTTTACACACAATGTAAAAGTCAAGAGTTTTAGTTCTTAAGCCTCGTGTGTTTTGATAATACAATTTCAACCAAGCGAATTTTATTTTACAAAATTACTTTGGTGCATGCAAAGTTATAAAAAAAAGTAAACAACCTAATTTATGTTTTCCCACACGTCCAAATTTTTGATTAAGATGTAATTTGAGTTATCATTTTTTCTCAAAAAGATTCTTCCGTTCTTGACCCAGACATATTTATACTGTTTCTCTTTAGCCTTGAGTCTGGCTGCTGCATGAAGGGCCCTGTTAGCCGGAGACAGATGTTCGCTAACAAAAATTGGAGATTTATTACCTGGAAAATCCAGAAGAGTGGTATTCAATTTCTCATGTGGATTCAATTTGTTGTATTTAATAGACGATGCCAGCAAGCTGTCGCGTAGTCTTGTAGAGGTCAGATGAACGACAATTGCACGTGGTCTTGTACTCATTCGGTTTGATTTCGCGACTCGTGTACAGTGCAAAATGTCACTATCCATGATCTCACATCCAACAACTCTTCCCAATTTCTTTACGATATTTGGAAGATTTTCATTACATTATTGCCAGTACTCAAAAGTAAATAAAGTACTCGACTGAATAAAATCGATCAATTGAAAAGAAATATAACATAATCTACCTATTTATCGCGCAAAACTTATACATATTGCATATATTTTGATGACAATTGATAAGTCTTCATGTTTTTGTTCACTACTTACGTGTATTTAAAGAAGTTTAAAAATCAAGATACTCGTTTGAATTTGAATTAATATACGGCAATATTGATGGGAGTCTTGAATTGACAAATGAAAATATGTTTCATGCTTCCGCTTTTGTTCTCTTCCATGCGAAAGTAGGTATACCTATAGTTCGTTTCTACCGTGTTACCATGCTTTATATCATTTCATATTTCTTGTCGTAATACACCTAGTTGAAGTTCTAGAAATAATTAAATAAAATATGGCTATGTATGTGATATGACTGAGTTATGACTATGATTGTTGAAGATCTCGAAAAAAACATGCCGACTGGGAGCTACGTATATGCTCTGCTACCCGAGCAAAATCGAAGAATTAAATTATTTACTTATTTATATCTCAAATACGTTATATGTAGCAGCTGTCTATAATCCAACCGAAAAATTTATAACCATATAAATGTATAATGTATAAATGTATACTTTCGGGGCTATTTATAAACAACGTTACTTTTATTCGAATATTTTGACGAGCTCGGTGGCTCAGTCGTGAATGATTTTGACACCAACGCTCGTAGGTTCGATTCCCATACAAGGCAAACATTTGTGTGCATGAACATGGCTGTTTGTCTTGGTCTGGATGTTTTAAGAGAGGTAGGGCGCATCAAAGCAGCCCGACTGGGGAAGTACCTTCGCCTCACAGAAAACCACAGCCAAAAAACAACTCCCTAGAGGGTTGTTGTGTTCCTGCGTGTGAGTGATGTCACCAGTAAGCTCCCAAGGAGTTGCTGTGTAAGCAGCAGAGGAGGCATCGCGCGAGTGATACTTAATATAAGCGTTAATAGGCTAGTAGCAGGCAGTACCCGCTTTACATCAGGTGGGCCGTATGCTTGTATGCCTCCCGATGTAAAGCCCTAGCCTTTCCTTTGTGCACAACAAAAATAATATTGAAACCAAACTCCATACAACAATGGTCATTCTTCTTTGGCTTTTACGAAAGCGAATGCCGTCCGACCTCCCATCCCCCAAGGGAGAGCCCGCGCCAGAGCCTCGTCTGTCGATCAGCAGGTGTTGCACCATATGTAGGTGAGGATGACTTGGACCTCGTAGATGTTGATGGGGCCCCATGCACCCTAATTTTGTCTCCCTTCGCGTTTTCTTCCAATTATACAATGAATTGTGTTCCGAGGAGTTGTTCCACATGATGCCTCATTCTCATTCTCAGTCTCATTTTACAATCGCACCTCTCGCGGACAGCTGGGAGTTCATCCTCATACACCGGAATCGCAATGGTCACGTACTGTGCGGCTCCAGAGAAGTTTTCTACCCTAAACTCTAAAGTTCTGGAATGTGCTTCCTGCCGAGGCTTTTCCTATGGACTACAGCATAGGGTTCTTCAAGAAAGGCGTGAGGAGGTTTTTACAGGGTTGGCAATCGAAGAGTGACACCCCTGGTGATGCAAATGCCTATAGACTATGTTAACTGCTTACCATCAGGCAGGCCGTATGCAAGGCAGCGTACTAGGGCCCCTTAGCTTTTACATTCAATATTAATGATTTACCGAATACTATTAATCAACCCTTTTACCGACTATAGCGCAGTATTCACAAAATTGAATGAGTTCCTTTTCACCACTCACATGTTCCGTCTGGTGTGGTTGACGGAACAATTAATTTATTAATATGTCACATGCAAGTTTACAGAATATATTCCAAAACACAAGCAACTCATAATACATGAAACTTTTGAATGAACTTTATTTTCGTACATATAGTTCAATTCTTCTTTATGGACCTTGAGTTCTCGCTAATGCTACGTATAATTCAATGCGTAAAACCTCTTTCAAATGTCGGCAGCATTAACGTATGTCTTTTTTTATACAACGGGAGGCATACAAGCCTACGGCCCATCAGATGTAAAGCACTTATCGTAGCCAATTAACGCTTGTAATTATGCTTACACAGCAGCTCCTTAGGGGCTTATCTATTGGAGACCTCACTCACACGCAGAAACACAACAACCCTCTAGGGAAATGTTATTTGGCTGCGGTTTTCTGAGAGGTGGAGGTGCTTCCCCAGACGGGCTGCTTTGATGCGCCTTACCTGTCTTAATACCTCTCTTTTTGTCAGGCGGAATATTTAATTATTGCAATATTACCGCATTGCAATATTAGTAGAGTCAACAATAATATTATTAGGGGATATTTTAAAATAAATTATCAAGAAACATTGCAGCTTCAGTCTACAAACTTAATAAGCTATCGGCAAATAGATCCAAGTGTTCGCAAAAAGCAATAAACTACCCCTAGATAATAATATTAACTCTTATGTATCTGACATTAACACATCACTGACATCAACGCGTATAAGTTCCACTGCAGAAAGCGCGGGAATAAAATATCTGGGTTTGAAACAATTATAGTTTATTTACTTTAATTAAACTTTTTTATCTGCAAATATGTTAAATTACTGAACAGTAATTCGTATTATTTACACGGCGAACATTGGAGATCCGGCCGCTGGGACTATCGAAACAACTTTTCAACTCTGATGGTAAGGAAGGACCAGCTCGCTGTTATCGGGTCTGCCTCGACTGATATCTTACGGCACACGTCAGCAGAATTCAATGTGAACCGACTGTCCCTACATAATAATATTACTCTTAAGTATCTCACATTGACATCTGTAATTCTATCTATCTATAACTTCATGCCAAATCCTTTGCGGGGTAGGCAGAGAGTACCGAGCGCTACGTAAATCGATTCTTACACACCCCACTCGCTTCTTTAACATTCATTGCTCTTCTCATGCACGTTCGACGGTTTCTAGGGCTGTATTTATATCTACATCTGTAATTCAATGACATAAATGTCAAAAGTTACTATTAATATTCGTAACTTACTTACTGCACATTAAGATTTTATTGAATCTGCGTTAAGATGTAGAATTAATTTTTGGGATAACTCTAGTAATGAAGAAATGGTTATTTAAAATGCAAAAACGAACCACACGATCTGTGATTGACAACTTTACAGTTTGCACTACTGGTTGTTAAGAATTCTAACCACTAGTTTGCACTACTGGTTGTTAAGAATTCTAACCACTAGTTTGCACTACTGGTTGTTAAGAATTCTAATCACTAGTTTGCACTACTGGTTGTTAAGAATTCTAACCACTAGTTAGCACTACTGGTTGTTAAGAATTCTAACCACTAGTTTGCACTACTGGTTGTTAAGAATTCTAACCACTAGTTTGCACTACTGGTTGTTAAGAATTCTAATCACTAGTTTGCACTACTGGTTGTTAAGAATTCTAACCACTAGTTTGCACTACTGGTTGTTAAGAATTCTAACCACTAGTTTGCACTACTGGTTGTTAAGAATTCCAATCACTAGTTTGCACTGCTGGTTGTTAAGAATTCTAACCACTAGTTTGCACTACTGGTTGTTAAGAATTCTAACCACTAGTCTGCATTACTGGTTGTTAAGAATTCTAACCACTAGTTTGCACTACTGGTTGTTAAGAATTCTAACCACTAGTTTGCACTACTGGTTGTTAAGAATTCTTGCTTAAATTCTTACACTTCCGTCGTTGTATACATTGGAGATAGTACTATTTGTTTGAAGTAATTTGCATCTATTACCTCATGTACTTGGCAAAGTCGTTCGAAATCTACACAACAAAAATAGATTAAACGACTATGCTGCATGAGAGCATACAGTGGGTGACCACACACATCTATACTATATATAAAGCGATTTGAGTTTTTTTTATTGATTGTGTATTCGGAAGTACTAATTTCACTTTACCCGTCGTATTTGAAAAATTGGTATTTATGCATTTGATAGTCTAACTCTTGAGAAAGGTTGTAGTGTAGGCTATTCAACATCACGATACGACCCTTCGAAGCTGAGGAAAAATAAAGTAAGATAAACGGTTTCCGCGGGAAACCGGGACAAACGAAGTCGCGGGCTGCAGCTGGTTCATAATAATAAAAAGCCAGAAATCTACAAAGAACTAAATACACATTTATTTAATTTAAGATGCAAAAGACGTCAGCAGGAATACATACGATTGCAGCAGTGATGGTGAATCTTGCGTACAATTTCTGGTTCGTGTGAAATTTACTCTGAAGAACTGAAAATGTCACAATTTTAGAGAGGCACAGTCATCGTATTTTACAAATGTTGTGGAATTCCGAAATGGAAGAGAATGTATTATATATAAACAATATCTATCATTTACAAACGAGGTACAACATACACATGCATTTAATATATTTGGCAGAGCTGCGATAGCCAGCGGAGCCACATTACCCTCAAAATTGCCGTTTGGGGTAGACTGATGTCATCCAGCTAGCGTTTAGACGGTAATAGTGAGAAACTCCAAAATCGACACACTAATAGCTAACATATTGTAGTTTTGTATCCTTTAATTTGAAATTTAAATGTTCGTTGGTGAGGAAGAACGGTCCAAAATCGTTCCAATTAGAAAAAAAAACATATGGGAAAACGTATGGCCGGCCACTCTGCAGTGCAGAGTCTGCACTGCACTCCCATCAACAGAAAAAGTAACAGCACTCGTCGCTAGATGTCGTACAGGGTTCCATATATTTAAAAAAAAATTAAAATAAAATATTTAAATATTTTTTAAATTTAAAAAATATCAGCTCTGCCTACACAGCTTGCTGTTATTTACTAGTATAGTCCATTCGCGTAACCCCGATCTATGTAGGACCGGCGTCTAACTCTCTGGTTGCACGTCAGCTGAACATTATGTGACATTCTGGTCAGCTTTTCAGGCCATTTTTTAATATTAACTGGTCTAATTTAGAGCAGTTAATAATAAGGACTCGAATGTATGTATGTGTGTATAACTTCACACTAAATCCCTTGCATGGCAGGTATAGAGAACCGAGCGCCACATGACTCAAACCTTACATACCTCACTCGCATCTTTAACGTTTATTGCTCTTCTCAAGCACGCTCGCCGGTCTCTAAGACTCCTGACATCACTTACTGATAGAACACGATCAATTTGGTCATGGTAGGTAAGTCTTGGCCTTCCTCGGCTCCTATATCCTTCCACTTTTGCGTTGTATATCTGTATCGTAATTCTTTCTTCCTGCATTCTTTCCACATGTCCGAGTGGATGAGATTGTATATCTTGGATGCGCTTTCAGCAGGGATGGAAGGTGCACTGTTGATGTGCAAAGACGAGTGGGAGCTGGGAATAGTGTGAATGGAGCGTTGGGAAAACATCTTGGCAGTAAAAACTTAGGACACAGCTTGCACACAATGCAGTGCTAGTCCCAACACTTGCTTATGGAAGCGAGAGCTGGGTATGGCAGAGAGAGAGAGAGCATGAAAGTGGGATAAACGTGATGGAAATGCGAGCGTTGCGCAAAATTTGTGGCATAACGCTCTCTCACTGCCATACCCAGCTCTCTCTTCCATAAGTTAGCGTTGGGATTAGCACCGCGTTGTGTACAGCAAGCTGTGCCTTCTGGCTTAGATTTCGGCTGCCTAGAAGTTTACCCAACGCTCCATTCACCTTATTCCCTGCACTCACTCGTCTCTCAACATCAGCGGTGTACCTTCCATTGCTGCTAAAAGCACTTCCAAGATATACAATCACATTCACTTGCTCCAACACTACATCATCAACCGTAATCCTAGTGTTCATTATGGTTGTCTCTCTTTCAAATATCTTGATTTTCTTCGCATTCAATTGTAAGGCTTTCTTCATACAATCATCTTTAATTGTTGTAACTAGTGTTTGGAGTTTGGTTGGTGATTCTGATATTAATACCGCGTCGTTTGCATAAAGCAGGCAGTTGACCACTAAGTCACCCATTCGCATTCCCACATTCATATTTCTTATTCTCTGAAGACAACTGTCAAGATACAGAATGAATAGCCGAGCCGACAGCACGCATCCCTGTCTGACACCAATGTTGACATCAAACCAGGGCGACAAGCTGCCGTCCACCCGCATACATGCTGTACAATCCACATAAGTGGATTGCACAGCACGGAGTAAGTCAGCGTCAACCCCATATCTGGGCAAAATGTTCCAGAGATTCTTTCGCACGACCCTATCAAATGCTTTCTCAAAGTCCACAAAACCGCAGAAAACCTTATGGAAAACCTCAAAGTCAGATGCTTCTCTACGATGTTGCGGAGTGAAAAACCGTTGATCCGTACATCCTCTGCCGCTTCGAAATCCACCCCGTGCTTCCCAAAGCATTCCATCGGATTTCACCCGCATTCCCCTTTCTTTAAACAAAAACATCATTAAGCATGTAATGAAAATAATGCGTTTACAGTATTGACGAATCTTTACTTTCTTTTTATTGACGGATTTTAATGCGATTTTCATCAACAGACAGATTCAAGATAGACATAAGATTCAATATGCATATTATAGTAGAGAAAAGCCGCGACTTGAAAAGATCGATGGCTAAACCTTACGAGATAGATCATTATAATGTACAACGGATTTCTATATCTTAAAAAGATCTACAAAAAAGTCTGCGATGGTATGTGTCTATCTCCTAAGAATAACCTACAGTAACCATTTTTATCTTCTACATATTACAAAAAATAATGGATTATTTACGAAGCTATTTTAATCAACGCTATTTTAAACAATGCAGTATTATTCCTCATCAAATTAAATACGGCGACATGTTGTGCATTTAAAGAACACACTGAAAACAAATAAGTATCCACATTGCACCCGTGCGAAGCCGGGGCAGGTCGCTAGTTTAATATAATTAGATATTAATGTAATGGACCTTGACTAGGAATTATATTTCACATAGGCCTATGTTTTCAATTAGCCAAAAAGTACACTTTATTACAATTTAATTTTGTTTGTATTATCATCATTTTAAGTTCATGTTAATTATATTTGATTTTATTTAACCTTTTTGCTATTTTTCAGGGTTCTTACTCTGTGGTCGTTGATGATTTTCGCTTGTGCCAGGGACCTAAAAAGGACAATGTCACTAAAGTAGACGCTCGAATAATTAAAAATGATCAAGCATTCTTAGGTTCATTCAATTTAACGGTGTTAGAAGATGTCAAAGTCGATGAGGTTAGTATTATTGCTATTACTTCAGTTTAAAGAATCTTTGTTATTTTCTCATTACAACATAAAGCCATTTACATGAGAAAATCAGCGAGAAAATATTAAAATCTAATTAAATATGTATACATTCTAAAATCAATTCGTAGACATGAGCTGCTCAGCTCAAAAAGAAAAGGAAGTACAGAATGTGCATTGAAGTAAACTATTACATAGTTACTTATACAATATTTAGTTGTTAAAAGGTAACCGGTAGATTTTATAAAATAGTAATTTATTGACAAACAATAACAAAGAAAAAAAAATTTTAAAGGCACATCTAGATTTAATTAAATTGCAAATAACGTCGCCAATTCGCACAAATAAAGGTGGCAAGATACCAATACTTTACTTACAATATACATGTATGATTCTCTATAGAACAGGTGCAATAAAATTAAGATAGAGTTAGCAGACTACGGGATTTTCATGTAACTTTTATTTGTTATTAAGATCAGGGTGTCGGTGTTTAACGTCAAGGGCAACATCCGTTCCACGATAAGGAATTTCAAATTCAAAAATCCATGCAGATTCTATGCTATCATTAATGTGATTCAAAATCTAGCTGACATGAGGAATTGCGTTATGCGAAAGGTAGGTCTCATTACTACAGTTGCTAACCCTATTACATACTACTGTCTAGTACGTAATTATTGAGTAATCTAAAGTCTTCATGTACGAGCTCGGTGGCTCAGTCGTGAATAACGCGACTTTGATACCAACGCTCGTGGGTTCGCTTTAGCCCCGGCTCAACGAAATTAGCTCGCGTTAATTTTCGTTGCTCCAACAAGGTTTAAGACCTTTTCAGAACTTATCTCGGCGAATTCCGCACTTTTTGTCGTGATCGGCTTTTAGATACGTAACCGTGTCAACGATGCAAGTTGTACCGTGGACCCGGACGCTAGCCTTTCCCCTTATGGGAATGGCAAATCGGCTGGGACTGGAACCACTGGCCTTGGGGTTGCCCTTGCCAACCCCAGTTATCGGTTAGGTAGTTAAGTAGTTAGGTACACAACCGGTGCACAATAAGACTGGCACCGCGGCATATAGTAGGGACGCACTAGGTCAGGTACTCATCCTCCCGGCTTAACCCGGCTGGGACGAGGATCGCTCACCACCCGAGTGCACCCCTCGTGTGGCCCTACTCTTCCTTCGGCGATGTCTGCCATGGATCCGCGGTTGGATCTGGTTACGCCGCTTCAACAGCTATTTGTCCGGCTCAGAGTCTATTGCCGACACCGATGTGAGGGCTGGCTGGACTATCCAGGAGAACTGGAAGCGGAAGCCCCGCTCAACTAACTCCCTAAGCTAAGGCTGCAAGCCTTATGAATGCATGAAACAGCAAAACTGTGAACGAATCCTCGCGATCCTTCCCACGACCTCCCTCGAGCCTACAATGGTTGAAGAGGAAAGCTCCCGGAGCTGACGGCATCACGAACACAGTCCTCAAATACCTCCCAGGCCCCCTGATAGTCCTCCTCGAGGGATATTCAACGCCGTTCTCACGAACTGCAAATTTCCAGACTTCTGGAAAGATACAGACGTAGTTGGCATCCCCAAACCAGGCAAATGCTTGAAGAACCTGACCTCTTATAGGTCCATTAGTCTCCTCAAATGCCTGGGGAAAGTTTATGAGCGCATCATAGCTGTTTGCCTCAAAAAGTTCATCGAACTAAGAGGCATCCTGATCGACGAGCAGTTTGGGATCCGGCCCAAACACTCGGTAGTCCATCAAGTGCACCGTATTACGGAACACGTCCTCTCCAACTTTCAAAACGGGACGCCATACTGGCTCCCTGTTCTTTGACGTTACGAAAGCGTTTGACAAAGTCTGGCACAATAGCTTAATTTATAAGCTACACCAAATGGAAGTGCCAGACAGTCTCCTGCACATCTTACGTGATTACTTGTCAAATCGCTCCCTCCGCGTCAGAGTCCACGGCACTCTCTCAAAGCCGCATCTTATCGGAGCCGGAGTCCACCAGAGCTCGGTGCTCGGTCTTTTCCTATACACGTTGTACACCAACCATGTGCCCAAGACTCCCCACGTGGAGTTAGCCCTCTTCGCCGACAATACGGCGCTGTACACTTCCGAACGAGCCAAATCCAACAAATCGGGTTGGCTACAGAGAGTGGATAACGCTCTAGGCGAATGGTTCCGACGTTGGCGAATCGAGGTGAATCCGGAGAAAAGTGCCGCAGTGTTCTTTTCTTTTTCATAGATCCTTCAGGCATGATTGTTCTTCCCTTCCGCGTGTTCGATTGTTTAGCTCCGCGATGCCCTAAGCCGAGGTTCGATCCCTCTTGGGGGCCCTTAGTCTTAGTAGTTAGGCAGTCACTTCTTGCTTTTTCAGGCTGGGGCGCCTCACTCCCGCCTCTCCTTTCCGGTGACGTAGTAGTGGTCCACAGGGGCCAACTACATAGCCAGTGTCAAAAACTACATAGTCAGTGTCAGAACTCCGCTATCAAATTAACATGAATAATGGTCGCCCGTGTACTGAACATTATTGTAGACAAGTATACCATAATTCTTATTGTACATGGTGATTTCTAAAAGCGAAGACTACTTTTTTTTTTATTTTGAATACATTTAAGCGAAGCTTGCTTTTGTATTAGCCGTGACTGGATATTGGAAAAGATTGATCGTGTATTGCGTTCTGTGTATCATCATTGTATACATCAGTAACGCTTGAAATATGATGACCCATGTTTTTACCTCGTTTTAATCGCGATTGTCATAATTAGATATGTCAAAAAAGGCCGTGTGTTTTCTAGACTAGTGCATTACTGGATGTGGCCGGTACTACTCGTAATCTATATGTCATGACATCAATAATTATTGAAGTAAAATAGCGATGTTTTCCTTTTCAGGGCGTTTTAAGTTTTACCTTGAATATGGGAGATGCCTTAGAAGCTTTTATAGGAAAGTCATTTTATTATGGAGTTTATCCCATAAAAGCTATAGTTGTCTCAAAGAAGGGTAACATATTTTGTTGTTCCGAAATTTTAACTATTAAAGAGAAAATGTAACGAAGAGATTGCTATAGAAACGTAGAGGCATATTTAATATAGTTCTGCAGCCGACAACTTACCTACATCTAGCCGGAAAGACAAGACTTCATCGAAGCGATTGCCTCGGCGAAATAGATAATGGGATGACACAAGCACTTCTACTGGCCTAGCGCTACAACAACAGAAACCACAATAAAACGTGAACATTTTCTTCAAAATAATTGGTGTTGTTCATCGCTGTTTAGCGGTCACTGTTCACCTCTTGAAGATCACCGATCCTAGTGATCTAACGCGAGAATTGGTAATTATATCAAGGTCTTTACAAGTGATACCTCTCTATTGGGCCGGTGGCGTCATCTTTATATGACGATAAATTCCGAACCGCATTGGGCAGCTCCATAATTAGTCAATACTCAACTAGGCGTCTACGACTTATCCTGAAGTTGTTTAAAAGTATAACATTGTAATAATTGTCTTATACTGGGTGACAAGATTTAGCACTTTTAATTTCTTAATAAAAATAATAGCGTTTTAAAAATGATGCCATAATAGAGTAGAATAATAGCATATAAGAGCGAAATTATTTCTTAAAACTCAAATTGTCACCACTACGACGGCATTCCTTGAATCTAGCAGCTACATTTTGAAACACTATTTCAGACGTATATTGATCACAACTTTTCTGACAGCTCAGTCAGAAGTTTATTATTTTTTGTTGTTCTCCCATGAAAATGAAGATCCACAAAAGAAGGACTAACCCACACCCGGGTGTGCGTTAGTCATTCTTCCGTGAGGGGCACCGGGACCCTATGGGAGGGAGGCGGTGAACTCTCATGAGTACCATTTTTTTTTGAACGAGTTATGTCAGACTCCTACTGACTAAACACCGCCTAGGGATGGCTTTAGTCGGGAAGGCTTTAAAGGCTTCATCGGAGGCGATCGCCCTAGAGGATACGGGGCGACGCAAGCGTCACCCAGTTAGTTACAGAGTCAGGAGAAGTTAGAAAATACTCAAACGTATACATGCCTCGTGTAAAGTTGCTCAAAAATAGTTTTATTTCATCTCATTCCTCGCTCCTAGCAAGTTCCTGGATGGAAATGCGTTCGTGCGAGTGGGAGACGTCATCATAAACCTCCTGAGAAGTTTTTATGCCGGTAGCGGTTTGCGGACAACGCGTGAGAGGCAATCATTATATTGTAAACGTTCATAGTTTATGGCAGTCGCTTTACGACAGGCGGTCGTCGTCTGTCTATGCTTAGTTGAAGACGTGATATAAAAAATAATTAAGGATAGAATGGAATACATAATAGAAGTAGATTGCGGTAATAACTGTGTGAAATACATTGTGAATCTTTATATAATATTTAGAATGATATTTTTTTTGATGGAAGGTACACCGCTGATGTGGAGAGACGAGTGAGTGCAGGGAATAGCGTGAATGGAGCGTTGGGTAAACTGTTTGGCAGCCGAAATCTAAGCCAGAAGGCACAGCTCGCTGTACACAACGCGGTGTTAATCCCAACGCTAACTTATGGAAGTGAGAGCTGGGTATGGCAGAGAGAGCATGAAAGTAGAATAAATGCGGTCGAGATGCGAGCACTGCGAAAAATTTGTGGCATAACGCTTGCTGACCGCGTTCGAAATGATGACGTACGAAAAAGAGTAGAACTGAAAGAGAGTGTCGGTGTTAAGATAAGAAAGGGCATGCTCCGTTGGTTCGGACATGTAGAAAGAATGCAAGATGAAAGAATGACGAAACAGATATACAATGCGAAAGTGGAAGGATGTAGGAGCTGAGGAAGACCAAGACTAACCTACCATGACCAAATTGGTCGTGTTTTATCAGAAGGTGATGTCAGGAGCCTTAGGAACCGGCGAGCGTGCATGAAAAGAGCTATGAATGTGAAAGAAGCGAGTGAAGTGTGTAAGGACCGCGTCTTATGGCGCTCGGTTCTCTCTGCCTACCCCGCAAGGGACCTGGCGTGAAGATATACATACATACATATTTTTTTTCTGTTCCTATTTTGTAGACGCTAAAACGTTCACCGTTTATGGCTTAAGGCGACACCTCGATCGTGAAGCTTTAAAATGGCTCCGCCCAATCACCCCGCGCCCCTCAATTGACACTCGACGCTCGATTTGTAAAATTTGAAATTAGCGCCTAATAGGTAACCTGGGGTCAACGTATAGTCAATGCAAACGAACAGAAAAGCTACAGAGTCGCGTCACACTTAAATAAAATTTATAATATCAATATTTAATAAAAATTATTGATTTAATTATTATTTAGCTTTATACATACTGAACCAAACATATTTATTTAAGCTAGACGGAAAACAATAGTAATAATAGTAATAAAAAACTACAGAAACGTATTCACTTTTAAAAGTTTATTGAAAGAGAAATCAATGACATCGTTTTATGTTTATATCTCTATAAGTTAACATGTCTTGGTATCTATGTTGTTCTTACTTAGGTCTCGTCCAGTGGCGCCCTCATTGAATAAAAAAACATATTATAGCATAGAAGATAAACATTATGAAATCTTATGTTGCATTTATTACGAAGATAGTAAAGTATTTTTACGTCATTAAACCAACACTCAAAATATTCCACTATCGTTGTTATAAGCAAAAGTGCTAAAAGAGGCCGTTTTTTGGCAATTATGCCTATAACAACGAAAGCAAAACATTTCAATTGTTGGTTTAATGACGTAAAAGTACGTTATTGTATTTGTAACACACGCAACACATGACTTTATAATGTTTATCTTCCACGCTAAGATACGATATTTTATTCCTTGAGGCGCCACTGGACGGCATGTATCCCCCTTAAGAAGAATGAAACACTAGCTACATAATACAACATTGTTTATCGAGAGGCTAAAGCGGGCCATTTGTTGATTCGGACACATATGTTTAGTTAGCAGATACACCATCTAAACTGCAAACACTGGTCACAGCGATGAAAGACGACTGTATGGAGAAAGGCTTACTACTGAATGCGAAGAAAACAAAGATAATGGTATTTGAAAGAGAAGAATCCAGAACTAATGTAAGGATTACGATTGATGATGAAGTGTTGGAACAAGTGGATGAGTTTGTATATCTTGGATGCGCTTTCAGCAGGGATGGAAGGTACACCGCAGATGTGGAAAGACGAGTGAGTGCTGGGAATAGTGTGAATGGAGCGTTGGGAAAACTTCTTGGCAGTAAAATCCTGAGCCAGAAGGCACAACTCGCTATACACAATGCAGTGTTGGTCCCAACGCTAACTTATGGAAGCGAGAGTTGGGTATGGCAGAAAGAGCATGAAAGTAGAATAAACGCGGTTGAAATGCGAGCGCTGCGCAAAATTTGTGGCGTAAGGCTTGTAGACCGTATTCGTAATGATGATGTTAGAAATAGAGTTGGTCTGAAAGAGAGCGTCGGTGTTAAAATAAGAAGAGGCATGCTCCGATGGTTCGGGCATGTAGAAAGAATGCAAGATGAAAGAATGACGAAGCAGATATACAATGCAAAAGTGGAAGGATGTAGGAGCCGGGGAAGGCCAAGACTTACCTACCATGACCAAATTGGTCATGTTCTATCAGAAGGTGATGTCAGGAGCCCTAGAAACCGGCGTGCGTGCATGAGAAGAGCAATGAATGTTAAAGAAGCGAGTGAGATATGTAAAGATCGAGTCACGTGGCGCTCGGCTCTCTCTGCCTACCCCGCAAGGGATTTGGCTTGAAGTTATAGATGTTCGAGTGTCATAATGGCTGATAGCGCCGAGTAAACACAGGATTTTTTTATTTCGAATAAATAAGAGAAATAAAATTATCAGATTGAATTAGATTGAAATTGAAATAGAAAATTGGATTTTTTTTGCAACTCCCTCCTGGTGAAGATTCACAAGTTATTTTACACAGTTAGGTATAGCTCTGGTAGGGATCCTAGCTTTTTCCCTAAATATAATACACTCTCGAATGACTAGGTATGCGCTTTCACTAACAGTCAATTTAACTTCGCGAATTTTATAAAAAAGTACAGGAAGAACTTGACGGTTAGACGGTAATTTTGCGCCTATTATTTGATCATTTACGTCTCCAACTAAGAAAATACTTGATTTATTGCTTCTCAATTCCACTGCCATCTTATAAAAGTTAAAACATTACGTATTAATCACGAGAATAACTGACATTCAAAATTAATAGACGGTTAGGTAATTATGACGAAGTTAACGATGCTCTCTCTAAAGTTATTCATTGGTTTAGTGTTAATAATCTGCTTTTAAATGATAAAAAGACTAAAGTAATTAAGTTCTCAACACCTAATGTAAGGCAGGTGGCTACCAACGTACATGTTAATGGAACTAATTTAGCCTCTGTGGAGACAACTGTGTTCTTGGGTATAACAATTGACTCCAGACTACAAAGGGGCCCACAAATTGAAAAATTATCAGGAAAACTAAGTTCTGCAGCTTATGCAGTGAAAACTATTAGACGGCTCACTGATATTGATACGGCTAGAATAGTTTATTTCAGCTACTTTCATAGTATTATGTCATATGGAATTCTTCTTTGGGGTAACTCCGCGGATATTAACACCATCTTTTTATTGCAAAAGAGAGCCATAAGAGCTATCTACAAACTTGGTCCCCGTGAGAGCCTTAGAGAAAAATTCAAAGAAATAAATATTTTAACAGTCGCATCGCAATACATTCTGTGTACTAAGTATCGGGAATTTGTCAATAAAACAAAAAATACAAATTATTCATCTAAATTTATTTTATCGCCTTCAAAGTAGGCCCCATCGCTTGCAATACAACATCTCCACCGCTTCACCCAGTCTTCCATACATTTTTCATAGGCTATTTGCGGTATGGCCTTTAGCTCATTCAGCGAATTTTCTTTTATGGCTTCTATCGACTCAAAACGTTTTCCTCGAAGTGGTAATTTTAACTTGGGAAATAAAAAAAAGTCAGACGGAGCCATATCAGGTGAATACGGTGCTTGGTCGAGAACTTTTGTTGAATTTTTCGCTAAAAACTCTTTCACTATAATGGCTGTGTGTGATGGTGCATTATCATGGTGCAGCATCCATGAGTTGTGTTGCCACAAATCTGGACGTTTTCGGCGGATACTCTCACGCAAACGCTTCATGACGCCTAAATAATATTCTTTATTCACTGTTTCTCCCTCTGGAAGGAATTCGGAGTGAACCACACCACGGTAGTCAAAAAAAACTGTCAGCATCACCTTGATTTTGGAGCGACTTTGCCGCGGTTTTTTGGGTTTCGGCTCGTTTTCGAGACGCCATTCTGAAGACTGTTGGCTTGTTTGCATGTCGTACTCATAAACCCATGTCTCGTCGCCAGTTATTATACGTTTCATAAAGGTCGGATCCGTAGAAGCTCGGGAAACCATGTCTTCAGCGACATGCTTTCGCTGCGCTTTTTGAACAAAATTGAGCTCTTTTGGAACTAGTCGAGCGGCGACGCGTTTCATGCCTAAAATGTCAATGAGAATGTTGTGGACGGACTTAAAAGATATGTTCACCTCACTAGCCAACTCTCTCAGACTCATACGTCGATTTTCGAGCACTAGCTTCTTGATTCTGTCGATGTTTTCTCTGGTCGTAGCGGTTGAAGGTCTACCAGAACGAGGCAAGTCTACTACTACTTCTCGGCCTTCTTTAAAAGCCTTATACCATTCATAAGCCCTTGTTTTCGATATACACGATTCGCCGTAGGTATTTCGCAACATTTTTAGTGATTCACCACATGAAATATCATTTGAAACACAAAATTTAAGGCACACTCTTTGTTCAACAATATTTTCCATTGTAAAAATCGCCGAGGACTCAAAACTATGACCAACAAAAAGTGTAGTTTAAAACAAATTAAATGACAGATCCCGCTCAAATTTTGCGCGCTAAATCAGTACAGTGCTACCAACATGCAGTAAAAAAATTAGAACGACCTCTTTTACGCGGGTCTTTTTATTGACATATTCCCGATACTTTTTACACAGAGTAGTATATCTATGAAAATCTTTTGTATGTCCATAAAAACATAGACTCATTTTGTAAAAAGAGTGATATTCATAGCATAAATACTAGATATAAGCATAATCTTGTGTTATATGCAAGCCGTCTCCACAAAACAAGTAATTATTTTATGGGGCAATGTATACGGTTCTATAACAAACTTCCCAGCAATATAAGAGATTTGTCAATAAACAAATTTAAAACTACTATTAAAGCCAAATTGTGTAGCAGGGCATATTATAAAGTATCTGACTATATTAATGATAAAAATGCCTGGGAGTGAGTCGATCCAATTATAATGTAATTAACAAAATATGTAAATTTGTTTGGATACCAAAAGAGGGATGCCTGAGTTTTTTGGCAGTATTTTTATCAGTGCTCACCTAGTCATAAACTGCACGGTAGGGAAAAAAAATGTGACGATTCCAAACAAATGTAGCCATTTTTACGGAATAAAAAGATTTTGACTTTGAATTTGAACAAATGAATACCGCGAGTACGTGCGGCACTGCCGCGCAACTTGTATGAACATGTTTCGATGTAATTCGGCACGGATTATCGTAATCCAAATAAGTTAAAAATTAATTTCCGAGTGTTTTAAAAGCAAATGAACAAAACTAAGACATATGCGTTAGAAAATAAAAACTTTGAAAAATAAGGGACACCCTAATATACATATATACAAATAGATTTTATAATCTATTCATATTTAAAAAAAACATGTGACAAATGATTTTCTTGCTGTTTCATAACTTTAACTTCAGTATAATGACATTTATTGTATTTTACTTATGTATACTCTGTGTTTTGTATTGTTGTACGTTTCCTTGTTATTTATTAAACTCTCAAGAAGAAAGAACCAGGACCATCTCTGATGTTGCAAAATAAATCTAATCCGTACAATAGTTCAATACTAACCACAATGTATAGAATAGATGATTTTTTTGTGTTTTCAGTGTTGGTTCATAGTAAATATTATTTGTTTTCACGAGTACCATGGGTATAAGTATACTATCTATCTATATCTTCACGCTAAATCCCTCGTGAGCGCCACATGACTCGGTACTTACACACCTCGCTCGCTTCTTTAACATGAAACATACCGAGTTTTTTTAAAAACTATCAAAATATACTATTTTACTAGTAATTATTTTAATACAAAAAAAAAAAAAAAAACCTCCACTGGTTTTCTATCTTCTGATTGGATAAATTTCCAACGTAAACTAACCTTCACCTACGTACAATGTCTAAGTCGGAGTTCGGTGAGCTTATAATGGTTACTATGAGTTTGTCGTCCCGTATGACACTTACGTTAAAGTAGCATATAAATCGAGTAGTGATTCTTCTAGTGGAATATGTTTATTTAGTAAGTTTCTCCTAAAAAACAAAACAGCAAAAATATTCTATTTTATAAGTTTTTATTTTAATACAAAGAAATAAAGAGTCTCCACTGGTTGCTATGTGCTGAGAACGCGAACCTTATTGGTATAAATTTCCAACGTAACCTGACCTCCACCGACGTACAACTTCTAAGTCGGAGTTCGGTCAGATTATAATGGACATAATAGGAGTTTGACGTCCTATATAGGTACGCGGTCAGCCTGTGGATAATGTATACCAATTATCAAATGTTACTGTTTATTCCTGCAAAAAATAACTCTTATTTAATTAATGCAGTTTTATATAGAGTTATTAAGTAAGCAAAATTAAAAAAAAGTTTGAAGAGGAATTAAATAGCTTGGGCCAACCATACCTAGGAACTGTTCTAAAAACTAGAAATATGTCTACACAATGTTATTATAATATGTTTAATGAATATAATAATTAAAAAAAATAAATACCTTGTCTTGTTCGCCTCCCCCATTCTACGAACATTTTCTTTGTATTTTTATTCTATATATTTTCTTTTTAGTGTTCCCCATTATTACAACAGTATAATAAATATATATAAACCTATAATATTATTTACTACTTATATCTAATAATAATACACTTACGCTAAATACTATAATATTGAATATTTACAACTATTAATTATAAAAACTTCGGTGTCGCGATGTAAATGGAGCGAGCTCGAGCAGACAGTCGACATAGGTCTTACCTCGAAGCGGGCTGCAGCCGGACTGGCTGGATGTAGTTAGTCAACGCGTTTATAATCCTCATTACCGCACAATAAGGTCGAAAACACGTAGCACCCAAGACGAATGTGATCGCTTAGAAATTGTCAGAAACTTAAAATATCTTTAAAAAATTTCATGTTTCACTTATCAAAATATGCAGCAAGCATATTATAAACATAGATATTACTAATAGATTTAAGTAATTTTGAAGCGTATAAACAGAACAACTTCGTTGTAATTTCAAGAATAATGAATTTCAGGAGGTGTTTTCGAAAGTAATTATTATCGAATCAATTTTACACAATCGCGTATTTGAGCAAGCAAATTCAAGATAAAGAAATGAAGTTATTTATATTAAAATCTTAGATCCGTCAGTTTAGTCATTAGCCTATACTATTCGATGAAAGTTGGTCTAATTTTTCGATGTGTCGCCTTAACCGATTTGGAGAGTTCAAGTCTATTAAGTTGTTTAATTTAAACGAATTTTGATGATAAAATAAAAAGTAATTAGCTTTAATTTGATGAAATTCTTTGCCGTTATTCGAGACACTCTGATGTAAAGTGGTTAACGTAGACAGTGAACGCTTGCAGTGAGCATAGTTCGCATGTAGGCATTATTCCCCCTGCTAAGAAAGGAGCTTCTCAATCGTTACTTGGCGGCTGTGTTCTGTCAGGTGGAGCTACTTCCCCAGTTTGACTGTTTGATGCATCCTAACTCTCTTAACATGCTTAATAAACGATGGTCTGTCTGTACATAGTTATTTTTTGGAAAAATTAACCTCTAACAACGATAAATCAGCAAATATAGAAAGCCACGAATTAGTACTTATGGTTAATTTATTTTCAGATATAAATATTTTATTATATAGAAAGTTTAGTTAACAACTATCATTTGTAATATTTCATTATATCTAAAAATAAATTCATATTTATTTTTATTGTTATATTTTCCATTCTATAATATTCAGCAATAAATTGCCTGAAACAGTTCTGTCCTTCCTTGACAGTGTGTTCATAAGCACATCAAAAATACTCTTTATAAAAAAAACTCATTACAGAATTGATGGATAGCTGACTAAGAAAGATGTCTGGAAATGATTCACCACATGCAATAACATATCTTTAATTTTATACCACTACACTACAGACATTATTATTGTTATGCTGACATAAATATTATTATAATCAATTTTTATTAAAAAATAAACATATATTGGCAAGTTTATTTAGGCATTATTTCTTCGAAAACGCTCATCTCAGATTTGGTTGTAAATAAAAACAGATAAATTAATATTACGGAAAATAAATAGGATAAAATAAGTTAGTACACTTTTTAGACAATGTAAAGTACCCGCGAGGGTAATTTTTAATTGTTTATCAATTTATAATAAAAAACACGTCTACTCTGAAATCTAATCTACATCTTTTCGGTAGATAGGCAAGATATATATTTTCAGTTTAGAACTTTAATTTTGTTGAAGTGAATACATAAGTTATACTATACTCTAATATATGTTAAGATGTGTTGTGTGTCCTTGAATGCTTAACGCACTGAAGTGCAGGCGCAGTACGCTTTCTGACATCTATATGTTGGCGTAAGACTTTTGGGCTTGGCTCATACCACTTTCTCGATTCTCTTTATATGACACTCTTTTATCAGATTCTGTCATAAACCGCATAGCACTCACGTTATCTTCAGCGGTCTATAGAAGGACGTCCTTGGTGTAAATCGTCAGTGAAGCCCAGCATAGAAAACAACAGAAACCGTATGCACCCGCCACCGTCGCTGCCACGACTGGCCTGCCATGCAATTCTGTAAGAGCAAACATACTTACATCCTCGGAAACATCGGCTGTTACAGCCTTGAACACAAAATTGCAATTCTTTGGTGTCGATTTTCATGGTTGTGCGACACTAGCGCCGCAAGGCTGCGTTTGGAATTGGAATTCTACAAGGCAAACAGCCTCGCGTACGCTTACAGCCTTATAGAATACCAAATAATTTAGCCGTGATCGCAGTAGACGATGTCAAAGCTGTGACATCTGTGATCACAGCGACGCACACAGCCATTACGAGTCGCTTAGAGAATTGCATGGCTGGTCGTCGCTGCGACACGTGTTTCGTCTCTCCACGAGGCATCCTCAGGCGCTGCGGATGTTAGTTCTTAGAATGCTACAACTTGTAGATGTTAGGTGGCGGGTGCATGCGGTTTCTGTTCCAGATGGCGGACGAACACAGCAGCCGAGGCAGAGACTACCGGACCAGCCATGGCAGCGACGGCATGTTACATCTACTACCGGTAGTGGGTGGGTGCCGGCTGGCGCTAGTCCGCATGAACGGATTAAGAGAGGTACGGCGCATCAAAGTAGCCCGTCTGGAGAAGTACCTCCACCTCACAAAAAACCGCAGCCAAATAACAACTCCCTAGAGGATTGTTGTGTTCTTGCGTGTGAGTGAGGTCACCAGTTAGCGCCCAAAGAGTTGCTGTGTAAGCAGCAGAGGAGGCGTCATGCGAGTGATAGTTAATATATCGCAAGCGTTAATAGGCTACGGTACCCGCTTTACGCATTCCGATGTGCTATAAAAAAAACTAGTTTGTGGCGGAAGCACACAAAGCACGTTTGATGAAATCGCATGTAAATTTGAATTTCGCAAAATAACGCCTGAATCTATTAACTAAATAACTACCTTATTTCGTATTGTAACTATTTACGAATTATTAAGTAAGAGATAATAATATAGATAGGTAAAAATAGATAAATTATTCTTTATTCGCCATTGGGAACTCGAAATTACATTTTTTGAATGAAATTTTACTATATTATTTAACTAGTTTTTTTCTTTTTTTAATTTAGATTAAGTTAGAAACTCAATTAAATTGAACTGAGTTTGGAACTCAACCTGAAAACACATGAGGCAGATGGGAATATGTAATTAGAGATCTGGAATAATAGTCATTTTAGACACGAACGATATATCAACTATGATCATGATATTATTATATGAAATTATTAAATGAAAATCGTCTATTTATAGAAATATTTATACGCTACTTATAAAATGTATTCTCTTATTTATAATTTAGTTCTTTCTTCCGGCTATTTCCTAGCCTTCAAAAAGTACATAGTACAAAAGTACAAAGTGATAGTATCACTAACTACCGCCCGATTTCTATACTTCCTTCACAGCCAAAGAACGTCTTATTAAATATCAGCTTAGTTAAATATCTTCAATGGAATAATATTTTATTCCCACATCAACATGGTTTTCGTGCCGGCAAATCAACCTCTGACGCTGTTCATGAGTTGACGGACTTTGTTGTCAAAAATATGGACGATCATAAGACGGTAATTGGAGTGTTCTTGGATTTCCCAAAGGCATTTGATACTGTCTCTGTCTCAATATTAATAAAAAATGGATGCGTATACTTATGTACGCGCGTGAGAAGTTATACTTCTCTGGCATCATGAAATAAATATTTAACATTAATAACTTAATAATATTTAGTATTAATTATATTAAATAATAATATTTTAATTTTAACTATAGCGCCATCTACCGGTAATACCGTGAAACATTTAGCAGTTTTAACCTATTGCACATTTTTAACTATAGCGCCATCTACCGGTAATATCGTGAAACATTTAGCAGCTTCAACCTGTACTTTTGTGTTCGAGCACGACCACGTATTTACTCTCGCTCTGTCTCTTTCTATTCCCCCTCCATGGTAGCGTTAAACGTTTAACGCAACCTTTTTGCAAGTCGCATTAGAAGTGTAACTTCAAAATCTAGAAGATATGGGAATATGTGGTACACAGTTGAATTTTTTTGAGGGTTTCCTTATAGATCGTGCTCAGTGTGCTGCTATAGGATCCCATATAATCTCAACGTAAATGTTATTACGGTGTTCCACAAGTATACTTGGCCCTACACTATTTCTTATTTATATTGATGAACTCTGGGATGTAAACATGAATGGTTGTCTTGTTTGCGGATAACACAGCCTTACTCTTTAATGGAGATTCCTGGTAAGAAGTATATTCCTTGGCGCAAAAAGTCTTAATGTTGTCAGTGAATGTTTAAAAATCTATTTACTGTCTCTGAACATTGAAAAAACTAAGTACCTATATTACTTTAATTGAACAAGCAAGTGCATTTTTTATTTAGCTATTGTGTAGGGTTTCGTCACCAGTGTTTATTTTTATGTTAATTTCTATTGACGTATGACGAGGGCCATCAGTAGTGTCGACAAAAAGTTTCAATTTCAATTTTCAAACATTTCAATATTCTCTTTTCGTGTATCCTCTCGTTCAATACAAGGTCAATTTTAATGGATTTCAATTGTTTGTGTTTGACGATTGAGCGCTTTTATAGCGCGGTTATGTAAAGTGAGTTCACTAGTAGTTAATAAAACAGTGTAAACATTAAACTATTTATTTACATTAATAACTAAATTAACAAATAAATATGTACAAAACGTGATTATCACATCATAAACTGCTTCTGTTTAAAATACATTTAAAACGATACTTTTTCAAAAGTGTTCGTTTGATTGTGTCGCAGATTAATATTAGTTATTTAGATTGCTGTATAATAATTGTATTGCAGAAGAAGTTATTTTGTTGTATTCTCATTTGGCTCGGATTCGTACCGATGATTGCAATTCCAGATAATGCGCAATGCCAGGTAGGCGGCGGAATGATATTTCTGGTAAAAATCAACTTAAAAGTAAAGTTATCGCAAATTATTACAATATTTTACTTCAAGCTTCTTTAAAAGGCCAATGGATAATTTTCATCCCCTCCTACATTCTTTTTTTATTTCGAAAGATGATTAAGAATTGCATGAAAGTCTATAAAAATAATTAATATTTTGACTTATTATTGTTATTAGGGAGGTACTGACATAAGTAATATGGAATATTTGTGATGCAGGGCGTTGAAATTAGTACATCTAAGACGATCGCTAAAATTCGCGATATTAAGGACTTTGGCGAAATATTGAATGATTGAAGAGTGAATGTGCTCGAGAAAGCTTAAATAGTTGACATTTCAGATGAAAGTTGCGCAGTATTTAATACCAACATTTTGACATTAATAAGTTCTCCACGCGTTGTAACTGTAAACAGTAACTGCGTTTATTTATAGTGGATCAAAAAGGCTCGCGCGTATTTACTTTAGAGATATATTTGATTTGGTTTAAAATATGTTTTGTCTAATAACAAGATTTTTTGCGTTTAGTAAGTGTAGACGAAACGTGGCTCCATCATAACATACCAGAACTGCATAATCGAAACTGTAGATTGCTTATGGTAAACCTGCGTTGACAGAGCTAAAGCAGTTTCAGCAGCTAATAATGTAATTGCCATAATTATTTGAGATGGAATATTAAGAGTAAAAGTTGAAAAAAAGTTAAAAGTTGGCAATTTATCGATCCATTTGAATAAACTTTTAATGTAAAAATGGCCGGATTTGATCAAAAAGAAAATCTTTTTCCGTCAGGACAATGTACAAGTTCACAGCTGTACGACTACCAGGGACAAAATTCATTACTTATATATGAAATGCTTCGTCGCCTTCGTGTTCCACAAAAAAAAAAATGGTAGGATGAGAAAATATCTTTCAATTCCAACGAAGAGATCGTTCAAGAAACCAATTCCTGATTTGAAGTGTGACTAAAATCTCATTATATTTGTGGAGATGAAGATAAAGAAAAAAATATATTTAGCTAGGGAGAGATTACGTTTAACAATATAATAAGTTTTACAAAATATTAATTAATATTATTTCTTGTTTGATTTTTACCAGACTTATCCTACCTAACAAATTCTTCTAAATACTTAATACATTATCAAACATTTCATTGAAAAATGAGTAGGCCTCATCTTCAACAATTCTTAATTTATCTTATGTCCATTGATCTAAATAAAGCCTTTTCATACAGAACCTCTTAGGTTAGTTGAATAATGGAGAATTACAGTGAATGCATTTTATGCATTGAATTATGTAGCTTGCATAGCACGTGAAATGCACATTCCATTAGATTTTTAAAAATTCATAAGAAAATCCCTCACTCGTCGCATGTATTTCAACCTGGGATGTAAAGTACCTATTGAAAATGCCATATGATTATCATTTAGTTATTTATTGCAATTTTTGACAGCTAACCTATAGCAATCCCTCCAGTTTTATGTACAGCTTCATGCTCGAAACACACTTGAATAAATCAAAGGGCATTCTGTATAGAAAGGCTTTAAGGCGACTATTAATTTGTTACCAGATTCACATAACATATCATGGCAAGATATACAGAACAAATTAATTTAGTTTACTAAATCAGAGATATGTTTTAGGCGGTAATTATGTCATTTACATTATATTATCTTCATGTTACATTTCATGTATGTCTGCTATTTTTAATACTTGATTTTGATGAAGCAAATGACAGTTATTCAATTAGTTATCTAATATCGAAACATCTACAGTTTATCTTTTGTACAAATCCAAACATGTTTTATAGAAATGTCGTTTGAACATGCATATTTTTAATCCTTTCCATGCCAACTACGGAAATATTCTCTATACGATTATTTTCGTAGCTAATGTTTGGCCGTCTATACAAAAAAAAAAAAAAATATTTGAAAGCTTGGCATTTCGTAAAGAAAATACTTCTTAGAATCAAATGTCTGGCTTTATTAGAGGAAATGATATAATATTTTAAACTGAACCATTCTTCTAATTAGGCTGATTAGATTAACAAGTAATTTAGTAGACTTAAAGCCTACCATAGCTAACTAAATTACAATTGACTACGCACAATGCAGGAGTTTTTGGGTATAACGGGCAAAAGCATCTAATTTCCTTTCGACTTTAATTTTTGTGCATATTTTTGTATACCTCTACCTTATATTCTACTATGCCAGCTACGAATTATCTCGTAGTTTATCAAATGTATGACGGCTTCTGAGGAAAAACTCGAAAAATAATCTGGCGGGGAAAGGATTAATAGACTACATATTTTATCAAATCCTCAACTACCGACTGATTTTGATAAAAGAATAAATTTGTATTAAGTTTTCTAAATATTTTGATATTGTTCTATATTTTTATAGATAAAAGATAGCAAAGAAAAGATAATATACGATGATGGTATATGAATAACCGTAAATGAAATGTAACGCGATGAAACGTATTCTGTAATGACCTATCACAGTCATTTTGGGATACTAAATAGTTTAGGGTGATTTGATAATGGATTTATTTGTCATTTTAAGGCGACTATGGCATTCAAATGTTAGGTATAAGGAACTGTACTAGATATAAGGAACACCTATTAAACAATCAAATATTTTACAAGTATAAATGTTAATAAGAGTTTTAAATGATTGTTTACTCATCGACTTACAAAATTAGACTCATCTTTTAGAAAACCGCAAATTAAGTATGTTTTCAAGCTCTTGAAACATAACATAATAAATAACATTTCTGGCTTAAGCTTAAGTAAATGTGGGATTTTCCAACGATATTTATTACCACAATACACAAATTCATGTTTGGTAGGCAAGTGTTTAACAGTTGAACAGTTTAAGTGTTGAAGAACCTGATGATCGAACGGCCGCCTACGCCTTGCAGCATTGCAAGGAGGTGGCAACACAACAGACTGTCATCCTTAGGAATCGAAGGGATCTGCCGGAAGCTTGCGGCACCATCTAGAATCCGCGGATTTTCCTGCAGGAGCACAACTGGCAATAGAAGCAGCGATTTCAAGTACCCACCCCTATGCAAAGAGAGCACTTACGGCGCTTTGGGGGAAAAAGGGGCCGGAATCATGTAACATATAATAAGTTTTATTCAATATGTATGTGCAAGTAAAAGTGAGAATAAGCTGTTACAGATCATTTTAAATTGAAAATTGTAAAAAAGGTTCTAAATGATTTTTTATTTCAATGTACCAATGAATAATGTTGAATTTTTGTGAAGTTTTTGTGAAGAAGTGTGAGATCATTCAACTTTATTAATTTAGCATATATTCTAGTAAAATGTGGCGTAGACGCTACATGCTCGTTACAGATGACAAAGTGAATGCCAGCTAGTTGTGTTACCAGAGCCTCAATTGAAGGACGATGGTTTCGTTCATGTATCCAGTGGTACAATAAATATCGTTGACTTTTATTATGTACTTGCGTTGTACAAACATGTGATAGGTAGGGAAATTCTTAACCATACAGTTATCAATAATAATTATAAAGAAGAAGAAGAAAATTGTTAATTTAAGTTACGTTTTGGGATGACGCGCAATAATTGTGTCTTCGGAAAGAACACCAAGTCATGGTATACTCAAGATAAAGTATTTTCCTTCGGAGCACAGAAGTAAACATAGACGCATAATATATCACGCTAACTCTTCGTTGTGCATTATAAAAAACATTCCAACAATGTTGTGCATTAAATAAAACATTTGGGTAACGTACGAAATCATAATTATACGTTGGAAGTACAAGATATCCTACAATACCCGTCATTTTTAAAACATCAGAATTGGAAGTAACGCATTTCAGCGAAAACTAGACTTTTCGATCATAATGTAAAGATTCAATGATTATATTTTAATTTATTATTAACTGCTAAGATTATTAAGTAGCAAGTTTAACTTAACACCTTTTTAGTATTAAAATAAATGACAGTAGCTTCGACTGCCATGTTACACTTGAGTCGACTCCGCTTTTATTTGACCCGTTTTAGTTCTTTATCTTATTGTATTTTGATTTTATATAAAGAACAAAATATTATGTCGGTAAGTAGTGTATCGGCCTAACGCAGCTGTCTGCTAAGATATATCATATATAACATAAACTAAAATAATAAGGTAGGTACGTTAAAATTAAAAAGGGTCAGATAAAAGACGCCCCGACTATGCCTCCGTCAAACCATAGCTTGGAAATTATTTAATTAACTATATGTTTTGTGAAAGTCATGACATAGCAAGAAAATCATAAATCTTTCTGTGTTTCTTTCTTTAGTTGTGGCAATGAGTCGTCACTGGAATACAATTACGGTCATTAGCAAATATAAAATAAATTAAATGTAATTTTGAAGTCTACCAACACGGCAAATACGCCATTTAATCTTCAGAAGAATATGTTTCTTCTCTACGTTCATCAATCTATGAACACAGGCAAGATAACCAAAAACATTGCAAATGGAATACATTTCTAATTACATTACATATAACGTAACTGCATTCAACTGTAACCAGCATCGGACGTCGGCTTTAATAATGCACTTGACAAATCCAAGGCCCTGTTCCTCTGCTGTAATAATATTGAATTCTCTTTACCCTTCCTGTGTTTCACATTTTGAATATCCAAGATCCTGTTCCTTTAACCTATTTACATTCTGCTCGAGTCGTGGTCAGGTGTCGGTAGGGTTCTTCCTCCATTTCTGATGGGTAGCTCGTCGTGCGTAAAAGCAGTGTTGTCTAGTCCGACCGGCTTCGGTGTTTCTACTGGCGTCTGTTTAGGTTCAACTGGACCATCCATTAGGAACATCGTTAGGAAGAACAGGATACTGCCTGCAAGATAAAATTGAATAGCATTAGTTCAATCAAATACCTATCGTCGTCGTATTCGTCTTGGTATCATGGAAAGTTACGAATCCTATATTGTTTCAGGCTATATAGATTTAGCTTTGAGGAGTTAGGTGACATCGTTTTTCTTCATCTTAGCGTTATCCTGTTTCCCAATTCATCAAGGTTAGCGGGATTCGCAACTTGAGCCTAAGGATTTGGCGAATATAGTGATTTTTACATGGAGCGACTGTCATCAGACCTTCGCAACCCACATGTGAAACCAGATCTTTATTAAGTCACACGTCTTTCGAAACACTATTTCTTGGACTTGCGGGTTTCCTCACGACGTTCTCCTTCACTGCTGAGCAAGTGATAATTACAAATATGATTATAAATCCGAGACCACGAATTCAATGGTACATGCCAGGATTTGAACTGAGGATCAGTTGGTCGATAAACTTATTCTTTATCCACTGGACTATAATTGCTTTTTGATGGCATCATTTTTGAGTGTAATATACGGATACGCCAAATAATCATTTATCAATTGCAGCATGTTTACGACTGTTTCTTTCTTTCCAATATGGTCCATACCCCTCAGTTGAAGGACGACTCATAACCCAGCATAGGATGCAGAATGGGTTGAAGCAGAAAAGTGAAATGGTAAACTGATCCTACATATTATCATTCAATGGTAAATTGTAAACCAAGTCTATTGCTTTTAGGTGTATGTTCTAAACTTAATTGATTAAAGATGTGGTGTTATGAGATGATGTGATACACTTTTATTAATATTAGGTATCAAATCATTAACGCCTTGAAATTATATCTAGTCAGTCATAGATGACTTTTAAAAATGTGGGGCATTTAGAAAAATGTATAGTTATTCAAAAATAATCTAAGCAACGATTATTATTAGAAATAAACAACAAACAACTTAAATATGAATGTACTCGTACGTAGTACATTCATATTTAAGAATGAACATGTAGTTAATTTAGTCCCAGGTAACGCACCATATATGGGTAAAATTAGCTTTGATTCTAAGATAAACTATTTTCAACTCACACAAAATTCATTTATTTTAAGGAAATTGATAATAAAGAATATAATCCAGAGATGATACCTTATCACTTTATCGTAGTTTTGCTAAATTAGCTGTCGCGGAGGGTACTATTTCTAAAGATATTACTGTGTATGATGTACCAATACGAAGATGACCCAATTCACATCTATCCTTTCTAATATTTAAAGGCACGTTTGTTACTTGTACACAATTGACCTGACCTGACCAGAAGGTAATTAAAGTATGAAATGTATTGATTAACCGAGCAGTACGGTATACAAACAGTACTACAAAGACAATTGTAATTACTCAGTAGGTAGCAGTTGAATCGATACATTTAAGACTAAAATAAGAGTAAGTATAAAGTGTGTGGCTAAAGGACATCAGTATTATGTTTTGTCAGTTTTCAGCTGAAATCTAAGCTAAGGAAACCAGTAATATTACTTAGGATACTTACTAATGCCATAGAACCCAGCGTAAAAGATCATAATAGCTTCTCTATAGCCAATGGCCTTCGAGACAGGATCAACGAGGATGGGCAGATTTCCTCCAACGTTGTTCATAACGAAGAGGAACACGCCGACAGTGGTGGACCGCACGGAGAGCGGGACTATCTCCACGAGGATAGCAAACACAATGCCGAACCACATCTCAGCTGCAAAAAGGAAGTAAAGTTATAGAAATTGTACACATAATTTTATCTGAGTTCTGCGTGAGACGAAGGCTCATAACTTGATGACACCTGCCTCAGGTAGGACGTACGAAGGAGAATATGGCAAAGTTTTTGTACGCAGGTGATTAATAAATCTGTTAAAATCCTTTTTTTGAAACGATGACGAGCTTCCCGAATTTGGTTGCCATTTCAATTTGCCCGAAACGTAAACAGATACATCAGGTCTCTGGAACAGCAGAGAGATATGCTGTATGCCATATAAGTAGTAGGTATGTCACACAACCCACTTATAAGTCAACACTTATAACATTATAATGCCCACTTATAACATTATTACCAACGCTCGCTTTATATTAGTACCTTCAGGATCACAACCGTGAGTGGTACAACACAGAACCTAAAACATGATCACTTATTTCGATGCACCATTACCAACTGATTTCACAGGAAGTTGCTAGGAATCTTGTGCGACGATTTGGAACATTTCTTTGAAAGACTCCTTATTTATATTTCTGTAAGTCATCCTAATGATTATATCTTGATTACAAATAGTTACGTTCACATTGGTCAGACTGGTTGAGTTTTGTATTAAAGGACTGTGGAAAGAATACACAGTATATGGACGACGCCTTAAAAATAGATTGAAATACCAATTGATGAAATTGATATGATTCAGAACTCTTCCCGTGCCATTGTTACTATGATTTTGGATTTCATAGTTTCTCTCTGAGGATATCTATGCCGTCGTTGTGCGTGTCATTCTTATCGAACATGTAGGTTAAGCAACGTCCGCCGTAGCTCGTCTTTGGATGTGTTTATGTATTATGAGCTTCTACGTGCTCGAAGGACACGTTATGTCGTCGGTCCTGACAGTTGTCAATAGATGACTGTCGTTAAGCTGTATTTTTGAAGTTATACTTCTTTAGGCGCGTTATGAAAAAATGATAAGAGTGAAATTTTAAGTTGCGCTCGTCACTGTAACACAAAAGTAACAGGTTGAAGCCGCTAAATGTTTCACGGTATTACCGGTAGATGGCGCTATAGTTAAAAATGTATAACATTTGTACTTGACACTTGACTTGTATGTAATACATTCCATAAACATCGCCGCTAACATTAAAATATTATTATTTAATATAATCAACACTAAATATTATTAAATTATTAATGTTAAATATTTATTTAATGATGCCAAAGAAGTATAACTTCTCACGCGCGTACATAAGTACACGCACCCATTTTTTTTTTATAGGGAGGCATACAAGCATACGTCCCACCTGATGTAAAGTGGTTACCGTAGCTGATAAATGCTTGCAACACATTAATACAGCAACTCCTTAGTAGTTCACTAGTAACCTCACCACTTACTCAGCGGCTTTCGGACCACTTGAAAATACTGGCTAGTTGAAGGGAGGCCGGTATCCCAGCAGTGGGATAAATAAGCGTTAGTGTGGTTGAGTTCCACTATCGCACAAATCGTCATTAAAATGGCATTTTCATCACCTTGATGATAAGCATTCCTGAACAATTACGACTTGGGGGCTAGGAGAGAGTGATCGCGCGGGTGAACTGTCGGTGCTGGTGATGTCTACGGGCGGCAACGATCACTTATCATCCCCACTAGGTGACCAACATGCTCGTGTATCCTCTCTTATGAAATATACAATTTAAACTTACCAAAGAAGTAGGAAATAGCTAAAGTGATCATAGCCCACAACGGGCCGAAGACCACGGAGCCGAAGGCAGGCAGGGTAGCCACTAACTGTGAAAGAGCCAGCACTAACACACGAGACCGTACGCCCATCTTGGCCACGAATCTGAAACCAGATTAACCAGATTTAGAGTATCAATGACAATGATGATTATACCGAAGATTTTTTTGTCAGTGCAGTCCTACTGGGGAGGTATCCCAGTCCCGTCCCAGGCAGGCCGTATCAAAGTTATGACGAGCCCGGTGGCGCGGTGGTTAGTAACGCTACTTTGACACCAACACTCGTGGGTTTGATTCCCACACAGGACAAAAATTGTGTGCATGAACATGTCTGTTTGTCTTGGTCTAGTTGTTTTTAAGAAAGATAGCAACCGGTCCGGGTATGTACCTCCGTCTCACAGAAAACCGCAGCTAAATAACGACTTACTGGAGGGATGTTGTGTTCCTGCGTGTGAGTGAGGTCACCAGTAAGCTTCTAAGGAATTATATTTAAAATATTGCACGCATTCATAGGCTATGGTAACCGCTTTACATCAGGTGGGCCGTATGCTTGTATGCCTCCTGATGTGCCTTGTGCACCTGCGAGTGAGGTTAGCAGCAAGATCATGTGGATGGGGTATACTTCAGGTGAACCGCACGCTTGTTTGACCCCGAAGTTATAAAATAAAAAGAAAAAATACGATCCACTTATCGGAAAGGGGCTAAAACGATATAAACAAATTCAACATAGGTAGCTCGCACGTTGTTTCCCTCTTGCTGCCGTCCTTGTTTAGACAGTACCCTCTTGGGGTTTCTTGGTGACCTCACTCACAAAAATCAACACTACAGAATATTTTACTACAGTCTCCTGTCAGGTAGAGATCCTTACTTAATCGTGGTGCTTCTGACAAATATGACTGTACCTCATATAGTGACACCATTTTTTAAACATTTACATACGAAGCTACACGCAAAAACCTATGCTCCTTGGTGTCGCACAGTCGGGTAAAAAAAAAAAAAAATTTTATTAACTTAAAATGCGGACTTCTTCCCGCGCTTTTGACGAGTGACATTGTTGTTACACTTAAATTTTTTACAATTCAGTATACTGTACACGTGCATATAGGTGTTGTCTTGGACAGAAAAGGACGGGGGCATGTAGTTGTTTAAAATTAGTATTAAACTAGATTAGCAGTAACACATTCGTTCATTCTATCGCCGACCATACCAGCATCAGCGATAATACTAATTGGACAAAATCCGCATTTCAGCGCTCTCTCTCTTAATAATTTGTAACGTTTTAACTAACAGCCTACTTTCACATGATATTAAATGACATGGTATTGCCAAATAAAAATGTATAATATTAGTACTTGACATGTATTTGTACTTGACATTTGTTTTGTCTGTGATTCATTCCAAAAAAATATGGCTACCAATACGTTGATTTTTTAATTTTAATCCCACAAAAATTCACCAAACCTCCGAGCAATATAAACATAGCCCACTAATCTTTATATATATATAATTCTACTGTACGTGTGTATGTGACTGAACTCCTCCTAAACGACTGGGCCGATTTTGATGAAATTTTTTGTTTGTATTCAAGGGGATTCGAGAATGGTTTAGATTCACAATTGGACCCGGTAGGTGGCGCTGTAATCGGGTTACAGGATTTATTGTTTTTATTTTCGGACAGCCAAGGCAACGTCTGTCGGGTCCGCTAGTTGATTATAAAATCTGCATAATAGTGTTATACATTACACAATATAATCTGTTACATCTAGTTGTATATTTGGATATAAAAAAATTGTTTCTAATGTCTTTGGGTAAAAGAATCTTACTTGTCAGACACCACTCCTCCTACGACGACGCCGATGGAGCCGATGCCGACGGTGACGGCGAACAGCCACCAGCCGAGGTCTACGTCGGGGAAGTAGTCTCTGTAGTACAGGTCGGCATTGTACGCGAAGCACATACCACCTGTAAAAGATAGGCAATTTTTCATAATGGAAAGATCCACATCCTCTGCCTGAAGACGTGTAAACTATACTTAAAATGACTGAGGTGTAATTAATTTGTACATATTTTTAACAAACGTAAGAACCTCAATAAATGCATGGTACTATAGATATAATCATCCAACACAAACTGTACGAAGGAAAATGCAACCGAACATAACCTCAATGCAAAAATTGTTATTGACTTAAAATGTATGGCTCAGACATTCAATAATTACTTATTTTACATACATACATGTCATCATGTCTGTCTCCTATCGGGGTAGACAGAGACTACGGAATGCCACGTGCAGCGATCCAAACATACCTCTCTCGCCTCTTCCGCACTCATCAACCTCTTCATGTATGCTCTTTTGTTTCGGGTGCTTTTGATTTGGCTCTTTTTCAGCACATCACCAATTTGATCTATAATGTATGCATCTAGGGTGGCCTTTGCCAATATCTTCATTCGCTTTTGCTCGACTTCTTTCGTGACCCTTTTGTCATTTTACATTTTCAATTTTTGTCACTACATCATCTTTCATTCCACATAGTTCTCGTATTGTGTTATTTCTTACTCTATCCATCATCCTAACTACACACATACTTCTGAGCTCTCTCATTTCTACAGCGTTCACCCTACTTTCATGCTTCTTCTACCATACCCATGTACTCATACTCTTTATTTGATAAACATAGTCTCGCGACATTTGTATTATTGATATAGTTGAACCTTAATATGGTTTGTTTCATTTATTTTTTACTTAGAACTCAACATGCATTGTTTACGCACTGGAGTGATACTTGGGATAACTATATAAAGTAATTAATGTCCCATTACTTAATTACATTAAAAGTAAATTTATGTTTATGGAACGTAATAAGTTAATAAAAAAATGTGTTAAGTCTGCTTTTTAGTTGAACACGCCCGTTGCCTATTTAATATATTACCGTAATTATGCTGATATTTACAGCAGCCACTTTATGACTTCAAGTGTTTAGTTCACGTATTCTTTTACCTCCCTATTTCAGCAGCTGGTCTGTTTGTAGAATAATCAGCATGTTGTTCATCAGTGGGGGTGTTCACATTGCTTCGAAAAGCCATATTCGAATCGTATTCGAAAAGTTAGTTATCTGCCAAAATGTATGGAATTTGAGCAAAAACATTTCGAATACGGCTTTACGAGGATTCGATGAATCACCCCTATAGACATTTTACTGCGACACACATATGATTTGTTCCCCTGCAGTGTACACGTTTCTTTGTTTCATTTTATATTTATCAGCATTGTTGTAAAAATTGTTATAAGCGTCCTGTAGGCCGATTCTACTAAAAAACTGCAACTGCACTGCAGCGCGGCGTGTGTCAAAATGTGTACGAAAGAGCGCCGCGCTGCAGTGCAGTTGCAGTTTTTAGTAGAATCGGCCTACTGGAGATACAAATAGAGAATTTAATTATCTATCTATTTTGACAAGCTCGGTGGCGCTACTTTGTCACCGACGCTCGTAAGTTGGATCCCACACAGAACAAACATTTGTGTGTATACCTATAATACACAATGAACAATGTTTGAGTTTGACATTATCTCTCAGAAGCACTATGGTAGTTGAGTGACATAATAATACAGCATTTAATGACTTGCTGTTGTCAAAATCAGGAAATCTTTCCGTTATAATTATATTCTCTTCACTTCCGACTAATTTACTTATAACAATGAGTTGATACTAGTTGACGGAGCCGGTAAGAAATTGCCATACGACAAACAATGTGCTATGTGCAATAGGTAATTTCCGGTTGCAAAATACTCAAGCGTATCAACCTTCGGAGTTTCAGAATAACAAACTGGTGACTTGAATGATGCGTGAATAGTTTGCTATCGTGCTATCGACAGATATACCAACACGTCCTCTGTTGAAGACCATAAAAGATCGGGGCGACCGCGTGCTGTTAGAACTACGAGTACAAAGGCTGACAAAGCCAGAATTCGCCGAAACCCCATTAGGAAACAAAAAAACTTATCACGAGAAATTAAGTTACTCGCTAGGACTCCGTCGCGTATAATAAAACAGCTCGGTGCTTGGCGTCGATATACAGGACAAATCAATCCCTACAGCTGAAGAGAGTGGATCGATTAAAACGCGTTTTGCCTGATGCGCAGGTGAAAGGTACAGAAATATCCTCTTACTTGATGAAAAAAAATTCACGATTGAAAAGCACTGCAATAAGCAAAATGACAAAGTGTACGCACACGGTTCTGAAGAAGCCGCCAAAGTGGTCGGAAAGGTACAACGTGGTCATCACCCTTCGTCTTTAATGGTTTGGTGTGGAGTGTCTTGTCAAGGAGTCACAAAGCTTTATTTTTGTGAAAAAGGAGTGTAGGTTTCAGCCAAAATGTATTATGAGACTGTCTGGGATCGTGTTATGAAACCTCTCAGCAATACACTTTTTAAAAATATACCGTGGACTTTCCAGCAGGATTCTGCACCTGGTCACAAGGCACAAGCTACCCAAGCCTAGCTCGGAACCATCGTTCCAGACTTTATAAGAGCTGAAGACTGGCCCTCGTCTAGCCCAGATCAGAACACCTTAGACTACAAATTATGATCAGTTTTAGAGGACATGGCCTGCTCGAAACTACACGCCGACATTGTGTCTCTTAAGAAATCTCTGGCACAAGCAGTGGTTAAATTTCTCATGGAAACAGTGCCTAAATCCAGAGATTCGTGACCAGACAGATTAAAGGCCTGTTTCAAAGCCAAAGGAGGCCATTCCATGTAGAATCATTTTTTAATTTTTTTTCTGGGACTTCCATAAATATATATATAAGTTTTATTAAAATTACATTACTTCGTTATGTATAGCGAGCTGTGCCTTCTCGCTCAAGTTTTTACTGCCAAGAAATTTTCCCAACGCTCCATTCACACTGCCCCCAGCACTCACTCGTCTCTACACCAGCGGTGCACTTTCCATCTCTGCTAAAAATGCATCCAAGGTGTACAAACAGTTCGTTTGTTCCAACATTACATCATCAACCGTAATTCTTACATTCATTCTGGTTTCTTCTCTTTCAGTTTATGTTTTCTTTGCATTCATTTTGTTTTCTCCAAATTGAAGATCACCTCCTTTCAATAGATCAGAAATGATAATGTCTAATATATTAAGGTATGTACAATTTACGATACTTCTTAAAATAAGTTTTATTCGGTATTTTTTCTAATTCCTCACTCTTTTAACCACACCATGCTAATATCTGATGGTAAGGAGATCAAAGACGGACATTGTTGTGACACTGTTCATCATCGTCATTATCCGAGCGCTAATCCCGGTCACGTCCTACACTTTCGCTTCGGAGTCCAGGGTTCGCTTTCCGGCTTTTACTTACCTATCCTCTAATGATGATACTGTCCGTCTATAATTAATAAGTAATTAAACCAATACTAGGTACGAATATTTATAGTTATTAAAGGACATTTTTTGCGTAACAAAGTGGAACGGATTACAAATGGACAGTCTATAAAAAATATCATACAATGACTTGACAACAAAGAAACAGAATACAATATTTAAACAAATGTCTACCCTAAATCTCAAAGAGCAGGACCGAATATTAAATTAATGAAGCGAGTCAGGTCCTTGTAGTCCACAATACCTCAACGAAAACTGAAGACTAAAGTCTTCGAACAGCGTGCGTTGATAACATACGGAACTGAGGCGTAGCTCTTCACTATGGACCGTATGGCGTCAAGTGTGCTACGGAAAGAGGTATACTCGGGATTTCGCGTGTTTGATAGAATCAGAAGTGAGGATTACCGCAGTAGAATTATAGCAACTGACATAGCCCCAAAGGATAAGCAAGCTGAAGCGGTAGTTGCCACATTGCTTGTAGAAACGATAACCGCTGGGGGGAAAAGGTTCTTGAATGGTGTCCTCGCACTAGTGCACGCAGTGTGGGAATACCCCTCCACTAGATGGGGGACGATCTCAAGAGGGTTATAGGGAGTCAATGGTTGCAGGTGGCTCAGGATCGAGGCGAGTGTATCTCTAGAGGGCAGGCCTATGTTCAGCAGTGGATTCATACGGGCTGACATAATGATGATGAGGTCCTTAGGTACCTAACTATGATGAAGTCCTTATGTACCTAACTATGATGAGGTTCTTAGGTACCTAACTATGATGAAGTCCTAAGGTACTTAACTATGATGAAGTCCTTATGTACCTTACTATGATGAAGTCCTAAGTTACCTAACTATGATGAAGTCCTAAGGTACCTAACTATGATGAAGTCCTTATGTACCTTACTATGATGAAGTCCTAAGTTACCTAACAATGATGAAGTCCTAAGGTACCTAACTATGATGAAGTCCTTATGTACCTAACTATGATGAGGTCCTTAGGTACCCAACTATGATGAAGTCCTAAGATACCTAACTATGATGAGGTCCATAGGTACCTAACTATGTTGGGATTTATATCTTTAGGTACCTAATTCGCTTATTTAACATTTATAGCTCTTTTTATGCCTGTATGTGTGCCGCAAGTGCAATCATCGCTGCTGCGTGGTTCCATAGAAGTTTTCTTGTGCGTTGCGTTTGGATGTGGAATAACCTCGTGGCCAAGTGACTACAGAATATATGTATAACAATGTACGTGTAGTTAATTAATAATAAAATAATTAATTAGTTGTTTTTGCTACTATCCTATATACGACACAGTACCAAAGTAATATGCACATTCATTTACATAACCCAGAAGTTCCATAAATAACAATGACAAGCGCTTAAGTAATTAATCAACGGATTAATTAAAAATACAATCGAGTTGTATAAACAGACTGATAAACGTCGTTATAGTTCGTATGCCATATTATATTAATGGATGCAAAAGCGTAATTGTTTTTTTATTTTATTTTAAATGAGTATTTTAAGGTTTTATCTTTGTTCAAAAAGTGACTGCTGTTCTTACTTACGTTACTATTGAATATTTTCTTGTCAAGACTCCTTTATATTTCCTTTTTTCTTAATTACCGACGTCAATTTCTATGAAGTTAGCTTAATTTTTTGCATATCTTTAACATAAATGTAACATTTCGGCGAGCTCGGTGGCTCAGTCGTGAATGACGCGACTTTGTCACCAAAGCTCGTGGGTTCGATTCTCACACAAGGCAAACAATTGTCTGCATGAACATGTCTGTCTTGGTCTGGATGTTTTAAGAGAGGTAGGGCGCATCAAAGCAGCCCGTTTGGGGAAGTACCTCCACCTCACAGAAAACGCAGTCAAATAACAACTCCCTAGAGGGTTGTTGTGTTCCTGCCCGTGAGTAAGGTCACCAGTAAGCTCCCAAGGAGTTGCCGTGTGCGTTAATAGGCTACGGTAGCCGCTTTACATCAGGTAGGCCGTATGCTTGTAAACCTCCCGACGTTGTATAAAAAAAATATATATCTTGTTTTTACTATTATACTATATTTATTAACATATGGGATACCGAGATTAGTAGTAAAAGTAGTAGACAAAGCGGAATAGATATAGGTTACCTAATATCCGTAGTTTTTTTTTATACAACTAGATTGGCAAATAAGCATGCGGCCCGCATGAGATGGTAAGCGGTCATCGCAGGCTATTGACGGTCGCAACACCACGGGGATATTACTCGCACGCTGCCAATCTTGTGACCTAAGGCTGTTTCGTCACGTACCCAGTAATTTCTCTACCATATCTCACCCTTCAAACCGGAACACAGCTATATAAATATAGCTGATTGGCGGTAGAGATAGGTGAGACAGAGGTACACACGCAGACGACTTTTGTACAAAGTCTCCCTCTAAAAGTAAGTAAGTGTAAGTCTTATATTGTGTAATAAGTAACCAATTTCATGACACTGAAGGATTGTTTCTCGAAAAGTTTCGTTAAGTTTTAAGTTTTTAATTATGTTATAAAGCACCGAGTTGAGTGGTTGTTAAAATCTTGGAACTGCCGAAATTAATTTTCTTGTTAAACAAGTTACGTGCTGTTGTTTATTGAATAAGGAATAAATTTAGGTTCCTTTTACGCGGGCGGCTATCGACCAAACGGCCTGCCTGATTTGAAATGAAAGGTGAGTCTTGTAGCACAGGAGTCATAATAAATTAAGATGTATATATAAATACTAAATAGATATACAATGCGAAAGTGGAAGGATGTAGGAGCCAAGAAAGACCAAGACTAACCTACCATGAGCAAATTGGTCGTGTTTTATCAGATGGTGACGTCAGGAGCCTTAGGGACCGGCGAGCGTGCATGAAATGAGATATGAATGTTAAAGAAGCGAGTGAAGTGTGTAAGGATTGCGTCTTATAGCGCTCGGTTCTCTCTGCCTACCCCGCAAGGGACCTGGTGTGAAAATATACATACATGTATATATGTTATCCTATCAGTTTAAATTTAAATATATTTTATGTATCTCAGAAAAGGCTTTTTTTATACGACGTCGGGAGACATACGGCATAATGTAAAGCGGTTACCGTAGCCTACGAATGCTTGCAATACATTAAGTATCACTCGCGCGAAGCCACTTCTGCTGATAAGACAGCGACCGCTTGCATCTGATCTACGACGACAACCGCGTGTTTGTTGGCATCACAATATCTACCACCAGCATTCCAACTCTCAGTCATCTCACTGGAGGCATATGGGTCTCCCTTCAGTCGAAGGGAATTGGCGGCGAGGCGGTCAGAGAATTTGTTTTTAGGGTTCCGTACCCAACGGGTAAAACGGAACCCTATTACTGAGGCTCCACTGTCCGTCCGTCCGTCCGTCTGTCACCAGGCTGTATCTCATGAACCGTGATAGTTAGACAGTTGAAATTTTCACAGATAATGTATTTTTGTTGCCGCTATAACAACAAGTACGCTAAAAAAACGTGATTTTTATGCCGTTTTTATAGATACGGAACCCTTCGTGCGCGAGTCCTACTCGCACTTGGCCGATTTTTTTTTTAAAACAACGGTTTACATCAGTTGGACCGTAGGCACACAAGCGTACGGTCTACCTGATGTAAAGCGGTTACCATAGCTTATAAACGCTTGCAACACATTAAGTATCACTCGCGCGATGTCACCTCTGCTGGTAACACAGCAACTCTTTAGAAGCTTACTGGTTAGGCTCGCCTGATGCAGACCGGTTACCTTCAGCTATATTGTAATACGTTAAATGTCCTCCGTTATGTCACTTCTGCTTCTAATCGCGTCATTCACGACGAGCTCGGTGGCTCAGTCGTGAATGACGCGACTTTGACACCAACGCTCGTGGGTTCGATTCCCACACAAGACAAACATTGTGTGCATGAACATGTCTGTTTATCTTGGTCTGGATGTTTAAAAGAGAGGTAGGGCGCATCAAAACAGCCCGTCTGGGGAAGTGCCTCCACCTCACAGAAAACCGCAGCCAAATAACAACTCCCTGGAGAGTTGTTGTGTTCCTGCGCGTGAGTGAGGTCACCAGTAAGCTCCTAAGGAGTTGCTGTGTAAGCAGCAGAGGAGGCAAACGTGAGTGATACTTAATATATCGCAAGCGTTGATAGGCTATGGTATCCGCTTTACATCAGGTGGGTCGTATGCTTGTATGCCTTCCGACCGAAAAAAATCTATAATTAGGAAAATGAGGCATTAATTAATAATTGGTAAAATTAAGACTTCATAAACAAGACTTATGGCGAATAATTATATAGGGCGTAGCTCTTTTCGTTTAGACTTGTGTCATCGCCTTTATCTGAGTGTTCTACGACAAATCATGAATTCGAGCAAACAGCACATCATGTTCTCTGGGAGTGCGATCTCTGGCGTCGGGAGCGGGACGATATGTTATATTCCTTGCGTGTCACATCCGGGGTAGTATACTATTCTGATTTGGTGGCAACAAGGGAGAATTACCAGGCGTTTAGGCGGTTCTGCAATCTATATTATTGGAATCGATGTGTTAGGTAACAACTCACAGTTTATTACCCAATAGTGTTAGATACTTGATAAACCGTGGTGCACGGCAGTTGAGCTTCACTTGACTAGCCATCTCTTTGAGGTTTTTTAAATGCCTTATTTGTCATATTGCTGTCTCTCACTTTGCCAAGAGGGGAAGTCAATTCCAATACTTCCGACTCCTACAAATTTCCTCTGATTAAATTCGTTGTGAGTTCCAAGGCAGCTGTAGTATAACCCCCGGGATAGCTATGGACTTCACTATTCATTGCCTTTTTGGTGGTCGCCGCTGTTAATTCTGGCTACACAGGAGACACAGTGGTGGGTATGAGATTTGGGCCTGTCCCGTTTAAAAAAAAACAAGATTTTGTCCCGACAATAATTTGCAAACATTAACACGTGGAAAATTAAGAATTAGGAACAACTCGCCGACATCTGATTTGGGTCTTATGCGAGTGACTTAAAAAAAATGTCAATTCTTACCACAATGCCTGATGGAAGCAGCAATGCAAAGCAGCAAGATCCTGGGCTGAGCGATCACATGCCAGATGGTAACTTGAGGAATTTTCTTCCCCGACTCGAGAGTGGCGTCTGGACCCTTATCTTGACCGGCAACTGAAAAAGATGTCATTTTAAGTACCGGAACTCCAGAACCTGGCGAACTCTGGAACTAGTCTCTTATTTGTGTCGTAACGCTTGTAGACCGTATTCGCAATGATGATGTTAGAAGCAGAGGTGGTCTGAAAGAGTCGGTGTTAAAATAGAAGAGGCATGCTCCGTTGGTTCGTACATGTAGAACGAATGCAGGATGAAAGAATGACGAAGCAGATATACAACGCAAAAGTGGAAGGATGTAGGTGTCGAGGAAGGCCAAGAGTTACCTACCATGACCAAATTGGTTGTGTTCTATTAGAAGGTGATATCAGGAGCTTTAGAAACCGGCGAGCAATGAATGTTAAATAAGCGAGTGAGGTGGGTAAGGATCGAGTCGCGTGGCGCTCGGTTCTCTCAGCCTACCCCGCAAGGGATTTGGCGTGAAGTTATAAATATAACTCTAGAACGACAACAACCCTCTAGGAAGTTGGTATTTGGCTGTGGTTTTCTGTGAGGTGGAGGTACTTCCCCACACGGGCTGCTTTGAAACCTACCTCTACCGCTACCTCTCATAAAAACACCTAGACGAAGACAAATAGACATGTTCATGCGCACAAACGTTAGTCCTGTGTGGGAATCGAACCCACGAACGTCCGTGTTAAAGTCGCAGTAGACCTTAACCATACTAACCTCAAGGAAATATGAATACTTTTTTTATACAACGTTGGAAGACATACAAGTATATGGCCCACCCGATGTAAAGCATTTACCGTAGCCTATGAACGCTTGGAATCGTCTGGTACGAATGTCAAATGACAGCTCAATGGCGTCGTTGCGCGTGTCATTCTAACCAAACATGCAGGCTAAGGAACGTCAACCGCAGCCTATCTATGGATGGGTTTATCTATCTCGAGTTTCTCCGTGCTTCGGAGGGCACGTTAAGCCGTCGGTCCCGGCTGTTGTCGATAGATGACAGTCGTTAAGCTAAGTCAGTGGCCCTCGGGCGGCTTGAAAACACTGGCCTCCGCCAGTTCGTATTTGAGCAGCGTGGTGGAGTATGCTCTAAACGCATTCGGTTGAAGGGAGACCCGTGCCTGCAGTGGGATGAGTAAGGGTTGATGTGGTGGTAGAATGTCAAATAGTGTAGCTTGACGTGTCGCTATGTGTACAATGTTCCTGTAGACTAGATTTCCTACCTTCCTCGCCAATAGTGGTCCTGGCGGGTTCTCGGAGTGTCAGGAACGTGAAGAAGGCAATGATGAGTCCAATGATGCCTGCGCCGTAGTAGCAAACTCGCCAGCTCTGTACAGAAAAACAACAATTTTACCATGAAGCAAATAACGCATGGAGAGCCGATGAGATCGATACTACTTAGTTGTACCAAGGCTGGTGGGTTCGATTCCCACACAGGACAAACATTTGTGTGCATGAACATGTCTGTTTGTCTTGGCCTGGATATTTTTAAGAGAGGTAACATTAAACCAGCCCTACTGGGGCAGTCCCTCCCCCTCACAAAAAACCGTAGCTACATAACAACCCTATAGAGGGTTGTTGCGGTCCTGTAAGTGAGGTTACCAGTAAGCTCTTAAGGAGTTGCTGTGTAACAGCCCGGCGCCCATTATCGGCACGGCTGAGGATTTTAGGTGATAAATAGCATTATACATTAACTTCATGGCAATAAAGTAGAAATTTCCATGATATATGGTCGTAGTAACAAAAATACCGCTTCGGTATGCTTGAGGCTGCTGCATCGGCAGTCTTGAGGATGCTTGGGGATACTTCGGCATCCTTCGGTACGCCGCCGCCCGCCGCGCCTCCGGCAACACTCGGGGGAGAGGAGGCATCTGCCATTTGGATCATTTGACTCACAATTTGTTTTGAAGAGAAATACGATATTGAGATGCTTCGGCTAGCTTGAGGACGGTGCGGCATGCTTAAGGACGCCTCGTCATTCCTAAAGACGTTGCAGCATGCCATGGCATAGTTTCCGACAGTGTGCGCTTGCATGTAGGGATGCCGAAGGATCCCTTTCCTTGCCGATGCCGATAATGTGCGCCGGGCCTAACAGACGTAGCATCGGCACGGTAACCAATTTACATCAGGCAGATCATATGCTTAATATAAAAAAATCGGCCAAGTGCGAGTGGGACTCGCGCACGAAGGGTTCCGTACCATTATCTATAAAAAGGCAAAAAAATCACGTTTGTTGTATGGGAGCCCCCTTAAATATTTATTTTATTCTATTTTTTAGTATTTGTTGTTATAGCGGCAATAGAAATACATCATCTGTGAAAATTTCAACTGTCTAACTATCACGGTTCATGAGATACAGCCTGGTGACAGACGGACGGACGGACGGACGGACGGACGGACGGACGGACGGACGGACGGACGGACGGACGGACGGACGGACGGACGGACGGACAGCGGAAACTCAGTAATAGGGTTCCGTTTTACCCTTTGGGTACGGAACCCTAAAAACGAGTGTGCTTTAGACCACACGACTGAAGTAAAACTTCTTGAGCTCCATAGTGTGATACAGACAATAGACCTGCACTGTGTCTTATACGAAACTTCACTCGCTATGAGAGAAAGAGAGAAAGAAAATGTGTGCTCGCACCTCTCTCTTGCCCCTACAGTAATAATATACGAAACGTAACTCTCTCTCTTTCTATCTACGCTACCTTATATCTCCCTCTCAACTTCCGTTCGCCCCGCCCGATAACACTTTTCGTAACGCTCTCGTCACGCATTCACCAGCTTACTCCCCAAGTCAAGCGTGCGTAAATAAATTTAGTTCCATGCTTTCCCAACCTAATGCAAAAAAAATTAAACGGACTTACCAAACCCCAAGCGTTCACTTCAGGTATGTACCTTCCAACAGGGAAAGCTATGCCATATCCTCCATAAATTCCCCAGTTGAAGATCGACAATACCAACGCCCTCTGGTGTTCAGGAAACAGATCCGTCAAGATTCCGGTCGCTAGAGGGTTGCAGCCGGATTCTCCAGCGGCCATGATCATCCTCAGTACCACGAGGTGCCAGTATTCTGTCACGGTGCCCATGAGGAGGATAGCGATGGCGAAGACAAGGGTGCAAACGGACAGCACTCTGACTCTGTTGTACCTGACAGACAGACAGACAATTTAAAGCGTCATTATTAGAGTCCAATTTCAAGTAAGGTAGAGAGTTGGTCTGAAAGAGAGTATAATAAGACATATAGTGTGAATGCGGCATGACGGTATGACGAAACGGGTATACAATGGAAAAGTGGAAGAATGTAGAAGTCGAGGAAGACTAGGACACACCTATCATGACCAAATTGGTGGTGTTTTATGTCAGGTGATGTCAGGAGCGAGCATTTTAAGAGGTAGGGCGCGTCAAAACAGCCCGACTGGGGAAGTACCTCCGCCTCACAGAAAACCGCAGCCAGCAGCAGGTTGTTGTGTGTACCTGCGTGTGAGTGAGGCCATCAGTAATCTCCTAAGGAGTTGCTGTGCTAGCAGTAGAGCAGGCATCGCGCGAGTAATATTCAATATATCGCAAGCGTTAATAGGCTACGGTACCCGCTTTACATCTGTTGGGCCGTATGCTTGTATGCCCCTCGACGTGGTATAAAAAAAAAACCATGACCAAATTACCCGTGTTTTATCTGAAGGTGATGTCAGAAGCCCTAGGTACCGAGCGTGCATTTTGAGAGAGGTAGGGCGCGTCAAAGCAGCCCGTCTCGGGAAGTACCTTCGCCTCACTGAAAACCGCAGCCAAATAACAACTCCCTAGCGTTGTTGTGTTCCTGCGTGTGAGGTCGCCAGTAAGCTCCTAAGGAGTTGCTGTGCTAGCAGCAGAGGAGGCATCGCGCGAGCGATACATATCGTATTGCAAGCGTAAACGGTAACTTTATATTAGTACGGGCGTTTGCTTCTATGCCTCCTGAAGTTGTATAAAAAAAAATTCAAGGAAATATAATTCGAAAGATGTGTGACCTAACCTAAGAAAGATTGAATTGAATTAAATTTGAATAAAAAAATCGATGTAAAAATCAAATTCTTAGTCTTAGGTAGGCGAAGAAGAAGAAATTGTACAAAAAAAATCCGGATTAACATTAGCTTCAATTTGAGGGGTTGGATATGACTCTGGTATTATTTATACGGTTTCATGTTTTCAACGAAAATATTGCAATATTTTTGGTTGCGTCATGAACAAAAAATTTGATCCAACATATCCGCATGTTGGATCATTTTTTTTATTTTTTTATTAATCATATATGCTTACGTGTTTGTCACGTGTTTGGTTGTAAAATATAATTAATTTGTCAAGTAATGAATTTATCGCCAAAATAACATTTTACATAATTTTAACTTCTGTGTTATTTTAACGAGGTCAGTGGTGCGGTGGTTAGTAAAGTTACTTTGCCAACAACGCTCGTGGGTTCGATTCCCACACGGGACAAATATTTGTACGCATGAACATGTCTGTATGTCTTGGTCTGGATGCTTTTAAGAGAGGTATGGCGCATGAAAGCAGCCTCAAGGAAGTACCTCCACCACGGAGAAAACAGCCAAATAACAACTCTCAGGAGGGTTGTAGTGTTCCAGCGAGGGAGTGAGGTCAACAGTAAGTTCCTAAGGAGTAGCTGTGTTAGCAGCTGAGGTGGCATAGCGCGAGTGATACTTTTTCTTTTTATACAACGTCGGGAGGCATACAAGCATACGGTCTACCATCAGGTAGACCATATGCCTGTATGCCTCCCTAGTAAAGCAGTTACCGTAGCCTATTAACGCTTGTAACATATATCACTCGCGCAATGCCTCCTCTGCTGCTTATACAGCAACTCCTTAGAAGGTGACCTCACTCACACGCAGGAACACAACAAACCTCTAGGGAGTTGTTATTTGGCTGCGGTTTTCGGTGAGGTGGAGGTACTTCCCCAGATGGGCTGCTTTGATGCGCCCTACCTCTCTTAAAACATCCAGACCAATACAAAGTACAGACATGTTCATGCACACAAATGTTTGTCTTGTGTGGGAATCGAACCCACGAGCGTTGGTGTCAAAGCCGCGTCTTTCACGACTGAGCCACCGAATTCGTCAGTATTATATTAATGTATTGCAAGTGTTCATAGGCTACCTAAAAAATAAATGTCATAATCCGTATCTTCACCAAATCCTTAGCCTTAGGCAGCGGACCCCGCCTATCCCACGGATTAGGAAAGGGATACAGGAAGAAGATAACTTACTTATCAGCGACGACTCCAAGGATAACCCCGACCACGGTGAAGACAGCCATGAAAGCCGGCCCAGCCAGGATCTGGTAGTCGATGCCCAATCCATTGTAGCCCCACTCGCAGTACCTCGTCCCGTTCAAGGTGAGGGTCTCGCATCTGGAAGAAAACAAGCACATTCAGCCTCAAAATAATAAACTTCGAAGTACTCTATCAATCTTACATTATTCCGAACCAACGGAGCATGCCTCTTCTTATTTTAACGCCGACACTCTCTTTCAGACGAGCTAGTCTTCTCATCTCTCCTTATTCTAGGATACCCTATTACAGGTTTTGTGTAGGTAGGGTACGGAATCCTTTGATAATCACTGGCCGCCATAGCCTTATTAAAATTATTAACAATAAACCAAAACACACGTGTGCGCAGATATTGATTAATTGGCACCCACATCAAATGACATAGTGAAGGCCATGTTTGAGGAGATTGACCAGTCTCGACAGAACCGGATTTGTTTTTATTTATACAACTAAATTTGGCAAATAAGCATGCGGCACGCATTAGATGATAAGCGGTCACCGCAGTCTATTGACGCTCGCAATACTACGGGAATGTTACTCGCGCGCTGCCAATCTTGTGACCTATGGATGTTTCGTCACAGTACCCAGTAATTTCTCTGCCATATCTCACCCTTCAAACCGGAGCACAGCTATATAAATATATCTGCTTGGCGGTAGAAATAGGTGAGACAGAGGTACCCATGCAGACAACTTTTGTATAAAGTCTCCCTCTGGTTCACGAGTTAACTCACTCCAAGCAATAGGTATGTTTGAAAGTGATAACCCTTTTTTAGGGTTCCGTACCCAAAGGGTAAAACGGAACCCTATTACTGAGGCTCCGCTGTCCGTCCGTCCGTCCGTCCGTCCGTCCGTCCGTCCGTCCGTCCGTCCGTCCGTCCGTCTGTCACCAGGCTGTATCTCATGAACGGTGATAGTTAGACAGTTGAAATTTTCACAGATGATGTATTTCTGTTGCCGCTATAACAACAAATACTAAAAAATAGAATAAAATAAATATTTAAGGGGGCTCCCATACAACAAACGTGATTTTTTTTGCCGTTTTTATAGATAATGGTACGGAACCCTTCGTGCGCGAGTCCGACTCGCACTTGGCCGATTTTTTAGGGTTCCGTACCCAAAGGGTAAAACGGAACCCTATTACTGAGGCTCCGCTGTCCGTCCGTCCGTCCGTCTGTCACCAGGCTGTATCTCATGAACCGTAATAGTTAGACAGTTGAAATTTTCACAGATGATGTATTTCTGTTGCCGCTATAACAACAAATACTGAAAAATAGAATAAAATACATATTTAAGGGGGCTCCCATACAACAAACGTGATTTTTTTGCCTTTTTTATAGATAATGGTACAGAACCCTTCATGCGCGAGTCCGACTCGCACTTGGCCGATTTTTTAGGGTTCCGTACCCAAAGGGTAAAACGGAACCCTATTACAGAGGCTCCGCTGTCCGTCCGTCCGTCCGTCCGTCTGTCACCAGGCTGTATCTCATGAACCGTGATAGTTAGACAGTTGAAATTTTCACAGATGATGTATTTCTGTTACCGCTATAACAACAAATACTAAAAAATAGAATAAAGTAAATATTTAACGGGGCTCCCGTACAACAAACGTAATTTTTTTGCGCATTTTTGCTCGATATTTATAACGGCAACAGGTAGACGCTTGAAATATTCACAGAATATTTAGTTATATATTCACTTTAAGAATAAATAATTAAATTAAAATAAAACTAATATTTAAGGGGGGCTCCCATACAACAAACGTGATTTTTTTGCCGTTTTTATCGATAATGGTGCGGCACCCTTCGTGTGCGAGTCCGACTCGCACTTGGCCGACTTTTTTATACAACGTCGGGAGGCATACAATCATACGGCCCACCTGATGTAAAGCCGTTACTGTAGCCAATAAACGCTTGCAATACATTGAGTATCGCGCGAAGCCACCTCTGCTGCTAACACAACAACTCCTTAGCAGCTTACTGGAAACCTCACTCACACGCAGGAACACAACCTATAGGGAGTTGTTGTTTGGCTGCGGCTTTCTGTGAGGTGGAAGACGCTTAACACCCAGTCCAATACAGACAGACATATTCATGCACACAAATGCTTGTCCCGTGTGGGAATCGAACCCACGAGCGTCAACAGTGAGTTTCACCACTGCGCCACCGAGCTCGTTATTATAGTCTAGTGATAGCCTATGATGGTCTAGTGGATAAAGAACCTATTAATGGACTAGTCCTTGGTCGTTTACTTTAGTTACGCTAGTCGAATACTGATCACATGCATCATCAAATCATCATCATGCATCACTAAGTTATTGCATTCGGATTTATATTTCTCCATGGAGGTTTGCATTGCGAGTGAGTGAGGTCACGAGCAAGATCGTAAGTTCTTGTGTTAACAGCACAGGTGGCATCATGCCAGTGATGGTTAATGTATTACATGCGTTTATAGGCTACAGTGACCATTTTGTATCAGGTGGGTCGAATGACCTATATTACAAAATGTCTGGTTTCCGTATGGGTTGTGGAGATCTGACAACAGTCGCTTCATGTTAAGATCTGTATCTTTGCCAAATCCTTTGGCTTAGGTAGAGGGCTCTGCCGATTCTAATGGATTAGGAAACGGAATAACGCTAGGAGGAAGAAGGTATGTTTGAAAGTACACCATCAGTGTGGTTTACCTTACTACAACATAAATTAGGGGTCGGTGACAACAATTTAAAAGAGGAAACCTTCGGTGCTACTTCTTCCGTCTGTATGTCTGTCATAAACACCAGTGTATATAACGGAACGGAAAATCGGAAGTTTCATTTGAAAAAAAATAGTTTACTATACGCCTTGTGCAGACTATTATTTTATATTTAATTTTATTCGCTCATAAATCAGTGCCTACAGTTCAATCTATGCAAGTACAAAATAACATATTTAATAAGTTTTCGCATATATAAGTATAATACTTGCTTATTTAAGTTATACGTGCTATTTAAAAAAAAAGTATTAAGATTAAAATTAACGTTGAAAATATTCATTTTTAGACAACGTCGAGAGGCATACAAGCATATGGCCCGCCTGGTTTGCAATTGCTGTGTTAGCAGCATAGGTGGCATCGTACAAGTGATACTAACTGTAATGCAAGCGCTCATAGGCTGAGGTAACCGCTTTATTAGGTGGGCCGTATGCTTGTATGTCCCTCGATGTTGTATAAAAATGTAAACGATAATAAACACCAATTGTGTTGATAACTTCCTGCCGTCCAAAACAGTCTCGAAGTAAGTTCATTAGCGTCGTATAATGTCCGGCTCCGTGAGCGAACTGCGACGATCGATGTACTTCGTATCCGGTGACAAAAACCGGTGGCTAAATGTCCGGTACGGTGACTTACGTCAGTGGAAGAACTATATTAACTAGTGTTTCCTTATGGTCGAAATGCGACCATAATCATCACGTAGCTTGAGGAAAAGTATATAAGTTTGATGAACTCGGTGCTCAAGTTTTTTTTTAATATATACTACGTCAGGAGGCATACAAGCATACGGCCCACCTGATGTAAAGCTGACACCGTAGCCTATATCGCTCACTCGCGTGATGTCTCCTCTGCTGCTTACACAGCACTCCTTGGGAGCTTACTGGTGACCGCACTCACACGCAGGAACACAACAACCCTCTAGGGAGTTGTTATTTGGCTGCGGTTTTCTGTGAGGTGGTGGTACTTTCCCAGACGGGCTGCTTTGATGCGCCCTACCTCTCTTAGAACAAGTGTTTAGCAATAGCTAGTTTAATACCATGGCTCATGCTACGATTACCGAGGCAAATATTTGTGTGGATGAACAGTCATATATTTACAACCGATGTGTTACAGCGCTTTTAGCTGGTATTGAAGGTATACTACTGATGAGGAGAGAACAGTGTGAATGGAGTTAGTTAAACTTCTAGGTAGTCGAAAGTTAAGTCAGAAGGTATACTGCTGTATACGACATGGTGTTAATCCCAATGCTGATTTATGAAAGTGGATGCTGGGTATGGCAGAAAGAGCATGAAAGCAGAATAAATGCGATCGAGATGCGAGCATTGCGCGAATTTTGCCGCATGACGCTTGAAATTCCGAAAGCGGTCACTTTCGCAATTATGATGTAAGAAAGAGAGTTGATCTGAAAGACAGTTGGGTGTTAAGATAAGAAAAAGGTATTCTCCGTTCGTTTAGACACGAATGCAAGATGAAAAAACGTCAAAACACTCACCTACCATGACCAAAGACAAAGTTTTATCAGAAGACGAAGTAGGGGGCCCTAGGAACCGGAGAGCGTGCATGAAAAGACCTATAAACGATAAAGAAGCGAGTGAGTTGTGAAAGAACCACGTCTTAAGACGCTTGGTACTCTTTGCCTACCCTGCAAGAGACCTGGCATAAAAACATAGATACATACAAATACATTTGTCTTAGTCTGAGTGTTTTCAAGAGAGGTAGGGCACACAAAAGCAGCCCATTGGCGAAGTGGCCCCAGTTTACTGAATACTGCAGCCAAATAATAACTCCCTGGAAGGTTGCTATGTTCCTACAAGTGAGTGAGATTACCAGTAAGCCCCAATAGAGTTACTGTGTTAGCAGAAAGGGAGGCAACGTGTAAGCGATACTTTCTGTATTGTAAACGTTTATAGGCTACGATAATTACTTTATTACTCTACATCAGACTGGCCGTATGCATGCATGTTGTTGTATAAAAAACTAGGCATTTTGCATCACGGTGTTTTGCCCGTTGGCATGTTGTAAAAATGTGTCATTATGCTAATACAAGGTAAAAAAATATTTTTTTTTACACATAATAAGACCTAAATAACACCTATTCTGCTTGTGCAAAAACCGAGTGCAGGACCTATTTTTGAACAAAAAATAACTTACAATTTATGACAACATTTATTACAAAAAAAATTGCATTATTCTCAACAAGCATACCTATGCTATTATACATGTTTTTCGAAAACTTCCGCATATTTAACTGGTTTTCAAATCTACCTTTTTGCTTCTGAATATTATACGCTCGAACTGGTTTTCTATCGTTTTTTTTTCTTTACATTGATATATATATACATAGATAGGCGTAGGCAGGCCAATATTGTTGCTATGTTGTCATGTATTACTTTGGTAACAAAGGTATTAAAAATATATAAATTTTCACGTAAACGCTAATTTTCTTTAAACGGGGAAAGGATCACTGGACCTGCAATGTTTTGTTAGCCATTTCTTCTCTGTCAATCGTTTTTGAAATTCTAATAAATAAAAAAAAACGGGTTGCACTCCGGGAGTGCCGGCAGAAGTCAAAAATTCAACATTAACGTTGTGCATTTTTGAATATTTTGGAATGGTTAATAATGTTGCTATGGTGTCATATATTACTTTGGTAACAAAGGTATTAAAAAAAATATAAATTTTGACGTAAACGCTAAATTTCTTTAAACGGGGAAAGGATCACTAGACCTGCTATGTTTTGTTAGACATTTCTTCTCTTTCAAACGTTTTCGAAATTCTAATAAATGAAAAAAAAAACAAAGCTGTGAGGAATAAAATGCAATAAGACTTCATTTAAAAATGTAAGATATGTATAAGTGCCCGCGAGGGCCCAATGGCAGTGGCGTGCACTCCATATAGGCAAAAAGACATTGCCTACCCTATCAATTTGATAAATACCATCCGATGTTGCTTAATTCTTAAATATAGTTTTTAACTAATATTTCGTATCAAAAACAAAAATTAAAAATAGCTCCATCTATCGGTATCGGTGCAAGTTATTAAAATCATCGCTAGTCATATTCAAATCGCAGCTAGGCGCTAGTGTAGCACATCGATGTGCTACACTAGCGCCGCAATGGCAGCTTTTAACGGCAGAGACACAAACTATTTCTGTCTAAATTTACGTATGTGTACCGTGTTGGTAATACAGATACTGTAGTGTGCATTCCTGTAAATACATTGCCCACAATAACACAAATAACGCACACAATCGCATAGTATAGACAATGTCTTTTCAGCTGAACTATAACGTACTCGTAAATTACCGAAGTGTCGCGAACATTGCTACGTAACTATTTTAAAAAGTAGTTTGCTGCATATAATTATAGTGAAAGATATTACCATTTCTTTTTTAATAATGTTTATTCCCAAGAACATGGTATTATATACAAGGTGTTACATATCTTTTGTGCATGCATATTCTGCCTTTAATGGCGTAGGAACATTTACAATACTTCCGTTTCTGTAAAATTAACGAATACAAAGACAAAAATTAATAATTTTCTACAAAACAAGTTAAAAAAAAAACATTTTTTTTTTAATGTTGCCGCTCTACCTACAGTTCATTCAAAATATGACAAGTACATAATGAAAGGGTCATTTGTATTCCATGTAGTCCTTAACAGTATAAAAGCAGTTGATTAAAAGCCAGTTATATAATTTACGTTTGAAACTATTGAGCATCTGTATGTTTCTAATGTCACGCGGTAATTTATTATATAGTTTAATTGCCATACAAAATATATTATTGCTAAATATGTGTAACCGTTGGTTAGGTACATATAATTTGGTGGGATCTCTACTACTTGTTTTGTTTAATACCTTGTCGTGTAGTGGGAAAAGGTGTGGGTGCTTTCTCACGAATATGCAGGTTTCATAAATGTAGAGGCTAGGGAGAGGGAGAATTTTGGAGTTTTGGAACAGTGGCTTGCAGTGGTCCAGATAGTCTTTCCCGTGTATAACTCTAATGCATTTTTTTTGTAATCTAAATGCCCTTTGCACTTCCACGGAATTCCCCCAAATAATTAGGCCATAGCGCAATACAGAGGCAACATACCCGTGGTATGCAAGCAACGCTGTTTCTTTTGAGACTGTTACTTTCAGCCTGCGAAGTGCAAATACAAATTTGTCCAACTTGCAGCATATATTGTTAATATGTTCCTTCCAATTCAGGTGTTTGTCAATAGTTAATCCTAAGAATAAACTTGAGTCAGCTTCCTTTATTTTTGTGTTATTAAAATTTATTGTCATTTGTGAACGAACATTATTATTATATGTCTGAAAATTAACAATTTTAGTTTTTTCGGTATTAATTTTTAATTTATTATCTTCTAACCATTTATTAACATTATTTAGTTCGGTATTCACGGCCGAGTCTATATTTTGTTTGTCACATTTAATCAATAACGTTGTGTCGTCAGCAAAAAGAATACAGTCATGTTTTGTTGCATTAGGTAAGTCGTTTATATATAATAAGAATAATAAAGGTGAGAGGACCCCACCTTGAGGCACTCCTCTTTTATTAGTCCTAAAAGAGGATTTAAATATCCTTTTCTCATTATTTACTATTTTTGATATTTCTACGTATTGCTGACGGTCGGCTAGATAGCTTTTTATCCAGTCATTGGCTTTTCCCCTGATACCGTAATTTTCTAGTTTGTTCAGTAATCGGTCGTGACAAACGAAGTTTTTCGTATATAATTGATGTTAAATTTTACTTTGTTTTTAAAACGGCCGCCATAGTTTTTGTTTTGAATCGATTGACTGGTAGCAGACAAAATAAGATTTTAAAGTTTGAAAGTTGATAAACACTGCGAAAGTTGTTCATGTGGTGTGTGTATCTTTCGGTGAAAAAAAACACACAAGTGATCACATACATCATTATTTCCACAAGACTGGGTAACCAAAATCAACATTCTGTATTTTTTGGTAAGTTAATAGCTTTAACCAAGATAATGGTATTTGAAAGAGAGACAACCAGAACGAACACTAGGATTATGGTTGATGATGTAGTCTTGGAGCAAGTGAATGAGATTGTATATCTTGGAAGTGCTTTTAGCAGCAATGGAAGGTACACCGCTGATGTGGAGAGACGAATGAGTGCCGGGAATAGGGTGAATGGAGCGTTGGGTAAACTTCTAGGCAGCCGAAATCTAAGCCAGAAGGCACAGCTCGCTGTACACAACGCGGTGCTAATTCCAACGCTAACTTATGGAAGTGAGAACTGGGTATGGCAGAGAGAGCATGAAAGTAGAATAAATGCGGTCTAGATGCGAGCATTGCGCAAAATTTGTGGCATAACGCTTGCTGACCGCGTTCGTAATGAAGACGTGAGAGAAAGAGTTGGTCTAAAAGAGAGTGTCGGTGTTAAGATAAGAAAGGGCATGCTCCGTTGGTTCGGACATGTAGAAAGAATGCGGGACGAAAGAATGACGAAACAGATATACAATGCAAAAGTGGAAGGATGTAGGAGCCGAGGAAGGCCGAGACTAACCTACCATGACCAAATTGGTCGTGTTTTATCAGAAGGTGATGTCAGAAGCCCCAGGAACCGGCGAGCGTGCATGAAAAGAGCTATGAATGTCACAGAAGCGAGTGAAGTATGCAAGGACCGCGTCTTATGGCGCTCGGTTCTCTCTGCCTACCCCGCAAGGGACTTGGCGTGAAGATATACATACATACATTAATAGCTTTAAAAAAAATCTGCCTAAGCTGTCAAAAATCTCTGTGCACGCCACTGCAATGGCAAATAAACAATTTTTATCTCCATCTTTGAGTGACATCCCCGATGTTGTATATGTCCATAGGCTACGTCGGCAATTTTTTTTTATACAACACCTGGAGGCATACGGCTCACTTGTTGTAAAGCGGTTACCGTAGCCTACTAACGCTTGCAATACATTAAGTGTCACTCACGCGATGTCACTCTGCTGATAATACAGCAACTCCTTAGGAGCTTACTGGTGACTCACACGCAGGAACACAACAACCCTCCAAGGAGTTGTTATTTGATTGGGGGTTTTTTTTGTGAAATAGAGGCACTTCTACAGACGGGCTGCTTTAATGGCCCTACCTTTCTTAAACTGCCGCTTACAGCAGCAGGCTGCGTACTTGTTTGGCACCTTGTGAAGGGTTAAGAGAGGTAGGGCGCATCAAAGCAGCCCGTCTGGGGAAGTACCTCCACCTCACAGAAAACCGCAGCCAAATAACAACTCCCTAGAGGGTTGTTGTGTTCCTGCGTGTGAGTGAGGTCACCAGTAAGCTCTCAAGGAGTTGCTTTGTAAGCGGCAGAGGCGGCATCGCGCGAGTGATAATTAATATATCGCAAGCGTTAATAGGCCACGGTGCCCGCTTTACATCAGGTGGGCCGTATGCGTGTATGTCTCCCGACGTAGTATACAAAAAATCGGCCAAGTGCGAGTGGGACTCGCGCACGAAGGGTTCCGTACCATTATCTATAAAAAAGGCAATAAAATCACGTTTGTTGTATGGGAGCCCGCTTAAATATTTATTTTATTCTATTTTTTAGTATTTGTTGTTATAGCGGCAACAGAAATACATCATCTGTGAAAATTTCAACTGTCTAACTATCACGGTTCATTAGATACAGCCTGATGACAGACGGACGGACGGACGGACGGACAGCGGAGCCTCAGTAATAGGGTTCCGTTTTACCCTTTGGGTACGGAACCCTAAAAAGACCTTAGTGGTAGTTTTATTATGAACAAATTACAGCAGAATGTTTTAATCTTAATATTAGGTGACACAGTTCCTTATAGTTTTTTAATGACGTAGTTACGAGTATTAATTCAACAACCTTGTGCTGTTCACAACTAAACTCCAAGGATGCAATTTTGAGTAGTTTCCTTGTATTTGGAAGGTTGTTAAACAAGGCACGAGAATATTTACATATTAAGTAATTTGGAATAACTATCTATCTATAACTTCACGCCAAATCCCTTGCGGGGTAGGCAGAGAGAACCGAGCGCCACGTGACTCGATCCTTACATAACTCAGTCGCTTCTTTAACATTCATTGCTCTTCTCATGCACGCTCGCCGGTTTAAATCTTAAAATCTTAGTTTAAATCTTATTAAAAGGAGATAACACTATCTTGTTGCTAAATGGAACGGCCGAGTCTAGTACAAAAACAAATGGATTTAAAAACATAGAAGTTACCCGTAATTTCGGCGATGGGTTTTACCTCGCTTTCCCATTATGGTATACTGTGGTTTTCCTGCTACGCGGGAAATTCAAGATTGTGAATCGGCAAGGTATTTTGGCAGAGTATTTTATTTTGTCCTAGTAAATGAAAGGTATATTTGATTCCACCTTTTCAAGACTGAAGTAGTAAACTTTTCTGCAAGATATCCTAATCGTCTGGCTGGACCCTCTCATAGTACCACCTGCTTCGCCAAAAATAGTTATAATATGTCTATAGTATTATATAACTTATTACCTGACGATATTGAAGACTTGCCTATGAAAACTTTTAGGTCTCGCTTGTTCAGTGTACTTTATGACAGCTGTGTATATAACATTGAGGAATTTAAAAGAATAAGATATAGTATTAAGTAAAGCTCGAGGCTGCATTGGTGGCTCTTTATACTTTGATTATTATTATTATTTAATTTATGACATTTCCTATTTATTATTATATCTTAGACATAAATCGATGTTATCAATAATTATTAAATATTCATTTGATAGATATGACATTGCTTTGACATATTATGTAAACTAAAATTAAATTACAACTTATTCTTTCACTTTGCATGCCAATTATTGGTGCGACTCGCTTGTACTTACCGTTTTATTGTATACCTATTTACCGTGTTTGCTTGCAAATAAATTATTTGACTTGATTTGACTTTACTACTTATTTATTTATAATCCCATTGCTTATTGCAGTGTTATATACAAGTCAACCTTTTAGACTTTAGCAAAACATATGATAAAAAAGATTAAGATAAAAATAAATGATATTATTTTTATCTAAAAATCATTTATTTGCCATTAGGCCGTTACTTAGACGTGTCTTATATTATTTAAATTAGATCATATTGTATCCTAATACTTTTCCACATTTTTTTGTATGTTTTATTCTCTCTTTTTTAATCTACCGGCATTACGAAAATGACCATTGTCGAAGAAGAAATGCCAAAAAAAACTTGCCAATATGCGTCTATTTTTCGTCGTCAATATATTACAATAAATATATGTGAGTGTGCATATAGTGATAGCAAGTGGTACAACTAAAGATATATTTCTACACGTGCTGAATCATTTTCAAACATCTATGTCAGTTAGATATTCATCGATTCTGTAATAACCTTTTTACACAGAGTATTTTTGATGTGCCTTTTCAACATATTGTCATGCAAGAACAGAACTGTTTCAGGTAATTTATTATAGAATCGTATCCAATTACTATCTATACATATAAATAAAACTGAAGTGTCTGTAGGTGATTTCAAAATAAAGCCTTTATCTTAAGCTCATATTATTATTTTCACGTTACCAAAAATACGCATTTTTAATTTTTTAGTCTGTCTGTCTGTTTGTTTGTCCGGTGCTAATTTTCGAAATGGGTGAACCGATTTTAACGGGACTTTCACTGGTAGGTAGAGGACTGTTCAGAGCAGAATATAGGGTACTTTTTATCCCGTAAATATTTAGGGTTCCTGCGTAAAAATGAAAAACTGTAAATATTAGGGGGAAATATCTTCCCCTTCGGGGCAATTTTATTTTTATTATTTTCATAGAATACGTATTTTTTTGTAACATAAAATAACTACGCATTTTTTATGTAATATAAATAAAATACATATACGTTGCCTCCTGTAAAGGCCGATAGATGGCGCTGTACGAAAATTTAATCGCTCTATGGTTGCATCTACGACCCTGAACTTTGTTTTTTTTTTAAACAAAAAAAAAATCATGTCTACAGAGAAATAAAGGCTACTAAAAGCCCAAATCTCATGCGTGCGAAGCCGCGGGCTTCTGCCAGTATATAATAAGTGTGTAGTTATAAAAAAAAATGTATTTACGTATGTTTATCAGTTCTCTAGTATCTAAAACACAAGCTTCGCTTACTTTGAGGCTGGGTGGCGGCGATGGTTTATTTATTTTTTCATAGTTTTATCTTTTTTTAGGGTTCCGTACCCATAGGGTAAAACGGAACCCTATTACTGAGGCTCCGCTGTCCGTCCGTCCGTCCGTCCGTCCGTCCGTCCGTCCGTCCGTCCGTCTGTCACCAGGCTGTATCTCATGAACCGTGATAGTTAGACAGTTAAAATTTTCACAGATGATGTATTTCTATTGCCGCTATAACAACAAATACTAAAAAATAGAATAAAATAAATATTTAAGGGGGCTCCCATACAACAAACGTGATTTTTTTGCCGTTTTTAGGGTTCCGTACCCAAAGGGTAAAACGGAACCCTATTACTGAGGCTCCGCTGTCCGTCCGTCCGTCCGTCCGTCCGTCCGTCCGTCCGTCCGTCCGTCCGTCCGTCCGTCCGTCCGTCCGTCCGTCCGTCCGTCCGTCTGTCACCAGGCTGTATCTCATGAACCGTGATAGTTAGACAGTTGAAATTTTCACAGATGATGTATTTCTGTTGCCGCTATAACAACAAATACTAAAAAATAGAATAAAATAAATATTTAAGGGGCCTCCCATACAACAAACGTGATTTTTTTGCCGTTTTTATAGATAGTGGTACGGAACCCTTCGTGCGCGAGTCCGACTCGCACTTGGCCGATTTTTTTATCGATAATGGTACGGAACCCTTCATGTGCGAGTCCGACTCGCACTTGGCCGATTTTTTTTTTAATCTACCAGCATTTCGCAAATGACCCATTGGCAAAAAAGACATGCCTTAAGAAACTTGCCAATGTAGGTCTTTTATAAAATCTGGTGAAAAAATATATACTGAAATTAAATGTCAATTTTGATTATTAATATATAAATATTTAAAAATAAAACATTCGTTACAATTAGATAATTAGAAAGATAACTTCGACCGCAGCCAGTTTAGTCTAGAAAGTATTGGCCGTAGGTATGCTAGTTTGTCTTTCCATGTACCTAGTACTTTTTTTTATACAACGTCGCATAAAAAAAGGCATACAAGCATACGGCCCACCTGATGGAAAACGGTAACGAAGCCTATGAACGCTTGCATTACATTAAGTATCACTCGCACGATGCCAACCCTGCTTCAACAATTCAATCACTCACATGAACACAACAACTATCCAGAGAGTCGTTATTTCGCCGCGTTTTTCTGCGACGTGGAGGTACTTCCCCAGAAACTGCTTTGATGCGTCCTACCTTTTTTAATATAAATAAATGCGACAATCGCCATGCATAAACTTCGAACGTCGTTTTTCTGCCATGGTTCCAGAATAGCATAACAATCTATTGTGGTACAAATAGGCATAAAATTACTTTAGTCAACAGCAAGCAATGCCTAATCATTGTTGTTGGCCTTGAGCCGCGTTCGAGGCTCCAAGGCTAAACCGCAGCCCTTTTACTTGTCACTTGATTGAACATCAATCTTCGAGGATCTCGATCGTGTCGTGCGTTTTATTCTGATCGAATACGCAGGTTAAGCAACTTCGGTCGCAGCCTGTCTGTGGACGGGTTACCGTCTTGAGGTTCGGAGGGCATGTTAATCTGATGGTGATCTGAGTTCATAATAATTTAATGCTAAGTACAATATCTTTTTATAATCTAATGATTACTCATAAGAAGATATAATCTTGGCAGCGACATGTTACGCAACGATATCTCATGATGAATTTATGGTTGTTACTTCGTGATCATATTCATTAATCGGTTTTGTGTAGTAGGCGTGTATAGTCAAGTAACAAGATACATCCGCGGCAAAATGAAATTTAAGATTGTTATACACTTTATGCTGTACTGGCATATAATATTAATAATTAATTATAATATTAATAGTTTTTTTTAAGTATTGTCAAGTTTCTTTCCGATTTTTTTCTTACATATAAATAAAATTGAAGTGTCTGTTCGTGATTTCAAAATACAGCCTTTATCTTAAGCTCATATTGTTATTTTCACGTTACCAAAGCCTAAATACGCATTTTTAACTTTTTTGTCTGTCTGTCTGTCAGTTTGTTCGTCCGGGCTAATCTTCGAAATGGCTAAACCGATTTTGACGGGACTTTCACTCGTAGGTAAAGGACTGTTCAGAGCAGAATATAGGGTACTTTTTATCCCGTAAATATTTAGGGTTCCTGCGTAAAAAATGAAAAACTGTTAAAATTAGGGGGAAATATCTTCCCCTTCGGGGGACTTTGTAATTTTATTTTTATTATATTCACAGAATACGTATTTTTTGTGACATATAATAACTACGCATTTTTTATGTAATAAAAATAAAATATACGTTGTCAATAGATGGCGCTGTATAAAAATTGAATCGCGCTATGGTTGCATCTACGACCCTGAACTTTGCATTTTTTTTTTTAATACAAACAACTTCCGGTCTACAGAGAAATAAAGGCTACTAAAAGCCCAAATTTCATGCGTGCGAAGGCGCGGGCTTCAGCTAGTACAATATATAATAATAACGTTTATTCTTCTCACAAAGGTTATAACAAATTACAGAAGTACTAAATACACAACGAAATTAAAAGAAAACCTTGTGAGAGTCTGGAGTCCGTACTAGGTTCGGAACCTGTATTACAGATCTCCAGGCTCTCTCCCGGTTTGTGCCTTAATAATAGAAATATTTCTCTTAAGTTACCGTGGCATCTGTTTGTGAGATACATATAAAGATGCAAGTTAATTAAACTGCCATTCATTGTCGTTGCCAATGTGTTTTGAATTTTCGAAGTTCGAAGAACAAATTTCGAAATTCCTCTAAATAAAAAAGTGTAATCCGACTGTAAATTAAAAAATCGGAGTGTGCGTCGTCGTGTGTGTCGGACTCGCACATGAAGGGTTCCGTACCATTATCTATAAAAACGGCAAAATAAATCACGTTTGTTGTATGGGAGCCCCCTTAAATATTTATTTTATTCTATTTTTTAGTATTTGTTGTTATAGCGGCAACAGAAATACATCATCTGTGAAAATTTCAACTGTCTATCTATCACGGTTCATGAGATACAGCCTGGTGACAGACGGACGGACGGACAGCGGAGCCTCAGTAATAGCGTTCCGTTTTACCCTTTGGGTACGGAACCCTAAAAAAAGAAATATGAAACTGAGAGATTTTCTTTTTTACTCAACGTCGAGAGGCTTCCAAGCATACGGCCCACCTGATAAAAAGCTGTTACCGTAGTATATGAACGCTTGTAACACATTGAGTATTACTCGTGCGATGCCACCTCTGCTGATAACGCAACAGCTCCTTAGGAGTTTACTGGAGACTTCGCTCACACGCAGGAACACAACAACCCGCCAAGGAGTTTTTACCGTACCTTAGGTACTTAAAAACAACCAGAACAAGACCAATACACATGTTCATATACACAAATGTTTTCCTGTGTGGAAATCGAACCCACGAGCGTTAGTGTCGAAGTCTGATCTTATCTTTTTTTATACTACGTCGGGAGGCATACAATCCATACGGCCCACCTGATGTGAAGCGGGTACCGTAGCCTATTAACGCTTGCGATATATTAATTATCACTAACGCGATGCCTCCTCTGCTGCTTACACAGCAACTCCTTGGGAGCTTACTGGTGACCTCACTCACACGCAGGAACACAACAACCCTCTAGGGAGTTGCTATTTGGCTGCGGTTTTCTGTGAGGTGGAGGTACTTCCCCAGACGGGCTGCTTTGACGCGCCCTACCTCTCTTAAAACATCCAGACCAAGACAAACAGACATGTTCAAAATACCTGCCTATGTGTTTCCGCTCCCGATTAGTTCATGAGAACCAGCGCCGGCCGGCACACACCCACTACCGTTGGTAGGTTCAGGCGTTATTTTTAAAATAACACCTGAATCTTTTAATTATTTCGAAGTACCGTTACTAACCACTGAGCCACCGAGCTCGTCATAAGAGACTTACATGTCTGAGGAGTTGACATCTTCACAGATGGTAGGCAGCTGGCTGAGAGTGACGTCACTGGCATTCAGCATGCACGCCTTGTCGCCGTAATGGAGATCGTCTGCTGTCACTTTCGAGGTTGTGCCTGAGGACAAATTAAATAATATCTTATATATAAGATTCTCGTGTCACAATGTTAGTTACCATAATCCTCCGAAACTTGACTTGACCGATATTGATGAAATTTTATATGCATATTCAATAGGTCTAAGAATCGGCTACTATCTATTTTTCATACCCCTAAGTGATAAGGGTGGTCCACCCAAAATTTTTTATTTTGACATTTTTTTTTTATGATGTGGCATTTAAAAATAAATACAACCCTAAATTTTCACCCTTCTACCATCAACCCCTATTTTTATAATACTAAAATAATCCTAGGAATAATTTATATGTCAAAACAACGTTTGCCGGGTCAGCTAGTTATATATATATAATTCGATGTATGTTCCCTATGGACTCCAAAACGGCTGGACGGATTTTTGACGAGCTCGGTGGTGCAGTGGTGAAACGCGCTGTTACGTTACTTTCAAACCAACGCTCGCGGGTTCGATTTCTACACAGGACAAGCATTTGTGCATGAACATATGTCCGATTATCATGGTCTGGGTGCTTTTGAGAGAGGTAGGGCGCATCAAAGCAGCCCGTCTGGGGAAGTACCTCCAACTTACAGAATACCACAGCCAAATAATAACTCCCTAGAGGGTTGTTGTGTTCCAGCGTGTGAGTGAGTCTTCAGTAAGCTCCTAAGGAGTTGCTGTGTAAGCAGCAGAGGAGGCATCGCGTTAGTGATAATTAATATATCGCAAGCGTTAATAGGCTACGGTACCCGCTTCACATCAGGTGGGCCGTATGCTTGTATGCCTCCCGACGTAGTAAGGAGTCAGGAGCCTTAGAAGCACCGTGATAAAAAGAGCCATGAATGTTAAAGAAGCAAGTGAGGTATAGGACCAAGTCATGTGGCGCTCGCTTCTTTACTTCCACCCCGCAAGGGACTTGGGTTGAAGGTGTATAATTATATATATATATATGATTTTACAGCACGATTTTTCATGAGTCGGTGATGTAGTAGTTAATAACGCTACATTGACACCAAAGTTCGCAGGTTCGATCCCCACACAGGACTAACATTTGCGTGCATGTCTGTGTGTATTGGTGTGGATGTTTTTAAAAGAGGCAGGGCGCATCAAATCTGCCCAAGCAGCAGACAAATAACAACTCTCTGGAGCTTTGTTCCGTTCCAGCGTGAGTGAGGTCACTAGTAATCTCCTAAGGAGTTGCTGTGTTATCAGCAGAGGAAAAAAATAGGTTAAAACGAACAGTGCCTGTGTTGCCATTAATAATTTATCTTGGCCTAGGTTTACAAAGCCTGCACGTGGACCTGGCAGCTCAGTCGACCTGGTGTCCTACTTTGAAATGTCATTGCCGCCATCAGGAATCGATATTTGGTATTTTTAGAGCTCGCTCAGTGGTCTGAATATACAGGTCATGTCAGGACATCACCCCTTTAATAATCTTTATTTATTTAATTACTAGCTGCTGCCCGCGGCTCCGCCCGCGTGTAGTCAAATAACGTAGCCTATGTATTAATCCAGATCATAATCTATCTACGTGCCAAATTTCATTCAAATCCGTTCGGCCGTTTAAGCGTGAAAGAGCAACAAACATCCATACATACAAACTTTCGCATTTATAATATTAGTAGGATTTATTTTGTGAACATAGGTGATTACTGATGTATAAAAATGGGTAGGATTCTCTATGTCCCGCCAATGGACATACAAAATAAATTTTACAATACATAATTTGCAATTGTCATCAATATGGTATTAAAAACAATTTCTAATTTAAATCTCTTCTATCCCTTTTCTCACCGCCGTTCATTGCTCCATTCAGGAACTCTAAAGCAATGGTTGGCTGGAAGAGATTCCTTGAAGGAATAAGCCCGCCTTTGCAAATCATGTAATTCTTACACTTGTAATTGTAATTGTAAATAATGCAATAAAGTTATATAAACAAACAAACAAACCCTTTTAAAATTACATTTATGATGTTAAATTACATTTAGGGTATTTTATTTATTACATTTTAGGGTAGAATATACAGAGAACAGTTAAAGCCTAGTGGATATGGAGGTCCCTCGTTATAGTATCCTGAGATGTTAGTACTAAATTTCATTTTTTCGCTTTCGTTTACATATTTGTAATTATAATTTGCGGTGAAGGAAAACATCGCGAAACCAGCACGTCCAAGAAATTGCATTTCCATAGACGTGTGACCTAACCTATGAAAGGTCTTTCTTCAAGAGAGGTAGGTTCTGTAAGAGAGGTAGGGCGCATCAAAGCAACCCGTCTGGGGAAGTATCTCCACCTCACAGAAGACCGCAGCCAAATAACAATACCCTAGAGGGTTTGTTCCTGCGTGTGAGTGAGGTCACCAGTAAGCTCCTAAGGAGCAGTTGTGTAAGCAGAAGGCATCGCGCGAGTAATACTTAATATATGACAGGTGTTAATGCTTATTACGGTAATTGGTTTACATCAGGTGGGCCGTATGTTTGAATGCCTCCCGACGCTGTATAAAAAAAATGTGGATTTCCCTCTGGCTTGTGATTGTCAAGATAAGTATCTTCACCAAATCCTTAGGCTTAGGTAGCGGACCCCGCCAGTCGTGATGGATTAGGAAAGCGGTGGTGTATGGACTGAGTGACATCGATAAGAAGAGGAAGAATAACATTTACTGTGCTTCGTTACTTTACTGTTTTAGGTTTGTTTGTTAAGAGAGGTAGGGCGAGTAGCCAAATAACAACTCCCTAGGGGGTTGTTGTGTTCCTGTGTGTGAGTGAGGTCACCAGTAAGCTCCCAAGGAGTTGCTGTGCAAGCAGCAGAGGAGACATTGCGCGAGTGATACTTAATATATTATATATAAGCTACGGTGCCCGCTTTACATCAGGTGGGCCGTATGCTTGTATGCCTTCCGACGTAGTATAAAAAAAAACTAAGCTATGAATGTTAAAAACCAGAGCAAGGTGTGTAAATACCACTCGATTCTCTTCACCTACTGCGCAAGGGACCCGGCGTGAATATATAAAAAACCGGTTGAGAATGCGCAAGCTTGCATTGCTAGAGGAACACCTGGCTCGTCAATTGTATAATAATTTAATTATTTTTTTTAAAACTTTGTCGGCCATTTTAACCTTGTTCCTTAAGAAATATGATATTGGCTTTTAGAACATTCCTATTCTACTTTTTAATTTACTTTTCGAATCTGAAATAAAAATTTCAAAATTAAAAAAAAAAATTGTTTTGTCAATGTTCCTTTCGAGATAGGAACGGTGTTCCTGAAAATTCCTATTCTACTTTTTTATGCTGAATCCGAATCTGAAGTCAAAATTCGAATAAAAGCGACAGACACACACACAGACAAACATATAGATTTCATATAGGAACGGTGTCACTGAATAGATATTACGTGTTGCTATGGCGGTTATTGAAGGCCATACTATATTTAATGTTGTGCCAATCAATCTAACTTAACTGGTCAACCATTAAGTTAGTTTTTGTACCCGCGAACGGCCCCGACATTGACTCGGAAAATTATCTAATTACTCGCAGAGTAACAAAAAGCAACTTATGATACTTATACTATACCATGTTGTTTGTACTACGATTTTAGGCGGGTTCCGTAGACATTTTATATATCAAGTGACAAACAAGTGCACGAACCGCCTGATGGTAAGCAAATACGAATAAAACAAGAAAGAGAGGTAGGGCGCAGCCCGTCCGGGGAGTACCTCAACCTCACAGAAAACCGCGGCCAAATAACAGCTCCTTAGAGGATTGTTGTGTTCCTGCGTGTGAGTGAGGTCACCAGTAAGCTTCTAAGGAGTTGCTGTGTATACAGCAGGGGAGGCATCGCGCGAGTGATACTTAATATATTACAAGTGTTAATAGGCTACGGTAACCGCTTTACATCAGGTGGGCCGTATGCTTACAAAAAAAAGTCTCAGCATATTGGTGCAATAATGATGACAAAGAATTAAAGATTATTAAGAAAAGGTATTTTTATACAACTGGATTGGCAAACAAGCACTAGATGGTAAGCGGTCTACTGACGCTCGCAACACCACGGGTATGTTACTCGCACGCTGCCAATCTTGTGACCTGAGGCTGTTTCGTCACGTACCCAGTAATTTCTCTACCATATCTCACCTTTCAAACCGGAACACAGCTATATAAATATAGCTGCGTGGCGGTAGAAATATGTGAGACAGAGGTACCCACGCAGACGACTTTTGTACAAAGTCTCTCTCTGGTAAAAAAAGGTTGGCTGTGCTGAATTATTTCCAGACATAGTTGCCAGTTACATAATCGTCAGTTGTATTATACTATGCTTATGGATAAATAAAACTTGAAATGCCAGTGTATCTAGGACAAGCGTTAACCTAGATGGTGCATGTCTGAGACGTGAAGGTCTAGGCACTGGAGCAGTGATAGCCTAGTGGATAAGGAACCGGCATATTGACCAACTGGTCCCAGGTTCGAATATGGGGCACGAGGACGCACCACAAAATTCGTATTTTCGCATTTATGTACACATTTATCACTTGCTTGAGAGCTCGATGGTGTCGTTGCGCGTGTCATTTTAACCAAACACGCAGGTTAAGCAACATCAACAGCAGCCTGTCTATGGATGGGTTTTTTCTATCTCGAGTTTCTCCGTACTTCGGAGGGCACGGTAAGCCGTCGGTCCCGGCTGTTGTCGATAGATGACAGTCGTTAAGCTTAGTCAGTGGCTTTCGAGCGGTTTGCTAACACTGACCTCCACGCCAATCCGCATTTGAGCAGCGTGGTGGAGTAGGCTCTAAACCCCTTTGGTTGAAGGGAGACAGGTATCCCTGCAGTGGCAACTAGAACAAATGCGGTCGAGATGCGAGCATTGCGCAAAATTTGTGGCGCAACGCATGGACACCGCGTTCGCAATGATGATGAGAGAGAGATAAGAAAGAGTGTCGTTGTTAATATAAGAAAAGGCATGCTCCGTTGGTTCTAACATATAGACAGAATGCAGGTTGAACGAATGAGTAAATAGATATACAATGCGAAAGCGGAAGGTTGTAGGAGCCCAGCCATGCAATTCTGTAAGAGCAAACGTCCTTACATCCTCGGAAACATCGGCTGTTACAGCCTTGAACACAAAATTGCAATTCTTTGGTGTCGCTTTTCATGGTTGTGCGACACTAGCGCCGCAAGGCTGAGTTTGGAATTGGAATTCTACAAGGCAAACAGCCTCGCGTACGCCTTATAGAATATCAAATAATTTAGCCGTGATCGCAGTAGACAATGTCAAAGCTGTGACATCTGTGATCACAGCGACGCACACAGCCATTACGAGTCGCTTAGAGAATTGCATGGCAGGAAGACCTAGACTCACCTACTATGACCAAACTGATCGTGTTTTATAAGGAGCATTAGAGCTGCTAATATTAAAGAGGCGAGGGAGGTGCATAAGGATCGCGTCTTACGCTCTGCCTATCTCTACCTACTCTATAAGGGAGATGGTGTACAGACATACAAACATAAAAGTCCATTGTGTTTAATTAGAATCATCATCCGATATTTTTTTTTAACGGGACAGGCCCACCATTTATACCCACCACTGCGTCTCCTGTATAGCCAGAATTAACAGCGGCGACCAACAAAAAGGCAATGAACAGGGAAGTCTATTGCTGTCTTTTTATTGCAAAATTTTATTGCAAAAGAGAGCCATAAGAGCTATCTACAAACTTGGTCCCCGTGAGAGCCTTAGAGAAAAATTCAAAGAAATAAATATTCTAACAGTCGCATCGCAATATATCTATGAAAATCTTTTGTATGTCCATAAAAACATAGACTCATTTTGTAAAAAGAGTGATACTCATAACATAAATACTAGATATAAGCATAATCTTGTGTTACATGCAAGCCGTCTCCACAAAATAAGTAATTCTTTTATGGGGCAATGTATACGGTTCTATAACAAACTTCCCAGCAATATAAGAGAATTGTCAATAAACAAGTTTAAAACTACTATTAAAGCCAAATTGTGTAGCAGGGCATATTATAAAGTATCTGACTATATTAATGATAAAAATGCCTGGGATTGAGTCGATCCAATTATAATGTAATTAATAAATTATGTAAATTTGTTTGGATACCAAAAGAGGGATGCCTGAGTTTTTTGGCAGTATTTTTATCAGTGCTCACCTAGTCATGAACTGCACGGTAGGGAAAAAAATTGTGACGATTCCAAACAAATGTAGCCATTTTTACGGAATAAAAAGATTTTGACTTTGACTTTGACTTTGACTTTGTCACGGAGGTTAAACTACAGCTGCCTTGGAACTCACGACGAATTTAATCAGAAGAAATTTGTAGGAGTAGGAAGTTTTGGAATTGACTTCGCCTCTTGGCAAAGTGAGAGACAGCAACATGACAGATAAGGCATTTAAAAACCTCTAAGAGATGGCTAGTCAAGTGAAGCTCAACTGCCGTGCACCACGGTTTATCAAATATCTAACACTATTGGGACCTAAACTGTGAGTTGTTACCTAACACATCGATTCCAATGATATAGATTGCATGGATTTGGTTTTAGAAATAAAAAGCCAAAACAAGCCAAGGGCGTAGATACTCACCAATGAGGTAGTGTCCAAGTTCCCCAAGGATGTACCCCACGGAGACGAGGCCCAACACGTACCATTTATACATGTGCTGGAACTTCATCCAGATGCCGCTTTGAAACATTGTGGTTTATTCTGGAACAATGTATAATGTTTCGTTGATGAGCTGATAGACAAAAATTCCTTGTTTTTTTTTATACAACATACAAGCGTACAGCCCACCTGATGTAAAACGGTTACCGTAGCCTATGAACGCTTGTAATACATTAGTATCGCTCGCGCGGTACCACATCTGCCAACAACAGCAACTCTAGCAACTAACAATTAAGCTCCTAAGGAGTTGCTGTGCTAACAGCAGAGGTGGCATCGGTCGAGTGATGCTAAATATATTGCGAGCGTTAATAGGCTACGGTAATTTCTTTCCATCAGGTGGACCGTATGCTTGCATGCCTCCCGACGTAGTACAAAAAAAGGAAAAGAAAAAAAGGCATACAAGCAAGGGCCCACCTGATGTAAAGCCGTTACCGTGGCTTGTAAACGCTTGTAATACATCAAGTATCACCCGTGCGATGCCACCTCTACTGCTAACACAGCAACTCCTTAGGAGTTTTATGGTGACCTCACTCACGCGCAGGAACACGACAACCCTCCGGAGAGTTGTTATTTGGGTGCGGTGTTCTGTGAGGTGAAGGTATTTCCCCAGACGGGTTGCTTTGATGCGCTCTACTTCTCTTAAAAACACTCAGGCCAAGCCAAACAGACATGCTCATGTACACAAATGTTTGCCATGTGCGGGAATCGAACCCACCAGCGCCGGTGACAAAGTCGCGTTATTAACCGCTGCGCCACCGAGCTCGTCTCGCAGTTTATGTTTATTTGCAGTATGACGTTGTTCGTAACGGAGACTATTAAATATTTGCCATACACATAAAACAACGTAATATATTTTTTATTAACATCATACAATTGTTTCCTGCGAACAGCATAATTATTAATTATCATATAATTAATTGAACAATAAATCATTTCAGTGCCTTAATGCATATTAAAAGTTATTTTATTAAATTTCAAAGCCGCCATTCTACGCATTTATTTAAAGGATGTAATAACATTTTTGTATACATAGCAATTACTTAATTAGGGACATAGGCTCCCTAAGTACATTTTACCGCCTGTACCATGGTGAGTGCTCTGAAGAACTATTCTCCCTTATCCCACCCTCTCCCTTCCGTCATAGAACCACACGTGCAGGCTTGCGATGTCATCATTCCACTGTTGAGGACATTTGTTCTCGTACTAAAAAGTTCGGCAACTTCCATCTCTGTCGAACGATTAAAAAGTGGAACGCCTTGCCTGCACATGTGTTTCCTCCTTCCTACAACATGGGATCCTTCAAACGAAGCGTGAAGAAGCATCTTGCGGGCCAGCATGGTAGCGTCAACTGACAGGACACTGTATTTCTTTGTCAGTTGCCGCTGCAATTTGGGCTCCTCTTTTCGCTTACCAACAGGCTTACTATGCGTCGCCCACTGCTCTGTCCACGCGTGGGGTGTCGTTTCTCTAGCATCGCTAGTGGGTTCGATTCCCACACAGGGCAAACATTTGTGTGCATGAACATGTGTGTCTGTTTGTCTTGGTCTGAGTGTTTTTAAGAGAGGTAGGGCGCGTCAAAGCAACCCGTCTGGGGAAATACCTCCACTTCACGGAAAACCGCAGCCAAATAACATCTCTCTGGAGGGTTGTTGTGTTCCTGCTTGTGATAAAGGTCACCAGTTAACTCCTAAGGAGTTGCTGTGTCAGCAGTAGAGGTGGCATCGCGCGGGTGAGACTTGATGTATTACAAGCGTTTACAAGTCACGGTAACGGGTTTACATCAGCTGTGACCTTGCTTTTATGCTTTATTTTCTCTTTTTTTTTATACTACGTCGGGAGGCATACAAGCATACGGTCCACCCGATGGAAAGCAGTTACCGTAACCTGTTAACGCTCGCAATACATTAAGTATCAGTCGCGTGATGCCACCTCTGCTGCTAGCATAGCAACTCCTTAAAAGCGACGTTTATAAAAAAAAAAAAATTTTAACCGACTTCAAAAAAAGGAGGAGGTTCTCAAATCGACTGATTTTTTGTATATATGCTACGCATATATTCATTTTCATATACTGGAACCGCAATGGTCGAATGGAGAAGTTTTCTACCGAAACTATTCAGTTGTGGAATGCGCTCCCTGCCGAGGTTTTCCCAAGGAACTACAGTATGGAGTTCTTCAAGAAAGGCGTGAAGAGGTTCCTACGGGGTCGGCAACGCAAGAGCGACAGCCCTGGCATTGTTGCAAATGTCCATAGGCTGCGGTAGCTGTTTACCATCAGGTAGGCCGTACGATTGTTTGGCACCTTAGTGGTATAAAGAGAAGCAAAATCGCTATTGAGAGCTCGATGGCGCCGTTTCGCGTGTCATTGTAACCGAAACAAGTTCAGTACTGTTAAGTGAGTTTCTGGGGTTTGCTGTGTTAGCAGCGGGGGTGGAAACACGTGTTTGTTGTATTGAAAGCTTTCATCACCAACAGACCATTTGAATGCGCATGATGACATCCCGAGCTCGCAAATACGTTGTGTTTTAGCACCTAAATATTTCAACGTGTGCATTCATTTTCAATGTGACGTGAATTTAGACGAGCTCGGTGACTCAGTCGTGAATAACGCGACTTTGACACCAACGCTCGTGGTTTCGATTCCCACACAAGACAAACATTTGTGTGCATGAACATGCCTGTTTGTCTTGGTCTGGATGTTTTAAGAGAGGTGGGGCGCATCAAAGTAGCCCGCCTGGGGAAGTACCTCCACCTCACAGAAAACCGCAGCCAAATAACAACTCCCTAGGGGGTTGTTGTGTTCCTGCGTGTGAGTGAGGTCACCAGTAAGGTCCTAAGGAGTTGCTGTGTAAGCAGCAGGAGGACGCATCGCACGAGTGATAATTAATATATCGCAAGCGTTAATAGGCTACGGTAACCGCTTTACATCAGGCAGGCCGTATGCTTGTATGCCTCCCGACGTAGTATTAAAAAAATGTGAGAATATTTTAACTAATAAACCGCGATTATGTTCGGTAGCGGTGAATTGAGTTCCTACGTAAAATCAATCTCATCGGCTCTCCAAAGGTTATTCCTTCATGGCTTTCATAGACTAAGGTTACATCAGATTTGTACAATTGTTTCCTCCAGTTGTATAAAAAAAAATCTCCACGCGAGCGAATTCGCGGTCGTTAACTAGTGGTCAAACAACGAACAAACATTCTCGTAACTTAATGATATCAGTCTGATACATGGAGTCAAGGTCATCACGTTGCTCATCCATATAAGGCTCGAGAGATCCGCCCAGATAGCTGGATGTCGAGGTGTTTAATAGACGACATGGCTATAGATAAACAGCAGTAGGTTAACTTGTGCGCTTAAGACCTTTTGCCTTCACTAACCTATTTAAAGCTAGGTGGGCTGCATATTAAATGCCGTATCGAGTGGTCCACAAAAGCACCGTTTTAAGAAGTATCTGTATTAAAGAACTCAATTTTACATTTTTTTTTTTGGCCTGACTACGTAGTTGGCCCCTGTGGGCCGAACCTCCGCTTAGGACGTCGCGGAGCTACAAAAAACGAACACGCGGGTTCGTGCCTTAGGGGCCTAAGATGAGAGGCGCCCAGGTACCTGGGCTACTCCGTATCTGGTGTACCGCGCATAAGTCCTAACTCTCCGCACTCGGATCTGACGAGTGTGGTGTGTATGTGGAGTGTTGGGGTCGGGGTCGGAGAGGTAGGGGGCATTCGCAACAGTAATGCGATCATCGGGATCAAAGAGTGAATTTCGCGGTCTGCGCCGGAACCCCCGGGCGTCGATCCGCGGGGTGTAATTGGCAGCCCGGGCTACCAATGTGTTGGGGTGTCGAGAGACTGTTTGGAAGTAGCGCCTAGACGCTTCCTTCATGATGGAGGGGAGTTCAAGGTCGAGATGGAGATCTGCGGCCCTGAGATAATAAGGGACTTTTACAATATCATTCAAAACACTATGCTAATAATAAAACATTAAACCATAGCGCGACTCAGTTTTGAGTCAACGCCCTCTATTGTAATTAAATTAATATAATAATTCTCCGACATTTTGAATCTGCAACTATTTGGGAAGAGTGGTGAAATTTAACGGACACTAGGGTTGGTCATGTCTCTATCTTTACGCCAAATCACATAGGCAGAGAGAACCGAACATTACATCATTGGACCCTCAAAAACTCATTCGCGTAACGTAGAGTTTTAGCGTTTAAATGGACTCTAAAATGATACATTTTTGTGAGTGATGGGTGCTTTTATGCGTTGTCAAATGATTTATTGGTATGTGGTCGTAAGCTTACTTTGTATAAAACACACCTATAGCTAATCATTTCGGAATTCGACGAACAATCGTCGATGTTAGCGTAAAGGAATCCATCTATCTATAACTTCACGCCAAATCCCTTGCTCAGTAACATTAAACATCTCACTCGCTTCTTTAACATTCATTGCTCTTTTCATGCCCGCCCGCCGATTTCTAGAGCTCCTGACATCGCCTTCTGATTTCTTTTTGTTTCTCGCCCATGAAAAGACCCACAAAAGAGGACTAACCCACACCCGGGTGTGCGTTAGTCATTCTTCCGAGAGGGGCGTCCCTCTCGAAAGAATGACTAACGCACACCCGGGTGACCGAAACCTCGGGGAACCGATGGGAGGGAGGCGGTGAACTCTCACGAGCACCCTTTTAGACGGCCGAACGAGTTATGTCAGACTCCTACTGACTAAACACCTAGGGATGCCTGTAGCTGGGAAGGTTTTAAAGGCTTCATCGGAGGCGATCGCCCCAGGGGATACGGGGCGACGCAAATCGCCTTCTGATGAAACAAGATCAATTTGGTCATGGTAGGTAGGTCTTGTATCTACTTGATTTGGGGTCGGTACCAGAAGCGTGCACGCCGCGACCCTGCCAGTCCAACACTTGGACTGCAATTCTGGACCCAAACCGCACAGACGCGCGGATTAGGGCGTCCCCCGGAGGCGACGCGCACCGATCCGCCCCCGTCGGTGCGAAATCTAAGGCATGCGGCGGTGGGGGCCGCCACCCACCACGCAACGCCCATCCCGGCGGGTCGAGGAGAGCTGAGTGTCGTATAGGCACATGGAATGTGAGAGGTGGTCTAAAAGATAAGATGAATGAGTTGATAGATATAATGAACGTGAGATGCCTAGATGCTTTGTGTGTGTCAGAGACCAAGCGAAAGGGAAGCGACAACGAAGATCTGCCCGGTGGCATGATGGCCCTGTGGTCCGGGGTGGACCAGGACGTTCATGCCAGCGCTGGCGTAGGTGTCGTGCTTTCATCTCGCTTGGCCGCTGGTGTGAAAGATTACGATTTAGTAGGTCTAAGACTTCTCTGGGTTAAGATAAAACTGGGGATTACGCGAGTGTTTTTAGTTGCAGCATATGCTCCTGTGAGCTCTGCTGATCCCCAGGAGCTCGAGAAGTTTTGGGAGACTGTAAGGGGTATTCTGGATTTGGCCGAAGCGAATGAACGGATAATTATGTGTGGTGATCTGAATGGATGGGTTGGGACCAAGCGAAGCAGTTATGTGGCTGTGCTTGGTCCATACGGAGATAAGAGAGTGAACGATGCTGGTAAGTTACTTTTAGACGTATGTATGGAACGAAACCTCCTTGTGTCGAACACGCTCTTCCATCACAAGGATATTCACACTTACACATGGAGACGGAATGAACAGAAAAGTGTGATTGATTTGATTTTGATAGATGAACGTCTCCGAAAGTCGTTAATGGATACAAGAGCCTTCAGAGGTCCCACTCTTGAAACGGACCACTATCTGGTGGTAAGCCGATTTGTGGGCCTTTTCAAGAAGTGGAGGCACTGGCGAGTGCGTATTCCTTTCGGAGACCATGAAAGAATAAGAAGTGAAAAATTGGAAGATGAAAGTGTGAGGAGTACGTATGTACGTCTAGTCAGTGAAAGACTTGCTAACGCGAGTCTTTCCGACTCAGATGTAGACGAATGTTGGAAAGTTCTGAAAGAAAGTATGGTGGACAGTGCGAAAGAAGCATGTGGATGCGCAAAGAGACGTAGAACACTAAGAGGAGATGCCTGGTGGGATGCGGAGGTTCAATCCTCCGTGGAAAAAAAGAGGAAAGCGTGGCTGGATTACGTATCATCTTTGCACCAGAGTGATGGTATGAAAGAAATGAAGAAAGAAATATACCGTCGATGCAAGATTGACTCCAAAGCTTTAGTGAAAGAGAAGCGTGAAAGACTACATATGATTGAGGAAGAGAAACTGACGAAGAACTGAGGCAAATACCAAACTCTTCTGGAGAGAGGTAAAGAAGTCTCGAAGTGGTTCGTCAGCATCCAGAATGGACAAGATAAGATGTAAAGCTGGTGGCATTCTTGCTAACACTCAGGAAGTGTTAGAACGGTGGAGTGAATATTTTAGAGAAATGTATGATTATGTCCATGACGCTGGCATTGTAAATGAGTCTGTGATTGACTCGGCAGTGCCAGCGTACCATGAAGACATTACTATGGATGAGATTGAATGGTCGATACGAAGTTTGAAAGATGGAAAGTCAGCGGGAATCGATATGGTAACAGCTGAGATGATCAAGCTAGGTGGTACCTGCGTTAGGGACGCCTTCTGGTTTTTGAGCAAATTATGCTGGAGAACCGGAAGGGTTCCGAGCGATTGGAGACGCGCAGTCATCGTGCCCTTGTATAAAGGCAAGGGCTCACGTATGGACTGCGCCAACTATAGGGCCATCAGTTTGATCAGCTTAGCAGTTAAAGTGTATGGAAAAATCATTGAAAGGAGAATGAGGGTGAAATCCGATGGAATGCTTTGGGAAGCACAGGGTGGATTTCGAAGCGGCAGAGGATGTACGGATCAAGTTTTTTCACTCCGCAACATCGTAGAGAAGCATCTGGCTTTGGACCAGAAGGTTTTCTGCGGTTTTGTGGACTTTGAGAAAGCATTTGATAGAGTCGTGCGAAAGAATCTCTGGAACATTTTGCCCGGATATGGGGTTGACGGTGACCTACTCCGTGCTGTGCAATCCATTTATGAGGATTGTACAGCATGTATGCGGGTGGACGGCAGCTTGTCGCCCTGGTTTGATGTCAACATTGGTGTCAGACAGGGATGCGTGCTGTCGGCTCGGCTGTTCATCCTGTATCTGGACAGTTGTCTTCAGAGAATAAGAAATATGAATGTGGGAATGCGAATGGGTGACTCAGTGGTCAACTGCCTGCTTTATGCAGACGATGCGGCATTAATAGCAGAATCACCATCCGAACTGCAAACACTAGTTACAACAATGAAAGATGATTGTATGAAGAAAGGCTTACAATTGAATGCGAAGAAAACCAAGATAATGGTATTTGAAAGAGAGACAACCAGAACGAACACTAGGATTATGGTTGATGATGTAGTGTTGGAGCAAGTGAATGAGATTGTATATCTTGGAAGTGCTTTTAGCAGCAATGGAAGGTACACCGCTGATGTGGAGAGACGAGTGAGTGCCGGGAATAGGGTGAATGGAGCGTTGGGTAAACTTCTAGGCTGCCGAAATCTAAGCCAGAAGGCACAGCTCGCTGTACACAACGCGGTGCTAATACCAACGCTAACTTATGGAAGTGAGAGCTGGGTATGGCAGAGAGAGCATGAAAGTAGAATAAATGCGGTCGAGATGCGAGCATTGCGAAAAAAAATTTGTGGCATAACGCTTGCTGACCGCGTTCGTAATGAAGACGTGAGAGAAAGAGTTGGTGTAAAAGAGAGTGTCGGTGTTAAGATAAGAAAGGGCATGCTCCATTGGTTCGGACATGTAGAAAGAATACGGGACGAAAGAATGACGAAACAGATATACAATGCAAAAGTGGAAGGATGTAGGAGCCGAGGAAGGCCGAGACTAACCTACCATGACCAAATTGGTCGTGTTTTATCAGAAGGTTACGTCAGAAGCCCCAGGAACCGGCGAGCGTGCATGAAAAGAGCTATGAATGTCACAGAAGCGAGTGAAGTATGCAAGGACCGCGTCTTATGGCGCTCGGTTCTCTCTGCCTACCCCGCAAGGGACTTGGCGTGAAGATATACATACATACAGGTAGGTCTTGTATCTATCTCTGTAATGCAAAGGGAATACCAGCGATTTCCTGCACTTAAAGCAATGTACGTGGGTGGGTGATGGTTATTTGAAGTTATACTACTGTTTGCACTTCAACTGCATTTATATTGATACACCTGCCTGCGTAATGTCCAGGTTATTTAATAAATGAGACTGCATTGAACACCTGCCATGCAATTCTGTAAGAGCAAACATCCTTACATCCTCGGAAACATCGACTGTTATAGCCTTGAACATAAAATTGCAATTCCTTAGTGTCGCTTTTCATGGTTGTGCGACACTAGCGCCGCAAGGCTGCGTTTGGAATTGGAATTCTACAAGGCAAACAGCCTCGCGTACGCTTACAGCCTTATAGAATACCAAATAAATAGCCGTGATCGCAGTAGACAATGTCAAAGCTGTGACATCTGTGATCACAGCGACGCACACAGCCATTACGAGTTGCTTAGAGAATTGCATGGCTGTTCATAATGCCTGATAATGTTACTATGCTATAATAATAATAGCCTAGTTAATAGATTCAGGCGTTAATAGATTCACCAATTAGTTCACGCGGCCTAGCGCCGGGCGTACCGGCCGGCGCTAGGCCGCGTGAACTAATTGGTGGCGGAAGCATACAAAGCAGGTTAGATCAAATTGCATGCAAATAATAGCCTAGTGACCAACAGGTTTCCGGTTCTAATCCTAGCATGTGTTTTTTTATTGACGATTTTGACGAGCTCGGTAGCGCAGTGGTGAAATGCGCTGTTACGCTACCAAGGTTCGATTCCCACACAGTACAAACATTTGTGTGCATGAACATGTCTGTTTGTCTTGGTCTGGGTATTTTCCATGTATAATAAGTATGTATTCTAGTACCCATAACACAAGCTTCGCTTACTTTGGGGCTAGGTGACGCTGTGTAATTTGTCCGAAAATATTTATTTATTATTTTTTATTTATACCACTAAGATGGTAAACAAACATGCGGCCTACCTGATGGTAAGCAGTTACCGTAGACTATGGCATTTGCAACACCAGTCACTCTTGCGTTGCCGACCCTGTAAGAACCTCTTCACGCCTTTCTTGAAGAACCCCATACTGTAGTCCCTTGGGAAAACCTCGGCAGGGAGCTCGTTCCACAACTGAATAGTTCTTGTTAGAAAACTTCTCGTGAAAAGCACAGTGCGCGACCTTTACGATTCCAGTGTATGAGGATGAACTCCCAGCCGTCGGCGAGCTGTGATATTTATTATATATCCCCTTACTCATCCCATTGCAGGGATACGGGTCCCCCTTCAACTGAAGGGGTTTAGAGCATACTCCACCACGCTGCTCGAATGCGGATTGGCATATGTTTTCAAGCCGCCCGAGGGCCACTGACTTAGCTTAACGATTCCTGTCTATCGACAACAGTCAGGACCGAACGGCTTAACGTGCCTTCCGAGCATGGAGAAACTCGAGATAGAAAAACCCATCCATAGACAGGCTGCGGTCGACGTTGCTTAACCTGCGTGTTCGGTTAGAATGACAAGCGCAACGAAGCCATCAAGCTCTCATATTAACCCCTATATCTAAACATGAATTAAAAATTTAAAAAAAAAGCCGTCAAGCCGAGACCAACTCGCGCGCCAAGGGTGCCGTAAAAAAATATCTCGCAAATTATTTTCGCAATATTCAGGAACACCATTCCTATATGAAATGTTTGTTTTTCTGTGCGTTTGTCTGTGAGTGCGTTTTTTTTTTCGAATATCCGAATTATGACTTCAAATTCGGATTGAGCATAAAAAAGTAGAATAGGAATGTTCAGGAACACCGTTCCTATCTCTTAAGGAACATGGTCAAAATGGCCGACAAATAAAAAAAAAAATTGAATTGTTACATAATTGACGAGCCAGGTGTTCCTCTGGCAATGCAAGCTTGCGCATTCTCAACTGGTTTTTTTTGTGATGTAACTACAAATTTACGGTTTTCGGATTATTTCCTTTACTTGTGCTATATAACATTGCTTCTTAGCAAATTTCATGATTCTAGGTCAACGGGAAGTATCATATAAGTTTTGATTCCCTTCCCAGTGTCAAAATATGCTCATAATCGAGGCATAAACAGCCGTATCTTTTGATTACGTTGATTTAGAAGTTTGATTTTTCACTCCTCAAAGGGATTACAGACCTGAGTATTTTATATTAATTTCAGCTTGATAGCTCCAGCCGTTCCTGAGAAATAGGCTCTTGAGACAGACGGACAACAAAGTGATAAGGATTCCGTATTTCCTTTTAAGGTATAGAACCCTAAAAATTAAATAGATAGATAGATAAAACGTTTATTCGTTTGCTGACTAACACACACAAACAAATGTAATGCAAAACAAGTCCAAAAACAATAATATAATAATTATGATGCACAAAGGTATGCGGGTGCTGCAGCAGCACGAATGGTCCACAACTCAGTGGTGAGATTGCTCAATAGCAAAACACTGATTTTCAGCTGCAGCCTGTATTGGGTACGAGTGCGTATCTCCTTGAGATGTGTTACAAATAAAATATAAGAAATCTATCGAAAGATAAATAAAAACTCTTTTAAAAAACCTTTTAATGACACGCAAATTATATATATATATATTATGTTGATCCTGTTGATTGAAGGCGCTTGGTGGAATTTTGAAGACATCTCGTTAATGTTAATACTTGCACTTGTACAGATTCCACTTCACAATTTTATTTAATACAACATGATGTTGTATAAAATACCTTGATAATGCCCGTAAAGGCGAAACCGGTCGGTAAAAATAATTATTAAATAAAATTGTGAAGTGGAATCTGTACAAGTGCAAGTATTAACATTAACGAGATGATTATATATATATATATATATACATATTTTAATTTTTTGAAGTTATACTTCTAATTGCGACTTGCAAAAAGGTTGCGTTAAACGTTTAACGCTACCATGGAGAGGGAATAGAAAGAGACAGAGCGAGAGTGAATGCGTGGCACTCGAACACAAAAGTACAGGTTGAAGCTGCTAAATGTTTCACGATATTACCGATATATGGCACTATAGTTAAAAATGTGCAATTGGTTAAAACTGCTAAATATTTCACGGTATTACCGGTAGATGGCGCTATAGTTAAAATTAAAATATTATTATTTAATATAATTAATACTAAATATTATTAAGTTATTAATGTTAAATATTTATTTAATGATGCCAGAGAGGTATAACTTCTCACGCGCGTACATAAGTACACGCACCCATTTTTTTTCAACTTTGTCTCTAAAGACCCCAAGTGTTCGACACGTACAGGATGCACGCTCATCCTATAATTCGCGTCCTCAGCATCTAATTTTCCCGTCAGTTCTATTTTGGTCGAATGTAAAGGTTACAATGACCTAGATGGTTGACAATGACGTAATTAGGTGCAACTGACGTCGCGTGTCGCCCATTGTGTTGTCACCACGTTGCGTGATGTTACAGGGTGGGCCGGAGGTTGGCCGCAAGTTGGCCGTATATTTGTGTTTTTGCATATATACAACATTCATGTAACACACTCGGTTCTCTCTGCCTGCCCCGCAAGGGACCTGGCGTGAAGATATACATACATACATATACATGTAACTCACAATCTTCCCAGCATTATTCGGTTTCCTTCTTATTTTTCTATAACACCGGGAGGGGACATTAAGTATCGCTCTGGCGTTGCCACCCCTGCTGCTAGCACAGCAACTCCTTATGAGTCTTATTGGTGACCTCACTCACACGCAGGAATACATCAACCCTCTGGGGGGTTTGTTATTTGGCTGCGGATTTCTGTGAGGTGAAGGTACTTCCCAAGATGGTTGTTTTGATGCTTTTGGAAAATTGGTTCTCCTAATCCATTAGTGAACATTTAGTCAGTCAAACATTTTTAAGAGTAGCTCAGTGGATAAAGCACCGGTCTATTAATAAACAGGTTCCCTGATCGAAATCTATTAATAAAGCGGCCCACCTGATCGAAACTGTTTAACGTGGCCTATGAACGATAGCAATGCAGGAAGTATATCACGTTGCCACCACTGTTGCTGAAGCCACTGGAGCTTCTCGGTGAGATGTCAGTACGTCCCCAGTCTCTCTTATAAACATCCAGATTAAGACAATCAAACATGTTCAGGCACACAAATGTTTGTCCTGTGAGGAAATCGAACCCACCAGCGTTAAAGCAGCCATTGCGAACTCCACCACCGTGCTCATCGTATGATGTAACGCAGTTTCATTAATAAACTTTTGAAGGTCACCAAGGTTACTTATAAAGGTTAAAGCTTTTTTCTTAGCAAGAGTTCAATCACACCAAGAAGACGGTAAAAACAAATTCTCCAGCAAGAAACATTCTCGACTGTCTGTGATATTTTTTGTTCTTCTCCTGACATCACCTTCTGACAACTCGTGACCAATTTGATGGTAGCAGGTGAGTAGCCTTCCTCGGCTCCTGCATCCTTTCACTTTCGTGTTGTTTCTTTGTTTGTTTTACAAATTTCGGAAGACATACAAGCATACGGCCCTCCTGATGTATAGCGGTTACCGTAAACTATTAGCGCTTGCATTATCATACTTTTTAAGATGCCACCTCTGCCGCTGACACAGCAACTCCATAGGGGATTACTGGTGACCTCACTCACGCGCAGGACTACAACACCCCTCTAGGGTATTCTCATTCCGCTGCGGTTTCCGTGAGCTGATGTATTCCCATAATAATTGCTTACATAATTGTTGCCAAACTAATTTTAACAACATAAATAAAACCATGAGAATGCGCAAGCTTGCATTGCCAGAGGAATACTTGGCTCGTCAATTATAGAACATTTTTTTTTATTTGTCAACCATTTGACCATGTTCCTTAAGAGATAGGAACGGTGTTCCTGAACATTACTATTCTACTTTTTTATGCTGAATCCGAATCTCAAAATTCGAATATTCCAAAAAAACACACACACAGACAAACATATAGATTTCAGATAGGAGCGGTGTGCCTGATAACTATATTTTAAAACATTTAACTTTTTCATTACATACAAATTGGTTCTTGAGCGCTGCCGCTTTACGTAACATACGAATTACCAAGGTCAAGTTCAAGTCAGTTTCATTACATTGAACTTGTGTTAACACTTGGCCGTACCTGCTTTTTATATAAATACAACGTTAACTTCTCGCCTCATTGGCTCCAAGTTAATTAGTTTCAACAAAGTGATTTTTTAAGAGCTATGTATGTTAAAGAGGCGTGTAAGGTTTGTAAGGACAGATTGCTCGGTTCTATGTGCCTACCTCCCAAGGCACTTGGTGTGAAGTTTTTTTTATACAACATCGGGAAGCATCCTCATCATCAACAGTGCACCTGATGTAAAGCGGTTACAGGTGCCAATGAATCCAAATAACAACTCCCTGGAGGGTTGTTGTGTTCCTGCGAGTGAGTGAGGTCACCAGAAGATGAGGAGTTGCTGCATTGACAGCGGCGATGGCAACTAGTGATATTATTTTTGTTGCTAGCGTAACCGCTTTACATCCGGCGGACCGTATGCTTGTTTGCTATCCGCAGTAGTAGCATGAAAATAGAGTGAACGTTGTTAAAATGAGAGCGCTGAGCAGTATGCGTGGAGTGAGAATGATTGATACAGTAAGAAATAGCACGACAAGAATTGAAAAAGGTATGCTGAGATGGTTTGGACATTTTGAAAGAATGGATGACAAAAGAGTTACGAAAGAAGTATATAGAGCAAGAGTGAGTGGAGATATCGGCAGGGGCCGCCCTGGACGCACACATTTACAGAAGAGCGTGCCAGAAGAGGTTGTTGAGTGTGGAAGAGGCGAGTTCCAGAGTCTCTGCCTACCCCAATGGGAGACAGGCGTGTGTATGTTTTCCGTAATGAGTAGAAACTCATGGAAACTTAGCAGGGGTAATATTTACTGTGTATAATTTTATACAACGTCGGGAGACATACAAGCATACGGCCCACCTGATATAAAGCAGTTACCGTAGCCTATTAACACTTGTAACGCTTGTTGCAGGAACACAAAAACCCTCTAAGTAGCTGTTATTTGGCTGCGGTCTGTGAGGTGGAGGTACTTCCCAAGACGGGCTGCTGTGATGTGCCCTACCTCTCTTAAAAACCCAGACCAATACAAACAGACTTGTTCATGCAAACAAATGTTTGTCTCGTGTGTGTGTGTGGGAATCGAACCCACGAGCGTTTGTGTGAAAGTCGCGTCCTTCACGACTGAGCCACCGAGCTCGTCATAACCTACATTGTGTAATCTATTAACCTTTATTGCCAATAAAAAGTTACTACAAGTTATAAAATTAAACAATAAAACCAGGGACCGTAACCGCTTACCATTAAATGAGTATTCCATCGGGTATTTCATAGATTTTTGTTCTTTTTCTTCTTCCTAATCCATTATGATTTGGAGTCTACCTAAGCCTTTTTTTAAGAGAGGTAGGGCGCGTCAAAGCAGCCCGTCTGGGGAAGTATCTCCACCTCACAGAAAACCGCAGCCAAATAACAACTCCCTAGAGGGTTGTTGTTGTTGTGTTGCGTATGAGTGAGGTCACCAGTAAGCTCCCAAGGAGTTGCTGTGTAAGCAGCAGAGGAGGCATCGCGCGAGTGATAATTAATATATCGCAAGCGTTAATAGGCTACGGTACCCGCTTTACATCAGGTGGGCCGTATGCTTGTATGCCTCCCGACGTAGTATAAAAAGAAACACGAAGTCGCGGGGTGCAGCTTGCAAATAGACATGTTTGATATCATATTATCATTACCAAGATATTGTTTGCAAGTTATTCATGGAAACATAAACCTCACAACATCTGTCATCGGTGTCAAACAACATTACAGCCTATAAAAACCTTACTATACAAGTAATAAAACTATAATTAACTAGCGACCAGACCCGGCTATACACGGGTACATATACCCAGTCTGGCCATAAATACATGCTTCCACTTTTGCATTGTATTTCGTCATTCTTTCGTCCCGCATTCTTTCTACATGTCCGAACCAACGGAGCATGCCTTTCCTTATCTTAACACCGACACTCTCTTTCAGACCAACTCTTTCTCTCACGTCTTCATTACGAACACGGTCAGAAAGCGTTAGGGCACAAATTTTGCGCAATGTTCTCATCTCGACTATTCACTCGATTTGCAGATTGTACTCCTCGCAGTAGAGGAGATAACAGCAGGTTAGTTCTGCCTGTTTGCACTACGACTCTTATGCAAAAAAGTGTTTTTTACATGGCTCCAATAATTTATAATAAGCTACCATTAGCAATAAGAAATCAAACCTTAAAAAGATTAAAAAAAAATGTACAAAGTTTGTTGATCGACAAATGTTACTATCACGTAGATGAATTTTTAACTGACAAACTGTAATAACCCAGTATAATTATAAGAGCATTAGCATATTTATCTGACATTTTTTTGCCTTTATTTCTATGACAATAATTGTCAGTCAGGATAAAAATAATGATAAAATTAATGAACATAATTTTATCATTATTTTTATCCTGACTATTTTAATTGATAATTCACTGACATATAATTAGTATTAATAAATTAGTATTAATAAATTTTGTACGCTTGTAAAGGCATAACAAGTTGATATAATTAATTTATTGAACACCTTGCATGTAAACACATGTTAACAAATAAATATATCTTTATCTTTATCGTCCGCATTTATTCTACTTTCATACTCTCTCTGCCATACCCAGCTCTCACTTCCATAAGTTAGCGTTGGGATTAGCACCGCGTTGTGTACAGATATCTGAATAAATAAATATTATTATACCTTTTTTTTATTTTTGGTTTATACTACGTCGGGAGACATACAAACATACGGCCCACCTGATGTAAAGCGGGTACCGTAGCCTATTAACGCTTGCGATATATTCATTATCTTCGCGCGATGCCTCCTCCGCTGCTTACACAGCAACTCCTTGGGAGCTAACTGGTGACCTCACTCCTACGCAGGAACACAACAACCCTCTAGGGAGTTGTTATTTGGCTGCGGTTTTCTGTGAGGTGGAGGTACTTCACCAGGCGGGCTGCTTTGATACGCCCGAGCTCGTCAAAAGATTCTGTGCGTTAGTCTTGCAAAAATACGATATATATATATTTTTGTATATTCAACACATAACCGGGAAGATATAGATGTTAAAAAAGCGCAGATAAAGTCTCAGGTACCTACTAGTACATCAATAATTAATTACAAACAATGATATAATAAACCAAGAAATACAATGTAATAAAGCAGTTGTTAAAACTGGTTTATAATTGAACTGCAATATAATATAGACATTAATTCAGTTCCCTGATATAATATGTTATTAAATAAATAATATTTTATAGCAAAAAAAATATTTATTGCGACCATTGTTTGACGAGGTTTGTGGCGCAGTGGTTAGTGACGCCGCTTTGATACCAACGGTTCGATTCCCACACAGGACAAACATTTGTGTGCATGAACAATTTTTTTTTGGTGTACAAGGATGCGGTGCGCCTGATGTAAAGCAGTTAACGTAGCCTATTAATGCTAGTAATATATTAAGTATCACTCGCACGATACCTCCACTGCTGCTTACACTCTTTAATATAAAACACAAAATTAACCCTAATAATAACCATAAATAAATTAATATTGTCGGATAAAGCACACAGCGCCACCTAGCACTAAAGTAAGCGAAGCTTTTGTTATGGGTACTAGGCAACTGATAAACGTACGTAAATACTTTTGTTTTTGTAATTACATACTTTAGATACGTAGAAATCATCCATACGAAGATAATCAGACATGACGAACTCGGTGGCTCAGTGGTGAATGACACGACTTTGATACCAACACTCGTAGATTCGATTCACACAAGGCAAACATTTGTGCGCATGAACATGTCTGTTTGTCTTGGTCTGGATGTTTTAAAAGAGGTAGGGCGCATCAAAGCAGCCCGTCTGGGGAAGTACCTCCACCTCACAGAAAACCACAGCCAAATAACAACTCTCTATGGAATGTTGTGTTCCTGCGTGTGAGTGAGGTCACCAGTAAGCTCCCAAGGGGTTACTGTGTTAGCAATAGAAGTGGTATCACTCGAGTGATACTTAATATATATTATATATTACAAGCGTTTATAGGCTACGGTGACGGTTTTACATCAGGTGGGGTGTATTCATGTAGCCTCCACTTAGTGTGACTTGACCAAAGCGACTATTATATCATAGACACAAACACGGATACTGGCCGATATTTTGAATTTACGTCTAAAGCTCCTAACACACTATCATATTTCCCTTATAGTTATCAAGTTAATCTTCTCGTAGAGCAGCGAGGCTTGGACGCTGACCTTGAAGGAAGAGAACAAGCTTTATATCCTTCGAAATATCCCAGGGCCAACACACGTGGCGCTCGGTTCTCTCTGCCTACCCCGCAAGGGATTTGGCGTGAAGTTATTGATAGGTCATTGCGTCGGCGGTGATGGAGAATATTGTGAGGATATCCGCACGTCCAAGAATTGCGTCACCCCGTTCCCCTGGGGTGATCGCTTCAGATGAAGCCTTTGTAGCCTTCCCGGCTAAAGGCAGTCCCAGGGGGTGTTTTAGTCGGTGGAAATCCGACATAATCAGTTCGTTCGCACGAAATGGTATCTTTAAAAGATTTCACCTCCTCCCTCCCTTTTTCCGGAGGGTGCCCCTCACGGAGGAATGACCAATGCACACCCGGGTGTGGGTTGGTCCTTCCTTTGTGGGTCTTCAATTTCTTGGGCGAAAATAAAAAAATAAAAAAAACGTCCAAGAAATTATATTTCGATAGACGTGTGGCCTGACCTGAGAAAGATCTGGTTTTCCATCTGAGTTGTCGAGGTCTGACGGCAGTCGCTCCATGCCAAAATTAGTATCTTCGCCAAATTTTAGTCTTATGTAGTGGAAGCCGCCGTACCTAATGGACTATGAAATGGGTAACGCTAGGAAGAAGAAGAAGAAGGAGAAGTATCTGCATACATTTTTTTCTCCATTTCTTCATATTCTCGCCTCAAAATTTACATTTCACATATTTCTATGATTCTTGGTTCTTTTTATCCCCGAGGGGAAAGGCAAAGGGATCTAGCCCATACAGCCAAGTCTTAAGTTTAGAACCATTTGAAAATCTTAATCCTACGTTCCAGCTTCAGGAACTGTGCTGAAAAAATACTTGGGAAGGGTACCTAGACCCAGTCAACCCAATTTAAATACCACTCGTAAAACGATAGTGATTTTTACAAGGTTTTCTTGATGAACTTATTCACGTCTTCCAAAAAGTGCATAAACGTGTTATATTTGAGTTTTTTCATTATTGTATAATTTCACTAGCACATATGTTACAAAATATAGTGATTTTAATATTGTATTCAATTTGATATTTAAGTACTCATATTAAGCAATAAACTATTGTGCTATGGTGTAAATTGTACGTACCTATAATTGGTGTACACATGAGAATGCAGCTGTATATCCATTTTTATATGTAATTGTGATGTGTATGCTGTTGGTATGTCATAAATAAATAAATAAAAAAAAAATACTATCGAAATTGTCACATAAAACTATATTTAAACTAAATTGTAAAAATTTCAAGTATAACAACAATGTCACTCGTCAAAAGCGCGGGAAGAAGTCCATATTTCCATGAGCCGTCGACGTAAAATATTTTTCAAGAAAGTGTAATAGCGGCCTTAAATATGCCATAAGTTCTTGTTGAATTATTCAATGACCATGATGCATAAATTTGAATAGATAAGTGTCAATTAATCATGCAATTACTTCTGGTATTGTCGTTAGGTCTGAATACCGTCGCAATAATTGAATTAATTCATAGACAACATGAAATAAAATAGCATCTGATTAAATGATTAATAGCCACATTTCAATTCATTCGATATTTTCGCGCTATTTTGTACGTGTGTTGCCATTACATATCCTCGATCTATGGTTTCTCTATGGTTACCAAAATGCATTCCAGGTTTAGGGTTCCGCACCAATAAATGGAAAAACCGAACCCTTATAGGATCACTTCGTTGTTCGTATATCTACGTATCAAGACCCTTTTTCTCAGGGACGAGTGGAGCTATCAAGCTGAAATTAATATGAAATACTCAGGTTTGCAATCTCTTCGAACAGTGAAAAAATCAAACTTCTAAGTCAACGCAATCAAAAGAGACGGCTGTTTATGCCTCGTTTACGTGCGTATTTTGACATTCGCAAGGGAATCAAAACCTAAAGAGTACTTCCCGTTGACTTAGAATCATGAAATTTGGTAAGAAGCAATGTCATGTAGCACAAGCAAAGGAAAAAAATTGAAAACCGTTTTAGTTGAGAAAATACTTTTTTACGGAACCCTCGGTGCGCGAGTCGGACCAGCACTTGACGATTTTTTTTTACTACAGCGTTTCGAACACCCGCAAGGGATTACGCTGTGAATCATGCTTTAAAATGAGTAAAATGGTTTGAATGATAAATAATTGTGTAATTACAGATTAGTCACAGTTTAATTATGACGTGTAGGTAGCAGGTGGCTGTTTATTTGCCAAAGAATCTTGCCAGTTGGCATTTAAGACGTTGCCAAGATTGAGTTAAAGTACAGTTCTGTTGGTCAAGAGCAGCATACTTAGGAAGTACTTCCAGAAAACCGTTGTCAAATACTCGTAACTATTATCTGGAGAAATGTCATGTTCCTGCATGTTAAGGTTATCAGAGTGCGAGGGTTGCCGTGTTAATAAAAATAAAATAATCTTTATTTTGTAAGCGGGTACCGTAGCCTACTAACGCTTGCGATATATTAATTATCACTCGCGCGATGCCTCCTCTGCTGTTTATACAGCTACTCCTTAGGAGCCTACTGGTGACCTTAACTCATACGCAGGAACATAACAGCCCTCCAGGGAGTTGTTATTTGGCTGCGGTTTTCTGTGAGGTGGAGATACTTCCCCAGACGGACCGCTTTGATACACCCTACCTCTCGTAAAAACATCCAGACTAAGACAAACAGACATGTTTATGCACCCAAATGTCCTGTGTGGGAATCGAACCGTTCACGTCGAAACACATCGAAACGAACACGAGCGTTGGTGTCAAAGTAACAGTACGTTTCACCACTGCGGCACTGAGCTCGTTAAAATATTTTAAGCTCGTAATTACTGCAGGTGGCACAGGATCGAGACAAGGGGCGCTCTAGAGTGGAGCCCTATGTTCAGCAGTGGACGAATACAGGCTGAGATGATGATGAATTCCCTTATGCCCGCAAGGACTCAGGCGTGATGATATAGATTGGGGTGTAAGTGGCTCAATATGACCTTTAGAGCCAAAATCAACCTCACCTGCACGTGGAGCACCCTGCTTATCAACAGACGAGGCTCTGGCGAAAGAGAGGTACGGCACGACGTTAGCCCGACTGGGGAAATACCTCCATCTCACAGAAGACGGCAGCCAAGCAACCCCTAGAGGACAGTTGTGTTCCTGCGAGTGAGTGTGGCCACCAGATGATGACTTGCTGTGGTGACAACGAGGGTGGCAACGCGCTATCGACATCCTTTTTGTTGCTAGCGTTCATAGGCTACGCTTTACATCAGGCGGACCGTATGCTTGCTTGCCATCCGTCGTAGTATAAAAAAAAGATAGATAGATACTTCCTATTGCTTTGTTCTAGGTGTGTCTGATAATGAATGCCTTTACTGCTGACTAATACCGCGGTTCGCTCAAAACCTGATCTAGTTCACTCCCAAGGTCGTTTCCGACCAAGTCCGTATTTATTAGAGCCTAGTTATTCCATTATTCTTAGGTTAGGTCGCAAGTCTTCGGAAATATAATTTCTTGGACGAGTGAGTTTCCTCACGATGCTTTCCGTCACCGCCGAGGAAATGATGTATCAATAACTTCACGATGTTCACGCACGAGCACGTGTTTCCTCATGATGTTTTCGTTCACCGCAGAGCAAGTGATAATCTATACAGATAAATAAAATTGGAGTGTTTGTTTGTAATTTGAAAGTAACCGCTTTTTACTAAATGGATATGAATGTATACACCAAATATATATACCAAAGTGAATATATTTTCAATTTTTGTCTGTTTGTCGGTTTGTTCCGGCTAATCTCTGAAACGCCTGGACCAATTTTGACGGGACTTCCACTGGCAGATAGCTGATGTAATAAGCAGTAACTTAGGCTAATTTTATTTTAGATATTTTATTTATTAATATAAATAAATAATAAAAAAATAACTATTCCGCGCGGACGAAGTACATAATACATATCTATTATTATTATTTTGCTGTTCGCTTATTTTACTCTGCTTATTTAGTTACTTATAATTAAATCAAATAAATAAAATTATAATTGAAAAATAGCTTTTTTGTTTAATTCCGCGCGGACGAAGTCGCGGGCACAGCTAGTAACAAATATTGTACATTAATACGAAAATGTGAAATTAGTTGTAGTAGATGCCCTGATCGCTGGCATACCAGCTCTGGTCTGAGCTAAGTATGAACTTAGCTACCAGTGGACAGTGTTTTGACAATTATCCGGCGATTCCAAGAAAAGTGCCTCTTTGAAGGGAAACTTGTTGACGCGCTCGGTGACTCAGTCGTGAAACACCAACGCTCGTGGGTTCGATTCCCCCACAAGGCAAACATTTGTATGCATGAACACGTCTGTTTGTATTGGTCTGAATGAGAGGTAGGGTGCATCAAAGCAGCCCGCCTGGGGAAGTACCTCCACCTCACAGAAAATCGCAGCCAAATAACAACTCCCTAGAGGGTTGTTGTGTTCCTGCGTGTGAGTGAGATCACCAGTAAGCTCTCAAGGAGCTGCTGTGTAAGCAGCAGAGGAGTGAAACTTAATATATCGCAAGCGTTAATAGGCTACGGTACCCGCGTTATATCAGGTGGGCCGTATGCTTGTGTGCCTCCCGACGTAGTATAAAAAAAATAAGTAGAAAGTAGAAGGATGTAGGAGCCGAGGAAGGCCAAGACTTACCTACCATCACGAAATTGATCATGTCTTATCAGACGGTGATATCGGGAGCCCTAGAAACCAACGAGCGTGCATGTTGAAGAAGCGAGTGAGGTATGTAAGGATCGAGTCACGTGGCGCTCGGTTCCCTCTGCCTACCCCGCAAGGGATTTGGCGTGATTTTTTATATACCACTAAGGTGGCAAACAAGCGTACGGCCTGCCTGATGGTAAGCAGTTACAGTAGCCTATGGGCATTTGCAACACCAGGGGTGTCTTCTCTCTCTCGTGTTGCCGACCCTGTAAGAACCTCTTCACGACTTTCTTGAAGAACCCCATACTGTAGTCCCTTGGGAAAACCTCGGCAGGGAGCTCATTTCACAACTTAATAGTTCTCGGTAGAAAACTTTTCGTGAACCGCACAGTGCGCGACCATTGCGGTTCCAGTGTGTGCGGATGAACTCCCAGCAATGCAAAAAAAAATCGGCAAAGTGCGAGTCGGACTCGCGCACGAAGGGTTCCGTACCATTATCTATAAAAACGGCAAAAAAAATTCACGTTTGTTGTATGGGAGCCCCCCTTAAATATTTGTTTTATTTTAATTTAATTATTTATTCTTAAAGTGAATATATAACTAAATATTCTGTGAATATTTCAAGCGTCTACCTGTTGCCGTTATCAATATCGAGCAAAAACTAGCAAAAAAAAAATCGGCCAAGTGCGAGTCGGACTCGCGCACGAAGGGTTCCGTACCATTATCTAAAAAAACGCCAAAAACATCACGTTTGTTGTATGGGAGCCTACCTTAAATATTTGTTTTATTTTAATTTAATTATTTATTTTTAAAGTGGATATCTAATTAAATATTCTGTGAATATTTCAAGCGTCTACCTGTTGCCGTTATCAATATCGAGCAAAAACTAGCAAAAAAATCACGTTTGTTGTATGGGAGCCCCCTTAAATATTTACTATATTCTATTTTTTAGTATTTGTTGTTATAGCGGCAACAGAAATAAATCATCTGTGAAAATTTCAACTATCTAACTATCACGGTTCATGAGATACAGCCTGGTGACAGACGGACGGACGGACGGACAGCGGAGCCTCAGTAATAGGGTTCCGTTTTACCCTGTGGGTACGGAACCCTAAAAAATGGTAAAGTTGCAAAGAGGCCAAGTCTGTTTCTACGATTATCAATTATATTTTACATCCCATTGTGAATCGTCTCTCAACCCAGTAACTATGGCCTCATTTTTTTTTAAATTTAATTAATTTATTCTATACTAGGATTTCGAGGTTGTAACTTTGCCTTCAAACGCATGAATAAGTTCGAGTTGGCAAAGTATTATGTATTATTGAAGAAAAAAAAACCAAATGAACAAAAAAATATAATTACTATGTACCTTGAGTTGGTCTGAAAGAGAGCGTCGGTGTTAAAATAAGAAGAGGCATGCTCCGATGGTTCGGACATGTAGAAAGAATGCAAGATGAAAGAATGACGAAGCAGATATACAATGCAAAAGTGGAAGGTTGTAGGAGCCGGGGAAGGCCAAGACTTACCTACCATGACCAAATTGGTCGTGTTCTATCAGAAGGTGATGTCAGGAGCCCTAGAAACCGGCGAGCGTGCAAGAGAAGAGCAATGAATGTTAAAGAAGCGAGTGAGGTATGTAAGGATCGAGTCACGTGGCGCTCGATTCTCTCTACCTACCCCGCGAGGGATTTGGCGTGAAGTTATAGATAGATAGATACTATGTACCTTGTACAGTCGAGTGCAGATCGAGCGTACCAAATTGACCCTTGGATCGTTTTCATGTCCTAATGGTTTCTACGGTGCAATGTTACAGCTTATGTGTTATTGACTGTATCTAATCTTATATAAAAAACAGTGTACCTTCTGCTACGTCCTCTTCGCATTATTCCGTTTTCTAATCCATTAGGACAGGCGGGGTCCGCTACCTAAGCCTAAGGATTTGGCGAAGATACTGAATTTAGCCACACGTCTTTAGAAATATAATTTCCTGGACTTGGGTTTCTTCATGATGTTTTCCTTAACTGCCAAGCAAGTGATAAATATATACATAAATCCGAAAATACGAATTAAGAGAGGTAGGGCGCATCAAAGCAGCCCGTCTGGAAGTACCTCCCCACCTTACAGAATACCGCAGCCAAATAACAACTCTCTTAGATGGTTGTTGTGTTCCCGCGTGTGGTCACCAGTGAGCTCCTAAGGAGTTGCTGTGCTAGCAGCAATGGTGGCATCGCGCGAGTGATATTTAATGTATTGCAAGCAGCCAAGCGTTCACAGGCTCCGGTAACCGCTTTGTATCAGGTATCAGGGCCGTATGTTTGTATGCCTCCCGACAAAGCCCTTTTCAACTGGCGGGACAGCAGAGAACCATCGGTTCAACTTCAATACCACATTTTGATAATAATAAACATACCTATTTGTATTTATTTAAAAAGTTTTATATGTTACAGATAAGAATATATTTTGCCAAAGTTGCATTATTTTACCCTAATTTATTTCTTTTTTCAGGAACACCGTTCCTATATGAATTCTATATGTTTGTCTGTGCGTTTGTCCGTGCGTTTGTCTGTCGCTTTTTTCGAATATTCGAATTTTGACTTCAGATTCGGATTCAGCATAAAGAAGTTTAGGAATGTTCAGGAACACCGTTCCTATCTCTTAAGGAACATGGTCAAAATGGACGACAAATTAAAAAAAAATAGAATTGTTATATAATTGACGAGAGGTGTTTCTCTGGCAATGCAAGCTTGCGCATTCTCAACTGGTTATTAATTAGCTTAAATACAGTCTTACGCAATTATTAAATTATTAAATCAGATAATATTTTATCTTCAGAACCTACGAATAAATAATAAGTATAATAATAAGACTCATTATTCATTCGTAGTTCAGAACCAATCTATGTCTTTTACGCTAACCAGATAGGCAGAGACGAGCTCGGTGGCGCAGCGGTGAAACGCGCTGTTCCATTACTTTGCCAACGATTCGATTCCCACACATGACAAGCATTTGTGTGCATCGACATGTCTTTTTGTCTTTGCACTGGGTATTTTTAAGAGGTAGTGCGCATCAAAGCAGCCCGTCTGGGGAAGTACGCGAAACATGGAAAACCGCAGCCAAATAACAACTCCCCAGAGGGTTGTCGTGTTTCTGCGTGTGAGTGAGGTCACCAGTGAGCTCCTAAGGAGTTGCTATGTTTGCAGCAGAGGAGGCAACGCGCGAGTAATAATTAATGTACTGCAAACGTTCATAGCATACGATACCCACGTTACATCAGGTGGGCCGTATGATTGTATGTCTTCCGACGTTGTATATAAAAAAAAAGTACTTCAGTTTGCCGGGTAAAATAAATTGGTCGGAGGGCAAAGCTGAACGCGCAGCTCCCATTGGCTGTTTCACGAATCAACTTAGCGATATTTACCCGTAGCCAAATAACAACTCCCTAGAGGGTTGTTGTGTTCCTGCGTGTGAGTGAGGAGTCACCAGTAAGCTTCCAAGGAGTTGCTGTGAGATGAGGCATCGCGCGAGTGATACTTAATATATCTCAAGCGTTAATAGGCTACGGTACCCGCTTTACATTAGGTGGGCCGTATGCATGTATGCTACCCGACGTAGTATAAAAAAAATCGGCCAAGTGCGAGTCGGACTCGCGCACAAAGGGTTCCGTACCATTATCTATAAAAACGGCAAAAAAAATCACGTTTGTTGTATGGGAGCCCCCTTAAATATTTATTTTATTCAATTTTTTAGTATTTGTTGTTATAGCGGCAACAAAAATACATCATCTGTGAAAATTTCAACTCTCTAACTATCACGGTTCATGAGATACAGCCTGGTGACAGACGGACGGACGGACGGACAGCGGAGCCTCAGTAATAGGGTTCCGTTTTACCCTTTGGGTACGGAACCCTAAAAAATGAACGCAAACTAGGTGGATACAACCAAAGTCGAAATTCGAATATTATCATTAAATAAAAATGAATTATAATTGAAACTACAAAAAAAAACGGACAAAAAAAAATCGGCCAAGTGCGAGTCGGACTCGCGCACGAAGGGTTCCGTACCATTATCTATAAAAACGGCGAAAAAAATCACGTTTGTTGTATGGGAGCCCCCTTAAATATTTATTTTATTCTATTTTTTAGTATTTGTTGTTATAGCGGCAACAGAAATACATCATCTGTGAAAATTTCAACTGTCTAACTATCACGGTTCATGAGATACAGCCTGGTGACAGACGGACGGACGGACGGACGGACGGACGGACGGACGGACGGACGGACGGACGGACAGCGGAGCCTCAGTAATAGGGTTCCGTTTTACCCTTTGGGTACGGAACCCTAAAAAGGACGTGGAATACTGACCAACCAATAAACCACTTGACTGCACAGTGGTTTATTGGTTGTCTAATCATCTAGCGTTAAATTGTTGCTAGTCTGGTCACCTTGGGTTGTGCTGCCGTCCTAGATGTCGAACTTCGCCTTGGTTATGTACGAGTATGTTCCTATTTTAAGAGTACTTGTTCACCAGGTTATATCAGGGAATGTCAGTCAAAGTGCCGCCGATGCCCATAAAAACTATTTGCCTTCTGTTTGTGAACTCTTTGGCAACGTCACATGTTTTTAATAGTTTATTTTTTATTTAACGTCGGGAGGTATACAGGCATACGGTCCACCTGATGTGAAGCGGTTACCGTAGCCTATAAACGCTTGCGATGCGTTTAGTATTATATACTTGAGCGATGCCACCTCTACTGCGGGTTTCTGTGAGGTGGAGGTACTTCCCCAGACGGGCTGCTTCGATGCGCCCTACCTCTCGTAAGCCTAACATCCAGACCAAGACAAACAGACATGGTCATGCACAGAAATGTTTGCCTTGTGTAGGAATCGAATCCACGAGCGTTGGTATCAAAGTCGCGTCATTCACGACTTAGCCACTAAGCTCGTCGAATAAAGTAGTGTCACATACGAGTAGTTTAAACCTACGATCTTTCCCATGTATACATATTTAATAACTTTGCACTGTTTTAACAAAATAATTCCATGCAATAAAAGAAGCCAAAAGATGTACTTCTAAGTAAGCTGCAATCTTACTTACTTACTTCTTGATTCACTCTATTAGATATGTCACCAACAAAAAAAGTCAAAGCAACTAACCTTTCAATTGACTAACTTAAATCAAAATTTTGCATATTTTTTACGAGTTTCGTGTGATCTTTAAAGCATTTCCGCAATTTTTGCTCAAAAAATTCATAAAATTAACCGACTTCACAAAAGATGGTCACATGTTCATGTGTATATTTATTTTCTGAGGTCTGCAGCCAAATAATTACTTACAAATACAGCCAGCCCATCAAATTGGCTGCAGTTTGTTAGGTTGAGATTATACCAGTGACAGCCCAGTGGATAAGAAACAACCTATTAAGCAACAGGCCGCCGGTTCGAATCCTGACAAGTGCCACTAAATTCGCATTTCCAGATTTATGTACATATTTGTAATTAAGAGAGGTAGGGTGCATCAAAGCAATAGGCTACGGTAGCCGCTTTGCATCAGGTGGGCCGTATGCTTGTATACCTCCCGATGTAGTATAAAAAAAAAATATCACTTGCTCTGCGGTGAAGGAAAACATCGTGAGGAAACCCAAGTCAAGCAAGTCCAAGAAATAACATTTCGATAGATGTGCGACCTAACCCAAGAAAGGTCTGGTTGTCCCTCTGGCCTGTGGAGGTTTGAAGGCAGTCGCTCCATGTCAAAATCAGTATATTCGCCAAATCCTTAGGCTTAGGTAGCGGACCCCGCCCATCCTAATGGATTAGGTTTGGATAACGCTAAGAAGAAAAAAAATCGGCCAAGTGCGAGTCGGACTCGCGCACGAAGGGTTCCGTACCACTATCTATAAAAACGGCAAAAAAATCACGTTTGTTGTATGGGAGCCCCCCTTAAATATTTGTTTTATTTTAATTTAATTACTTATCCTTAAAGTGAATATATAACTTAATATTCTGTGAATATTTCAAGCGTCTACCTGTTGCCGTTATCAATATCGAGCAAAAACGAGCAAAAAAATCGGCCAAGTGCGAGTCGGAATTGCGCACGAAGGTTTCCGTACCATTATCTATAAAAACGGCAAAAAATTACGTTTGTTGTATGGGAGCCCCCTTAAATATTTATTTTATTCTATTTTTTAGTATTTGTTGTTATAGCGGCAACAGAAATACATCATCTGTGAAAATTTCAACTGTCTAACTATCACGGTTCGTGAGATACAGCCTGGTGACAGACGGACGGACGGACAGCGAAGTCTCAGTAATAGGGTTCCGTTTTGCACTTTGGGTACGGAACCCTAAAAAGTGTGTGAGGTTCCTCCCTAGTCCAGCTTTGATGAACCCTATCCACTTCAAGACTAATTCCGAGGGTTAACCATGGAAGCCAAAACCTACAGGAACGGGAAAAGCAGGAAATGGACTGTGCTCCGTGGCGGGTTCTTTGGTAACATTTTTTTTATAAAACGTCGGGAGACAGACAAGCATACGGCCCACTTGATTGAAAGCGGTTACCGTAGCCTGTGAACACTCGTAATATATTAAGTAGTATCACTCGCGCGATGCCTCCTTCCCTGCTAGCACAGCAACTCCTTAGGAGCTTACCGGTGACCTCATACACACGCAGAAACACAACAACCCTTTGTTAATTGGCTGCGGTTTTCTGTGCAGTGGAGGTTCTTCCCCAGACGGGCTGCTTTAATGCGCCCTAACACTCTTAAAAACACCCAGACTGACAGAATGTTCTAAGTCAATCATTTGTGCACACAAATGATTGACTTAGAACATTATGAGACGCTATTTGTCGGGACATTTTGTATTTTATCGGGAATCTGGACATCGTATAAAATGTCGGGACAATCCAGACGAATCCCTACCATTTGGTAAACATAGTGCGATCGCTTTTTGCATGACCGGTTGCATACAAACACGATTACAACAAACAGAAATAACAACAGAGCCCCAATCATTATTAATCATAATCATAATTAGGCGGGCGTTATGCTATATCTGTTTTTCGTACATAGACTGATTTCATAGTATTCAAAAGCGAGTATCTACCTAATAACCTCCTTCTCACCGACCACCGACCATACCAAATTAAGAGAATAGACTGGCAAAGTACTGTGCAAAGAATTAAACAGACTTCCAACGACATAGATGTATAACCGACAGTTTTGAAAGACGTTTCACGCCAATATCTTTAATGCTTAAGTCGAATTTGTAAAAAAATGCAAATTGTCTATGATTGTCCCGAGTACGGTACAATAAGTTATTGTTGTCGAATCATTCTTTTTTCGCTTTAACGGCAGACGCGTCAATATGAGGCATAGTGATTGTAAAGAATGGGTTTTAAAGAAAGGTGGACTGTATTTAATAAATAGGTAAAAGACCAGATATCAGAGTATTTTCTATTTATTTTAGGATATAGGAGTTATAATAAAATAATGCTTACCAAAAGACGAACGATGACAATAAATATAACAGCAGAGAACAAAAGAAAGAATAATACCAGAGATGTCAAAAGTATAAAAAGGTTAAAGCTATCCTCAACAGTGATGGTCTACGGATTTCTACAGTGGAAGGATATTGAACCTCGGAATATTCTAGAAACTAATAAAACATTTACTACGTATGAAGGTAACCCACTAACAAATACGTTGTTTCAGCCAGCGACGTATCAAAAGGTAGACACGTTATATACCAACATTATTGTATTTTAAAATGACGCAACTTGTAGGTACTATATCTACGTACCGTTATTTATTATCATTATCACACTTTGTTCTAACAAAGAGACAAATGATAGGGCATACCTGTCGTTAGAAAGAGATGAATATATCTTGAGACATTGCGGCCAACTGTATGCGAGTTGGGCAATTACCTTACTTTCGTATTGCCATTCTAGAGCGTGTACGACGTATCTATAACTATAAAGACATCTTAGGTTTCAGCGCCAAAATATCTCAACGATTCGAGCCTACAGACTAATATTACTTTAGCCCCGACCCGTAGCGGTGAATTGAGTTACTAAGTAATAACGGTTTCATCGACTCTCCATAGGTTATTTCATTCATGGAATATTCTCACGTTTTTTACGTTAAACGTATAAGGCGATCACAGAAGAGGACTAAGCTACTAAAATGGACTGAGATACTAAAATACATTCTTCTGAGGGGAGATTGAGCTAGTGAATTCTCATCATACGCACGGCCGTACGAGTTATGTCAGATTGCTACTGCCTAAAATCCACCTACGGGTTGCGTTTAGCCGAGAAGCACATCAAGGCTTCAACGCTAGCGATCGCCTCAGGGGAAGAAGATACCTACTTTAGTCCAATTTCCTTATTTTTTTTCGTATATATGTATATCTTCACGCCAGTTCCCTTGCGGGGTAGGCAGAGAGAGCCGAGCGCCATAAGACGCGGTACTTACACACTTCACTCGCTTCTTTCACATTCATAGCTCTCTTCATGCACGCTCGCCGGTTCCTAAGGCTCCTGACATCACCTTCTGTTAAGACACGACCAATTTGGTCACGGTAGGTTAGTCTTGGTCTTCCTCGGCTCCTACATCCGTCTACTTTCGCATTGTATATCTGTTTCGTCATTCTTTCATCTGCGTTCTTTCTACATGTACGAACCATTTTTATTCGTCATTATATTTTTTCCTTTTTCACAAACAACTCATTTTATTACTTCAAACGAGCAACAAAATATAATCTATACCAACTATATAAAGCGAAAAAGTTAGTTTGTTTGTACGCGCTAACCTCTGGAACAATCAGTGGGATTTGAGAAATTGTTTTCGCATTGGATACAGCAATTCTTGAGGAAGGGTGTAAGGTTATTCCAGATCACGATACGATCCTTAAAAGCCGAGAAAAAAAGGAGGTCTGACGGCAGTAACTCCATGTAAAAACCAGTTGAGAATGAAGCTTGCATTGCCAGAGGAACACCTGGCTCGTCAATTATATAACAATTAAATTTTGTTTTTTTTTAATTTGTCGACCATTTGACCATGTTCCTTAAGAGATAGGAACGGTGTTCCTGAACATTCCTATTCTACTTTTTTATGCTGAATCCGAATCGGAAGTCAAAATTCGAATATTCGAAAAAAAAAGCGACAGACACGCACACACACAGACAAACATATAGATTTCATATAGGAACGGCTTTCCTGATCAGTATCTTCGCCAAATCCTTAATCTTAGAAAACGAAATAACGCTAAGAAAAAAAATTATGAATATATTTAATTAAACATTATTAATTAATACATCTCTCTGTCACTTTTATTACAAATAAACTACGCAGTGCGATTATAGGTATATTTATTATATTTATACATATTTATTTATTTTTATTGTTTATATTTATTAATTAATTACGAAACAGACATACAACGCGAAAGTAGAAGGATGAAGGCCAAGACTTACCTACCGTGACCAAATTGATCGTGTTTTATCAGAAGGTGATGTTAGGAGCTTTAGAAACGGCGAACGTCCATAAGTAGAGCTATGAATGTTAAAGAAGCGTGTGAGGTTTATAACGATCGAGTCACGTGGCGCCCAGTTCTCTCTGCCTACCCCGCAAGGGATTTCGCGCGAAGTTATACATAGATATAGGCATATACTTGCCATCCATTCAAGTAAATGCTATGTTCTTATTGGAAAATAAAATATCTATATATTTATTTTATTTATCCTATTTTTAGGTGAAGGACTTAGGTGAATCATGCAATTACGAGTATCTCGTTACTAACAAGCCTGCACGTATTTCACGTGCAGACATCTCGTGTGCGAGATTTCTTATCGTCCACAAATTGTGTTAAGGTTTTTGAAATAGGTACCTACCTACGTATCGTATTACTATAATCATATAATCTAACAAGTCTTACGTAATAAGTGTCAGGGGACTTCTTCCCGCGCTTTTGACGAGTTACATTGTTGTTTTACTTGAATTTTTTACAATTCAGTATAAAATTAGTTTTGTGTGATGTGAATTTCGATAGTATTTTGTAACATAAGTGCTAGTGAAATTATACAGTAATGAAAAAACTCAAATATAACACGTTTATGCACTTTTTGGAAGACGTGAATAAGTTCATCAAGAAAACCTTGTAAAAATCACTATCGTTTTACGGGTGGTATTTAAACTGTTGATTGGGTCGAGGTACTCTCCCCAAGTATTTTTTTCAGCACAGTTCCTGAAGCTGGAACATAGAATTAAGATTTTCAAATGGTTCTAAACTGATGACTGTATGGGCTAGATTCCTTTGCCTTTCCCCTCGGGAATAAAAAAACAAAAAAAAAATAAGTGTTAGGACTGTGCTCACAGAGAAACCCAGATCTTTCTTAGACAAGCTCACACGCCTTTCGAAATATACTTTTTTGGACGTGTATTTCCTCACGATGTTTTCCTTCACCGCCGAGCAAGAGTCACAGTTAAGTACATAAATCTGAAAACACTTTAGTGGTACATGTCAGGATTCGAACCGGGGACGTGGATAGGCAAATTCTATATACACTGGACTGTCACTGGTCTGCTCCTACCGAGAATTATTACACAGCGGAATTAACTCCTAGCCAAGGTTTTCCCAACTACAGCATGAAGATTTCAAAAAAGGCGTGAAGATGTGTTTACGGGGCCACTACGCACGAGTGAAACTCCTGATATTGCAAGTATCCTATAGGCTACGGTGATTGCTTACCATCGGGCACGCCGTTTGTCTTCTTAGTGGTATAAAAATGCATAATTGCGCCTAACGGGTCCGGGGCTTATGATTTAATTTTCTACTTCAATTACTAGGATAACAGAAATGAACAGAACATTTCGCACTGCCTGTTGAACACAAAAAATGTGAGTAGCAAGGTATTTTATCCCCTCACTTTGTATGTATTAGGCCTATAGTAATATACACCACGAAACTTAAACCGCGCGTTAGTGACTAATCACAAGGCACGAATATGCAACGCACGATTACTTCATTATGTTTATGCATTCCTGGTAATTATTGGCTAGAGAGATATTTATAACTTACCTGTGCCCCGCGCTCATCTGTGTGATCAACGGGACATTCATTGGTTTATAAAAACTGAACAAATGTGTTTTAAAATGTCTCTAAAACCCTCTTCAGGCATTTCTTGAAGAATTCCATGTTGTAGTCCCTTGGAAAAACTACGGCTGGGAGCTCATTCCGCAGCTTGAGAGTTCTCGGAAGAAAAAAATTCTCTGGAACCACACGGTACGCGACCATTGCGGTTCCAGCGTGAACTCCCCGCCGTCGGCGAGTGGTGCGGTTATAAAAAGTAGCTGTCGGCACCATTTCAAACAATTCCTCAGAACATAACCCGTTGTAGAATCGGTAGAACACACAAAGGGAGGCAAAATCTCTCCTTAAACTTAAGGGTTTATACCGTCTGTAAGCTTACGATTGTCTATAAGCGTCCATTATTATATCATTTACTAGTTGCTGCCCGTGGCTCCGCCCACGTGGAGTAAAATAACGTAGCCTACGTAGTTAATCCAGATCATAATCTATCTACGTGCCAAATTTCATTCAAATCCGTTCAGCCTTTTAAGCGTGAAAGAGCAACAAACATCCATACATCAGGTCCACACCAGCAATCAGCCTTCTTTGATTATACTCGATCCATCATTTTTTTTTATACAGCGACGGGATGCATACAAGCATACGGCCCACCTGATGTAAAGCGGTTACTGTACCGTATAAACGCTTGCAACACATTAGGTATCACTCGCGCGATGCTACCTCTGCTACTAACACAGCAACTCCTTAGGAGCTTACTGGCGACCTCACTCACGCAGGAACACAACAACTCTGTCTGGTTCTGTGAGGTGGAGGTACTTTCATAGACGGGCTGCTTTGATGCGTCCTACCTCTCTTAAAACATTAAAACTCTTAAGGCCAGGACAAACAGACATGTTCATGCACAAAAATGTTTGTCTTGTGTGGGAATCGAACCCACGAGCGTTGGTGTCAAAGTAGCGTACCAGCGTGTTTCACTGCGCCACCGAGCTCGTAAAAAAAACATTTTTGTTTTTCCCCTTGGGTATGAAACATTTTCTCACCATTAAGTTCCTGAGAAAGCGCTAAGTTGGCAACGGGAGCAACAACGCGCGTAACCACGCTTCATATTAAGTACTACTAATCTATCGAATATTTTGTTTAATTCAAATCATTGAATTGTTTTGTATATGAAATGTATTTGTTTTATAAATCCATTTCTTGGCACCCCCTCCTGTATATCTACACGCCAGGTCCCTTGCGGGGTAGGCAGAGAGAACCGAGCGCCATAAGACGCGCTCTTTAGACACCTTCTTTAGCATTCATAGCTCATTTTATGCACGCTCGCCGGTTCCTAGGGCTCCTGACATCACCTTCCGATAAAACACTAATAATAATAAGCTTAAGGACTTGGCAAAGATATTGATTTTTACATAGAGCGGCTGCCGATAGACCTCCACAACCCAGAGGGGAAATCAGACCTTTCTTGTTAAATAGTTAATAGATTCAGGCGCTGGGAGGAGAGTTTGTAGCATTGACTTGTAGCATGATATTCTTCGATTAACAGCTACAGCGCCTGATGATGCCTCGTGTAGAGGCGAAACACGTGTTGCAGCGACGACCAGTCGTGGCAGCGACGGTGGTGGGTGCATGCGGTTTCTGTTCCAGATGGCGGACGACCGCAGCAGCCGAGGCAGAGACTACCGGAGCAGCCATGGCAGCGTCGGCATGTTGTATCTGCTTACGGTAGTGGGTGGGTGCTGGCCGGCGCTAGGCCTTGGCGGTGGAAGCACACAAAGCAGCCATGCAATTCTCTAAGCGACTCGTAATGGCTGTGTGCGTCGCTGTGATCACAGATGTCACAGCTTTGACATCGTCTACTGCAATCACGGCTTTTTATTTGGTATTCTATAAGGATGTAAGCGTACGCGAGGCTGTTTGCCTTGTAGAATTCCAATTCCAAACGCAGCCTTGCGGCGCTATTGTCGCAAAACCATGAAAAGCGACACTAAGGAATTGCAATTTTGTGTTCAAGGCTATAACAGCCGATGTTTCCAAGGATGTAAGGATGTTTGCTCTTACAGAATTGCATGGCAGGACAGATCAAATTGCATGTAACTTTCTTGATAAGTCATATGTCTTTCGAAACATAATTTGCTCGACGTGCGGGTTTCCTACAATGTTTCTCTTCTCCGCCGCGCAAGTGACATGTACAAATACATATTAATACTAGGGGAGCTGGGCCTGCGGCGCATTGGCAGAGCTGCTTTTGCACAATAAGTAAATAACAGCAAGCTGCGTAAGCAGAGCTGCTAACCCTAACCGGCGATAATGATCGTGGATATCCTTTATTGAGCTAATCGAAATTTAATCTATTTTACGGGAATCTACAATACTTAAGGTACATTCACGTCGAACAATCAGCTCTCTAGCTTCAAAACTGAAGGAGTACTACGTGTAACAGTCGAAAACCGCAAAATTGCAAAAAAGACAATTTTCTCGGTTATATAGCTTCGCTGGCTAACGCAGCTCTGCAAATATAAAAGCATGTTTGTTTGTCCTTCTTTCACATCAAAACGAAGCAACGACGTGCTGTGATTCTTTGTATGGAGATAGTGAGAGAGGAGTATCTCCATACATACACATTTTTTTGTATACAACGTCGGGAGGCATGCAAGCATACGGCCCACCTAATAAAGCGGTTACCGTAGCCTATAAACGCTTGCAATACATTGAGTATCACTCGCGCGATGCCACCTCTGCTGCCAACACAGCAACACCATAGGAGCTTACTGGTGACCTCACTCACACGCAGGAACACAACAATCCTCTAGGGAGTTGTTATTTGGCTGGGGTTTTCTGTGAGGTGGAGGTACTTCCCCAGACGGGCTGCTTCGATGCGCCCTACCTCTCTTAAAACATCCAGACAGTACAAACAGACATGCTCATGCACACAAATGTTTGCCGTGTGTGGGAATCGAACCCACGAGCGTTGGTGTCAAAGCAGCGCAACAGCGTGTTTCACTGCGCCACCGAGCTCGTCATCACATACTTTATATCTCGGTAAAATAGCTCACTCCCATGAAAAACACGATTTGGTGGTGGAACTGGTGTTTACATAAATTCGAAAAGAAGAACTTAGTGGTGGTGGTATCTTCTGATTCGAAATCAGGGTCCCTCGGAGAAGATCGGCCTTTATCCACTGAGCTCTCACTGCTTCTGTTAGATATATAATTGATCTTGAGTCCACTAAGCTCGATAATCATTAAATTCAATGGAAAGATAATTAATTATGATTATGAATCTATAATTGCCCCTAGATAATAATGGCGTCGAATGTTTTTGTTCAGCTGAAACCGCGCCCGACCGCGGTGTCATATAACTGTGCCAAGGCTGCCCTGACTGTGACCGTGATGTGACCTGATGAACCTAATGATATACCTGGCATCTCTATTACATTCATTGTTTGCTATCAATCTTACTGTATAATTTATACATCATCACGACAGGTTCCTTGCACAGAGTAATAAACCACGACGACGAGACGAGCTCGGTGGCTCAGTCGTGAATGACGCGACATTGACACCAACGCTCGTGGGTTCGATTCCCACTTAAGGCAAACATTTGTGTGGATGAACATGTCTGTTTGTCTTTGTTTGGATGTTTTCAGAGAGGTAGGGCGCATCAAAGTAGCAGTCTGGGGAAGTACCTCCACCTCACAGAAAACCGCAGCCAAATAACAACGCCCGAAAGGGTTGTTGTGATCCTGCGTGTGAGTGAGATCACCAGTAAGCTCCCAAGGAGTTGCTGTGTAAGCAGCAGAGGAGGCATCGCGCGAGTGATTAATATATCGCAAGCGTTAATAGGCTACGGTAACCGCATTACATCAGGTGGGCCGTATGCTTGCATACCTACCGACGTAGTATAAAAAAAACTATTCAATGTAACGAGATGTTCGAGGCTTGAAGATTTGTGCAGTAAAGTTTTAAAACGTGCATAACCTAGAAACCGGCCATAACAGCGTTAAGATTATCGTTATCTATCCACCCACTTTGGAACAAGCCCCGCAATGTCACGAAGTTATGATATTATTACATAGTACTTGGTCCATATAACTAGCGACCCACCCGGCTTCTAACGGATATACAGACAGAAAAACTAAATTCAAATTCTCGCTTCCATAAGAAAGCTTTTAAGAGAGGTAGGGCGCATCAAAGCAAGTCTGGGGAAGTACCTCCACCTCACAGAAAACACACAGAAAACTAGAAACCGGCGAGGGTGCATTAAAAGAGCTATGAATGTTAAAGAAGTGAGTGAAGTGTGTAAGGAGGATAAATATGAGTCTCTATAAAATACTATTTTTGACGAGCTCTGTGTCGTTATAAATAGTATTTTATAGAGACTCATATTTATCATACAATTCGTTTAATAATAGTCAAATTTGATAAAAAAAATTGAGAAAAATATACTTAGTCTGGCCATAAATACTGTTACAATTAAAAATAAACAAAATATTACATTTGAATTTGGAATCTGTCATTTTTATACGATTGTTCATTGGGTTTTCTCATTTTGGCGCCAATACATTGTACACTATTTTGCGATATTAAAATGGAATGGGGTGATAAAGAGAACCGAATCGCAGTGATTGCATTACACAAAGTAGGTATGGAGCCAAATGCAATTTTTAAAACTCTCCATACGCTTGGTATTAGTAAAATGTTTGTGTACCGGGCTATTAATAGGTACAATGAGACCTCCTCTGTTCGTGACAGAAAAAGATCTGGCCGTCCACGTAGTGTTCGTACGAAAAAGGTGGTCAAAGCAGTAAGGGAAAGAATTCGAAGAAATCCTGTCCGAAAGCAAAAGATTTTATCTCGGGAGATGAAGGTAGGAGTTAGAATCATGTCGCGTATTTTAAAAGATGACTTAGGACTTGCAGCCTATAAGAGACCTACTGGTCATTTCTTAACTGATAATTTAAAAAAGAATAGGGTGGTAAAATCGAAACAACTAGTGAAGCGGTACGCAAAGGGAGGTCACAGAAAAATTTTGTTTACAGATGAGAAAATTTTTACCATCGATGCAAGTTAGAACAAACAAAATGATAAGGTGTATGCCCACAGTTGTGAAGAAGCGAGCACGCGTATTCCGAGGGTCCAGCGAGGGCATTATCCTTCATCAATCATGGTTTGGCTTGGAGTCTCATATTCAGGCTTAACTGAGGTATTTTTCTGTGGAACAGGTGTGAAAACCAGTGCCGTGGTTTACCAAAATACCGTCCTAACAAACATAGTAGAACCTCTTTCTCAAACAATGTTCAAAAACAGACACTGGATATTCCAACAGGACGCTGCACCAGCTCATAAGGCACGAAGTACTCAAAACTGGTACCGCCCGTGGAATTGACATCATCGGGTATGAAGACTGGCCCTCTTCTAGTCCAGATTTAAACCCACTGGACTACAAGATATGGCAACATTTGGAGGAGGAAGTCTGCGCTAAACCTCATCAGAATTTGGAGTCTCTTCGAGCATCTCTGGTTAAAGCAGCGCCAGAAATAGACATAAATGTGGTGCGTGCTGCGATCGATGACTGGCCACGTCGATTAAGGGCATGTATTCAAAATGGAGGAGGGCATTTCGAATAATGTAAACAAAATTTTATTGTACATTTAATTACCTTTCATTTCATATATAACTTTTCCATAATTATCAAAAAGTGTATCATTAATTACATCAAAAGTTTTTGACAGAACTTATGACCTGACTAGGTAGGTACTTGCTTCCCATTTTTCGTCTTTTCGTATTTACTTGCATCCTTTTTTTCGTGTTTACGTGTTGACTTACTTCCCATTTTTTTGAATTTACGTATTTATTTACTTCCTATTTTTATCTATGCGTATATAATGCTTTCCATTTTTTCTCTTTACGTATTAACTTGCTTTCCATTTTTTTTTTGTCTTTGCTTATCTACTTGCTTCTGATTTTATTGTCCCGTATTTTTCGTTTGTAATTAAAAAAAATAAAGCTACTGTTTTATTTTTTTTATTTATTATCTATTATACCTTTATAACACTGAAACTAATCAATATACGTATACATAGAAAGAATGACGAAACAGATATACTGACGAGCTCGGTGGCTCAGTCGTGAATAACGACTTTGACACCAACGCTCGTTTCGATCCCCACACAAGGCAAACATGTCTGTTTGTCTTGGTCTGGATGTTTTAGGAGAGGTAGGGCGCATCAAAGCAGCCCACCCAGGGACGTACCTCGACCTCACAGGACACTGCAGCCAAATAACAACTCCCTAGAGGGTTGTTGTGTTCCTGCGTGTGACTGAGATTACCAGAAAGCTTCCAAGGAGTTGCTGTGTCAGCAGCAGAGAAGGCATTGCGCGAGTGATAATTAATATATCGCAAGCGTTAATAGACTACGGTACCCGCTTTACACCAGGTGGGCCGTATGCTTGTATTTCTACCGTCGTAGTATAAAAAAAACTCCATACGAGTTTATTGGTAACCTCACTCACTCGCAAAGACATAACAATTATTGGCTTCTTCTTGGCTTTAATTGGCTGCAGATTCCTGTGAGGCAGAGGTACCCCAGGTGAGCATGATCACTGATGGGCTCCACCTATCTTAAAAATTCCCAGAGAAAAGAACATGTGCTGGTTTGGGGGAAACAAACCCACGAGCCATGGTGTTAAAGCCGGTAACCATTTACCAACCCTCCGGGTATTTGTTATTTGGCTGCGGTTTCTGTGAGGTGCAGGTACATCCCCAGGCGAGCTGTATTAATGCACTCTACCTCTCTTAATACACCAAGAGGACTTCTTCCCGCGCTTTTATAATAATAATAATAAATAATAAATATTCTCGGACAAATTACACAGCGCCACCTAGCCCCAAAGTAAGCGAAGCTTGTGTTATGGGTGCTAGACAACTGATAAACATACGTAAATACATTTTTTTTTTTGTAAATACATACTTATTATACATAGAAAATACCCAGACCAAGACAAACAGACATGTTCATGCACACAAATGTTTGTTCTGTGTGGGAATCGAACCCACGAGCGTTGGTGTCAAAGTAGCGTAACAGCGCGTTTCACCACTGCGCCACCGAGCTCGTCGTTTTTGTTTTGTCGTCGTTTTAACGAGTGACATTGTTGTTTTACTTGAAATTTTTACAATTCAGTATAAAATTAGTTTTGTGTGACAATTTCGATAGTATTTTGTAACATAAGTAAGTGCTAGTGAAATTATACAGTAATGAAACAACTCAAATATAACACGTTTATGCACTTTTTGGAAGACGTGAATAAGTTCTTCAAGAAAACCTTGTAAAAATCACTATCGTTTTACGGGTGATATTTAAATTGGGTTGATTGGGTATGTACCCTTCCCAAGTATTCTTTCAGCACAGTTCCTGAAGCTGGAACATAGAATTAAGATTTTCAAATGGTTCTAAAACTGAAAACTTTGACACTGGCATAAAGTAGCAACACTATTGCCATATATGTACAAAAAAAAATACACCAAGACCAAGACAAACAGACATGTACATGCACACAAATGTTTGTCCTGTGTGGGAATCGAACCCACGAGCATTGGTGTCAAAGTAGCGTAACAGCGCATTTCACCGCTGCGCCACCGAGTGCACCGTCAAAGTGCTTGTCATACAATAAAGATTTTTTTCATATTCGTAGGAACAAGGAAGATATGAACTCGCAAGAAGGTGCAACACCATCGAGGTCAAGAAACGGTCTTGGCTCAGTGGTTAGCGTCAGGAAAATAATTGATAATACGAAGGTCTGTCTGTACGTAAACACGGGATGACATAACACGGCCGTACCTACGACTGGTCATAATTTTAAAGGGTTAATTAGAATGCATTGCTTAGGTATATTAACTTGTGTTAGCATAGATTGAAGACCGCATTCGCAATAATGATGTTAGAAACAGACGTGGTCTAAAAGAGAGCGTCGATGTTAAAATAAGAAGAGGCATGCTACGTTGGTTCGGACATGTAGAAAGAATGCAGGAAGAATTACGAAACAGATTTACAACGCAAAAGTGTGGATAGACGATCTGATGTGGTTACCGTAGCCTATGAACGCTGGTAATACATTAAGTATCACTCGCACGATGCCACTTCTGCTGCTCCTTTAGATACAGCAACTCATTAGGAGTCTTAAAAACACCTAGACCAAAACAAACACAAACGTTTGTCTTGAGTTACATTAAGTATCACTCAGACGATGCCAGCTCTGTTCCTCCTTTAGATGCAGCAACTCATTAGGAGTCCTAAAAACAGAACAAATAGATAAACGCACAAATGTTTGTCTTGTGTGGGAATCGAACCCACGAGCATTGGGGTCAAGGTCGCGTTATTTAACCCTGTCGCCACCGAGCTCGTCGAAAATATACATGGAATGGAGCGAACAGAGCCACCGGTTTTGTCTGATTATGTAAATATGTAAGTTTGTTTATGCACCATACGTTTTAATGAGTGAACTGAAAAATGTTTAGCATGCCTTTAAATCAAATAAAAAAAAAAAACGAAATATATTCATCGGAGAAAAGTTACAACTCAGATGTTGGTTGGAGTGTCCCTTTCGGCGATAAATTGCTCGTGGTAGGACACCCCGTTCTGCCATAATGATAGATAGATAGATAGATAAGCCATTTATTTGTATCTCCATGACACACAACAGTAAATATCAGCAGGTAAACAATGAGGAAACACCAAATACAATAGTAATTGTACAATAAATTGTGTGTCGCAGTGATACAAAAAGGCAGCGGCTCAGTGCATTATTTGCTCAAAGAGCAAACCAGTTAGATTCGATGCCAGTTACCCTAATTGCATAATAACTAAATTATGTTACATACAAAATACTTATTTACAATTGTTTTTGTTTAAATGCTAAACTACTGCGTAGGCCTGTGTATTGTTTTGTGTGTATTGCGTTTTATGCGTGCGTGTATGAATACGTTTGTGTTTGGTTGTGTTTGTGATCATTTAAAATTCTTTCATTGCGTGAAAGCTTGGATTGCGTCCTAAACAAAATTTTTGGAATATCCATAACTTTGATGAGATAATTTCCGTATCTAAGTGTATTTTCCTGTTAATGTTGGCTATTAATTCATTGAGGCCCATTATATACTTGTTGCCATAACGCGCATGGCGGAATTCAACCGTCTGGGCCTCAACGGGTTAAAAATTGAAGAGAAGTTTCGAAAAATTGTACAATAAAGTAGGAAAGAAATCCTTAAACCAGGAAAATATTTGAATTAATAAGTAAATGAGTTAATAAGATAAAAGACGTTATTGATTGCCTTCTCAAACGAGAATAAAGTTTTTGTTCGTCCCTGAACTTCAACGCCTAGTGAAAGGGTAGGAGTGTATCATGCAAAACTGCGCCATTGTAACTAAATTATTTCCTTGATGATTTAATTTAATGATTTTTTTAACGATTCCCTAATTTGTTAATTGTGCGGCAAGTTAATTTATGTTTTAATTGTGCCTTTTAATTCTTCTAAAAAAAGTATGTTTATATGCAACTATTTAAACTAAGATTCTTCGTAAAGGATTCCACTAAAGAGAAGCAAAGCGGAGACGAGTCAAGCGAAGACGAACAAAGCATAGAGAAGCAATTCAAGATTCCGCCCATCTTCATTAATATACAACCATCTACGAAAAATATTGAACTAGAAGCTTCTATATTAACTTCCTGTCCTCGAAAAGAAACAATATAAGGCAGAAGCGGACTGACTAATCAGCCCTTCTTTAGTACGCCCTACTACGTTCCGTTCCGATACAGGGTTTTCTTCCAAATACGAAGTCGCTTATGTTCATTATAATAAGTATCATCCACTAGAACGGAGTAAAGAAGAGTAGATAAAATAAATAAATGTTATTGGCTAATTTTCACACAGCGGAGTACTTAACGGGGACGCAAAACGGGACCGTATTGCCTTCAAAACCCACACGGGCGAAATACATACATCATATTTAACTGCGTCACATATTGCATAATTTCCAGGCAAACGAGTTTTATGTCTAAGAAATAAAAATGTTTAAATAAAATTGTATATTTTATACTTTGCAAAAGTCATTATGTGCTTGAAGTAATTGTTACAATGTTATTGAAAATAAATCTATCATGGTTGTATATCTGTCTGCGTTTTGGTCTTTCCTTTTCAAGTTATAAAACGATATGTTTAGATCATTTGTGAAATAAGATTGTCGTCGTCAAAATAATATCAAAGTGCCACAACAATCATTTCAAGTTTAATAGACTTGAAATTATTGCTGTTAGCACGATAGATAAGAATAGAAAAAATCGGCCAAGTGCGAGTCGGACTCGCGCACGAAGGGTTCCATACCATTATCTGTAAAAACGGTAAAAAATCACGTTTGTTGTATGGGAGCCCCCTTAAATATTTGTTTTATTTTAATTTAATTCCTTATTATTAAAGTGAATATACAACTAAATATTCTGTGAATATTTCAAGCGTCTACCTGTTGCCGTTATCAATATCGAGCAAAAATGAGCAAAAAAATCACGTTTGTTGTATGGGAGCCCCTTAAATAATTAATTACTTTATTCTATTTTTTTGGTATTTGTTGTTATAGCGGCAACAGAAATACATCGTCTGTGAAAATTTCAACTGTCTAACTATCACAGTTCATGAGATACAGCCTGGTGACAGACGGACGGACAGACGGACGGACGGACAGCGGAGCCTCAGTAATAGGGTTCCGTTTTACCCTTTGGGTACGGAACCCTAAAAACATTGATTTTTCCTCACACCTTTGACAGTCCTCGTGAGTTAATTTGCCCTAATGGACAGAAATGGATGATGTATGGAGATTTATCGATCTTATTTAAGTGCCATGTAGTAGCCTGATTATAGACGATCAAAACGTACATTATTCAAAAAATTTCTCTATAATGCAAAATATAAAGTTATGGAACCAAAGCATACCCTAACTACTACTTGTAATATGGGTTAAAGCATGAAATTGCCGTTTTATAGTAATAGATATTGTGAATTAATATTACACCTTCATGGTGTGAGATTTTCGAGTGAAACTTTTTTCACATGATACCTATATAGATCCCTAGATTGCTTTTACACAGTTTGTCGAATCTAGATCCCTAGAGTTCTATCGCAAAGGCATAAATAAACTTCCGATTAGATGGCAGCAATGTATAGATAATGAGGGTAAACATTTGATTAAATAAATATGTAGGTAGGGTGCATCAAAGCAGCTCGTCTGGGGAAGTACCTCCGCCTCACAGAAAACCGCAGCCAAACAACAACTTCCCAGAGGGACTCCCTGTTGTGTTCCTGCGTGTGAGTGAGGTCACCAGTAAGCTCCCAAAGAGTTGCTGTGTAAGCAGCAGAGGAGGCATCGCGCGAGTGATAATTAATATATCGCAAGCGTCAATAGGCTACGGTACGCGCTTTACATCAGGTGAGCCGCATGCTTGTATGCCTCCCGACGTAGTATAAAAAAAAACGTTACGTCTTAGGAAAAAACGAGTTTTGATTTTTCAGTACAAATCGGCAATTTCATATTTTAACCTCTAATATTTACGGTCAGAAGTAAAAAGAAGTTCTTGTTCGAAATAACGACACTAAATAGAATTCTATTTTAATATTTTTCTTTATACAACTTTAAACGTATTCAAATGTTAAACGATGTCAGTTGGAGGTGACAGGATGACACATTTTGTAGATTCAATGTTTTTACGCAGCTAGCTTCAAAACGATTTGCTTCAATGGTCATTTGTCAATAAAGACTTAATATATTACGGATTTCAAAGCGTCCTTCTGTAAAAAGTCTGCATATTTTAGCAAATGAGTTATCTTTGTACATCATGGTAAGATTGTCGCCAATTCTTGTCATTCTTCTATGTTATATTTGCATAATTACTAATTTACGTTAATTACGTACATTTACAAAAATTATGTTAACTGTTACATATATTTTGAAGCATACAGTGAACGAAAATGGAAATCATTTTTTAGCTTGTAATTTATATGTTAATGTGCATGCTTTCATTACTTTACATTCCTGCATTTTTTCTATAATTATGGTACATAAGTATTTATTATTTTAATTGTGTTGTGTTAGTATTTACACGTCATTGTATTTTTCATTTCCTTAAGGCTGTTTAAGCCCACATAGAGATGACACATATTTGATGATATTTCAATCTAACAATTTTATTTATACGTACATATCATCTGAAAATAAAAATGTGGTGGAAATGACACATTCCTGTTTCTGACTTCAATAATATCTTTTTTTTTATCGTCTATTGATGGTCATTGTTTCAGCTAATCTCCATAATCTGACGCTGATTCCACTATCGATGAGATCGGTGGCACAGTGGTGAAACTTGCTATTATGTCACTTTGATATCCAGACTCGTGGATTCGATTCCCACACAGGACAAACATTTGCGTGAATGAATATGTAAGTATGTCTTGGTCTAGGTGATTTTAAAGAGAGGTAGGGCGCATCAAAGTAGTCCATCTGGGACAGTACCTCTACCTCACCAAAAACTGCCGCCAAATAACAACTCTCTAGAGGGTTATTGTGTTCCAGCGTGTGAGTGAGGTCTCCAGTGAGGTCCTAAAGAGTTGCTGTGTCAACAGCGGCAGAGGTGGTATCGCGCGAGTTCAACTTGATGTGTATGCTTATATGCCTCACGACGTTGTATAAAAAAAGACTATTATTTTCAACCCAAAAAGATCCTTTTAATTGATGAGCTGACATATCAATGTATAAATACGTAGTAAGTATTAACTAGTTTGTTGCTAATTAAGCCTATGTAGGAGGATTCCACTCACTGGCTTCGCACGCTAGCTTCCACCACAAACAGTTTTGTTATTTATTATATCTCGTGGTCATAATGAGATATGAGGAATCTATTTTTATGATTCCTGGGTAAATTTACGAAGATGTTACTTTGCCCGTTAATTTTCTTTCTGGGTCGAGGAGATCTGACGGCAGTCGCTCCATGTTAAAAATCTGTATCTTCAGCAACGGCTTAGGCAGCGATATTGGTTAGATCCTATGGGTTTGGGAAACGAGATAAAGTTTGGGAGAGGAAGCAGTTACTATATTAGGCTCTATTCGCTTTGCCAAGATTCTTCTTCTTCTTGGATGCTAGTTCGTCCACTATATTTTGTTCCAGTTGACTTCAAAATTTAACATCTCTTAAGATCTATATGTAATTCAAGAATTTCAATGCTCTTGGCGATCGTAGAAGCGGTTTCCGTAATTGTGAATCTGCACTAAATAGACAGTTTCTTCGCGACAAACGCGTAGATGTATGTCTAGATGTTGAATTAGATTAGCAGTAGAGCAAAGAATGCAATATAATAAATATTCCCAGTGCTTTTGTTTGTTTGTTTGTATAATCTTTATTGTACTACAAGGAAAAACAAAATACAGATAAAAAATATTGTTTGTACAATGGCGGACTTATTCCATCCGGGATCTATTCCAGTCAACCATAGAATACCTGATAGGAAATGTCAATTTATTGAAGTAGGTATGAGCACAAAGTCATTCACACTATATTAATAAACAAACAAAACAATATCTGTTACACATATAGATAAACGCAAACTTATACAAATATCATACATACAAATACTAACATATCCATCTTCACATACATACATACAATACACATAAATACCAGTACATATACATATCAGATACTAGTAGACAATTAGCTCAAATTTTCAGGTGCATCAAACCAGAGCTTAAACAATTTTAACTTAAAAGATTGGACAGACTGGGCCATTTTCACATCACCCGGAAGTGAATTCCAAAGACGTGTCGCCTACACTGTAAAAGATTTCGCATAAGAATGACAATTGTATAATGGAATATCCAATATCAGACTTTTGCTAGGACGTAAGTGATCATCTCGTACACGGAACTCAAATCTCTCCGAGAGGTAATTTGGAGCTGAGGGATTAAATAGAACCTGAAAAAGCAACGTGAGAATGTGCATATTTCTGCGATTCTGATAGGTAGTAAATTTATGTGATCAAACTTTCGCAGACCGAAGACATATCTGATGCACATATTTTGAATGCGTTCTAATTTAATAAGTAGGTCTTCAGTAGGATCTAAATATGCAACATCCGCATAGTCAAGGATAAGGAGAAGTAGAGAGCGAACAAGCTAAGCTTTTGTACCCAGAGGAAGAAAATACTGGAGGCGTTTTAATGAATGGAGCGATGCAATAATTTTTCGACTGACTTCACCGATTTGAGGGGCCCAGGATAGAGTTTGGTCAATGGTAATGCATTCAGTGGGTGCCAAAGGAATGATGTTCCCATCAAGGACTATATTTGGGCATACCACGCTTTACAGCTTTGATATGTAGTATGGACTGCCTACAATAATGGCCTGAGACTTTATTGCGTTTATATTCAACCCGTAATTATTGGTCCACTTACCAATGATGGATAGGTCGTTATTGATATTAGCAATACCCGAATCAATGTCATCAAGTGAAGCAGATGCGTAAATTTGAAGATCATCGGCATATAAGTGATAAGAAGAAGAAAGAGACGTTACAATGCCCTTGATGAAGAAGGAGAACAGAATAGGTGAAAGCACTTCCCCCTGAGGAACACCACCCTTGAGTGCTTTATTCGTACAGCAGTGAATGCCATCAATTTCTGCATGTCATAACGTATCAGAAAGAGCGTCGAGTATCATACCAAGTTTTGCGAATATGCCGGCATTGACGGCCGTGTTGAACGGAGCAATGTGTCAAATCAATGTAAGCTTTAATGCGTCTGTTGAACAAAATGCCGGTAACATATTTGCATAAACTTTTGTACAGTCCGTATTAAATACCGATGTTAGAACCTATCGAATGCTTTCGCCAAACCTAGCCTAACAGGCAATGGCTCTTCTTAACTCACGATTTCCGATAATGATGTGCAACATACACTAGAATATCGCGAGTCGAAAGACTGGCAAAATCCGTATTGAAGATCGCTGAATAAGTCATAAAAAACCTGAAACATGTTTGTCACCCACTCTATTACTTTCTAGAAGAATTTCTATTTCTTCTTAGAAGAGAGGTGATAGTGAGACGCCTATACTTTGACGTTTACTAAGATTAGTTAACGTGTCCGCCATAGGAAACAGTACATTACAACAAATTAACAAAAAAAGTAATTACAAATTAAATCAGCACTTATGTTACATAATTTGTTCGTTAAAATATTGGTATGTCATATTGTAAGCACCTCTTTAACTGATTCACGCACATAATGACACATTTATAGTGTTTTTTTAGAACAACGTCGGGAGGCATACAAACATAGGGCCCACCTGATGTAAATTGATTACCGTAGCCTATGAACGTTACATTAGCTATCACCTGCTTCGATGCGCCCGACCTCTCTTAAAATCACCCAGACCAAGACAAACAGATGTGTTGATGCACACAAATATTTGTCCTGTGTGTGAATCGAACCCACGAGTTTTGTTGCCAAAGCAGCCCCATTGGCCACTACGCCACCGAACTCGTCGAATGTCGTCAAAAATTGTCAAAATTTTTAACGTTTACGTTGTTATAGTAATAACAACGTAAACGTAATTTATACAAATATTTGCTTAGAGTCAGACAAGATGACTCTAGTCTCTCGGTCTCAAGACTCAGTCTTAGGTATCAATTTCATATGAATTAATTAAGTTATTTATTATATTATTATATTCCTGGCTCACTTTCGTATATCGACATTCCACTCGTAGATCGTTACGGATATTGACCCGTTGTAATCGAATACAATGTGGATTGCAGTTTAGTACGGTACTATTAACAACTGTATTACATTGCATGGCTGCCAAAGGGAAATATAAATAATTCTCTACGTGGCCGGTACACTTTTGAATCCACAGTTATTGGATCCGCGTGGAGTGCAAGTGTTAACTGATACATGGCAACCTTACACTTCTTTCTCTTGACCCATTTCCTAATCTAATTGGATTGGCGGGCTCCGCTACCTAAGTTTGAAGATTTGGCGAAGATTCTGATTTTGACATGGAGCGACTACTATCAGACCTCCACAACTCAGATGGAAAACCAGATATTTCTTAGGTAAGGTCACGTCTATCGAAATATAATTTCTTAGATGTGCGTGTTTCAACACTATGTTTTCAATCACCTCCGAGCAAGTGATAATTACAAATATGTAAATAAATCCGAAATCACGAATTTAGTGGTACATGCCAGTTCATATATACATAATTAACAACATAACTACATCTATATGTATGTATGTATGTATGTATACTTCACGCCAGGTCCCTTACTAGCAGGGTAAGCAGGGACAACCGAGCGCCACAAGGTCTATTCCACTATGATCACTTGGGTGATATCACCTGGATCATCAAAGGCGACTCTTTGACTCTTTAGTGTACTTTGATCAGCCTCGAATATAATCACCCGGTATCCTAAAATCATCTTTAAGGTGTGAAATGTGACCCCCACAGAAACGAACTGCTGCCAGAAAAGTAGGCTAGGCTATAACTGCGACCCCAACAACGCGCGAGTCGAGCGAGCGAAGCGAGCGTGCCGCGGCAGCAGCCGGCGAAGCGGCAGAAACGAAATGTAATTTTAAAATGTTGAATTCACATAACCAAAAGGGACACATGAGACCTTGTTTCGCATTTTACGGTTACATGTTACAGTATTTTAATTTTTTTAAAAGTTGCGTTAGAGATATTTTTTGAAGGTGATTTTAGGATCTCCAAAATAATAATTTTATTTGCAATTTGATCTAACCTGCTTTGTATGCTTCCGCCACCAATTAGTTCATACGGCCTAGCGCCGACCGGCACCGGCGGCATAGTTTCATTGTTGTCGCCTATTAACACCCGGGTGATCAAAGAACACTAAAGAGTCAAAGAGTCGCCTTTGATGATCCAGGTTATATCACCCAAGTGATCATAGTGGAATAGACACGCAAGACGCAGTGGTTACACACCTCACTCGCTTCTTTAACATTCGTGGCTCTTTAGGCCACAATGAAGCGACTCGTCTGAGGAAATTCCTCCAACCCACAGAAGACCGTACCCAAATAACAACTCCATGAAAGACTATTGTGTTGTTGCGAATGAGATTTTCCCTAACAACCAGTTAGTTATTGAGGAGTTTCTGTGTTAGAAACGGAAATGGTAACATACAAGCAATACTTTGTATTGCAAGCGATCATAGGCATTCTCTTTAAATGTAAAGAGAATGCCTCACCTCAAACATACTGCGCGACTCATGAGGTGTGCAGTATGTTTGTCTACCTTTTTTTATACCACGTTGGAAAGCATACAAGCATACGGCCCCGCCTGTTGTAAAGCGGTTACCGTAGCCTATGAACGCTTGCAATACAATTAATATAATTAAGTATCACTCGCGCGATGCCGCCACTGCCCACAGCAACTCCATAGGAGCTTACTGGTGACCTGCAGGAACACAACAACCCAACAACAGGGAGTTATTTGGCAGCGGTTTTCTGTTAGGTGGAGGTACTTCCTCCGACGGGCTTGCTTGATGTGCGCTACCTCTACGTTACATAAAAAAAGTTAGTCAACCGTTGATGTTTGTTGTTTGATGAAATTCCACATTTGATCTGTCTTATATCATTTTGACAGTGATACTTGTTGCGACAGTAGACCGCTCATAATCAGGTTCAAGAATCATTTGCACAGTTTATTACTTGACGGGCTCGGTGGCGGAGTACCACTTAGTTTAACGTCATGGGTTTGATTCCCACACAGAACAAACATTTGTATGCTTGTCTTGGTGTTATTAAGAGAGGTAGGGCACATCAAATAACAACTACGTGGAGGCTTGTTGTGTTCCTGCGAGGTTACCAGTCAGCTTCTAAGGAGTTTGTTGGGAACAAACGATAACCACTTCGCATTAGGTAGGTTATCCACTTCTATCTGTATGCTTCCCGACGTTGTATAAAAAAAACTTGATAATCACAAAATACGGACATAAAGCACTCTCCTTTTTTAAAGTAGGTTACAAACATTACAGAATCATTAAAATATTAGTTTATGGATTGAACAATCACATAGATTAAGAATCAGACGAACGAACTCGAAACCGCAGATAGAAGAAAGATCATCCTACTTACAAATAGATATACATGGAATGTAAATTGTAAAAAAATATATATGTATAAGTATGTTTTTTACAATGACAGAAACGTTGTAGAATATATATATATATATATATATATATATATATATATATATATATATATATTAATCATCTTGCGAGTAGAAAGTCAGGACTGAATAGAATAAAAACTTAGACTGGTCTACAGAATCTTAAGATCGTGTATCCTTGAAAACTGCATACCTGGAGCCACGCTTAATTTTGCAGACCCCAGCTTTTTTTACATATCGTCCTGCCAGGTCCCTTGCGGGGTAAGCAGAGAGAAGACGGCTAGAAGACGCGGTCCTTACGCACTCACTTGTCAGGAGCCCTAGGAACCGGCGAGAGTGCCTAAAAAGATCTGCGAACGTTAAAGAGTATCGAAACGAACTAGGAATCTCAGCTATTTTCTAAATAATTATTACATATTTAAAAATAAATACATGTAAATAATCTGTACCTCTCTTTCATTATTTATGAAAATTAAATTAGAATCCGAAAACCCTATTTTCGCATACCTATCTACTAAAAAAAAATGACACACAATAAATAATTTCTCCTGCAACGCCTATAAAACATAAATTATCTTCTGCGAATTTCAGAACAGTTCCCCTACCTGCTCATAGCTATATACCTCTACGCTTTTGATTCAAATTCCCTATGATATCCCCGCATGACTATCAAATGACCCTGGATATGAGAACTATAATAATTAGATAATGTTTGTCATATTAGCGTACTGTCAAGTTAAACCCTTCTGATTCTGAGAAAGTTGTGATCTGAGATACCAAGCAAGGCTGCAAAAAAGTTGAAATTACTTATTTTCCACAATAAGTTTACCAAAAAATTTGCAATCAATCATATCAGCCTAAAGTATTTTTAATTGACGATTGTTTATTTTTAAGATAGGTCAATAAACAGCTATCATAAAAATAAACAATCATAAATTACAAATAGTGTAGTTATTGAAAAATATTATATTTATTTATAGTTTAATATAATAATAAACCTTGTCGCAATTAACCAATACCTATAGAGAAGTTGGTGATTTATTCAATTTTACTTTTAATTTATATATTCAAATAATATTATTACATTTGTCTTCGTCACATTTTCAAATTACTGATTCAAAAATAACCGAATTTCTCAATTTGGCTACACTTTTTTTTGCAAGGGAGGGTATCTCTTAGCGTAATAGTATAATGCCACGAAGAAATGTACGAATAACTTCAATAAAACCATAGGTACGGAAAAAACTCACCTGTGTGTATTGCAAAAAAAAAACAAAAAACACCAATATATTCAATTTATCAAAACACAGATTCAAAAATCCCGCCAAATTTTACGCGCGAAATTCAAACGATCACAAGGAATTCAATTCAAACATTTCACAATTCGAATTTTAATTCGCTTATAGACTATTGTCTAGTATTCTTAATTTACGTCCTGTGTACAGCCTCTATTTTTTTTTAATTTATTAGGCTGTATCAGAAACGCGGGTGAAACACGGGCGCGTGCGCTATGGTGGAGTGCGCGTCGGTTACTGCACAGCCTAGACCCCTTGCCAACCTTGAAAGCTACTGAAATGAAAGTCCCGCCCGCCTAACGCATTCTTTAGAATAATTAGATCAACTTTGTAATGGTATACTGTCCTTAGTTTTTCCTTTGTCGTCGTTTTATCATAAAAACTAAACTTATGGTAATCGAACTTGCATTGAAAACTCAAATTTTGTTCAAGATAGGCTTTAATTTGAAGACTCTTTTTTTATGCAGGTTTCGGTGATTTTTTTATTGCAGCAGTGATACGCGCTGTTACGTTACTTTGACACCAACGCTCGTAGGTTCGATTCCCACACAGGACTGTGTGCAGGAATATGTCGGTTTGTATTTTCTGGTTATTTTCAAGATAGGTAAGGGTAGGGTGCGTCTAAGCAGTCCATCTGGGGAAGTGCCTCCACTTCACTGAAAACCGCAGCCAAATTTATTGTGTTCCTGCGTGTGAGTAAGGCCACCAGTAAGCTCGTAAGGAATTGCTGTGTTAGCAGTAGAGGAGGCATCGCGCGAGTAATACTTAATGCATTGCAAGCGTTTATAGGCGGCAGCGACCGCTTTATATCAGGTGGGCCGTATGCTTGTACCTATGACTTCCAAAGTTCTATAAAAAAAAATGAAATTTGATCTAATTTGCTTTGTATGTACATCTTGTAGCATGTACACAGCCTGAGGATGCTTCATGGAGAGGCGAAACATGTGTCGCAGAGACGACCGGAGCAGCCACGGCAGCGACGGCATGTTGCCTCTATTAACGGTGGTGGTTTAGTGCCGGCCGGCGCTAGTTCGCATGAATTAATTGGTAGCGAAAGCATACAAAGCAGGTTAGATCAAATTGCAAGTTCTCTAGTACCCAAATGAAAAGAGTGCGTGTATCAATGGGCAGGTTATCGTTACTTTAATGAAATTCAGATTGTTTTTAATTAATTAGGATCTCTCCACTAACAATACAATATACCTACGTGTAAGTTTGACTGTGTATGGCATACTGTAGAGAGAGATCCTAACCAAACACGCAGATTAAGCACCGTCGACCGCAGCCAATCTATGGACGGGTTTTTCTATCTCAAGTTTCTCCGTACTCGGAGGGCACGTTCAGCCGTCGGTCCCGGCTATTGTCGATAGATGACAGTCGTTAAGCTAAGTCAGCTGCCCTCGGGCGGTTTGAAAACGCTGGCCTCCGCCAATCCGCATTTGAGCAGCGTGGTGGAGTACGCTCTAAACCCCTTCGGTTGAAGGGACGTCCGTATCCCCGCAGTGGGATGAGTAAGGGTTGACGTGGTGTGGTGGTGATGGTATACTGTATACGTTCCGGCAGCGTTAGTTTACTACTAAATTACTTATATGTTGACCAATTTAACTTAGTCATAAAATACATTTCTTCGCGTAACGGATTTTTATTATTGCAACGTAACAGCCTCTCATTGCGCGCCTAAACAAGATTCTTTTAAAAAAAATACTATATATTAATTAACCTATAATTATATTATTAATTAAATTTTAAAAATAGACTCATTTTGTAAAAAGAGTGATACTCATAAAATAAATACTAGATATAAGCATAATCTTGTGTTACATCCAAGCCGTCTCCACAAAATAAGTAATTATTTTATGGGGCAATGTATACGGTTCTTCAAACTTCCCAGCAATATAAGAGAATTGTCAATAAACAAATTTAAAACTACTATTAAAGCCAAATTATGTAGCAGGCCATATTATAAAGTATCTGACTATATTAATGATAAAAATGCCTGGAATTGAGTGGATCCAATTATAATGTAATTAATAAATTATATAAATTTGTTTGGATACCAAAAGAGGGATGCCTGAGTTTTTTTGGCAGTGTTTTTATCAGTGCTCACCTAGTCATGAACTGCACGGTAGGGAAAAAAATTGTGACGATTCCAAACAAATGTAGCCATTTTTACGGAATACAAAAATTTTGAAGGCTAGGTGGCGCTACGTAATTTGCCGGAAGATATTTATCTTTTTATTTCTTAGATCCGAATAAAATGATTTCGACAAAGCAATATAAAATTGTTATGTCCTTGTACAGAAGGAGAAATTGATTCGCCGTTCGCCCACACAATTCCAGGAAGCGAGGGAAGGGTGGATTCAATCAAGTATAATGGGCAAAAACTGACTTCCTAAAATAGAAACGAGAGCTACCGGACAGTTTAGAGTGTTTCAATCTTTGTATCTTAGGCAACGTTATTATTGAGGTTCATGCGGCGAACTACAAAGTGAAAAATTTGCAGCTGAAACGAAATCTATTGTATATAAAAGTGACTTGACAAAGCCCTTTAACCCCCACTGCTAACTAGGGATATCAATCCGCAGTTTAGGTATACGTTCGGCCGCAGCGCCTGCCGGGCAGGCGTGTGGCAAAAGGTTGCCGCACTTTCGGCTTTCGGCTCGTATTCTAGCAAGATAATAATTAATTAACCTTCTTTTCTGTGATTATAACAATGACTTATAAACGATCTATCAGTATAAAAGATACTGTAGTGTTTACGAGTGCCAAAATAAATGGAAGAACAATGAATCGATTTTTTTTTATTCATGACGATATTGAATTTCTATTCTTCCTCTCTATCTATCCTAGACGTAAGCATAATCTTGTGTTACATGCAAGCCGTCTCCACAAAATAAGTAATTCTTTTATGGGGCAATGTATACGGTTCTATAACAAACTTCCCAGCAATATAAGAGAATTGTCAATAAACAAATTTAAAACTACCATTAAAGCCAAATTGTGTAGCAGGGCATATTATAAAGTATCTGACTATATTAATGATAAAAATGCCTGGGATTGAGTCGATCCAATTATAATGTAAATAATTAATTATGTAAATTTGTTTGGATACCAAAAGAGGGATGCCTGAGTTTTTTGGCAGTATTTTTATCAGTGCTCACCTAGTCATGAACTGCACGGTAGGGAAAAAAAATGTGACGATTCCAAACAAATGTAGCCATTTTTACGGAATAAAAAGATTTTGACTTTGACTATTTGGTTGTATTTAAATCATCACGTACCTAAATACTCTGTAAATGTAGTAGGTTCATAATGAGAACGAGATTGTTATACATAGGTAAGCATTTATATAGGTAATGCTTACCTATGTATAACAATCTCGTTCTCATATAGGTAAGGACGTCTAAAGGAATGAATAGTTGTGCGAACTAAGTAGGTACTTACTATTAATTGGTAGCCTAGGTGTTTAATATCTACATTTTCGTATTGCTCACAAATAAAATGACATTAGTTTCTGATGGAATACTGTTTTGCTTACTTAAAAAATAAACTCTCTGTTTAAAACAAATTACAATTATCGGTTGGCGCCGCACCGAAGCGCGTTGAATGGCGGCGGCCGGTGGTTCTCTTTGCTCCTCTAAATTCCTACCTTACTCCTAAATAGTTGCGTATATTTGAGTTAATGATAAAATTCTAATCGGTTGATCAGAAACAATCTTTGGGACAAACATGTTTTTGTTTTACCACTACAAAAATCTGTAGTTAAGGACGTAGCCGGAAGACAAGTAGCTTATTATGTGATTTAACTTACTTATTAAAGAAAGTTCATTGAATTAACACAGACTACCTATTATCTTTATTCATTTATATTAATATATTTCTAAATATATCGGCGAGTGGGATCCCTGCGCTAATGTTGCCATATCGGTATCGAATCAGCGGTGCCTAACGGAATATGAACGCTCCAGTCAAACGAAAAGTTTCAATTTCGCGCGTAAGCAGATGTGGGTCGTAAGGGTAGGCTAATTTTTGTACCTAAACTTGATGTTTGTTCGAGAATCAGCCTTCTATACACTAGTACTAGTAGTTATTCTGTGCTAATAGACAGATAGAAAAAGTGTATTAAAAAATATTCATCGGCTCCTAGCCTAGCCTAGCCTGTAATACCATAACGAATGGCGGTCCCAACAGTCCCAAGCGATCGCTGTTCGTGGCTGATGTATAATACAATAGTTTGACTTTCATGGTGATCTCACTCACTCGCAGGAACACAATAACGTATCAGAATTTTTTATTCAGTTCAGGTCTTCCGTCTTTTGCACGTCTACTGCTCTTTATGTCTATCCACTCTTTCGCCAGAACATCATTTGATATTCAGTAGGATACACCATGCGCAGCTGAAGATATTCATGGGGTCAAGATGACCGTGACCCCCATTATATATTAGAATTTTCTTAAACAGGTCTTATTGGAAAATGGATAGGAAATCGAATGGTATCACTATCAGAGTTGCCATCATCTTCCACAACATTCCCTTGCTTCGCCGACCCCGATTATATAATAAGTTGCCTAAAACAGTTCTGTCCTTTCCTGGCAACGTGTTCAAAAAGCTTGTCAATAATACTCTCTGTGAAAAGGCTTATTATAGAATTGATAAATATGTAACTGGCAAGGATGTCTGGAAATATTCAGCATAGACAATCTTTTCTTAATGATCTTTACTTTTACCATTTGACATAAATTATTGTACCATTTTTTTGTTACATTTTTCATTTCATTACAGACTTTGTCCAAAAACAGACTTTGTTCAAAAGTCGTCTGCGTGGGTATCTTTGTTTCACCTATTTCTACCGCCAAGCAGCTATATTTATATAGCTGTGTTCCGGTTTGAAGGGTGAGATATGGCAGAGAAATTACTGGGTACTGGGACGAAACAGCCTTAGGTCACAAGACTGGCAGCGCGCGAGTTACATCCCCGTGGTGTTGCGAGCGTCAATAGGTTGCGGTGATCGCTTACCAACTAATGCGGGCATGCGGTCATGCCAAGCATTGACAAGCATGCGGTCAATCGAGTATAATAAAAAAAATGACAATTTGAACAGAGGTCCATATTTGCAAGCTTCTTTCGGCATTTCTTCTTCGCCAATAGTCATTTCAGAAACGCTGTTAGCAGGTTAAAAAATCGGCCAAGTGCGAGTCGGACTCACGCACGAAGGGTTCCGTATCATTATCTATAAAAACAGCAAAAAAATCACGTTTGGTGTATGGGAGCCCCCTTAAATATTTATTTTATTCTATTTTTTAGTATTTGCTGTTATAGCGGCAACAGAAATACATCATCTGTGAAAATTTCAACTGTCTAACTATCACGGTTCAAGAGATACAGCCTGGTGACAGACGGACGGACGGACGGACGGACAGCGGAGCCTCAGTAATAGGGTTCCGTTTTACCCTTTGGGTACGGAACCCTAAAAAGAATAATAGTAACATAAGAGAATTGAATCATCATCACCATCATCTGGGTGTTAATTGCAGTCGCGTCTTATGCTATCGCTTCAGAGCCCAGGGTCCGATTGAATAAGATACAATAAAATTAGGTTTCAAAAAATTTAAGACGTGCCTGCATGTTTTATCCTTTTTCTTTATCTCATTTGGATACTTGATCCGAATCGCGAATGCCTGCGGCAAATTCTGCTCGAAGGCAGAGTACCGTATCCTTTCCGTAGCTTGAAGACGTCTGCCAATGCTGCTGTAAGGTCCTTGGATATGTAACGGGAGTGTAATACATATTCTGTGAAAATCTCAAGTGTTTACCTATGCAGCCATGTGACAGATGGATGGACAACCGAACAGGCAAATAGCTCGGTAGCGTTTTGTTAACACCGCATTGACACCAACGCTCGTGGGTTCGATACCCAATACTAACATTTGTATGCATTAACGTAACTGTTTGTTTTGGTCCGTTTGTTTTTAAGAGAGCTAGGGCAACGCAGTCCCTTTTGAGAAGTAATTCGACCTCACAGAAACCCGCAGCCAAATAACAATTCCCCGTTACTAGCGTAGGTGGCATCGCGCGATTGACACTTAATGTGTTGAAAGCGTCATAGTCTACGGTAACCTCTTTAACTCCCCGACATTGTATAAATAAAGGCTCCGCAGTGCCATTGGCAATTCTTGACTATATTTTTTTTATACAACGTCAGGAGGCATTCAAGCATATGCTCCACCTGATGTAAAGTGGCTTTCGTAGCCTATGAACTCTGGTAATGCATTACGTGTCAGTGGCGCGATGCCACCTCTCCTGCTAACAGCAACTATTTATGAGCTTACTGGCGTATTTTACAATTATAGTGGTGTATTGTTTACATGAATATTTCATTATTTTAATAAAAACATTTTTCTAGTATGATCAATATACTTAGTCTGCCCATAAATACTGTTACAATTAAAAATAAACAAAATATTACATTTGAATTTGGAATCTGTCATTTTTATACGATTGTTCATTGAGTTTTCTCATTTTGGCGCCAATACATTGTACAATATTTTGCGATATTAAAATGGAGTGGGGTGATAAAGATAACCGAATCGCTGTGATTGCATTACACAAAGTAGGTATGGAGCCAAATGCAACTTGTAAAACTCTCCATACGCTTGGTATTAGTAAAATTTTTGTGTACCGGGCTATTAATAGGTACAATGAGACCTCCTCTGTTTGTGACAGAAAAAGATCTGGCCGTCCACGTAGTATTCGTACGAAAAAGGTGGACAAAGCAGTAAGGGAAAGAATTCGAAGAAATCCTGTCCGAAAGCAAAAGATTTTATCTCGGGAGATGAAGATAGCACCTAGAACCATGTCGCGTATTTTAAAAGATGACTTAGGACTTGCAGCCTATAAGAGACGTACTGGTTATTTCTCAACTGATAATTTAAAAAAGAATAGGGTGGTAAAATTTTCTTTGTTATTCCTTTTTTATTTATTCCTTTGTTATTCCTCTACCTAAAAATTCCCATCCGCGTTCATTCTCTGACTATCGACCCATTTCCATCCTCCCATTTCTTTCTAAAGTCTTTGAACGCTTAATTCAACAACAACTAAGTACTTTCCTTCACAATAACAGTATCCTTAATCCTTTACAATCTGGTTTCCGTCCCGGTCATAGCACGACTACTGCCCTTTTGAAAGTCTTAGATGACATTCGTTTTGCCATGGATCATTCGCATCTAATGGTTTTGGTTCTTCTTGATTTCAGCAATGCTTTTAACACTGTTGATTTTGATATACTGCTGATGCAGCTGCGTTCTCTCAACATATCTCCAACAGTAATTGAGTGGTTTCGATCTTACCTGTTCGGGCGTCGGCAGTGTGTGCGTATTGACGATTCATACTCCTCTTGGAGTGCGCTAACGGCTGGCGTTCCGCAAGGTGGCGTTTTATCTCCACTATTATTCGCGTTATTTATTAACTCCATCACTTCCAACCTTCGCTCCTCCTACCATCTGTATGCAGACGACTTACAAATTTATACGCATGGTCCATTTACATCAATTTTAGACGTCATTTCTACAGTCAACGATGATCTTTCTCGTATACTGGAATGGAGCAATTCTCATGGTCTCGTTGTAAATCCAACCAAGTCGCAGGCGATCGCAATTGGTAGTCCTCGCCAAATTACTAAGCTTGACTGGTCTAATTTGCAGTCAGTAAACTTTAATGGTACCGATATACCTTTTACGGATACTGTAAAAAATCTTGGGGTCATATTTGATAAAACTTTATCTTGGTCACCACAAATGGCAAGTGTTAGTAGGAAGCTGTTTGCTTCTGTTAGTTCCCTCAGAAGATTGCAAAATTTTCTTCCAATTGATACTAAAATTACGCTCGCACAATCCTTGCTCCTTCCCATTCTCGATTACGCTGACTCCTGTTATATTAATATTACCGAACAGCAATTAGATAAGCTTGAGCGTCTTCAAAATCTTTGTATTCGGTTCATATTTGGACTCCGCAAATATGACCATGTCTCTGAATTTCGCTCTCGCCTCAAGTGGCTTCCCATTCGACTTCGCCGTAATCTACATATCCTGTCTCTCCTTTACTCTATTCTTTTTAGTCCCTCTTCTCCTGTATATTTGAAGGAACGTTTCTCATTCCACAGTGGAACTCAGGGACGTACTATTCGCAATGCTCTTGCCTTCCGTCTTAAAACGCCATCACACTCAACCCAGTATTACTCGAAATCTTTTTCGGTGCGAGCTATGCAGCTCTGGAATGCTCTGCCATTAACAATTCGAAATGCAGAAAGTATATTCAGTTTTAAAGATCGAGTTAGTGCACACTATCTTTCCTTCATCCTGTTTTAATTTCGTTCTTTTGTTAATCTGGTTGTCACTGCTGTATAACTTTGTTAAGTGAATTAATATATAAGTATCTATCGTCATTATTGTTTTGATTATTAACAATTAATCCTCTTTTATGTTTTCTACTTTATACTGCGCCACCTATCTGCCTGAATTTTTCTTTTGTTTTCCTCTACCCTAAGGTTGTCTGGAAGAGATTGCTATGCGATAAGACCGCCTTTTGTACATTAATTATAAGTTAATTTCATGTATTTTACTGTTTCGTGTGGTGCAATAAAGAATATTGTATTGTATTGTATTGTAAAATCGAACCAAGCGGTAGCGGTAGAATATTGGGAAAAGTTTCGTTTCTTAATAAAATTCCTCAAAGAAAATATCCCCGGTCACAATTAGGCGGGTCGTTACTGTATCGATGGTTTTCCCAGACTAATCTAAAACTCATTAGCTGGGTATATTGACTAGTTAATTATCTAGGAATCAATTAATTTCTTACGTAGTTTATGACTGCGGAATCTTTATCAGTCTGACAAACATTCCAGCTGGAGCGTTTAAAATAGATTGACGTGATGATTTTTATGAAACCTTCTGACCAGCTCGGTGGCGCAGCGGTTAATAACGGAACTTGGACATTGACGGTCGTGGGTGGATTCTCACACAGGACAAGCATTTCTCTGCATGAATATGCCTCTTTGTCAGCAGCAGTTTAAGAGTCTCTTCTTCTTTGTTTCCTTTTGATTGTGGGTGTGTGCGTGTTATCATATCCAAATAAATATTTCTTTCCTTCCATTGGTTATACTAGTGTGTGTTATTACGTAATTAAGTACCAAAATTTAATTACTTTTAAATATATTTCTGGGAATATCTATGCGTTTTTTAACGACGTACATAATTATGTCTCATTATAGGTACTTTTCGGAATTCGATTGGTTTTCGAAACCTAATTAAAGTTTTGTTGGGGGGAAAATCGTCTTGATGAATGGATATTTGTAGGCGTATTCGAATTTTTATTTATATACAACGTCGGGAGGCGTACGGCACACCTGATGTAAAGCAGTTACCGTAGCCTATGAACGCTTGTAATGTATTAAGTAACACTCGCGCGCTGCCTGCTCTGCTGCTAACACAGCAACTCCTTAGGAGGTTACTGGTGACCTCACTCGCACGCAGGAACGCTACAACCCTCTAGGGAGTTGTTGTTTTGGCTGCTGTTTTCTGTGAGGTGGAGTTACTTCGCCAGACGGGCTGTTTTGATGCGCCCTTCTTAAAAACCTCTCTTAAAAACACCCAGACCAAGGCTAACAGACATGTTCATGCACACAAATGTTTGTCCTGTCTGGGAATCGAAGCCACGAGCGTTGGTATCAAAGTAACAGCGCGTTTCACTACTGCGCCACCGAGATCGTCACTACGTCGGGAGGCTGCAAGCAACAGCACACCTAGTATAAAGCAGTTACCGTATTCTATGAACTCTTGGAAAACAAGAAGAATCGCTAGCACGTTGTTACATTTTCTGCCAACACAGCAACTTTTAAGGAACTTACTTGCAATTTGAAATAACTTGCTTTGTGTGCTTCCGCCACAAATTAGTTCATGCGAACTAACGCCGGCTGGCACCTACCCACTACCGTTAGTAGATGCAACATGGCGACGCTGCCATGGCTGCTCCGGTAGTCTCTGCCTCGGCTGCTGCGGTCGTCCGCCATCTGGAATAGAAACCGCATGCCCCTACCACCGTCGCTGCCACGACTGGCCTGGTCATCGCTGCGACACGTGATTCGCCTCTCCACGAGGCATCATCAGGCGCTGTAGACATTAGTTATTATAACACTACACGCGTTTTATTTGACTGTCGCAAAATAACGTCTGTATCTATTAACTAAAATACTCACTGGTAACCTCGAGGATATCAGTGAGCTCTTTGTTGTTGTTCCTGCGTGTGAGTATGGTAACCAGTAAGCTTCCCTAAGAATTGCAGTGTTAGCACCAGAGGTCGCGCGAGTGATACTCCTGTATTGCGTTTATTTACTATATTCATGTAAGCGTACATAGGCTACAGTAACCGCTTTAAATCTGGTTCGCCGCTTTGCTCGCACGCCTGCAAAAAGCTGGTATCCCGGTACTTCCGTCCAAAGGTGACTACATGTGCGGACTTTAGACTTGTTTGTCCTCTGAGGAAAGTCAGGTCACATTTCCGAACTTCATCCGTGTAGTCCAGTCGGAAAAACCAGTAGGTAATAAAAGTTAAGTAGTGCTGGGAAATCCATAAAAGGTACGTTCTCGCTACAAGTAATTTGTGACATAAAAATTCTTAGTATTTCCCCTTGTCAATGCTCGCCGTGGACAATATCACCTTAAATAACAATTGGACACAGAAAACTATAGAGTCGTCTTTACATATATATAAATATATTATTTTACAGGCAAAGAAATAGACACTGCAATCACTGCTCATAATTTACACTTCACACTCGGAAAAATAATTACACAGACTAATTGTTTCCTAATTTAATAATACATTACATTATACAGTTTACATTAAATCTATTAATATAATAATAGCTATTAGATTAGTTTTTTTATACAACGTCAGAAGGCATGCAAGCATACGGCCCACCTGATGTAAAGCGGTTATAGGAAAAATAAGTGGTAAGAGATATGGTCGGCGAACTTGTTTACAGAAGATATTATATATACGTAAGTTAGTTTGAGTGTCAGAGTCTGATGTTCTAAACAGGATTTTTAGTGGAATACTAATATTGTATGTATATGTATATCTTCACGCCAAGTCCCTTGCGGGATAGGCAGAGTGACCCGAGCGCCATAAGACGAATATTGATAGTATATAACCTAAATTTTAAGTTTACAGTGTACTGATGCCAGCAAGCGCAACATTACGCTGTTACTAGCATTAAGTATCACTCGCGCGATGCCAACTTTGCTGCTAACACAGCAACTCCATAGAAGCTTAATGGTGACCTCACTCACGCGCAGGAACACAACAATCCTCTAGGGAGTTGTTATTAGGCTGCGGTTTTCTGTGTGGTGGAGGTACTTCCCCAAATGATGCGGCGTACCTCTCTAAAAATATCTAGACCAAGACAGAGATGTTCATGCACACAAATGTTTGTCCTGTGTGGGAATCGAACCCACGAGCTTTGGTGTCAAAGTAACGTAACAGCGCATTTCGCCATTGTGCCACCGAGCTCGTCTCGACCTAGACCTTAGATCTTTCTTAGTACCTTTCATCTTTTTATCCTCTACTTTACTTTATTATTCTTTTACTTTCGCGTTGTATATCTATTATGCCATTATTTCCTCTTGTATTCTTTCTACATGCCCGAACCAGCAGGTTAGTAACAATTTCAATTATATTAACTAAAATATTAGCGGCTATTATTTTCTATGAGATAATTTTAATAATTATATAGTTTAATAATAGTTAAGACCAAGGCTTTTATCAACTAGCTTGACCTGACCCGAATAGGATAAACCAGTTTGACTTTGACACGAAATCGGGTTTGGTCAGTAACATAAACATCCACTTAAGTACTGCACTCCAAGAATTACACTCTCATATTTATATATTATGTACAATTAAAGTGGCAACATGCCAGTCTGCCTGATGTGATTTCGACCGCAAGTTATCACAGCTTAAGGACAATGACACACACAACGTTGTAAATAGCGATCTCAAGCATTTATTGCTAATAAGTTTTCCTAAGCATAAAACCACTATTCCCAGCACTCACACGTCTTTCCACAAAAGCGGTGTACCTTCATCCCTGCTGACAGCGCATCCAAGATATACAAACTCATCCACTTGTTCCAACACTTCATCACCAATCGTAATCCTTACATTAGTTATATTTTCTTCTCTTTCAAAAACCATTATCTTTATTTTCATCACTGATCACATACTGAACATTCAGAAGGAATTCGTGATCAGTATTTGCAGTTCAGCTGGTGTTTAAACTATTTCTTTTTAACCATTTATACTAAGAGTAACAAGGACCGATAATGCTATTTGTCTAACCTGCTATGTGTGCTTCCAACGCCAATCAATCGCACGAACTAAAAATAATAAGGAAAAACACCTCAAACAACATGACATTCACAACATGATTTCTTATAACAAAGCTATCTCTTCCTGACTTGGGGTAGAAGGTTATGCAAAATAACAATATAATTTCAAATAGTTAATAGATTCAAGCGTGATTTTGCGAAAGTCAAATTTACATGCAATTTGATCTAGCCTGCTTTGTGAGCTTCCACCACCAATTAGTTCTTCGAACTAGATCCGGCCGGTACCCACCCACTACCGTTACTACATGCAACATGCCGTCGCTGCTATGGCTGCTCCGGCTCCGGTGATTATTTTTAATGAAAAATAAAATACGATGGCACAAAACTACAGCACACATCAATCACCTTTTTGTCGATAACGTCGCCTAGTAATAGCTGCATGCGGCATATCGGCCGTATGCTAGTTAATCTCGAGGGAAATTGAAAATAAAAACGGGGTGTAACTGAATCGTGGAGATGACCGTGACTCACGAGTTACGTCAATACGTCTTCATAACCGGTAAATGGAAGTAAGTTATACTAAAAGGTAATATATAGTGCAGTGAAATGATTTCGAAATGGCCCCGCCGCGCGTCACAGTCCTTACTGAACGCAACTAATTCTTTGGCTATTCAGCTATCAAGCGGTGTAATTAAAATTTGAATGTAAACGATAGATATGTAGTTACAAAACCAAACTGTATTTTTGACCGATTTTGTGACCATCAGTTTTCTGAACTGCCTCCAACTATGGAAGCAAATTTGAAGACGAATTCACATCAATAATCAAGGCGACTCCACACATCTCTCTATTCTATTAAACTACAATTAATATACAATATAACATTATTAGCGTCCATTGGTAGGCTCGTATTATAATTCCATTGCAAATACGGAATAAGCAATCCGATATTGAAAGATATGATATCGGTCTACGTTTTTTTATTATGATTATTAAGTCTGAGGATATAAAGTACGGAAGTAACCTATTAAAATAAACTACATAATTATTGTTATAGAAGGTATATGAAATATCGTGTTACGCCTCCATTCCATTGCGATACACGGCCACGCTGCACACGTCGACTAAGCCACAAAGCTTAGCTTTGCTTTGCATGAAAATATATGTGATTTAAGAGAGGTAGGGTGCATCAAAGTACCCCATCTGGGGAAGTACCTCCACCTCATAGTAAACCGCAGCCAAATAAGAAGTCCCTAGAGGGTTGTTGTGTTCCTGAGTGAAGTCACCAGTAAGCTCCCAAGTTGCTGTGTAAGCAGCAGAGGAGGCATCGCGCGAGTATAATTAATATACCGCAAGCGTTAATAGCCTACGGTACCCGCTTTACATCAGGTGGGCCGTATGCTTGTATACCTCCCGACGTAGTATAAAAAAAATGTAATACAATACCCAAACCAATAAACCTCTTTTTTATACATCGTCGGGAAGCTTACAAGCATACGGCCCACCTGATGTAAAGCGGTTACCGTGGTCTCTCGCGTGCCAAATCTGCTGGTTCTGGTTAACAAATCAACTTCTTAGGAACTTACTGGTGACCTCACTCACACCAGTGGGCATTTTCTTAGATATGTCTAAGGTATTCGACTTCGTGTGTCATGACCGATTACTACATAAATTAGATAAATACGGCATTAGGGGAAATGCCCACGATTGGATAGAAAGCTACCTGGTCGGTCGTCAGCAATACATAGAAATAAATAAAATAGTAAATTATGAAAAACAAATATTTAAATCCTCGTTAAAGACCAGAAAGAGAGGAGTTCCCCAAGGCGGAGTTCTCTCGCCTTTACTTTTTCTGTTATACATAAATGACCTTCCTAAAGCGATAAAACACGACTGCATTCTATTTGCTGACGATATTACATTGTTGATCAAATGTGATAAAAAGGACATAGATTCTGCTGTAAACTCGGAACTAAATAATATTAACAAATGGTTGGTACATAATAAATTAAAAATAAATACAGAATAAACAAAAATAGTTAATTTCCAGACGCACAATAATTACACACACCCACAAACTGTAGCAAATTTTAATAACAACACATTGAAACAAGTTGACTCAAGTTTATTTTTAGGCGTGACCATAGACAAAAGCTTAAATTGGAAAGAACACATCAATAATACATGCTATAAGCTAGACAAATTTGTATTCGCACTACGCAGACTGAAAGCGATAGCTTCGGAAGAGACAGCGTTAATAGCATACCACGGGTACATTGCAGCTGGGTCACGTTACGGCCTAGTGATTTGGGGAAATTCTGTAGAGGCACAAAAAGCATTCAAATTGCAAAAAAAAATGAATAAGAGCTATACATGGAGCCGACTACCTGGATCATTGCAAGCCGCTGTTCCAAAACGCAAAAATTCTGCCTCTACCTTGCCTCTACATATTTGAGACTTGCTCGTTTGTCAAAAAGTACCCAAGTCACTTTCCTCTACATGACAAGGTTCTAAAAAAACCGGTCAAGTGCGAGTCGGACTCGCGCACGAAGGGTTCCGTACCATTATCTATAAAAACGGCAAAAAAAATCACGTTTATTGTATGGGAGCCCCCCGTAAATATTTGTTTTATTTTTATTTAATTATTTATTCTTAAAGTGAATATATAACAAAATATTCTGTGAATATTTCAAGTGTCTACCTGTTGCCGTTATCAATATCGAGCAAAAATGGGCAAAGAAATCACGTTTGTTGTATGGGAGCCCCCTTAAATATTTATTATATTCTATTTTTTAGTATTTGTTGTTATAGCGGCAACAGAAATACATCATCTGTGAAAATTTCAACTACCTAACTATCACGGTTCATGAGATACAGCCTGGTGACAGACGGACGGACGGACGGACAGCGGAGCCTCAGTAATAGGGTTCCGTTTTACCCTTTGGGTACGGAACCCTAAAAAACAAACTGCAGAAATCCAACAAAATTATATATCGTCGCTGATACTGCAATACCGCGTAATCAACAATGGATAATACCGCGGAAGTACAAAAGTATCAAATTTGAGATTTCGCGGCAATGAGCTAACGATGCCCATTCGCAACGGACCACATTCACAGTTTGGCGTATCGCTCATCAATTTGCGACCAATTACACCTGGTTAAAACCGCGTGAGCGAAGCTGTCAAAATAATTTGACCAATACCGCGTATCCTCGCGATCATTACAAGAAGAAGTACTGCCATGCAATTCTCTAAGCGACTCGTAATGGCTGTGTGCATCGCTGTGATCACAGATGTCACAGCTTTGACATCGTCTACTACGATCACGGCTTTTTATTTGGTATTCGATAAGGCTGTAAGCGTACGCGAGGCTGTTTGCCTTGTAGAATTCCAATTTCAAACGCAGCCTTGCAGCGCTAGTGTCACACAACCATGAAAAGCGACACTAAGGAATTGCAATTTTGTGTTCAAGGCTATAACAGCCGATGTTTCCGAGGATCTAAGGATGTTTGCTCTTAAAGAATTGCATGGCTGGTTTAGTGTGACACTACGGAAAATATATATATTTTATAATAGTAATACGAAGCTGATCGGTAAGTTTTTTATATTGTTTTAATGCTTGTTACTCAGTCAACTTGTTTTACAACTAAAACAAGTGAATTTTCAAATTCTAATAAGTAACCAAGTTTGTTATTATAATTATAATTTGTGGGTAGTTTTCGATTGTTACCCAATATTTATTACTTTTGTTTTAGACGATCATGGAAGAAGAGTCAGGTGTTGACGAGTCTGTAGTATGGAGAGATGCCGACGTCAGTAACAATGTTGTCTCTCTACAAGAGCTTCAATATCGACGCCAGGCACTTCTTAATAAAAGGAACCAAATTTTGGATCAAATGCGCGCTCTCAAATTACAAATCTACTACCTATCGAATCATCAGATTATATTGAATGGTTTCTTGAAAGAGATACAGAGGCAGAGGTTGGCAGACAGTCAAGATCGAGAAAAAGAAAAGCTGACCGGTTAACATGGAAAAGAGAATATAGTAGAACAAATAGAATGTTAGGGAAGGAATAACTTGGATACAAAAAGATTGAGAATAAATACCGTCAATGCAAGAGATGAGACAGTCTATTTTTAATACATTTTGGTGTATGTCATGGTTACAAAAGAAAATCTTTGTGTCTTCTATGGTGGATAAAATTGAGACTCAGAGGAAAACCAAAGGTACTGACTCTAGACGTTCAAGTTCCAAAGCATATTATTTTCAAAAAGAAGGCAAAAGAGAAAGAGTTTGCTTGATGACGTTTATAAGTATACTTGGTATTAAAGAATGGACGGTTGGCTATTGGCTTGTTGATAGAGGTAACAACGAACGAGATTCCATTAAAAGCTATCTATCAGCCTTGCCTAAGTTACCATCGCAAATCAAGTACAAAGCAATATTTGGAGCCTTTAATTCAGTCCAAATCACAGCTTTACAATTTATACGTGGAAATTGCATCGTCATCAGTGCGAGTTTTAAAATATAATCCTGATGGAACTATTCCATATAAAAAGCAATTCAAAGATGAACTTTAACGAAAGATTAACCGCATTGCCACGAAGACCACGAAACATCTCAACACTTATAAATAGTGTTCCGTTGCTGTTCTCATCTAGAATGTCAATATTCGAAAATTCTGTAGTTGCTGTAAGTGTAGATACTTGATCTACACTTACAGCAACTACAGAACGTCATTCCTGGTGATTGTCATCATTTTTATGATAATTTACCTTATAAGAAAAAATAAGTTTTTATTTTTATTATTTATATTCATCAAGACATTGGCCTGTCTTGGATGAACCACTTTTTAATTTTCCTATTAAGTATTTCGTATCATGTTTTGATACAAATTATTAAGTACATTTATTTTTGAATCACTATTGAAATGCCTTTATTTGATTTGTAAGCATTTTGTTTTGTAATATTTGTAGTAAGATCATTTGGATTGTGCTAGTAAGCACTTACCTAGTTTTTGAAATGACTAGACTGATTTAATCTGGTAACTATCAAAGTTGAAATGATGAGACAATGATTACCTGATAAATATAACTTCTTTCTATTAACTATAATTCTGTTTTATTTTCCTTCCAATTACGCGTAAATACCAAAAAAGCTCAATTTACAAATGCCTTATAAAATGAAAAACAGCGTAAGTGCATTTTCTAGCCAAATATTGATTGTATTGAGTAAAATAATATTATACAAGTTAACTAATACACATTCCTAAATAGCTTAAAGTTCAAACACGTATTTGATAGATACAAGAGAAGATATTTAGTTTTTTCTTCCTCCTGTAAAATTTACCAAATCCAAGTTACGCGGTATTGTCTGTTGTTAGTTACGCGGTATTGCAGTATCAGCGACGATATACCGAAGCAAAGGTTAAAATTACGAGTATACAGCGACAACATATTTTGTATGGCAATTAAACTTTTCAATAAATTACCTAGTGACATTAGAGAGACACAGGCTGTAAGTAACTTCAAACATAAATTATTTGGTTGGCTCATAAGCAAATGTTTTTATTCTGTTAAGGAGTACTTAGAATATAAGGGACAATAGAATAAATGCTTTGACATAACGTAATAGACACGTATATAAGGAGTTACAGTATCTCTTTTCGATGTAGTTCAACCATGCATATCGTAAAAATGTGACAAGTAGTTATTTAGTCAACAAAAAAATAATGATTGTAAATTTTCCTACGCCTGTAAAGGCAGAATATGCAGGCTCAAAACATGTCTTTGTAATACCTATCTTGTACACCATATTCTTTGGAATAAATAATTATCTATCTATCTATCTCACACGCAGGAACGCGACGACCATGTACGGAGTTATTATTTGGCTGCTGTTTTCTGTGATGCGGAGGTACTTCCCCAGTCGGCCTGCTTTGTTGCGCCGTACCTCTCTTAAAACATCTAGAGACCGTTACAAACAGACATGTTCATGCACACAAATGTTTGTCCTGCGTTTGAATAGAACCCACGAGCGTTGGTGTCAAAGTAGCGTTACTAACCAATGTTCCACCGAGCGTAAATACATGAGATACAATCTTACAAACTAATAAACCACTTTTTTATACCACTAAAGTGGTAAACAAGCACATGGCCTGCTGATGGTAAGCAGTCACCATAGCCTACGGACATTTGTAGCGTGAGGGGTGTCACTCATGCGTTACCGACCTTCTAAAAACCGGTTTATGTTTTTCATGAAGAAAAATTCTTCACTTGACTGCGCATGAAGGCACGCGCGTGCGCTCACAAAAACATAGTGTTTAGCGCCTAAATCTTCTTCTTCTTAGCATTGTCCCGTTTCCTAATCCATTAGGATTGGCGGAGTCCGCTACCTAAGCCTAATGATTTGGCGAAGATGCAGATTTTTACAAGGAGCGACTGCCGTCAGACCCCCAGAACCCAGAGGGACAACCAGATCATTCTTAGCTAAAGTCACACACGTCATTTGAAATATAATTTCTTGGACATGCGGGCTTCCTCACTATGTTTTCCTTCACCGCCAAGCCAGCGATAATTATCCGAAGAAAAGAAAACAATTAACAAGTAGGAGCGCTGTAGAAACAGCGTTCCTACTTGTTAATTGTTTTCTTTACGGGCTAACCGGTCATACACGCAGACGCAACCGTGGGGTGCAGCTAGGTTATTTATAGTTACTTCTCATAAACGTAACAGATATACAACACAAAAGTAGAAAGATGTAGGAGCCGTGGAAGGCCAAGTCTTACCCACCATGACCAAATTGATTGTGTTCTATCAGAAGGTGACGTCAGGAGTCGTAGAAACCGGCGAACGTTTACACAAGAGCAATAAATGCTAAAGAAGCGAGTGAGGCGTGTAAGGATCGAATGATAAGGCGTTCCCTCTGCCTACCCCGCACGGGGTTTGGCGTGAAGTTATAGATATATAGATAAATGTAAGAGTGTTATTTATAAGGCACTAGCTACTCGACCCAGCTTCGCACGGGTGATCAAACTTACCAAACTTCACAGGCTCACCTTCATCAAAAAAATTTCCTCAAAATCTGCCCAGCCGTTATTGAGTCCATAGAAGACATACAGACAAACATTCATTTTTATATATATAGATAATATCGTATACTACGGGAGATTCCTATATGTAAGAATTATATAAGAAAATCGGGCGAAGTGGAAAACCAAAGCGGATTTCAGGATACTAAAAATTAATTAGATGTCCACAGAGAATTCGTTAGAGCTGTAGGTAAGCTCCAAGGGTACAGACAATACATAACAAAAACAACAATCGCATCACTCTTTCCGACGCCCCTAAAGGTAATTTATGATTTTTCTTCTGTAGTATATTAATATTACTAGCTGTTACCCGCGGCTTTGAACGCGTGGTCCAAGGAAAACACAATGTGTTTTACCCTGAGATGAGAGAGATATAATGGAGGTTTTATATGTACGTATGTAATCTATTACATGTACACTGCCATATAATGTTTATTTGTAATTGACATATGTTCGAATATTGATTATTAATGATATTCTATTGTCTTCCGCAATGGTTGTCGTGTTGAAACTATCGATTATATATTGAAGTATTATATTCCTACGTACTCTGCTTACAACAATGTATTATTTTCCATCAGGTTATGGGCAGTATTTAAATACTGTTAAAATCGTATAGTTGAAATTGTGATATAAACGAAATCGTGTGCAATGGCGGATCACGAGTCTAGTCTGGGACTGTGTGGTATCAAGAAACTAATTGGTACGACGGACTTTCCTGACTGGAAGTTTCAGGTACGTAACTACCTTGAGAACAGAAACTGGTGGAAAGTGATCGAGGCTACTATTGTAAATGATAGTATAGTCGATATCGACAGAAAAGCTAGAACCACGATATGTTTATTGCTTGAACCCTCATGTTTTACACACGTTTATAATGCAAAGACTGCTAAAGAAGTGTGGTATAATCTTTGTAAAGCGTACGAAGATAAAGGGTGGGGGAGGCGAATCACATTGCAACGACAACTTTGGCAATGTAAGTTAGATAATTTCGAGTCTATGGAGAAATATATTTCTAGAGTTATATTTTTGTCGCAGCAATTGGCTGACATTGATGCTAAGATATCAGATGAATGGATTATTTCCATATTATTGAGTGGCTTGACCGAAGAATACAACCCTTTAATAATGGCTGTAGATAATAGTGGACAAGAGATTCGTCTAGAGCAAATCAAAACTAAATTATTACAGGAAGGAAATAGACAAAAAGAAATGAATCTAAGCGGTGAACAAGCTTTGGCCACTAATAAAGTACGAAATATTGCAGGATCAAATCACAAAACATTTGATAGAAAGCAAAAATTTATGTACAAATGTTTTAAGTGTCATAAACAAGGGCACAAAGCGTCTGAGTGCAAAGAGAAAAAACAACATTATGCTATGATTTGCATGAATACGGGTGAATCAAATACGTTTAACAAAAATAGTTGGTATCTGGATAGTGGATGCTCAAACCACATGACCCACGACATAAATAAGTTAACTGATTATAAAAAACAGCAAAGTGACTTGAAAATAAAAGTGGCGAATGGGCAAGAATTAAAAGTTCAAGGTAAAGGGAATGCTGAGCCAAACCTCGGTTGTAGTACTAAACTTGTACTAAGTAACGTACTACATGTACCCGAATTATCAATGAATCTCATTTCTGCGAGTAATCTTGTTAAAAAGAAGTATGCTATAAATATTGACAAAGAAGGCTGCACTATAAAGAAGGACAACCAAATAATCGCAAATTGTCGTGAAGTTGGCGGCATTTACGGATTAAAAGAAAAACAAGATTGTATGGTCAACATGACATTGTCAAATGGAATATTGTCAAATCTTTGGCATAGAAGATTAGCACATTTATGCAGAAATTATATGGAAACCTCGAAAAATCTTGTGACTGGAATTGATTTTAAAAACACAGATTTTATTGAACCGTGTGTACCGTGTATTAATGGGAAGACGTGCAAAAGTCCTTTCAAAAATAAACGTACCAGAGCACATGACTATTTAGAATTAGTACACACCGATATATGCGGCCCAATGGAAGAGCCATCGCTTAGTGGTTCGAGGTATATGTTACTCTTTATCGACGATTATACTCGCAAAACACATGTTTATTTTTTGTGTAATAAAAATCAAGCTTTTGATAAATTTCGCGAGTATAAAGCTGAAGTTGAGACAGAAACGAGTAAGTCGATAAAATGCCTAAGATCCGACAACGGGTCAGAATTTTGCAATCGTGTTTTTGATAATTTTTTGAAGTCTGCGGGCATAAAACATCAAAAAACTGTTCCCTATACGCCCGAGCATAATTCCGTGGCCGAAAGAGCCAACAAAACGATTATCGAAAAGGCAAGAACGTTGCTTTGTGAGGCAAACCTAAGTAAGAAATACTGGGCAGAGGCAGCTAATGTTGTAATATATTTAAAGAACAGAAGTCCTACCAAAGCTATTACTAACGCTGTACCGGAGGAAATGTGGACGAAAAGGAAAATTGACTTAAGTCATTTGAAAGTGTTTGGATGTTTAGCTTTTGTTTTGAAACCGAAACAAAAGAGACAGAAACTTGTTATGAAGACTGAAGAAATGATCTTTATCGGTTATCCTACAAATACAAAGGGTTACCGTTTGATAGATCCAAAAACGGGTAAAATATCTGTAGCAAGAGATGTTAAATTTTTGGAGAATGTATTTCCTGGTGAAGCCGGCACGGAAGTGAAGAAAAACACAGTTGTTCCTTTGAACATTGAGGAGGAACAAAAAGAGCCTGTGATAAATGTAATTCGTGATGGTAATTCAAAGAGTGAGTATGAGTTCCTAGAACCCGATACGACAAATATTGAGTCAATTTTAAGACCTGACATGTATATCAGCGAAATAACGGGACCGTGTGATAGTGCTGAGAAAGCTATAGAAGCCGATTTTAATGAGGAGGCAAGCGATTCAGGTTCAGTTACAACCGAGAGAAGATATCCTCTTCGTGAGCGTAAACCAGTGGATTATTATAAATGTAACGCTACCGCAGAGATTAATGGTGATCCATTAACGATTGAAGAAGCACTTGCGAGGCCAGATAGTGATTTATGGCAAAAGGCTGTGGACGACGAGCTGCAATCGTTGAAGGAGAATCAGACCTGGATGTTGGTAGACCTACCACCTGATAAGAAGCCGATCCAGTGCAAATGGGTATTTAAGATAAAAAAGGATAGCGACGGTAAGATAGTCAAGCATAAAGCTAGGCTTGTAGCCAAGGGATTTACGCAGGTACGTGGCGTAGATTATAGTGAGACTTATTCACCGGTAGTTCGAAGCTCCACATTAAGATTATTATTATCGTTGGCGGCTCAATACGATTGGTTCATTGACCAGTGGGACGTAACTACTGCTTTTCTTTATGGAAAGTTAAAAGAAAATATTTACATGCTACAGCCGAAGGGGACAATAGTGAAAGGTCAAGAAAGAAAAGTATGTTTCCTTAAAAAATCTTTATACGGTTTGAAACAAGCGTCACACGCATGGTATGATGAACTAGATAAGGTAATGTTAGACTTAGGATTTATACAATCAAAAATAGAGCCATGTTTGTATCAGAAAAGGTTAAATGACAATAACAAAATAATTGTTGTTATTTATGTTGATGATATTTTTGTGTTTGGTAATAATGAGAGCCAAAAACAGAAGTTGAAAAATAACTTGCTAAATAAATTTAAAATCAAAGATTTAGGTCCTGCTAGACATGTTTTGGGTATGAGATTAAGAAGGGCGAATAATGCTTTATATCTCGATCAGGAACAATATATTCAAAACCTGTTGGATGATTTTCAAATGAAAGACTGTAAACCTGTCGTGACCCCGATGGAGGTTGGACTCCGATTACAAAAAACATCGGAATCGCATTGTAACTTGCCATATCAAAATCTTATAGGATGTCTTAATTATTTGGCGGTTAATACAAGACCAGATATCGCACATGTTGTTAGTGTGTTGTCACAGTTCAATTCATGTTATAGTGAATTACATTACAAATGTGCGAAACGAGTTCTTAGGTATTTAAAGGAGACATTAAATCTCTGTCTCGTGTTTCGAAAGTCAAAACATTTAGATTTGCATGGCTATGTCGATGCGGATTGGGGCGGGTCATACGACCGAAAGTCTTTCACGGGATTGATTTTTAAATTAGGTGAAAACTTAATTTCATGGGAGAGCCGCAAACAGCAGTGCGTTTCTCTGTCTTCGACGGAAGCAGAATACGTCGGTTTATGTCAAGCTTCTAAGGAAGCTATTTATTTGAATAGTTTATTAGACTGTTTGACAAATAAGGTATGTCAAAAACCTGTGGTTATTTTTAATGACAATCAGTCGTCGCATAAAATTGCGAAAAATAAAATGAACCACAATAGGACTAAACATATTGATATTAAATATCATTTTATTCGAGAAGCGGTGTTGAGTAACAAAGTGGAAATAAAGTACATGTCGTCTGATAAAATGGTTGCAGACATAATGACAAAGTGTTTGCATGGTCCTAAGATTAAAGGATTCCTTTCGCACTTATGTTTAGAGAAATTATCTATTAAGGGGGCAGATGTGACGTAGTTTGAGATTTATTCTTGTTTTTATAGAATCTGTTTTAAAGAGAAAATTTCTTAAAGGGTGCGGACATGATTTGATTTTATTTTTGTGTATTTATTTCTACTGTGATTTGTATTGTATTAGAAGTACAGTCAGGTTAAAAATTTTGTAAGTACAGTCAGCTACAAAATATTTTAATATGTAATAGATTAAGGGTGCGTAATGGAGGTTTTATATGTACGTATGTAATCTATTACATGTACACTGCCATATAATGTTTATTTGTAATTGACATATGTTCGAATATTGATTATTAATGATATTCTATTGTCTTCCGCAATGGTTGTCGTGTTGAAACTATCGATTATATATTGAAGTATTATATTCCTACGTACTCTGCTTACAACAATGTATTATTTTCCATTAAGATAACCGTGGTAAACAGAAGCATATGTCACTTTCGGACCCTCTATTTATAGTGATATACATACAACAAATCGCACTAAAATTAACTAGCTGCAGCCCGCGACTTCGTCCGCGCGTTATCCGATATCGCATGGGAACCGCTTTCTACTACTTTCTTTCTTTTTCCTCGGCTTCTAAGAGTCATATCGTGATGTTGAATAGTCTATAACCTTCCCCAAGAACTGGCCTATCTATCTATATAAAAATTAATGTTTGTCTGTATGTCCTCTGTGGACTCAAAAACGGCTGGGCAGATTTTGATGAAATTTTCAGTGAATCTTCAGGTTAGCCCAGCAGGTGATCCTGTGAAGTTTGGTAACGATTGGATCACCCGTGCGAAGCTGGGTCGAGTAGCTAGTCAAATATAAAAACGATTTTTCAAATACGTTCAGCATTACCAGGGATTAGCGCGTTCAAACAAACAAACTATTTAAAAAAAACATAATAACTATATATATACAATTACCTCTGAATTATACAGTGTCATTGTTTAACTGACAGACAATAGCCAAGGTCGCACTGAATCAGACTTTCACTGAGTCAGTTACTTCCGTGTTTTTTTGCGTGCCATGATCATTAATGTTAATTCGATATAGTAAGGATTAGTAACGAAAAAAAATTTGGCGAGAAAAGAATCATCTTTGCCTTGAAATTTGTATGCACGCGCTTCTGTCAGTCAGGCATTTTTGACGAACTCGGCAAGGGAGCGGTAAAACGCGCTTTTACCTTACTTTGATACCAACGCTCGTGGGTTCGATATATACAAGACAAACATTTGTGTGTATGAACATGTCTGTTTGTCTTGGTCTAGGTGTTTTTAAGAGAGGTAGGGCGCATCAAAACAGCCCGTCTGCCGAAGTAACTCCACTTCACAGAAAACAGCAGCCAAAATAACAACACTCTAGATGGTTGTTGCGTGCGAGTGAGGTCACCAGTAACCTCCTAAGGAGTTGCTGTGTTAGCAGCAGAGCAGGCAGCGCGCGAGTGATATCTACTTAATACATTACAAGCGTTCATAGGCTACGGTAACTGCACATACATCAGGTGTGCCGTACGCCTCCCGACGTTGTATATAAAAAAAATGTGAATACGCCTACAAATGTCCATTCATCAAGACGATTTTCCCCCCAACAAAACCTCATAGGAAGCTGCAGCCAAATAAAACTTCCTAGGTTGTTGTATTCCTGCGAGTGAGTGAGGTCACCAATAAGCTCCTAATGAGTTGCTGTGTCAGCAGACGTGGCATCGCGCGAGTGATTTGCGTATTGCAAGCGTTCATAGGTTACGGTAACCGCTTTACATCAGGTGGGCCAATGTCGACATTGCAATTCAACCGGCCATCGAGTTCGATATTATCTTAAGTTATCTTAAGATATGGTCTAATATTATGGGGAAACTCTGTTGACTTCACTAAAGCGTTCTTATGCCAAAAAAGGTGTATACGAGCAATAAGCAATGCGGAATTACTAGACAGTTGTAAACCTTAATTCAAAAGGTACTCAATTTTACCTATCCTATGCTTGTATATTTTTGAACTGTGTCTCTTTGTACAAAAAAAAATAAAAAATATTCAATACTTATGGACAAAATGACAATTTGAGGACAAGACGCAAAAATAGACTGGTGACACCAATAATACGACTGGCACAATTTCAAAAAAATGTTTACTGTACGACTATAAAAATATAGTCATCTACCTGACAATCTCAAAGAGCTCAGCCATGCAATTCTGTAAGAGCAAACATACTTACATCCTCGGAAACATCGGCTGTTACAGCCTTGAACACAAAATTGCAATTCTTTGGTGTCGCTTTTCATGGTTGTGCGCCACTAGCGCCGCAAGGCTGCGTTTGGAATTGGAATTCTACAAGGCAAACAGCCTCGCGTACGCTTACAGCCTTATAGAATACCAAATAATTTAGCCGTGATCGCAGTAGACGATGTCAAAGCTGTGACATCTGTGATCACAGCGACGCACACAGCCATCATGAGTCGCTTAGAGAATTGCATGGCAGGTTACGAATTTTCAAAAAGAAATTGCACGCCATATTGTTAAATAAATGCTATTATTCAATTGACTAATACTTAAGTAATAAACTGTAAATTCACACGCCCAAAATTGGGTAGAATAAGAACAACATGACATATTACAGTAACATCTATATAACCGTATTTTATTGAATAAATGAATCTTTATCTTTTATATTCTTACAATCTCAGTGATATCATGTGCAGGAACCTAACTCCGTACTTCCGTTGTCACGGCGGCACCGCATCGTGACTTGTATCTATTGATAACATTTAATAACGTTTGAGAGGTCGCATTGTTACATAAATCAATTGGAGTTGACATGTTACTGTATTAATTCAATGGAGTCACCTCAGGACATGTCCGTCTCACCTTGAGAAACGCTGACTTCGACGTACAAAGATTCGATAGCCCTTGTCCGGTTGTATCTTATTACTTCAAACGTGTAATCTACACTATTCTATATCTATACTTATATATAAAGCGGAAGTGTATTTGTTTGTTTGAACGCGCTAATTTCTCAAACTACCAGTCGGATTTGAAAACTTCTTTTCGCGTTTGGTAGCCCGATCCTTGACGAGGGTTGTAGGGTATTCAATATCATGAGACGACTCTTAGAAGCGGAGTAATTGATTAGCTATCTGGTTTTTTAGTGATCACTACATGACAGTATTATGTTTGATTCCACAATGTGCCTTACTATTCTCTCACTGTTTTGTCTGTCAAGGGTAGAATCTGTCAAATACAGAATCTTACAAATATAGAATCTGTCAATACTAGAGTATGATGTCAAAGGAAGAATCTGTCGAATGTAGGAAATGCAGTCCTGACGGAGTACCGGTATACGAGCGGAGGAAGTTGCGGTTTCACTTAGACATTAAGCGGAAGAGTTTGTTTGTTAGAACGCGCATACCACAGGAACTGCCGGTCGGATTTGAAACATTATTTTTGTATATGACAGCCCAATTATTGAGAAAGGTTTAGTACTATTGTACATCACGATACGACTCTTATAAGTCGAGGAAAAAGAAAGAAAGTAGAAAAACATAGACAATAAATACAAGATGTTCCAAAAAAACGTAAATATGATTCTACAGTGCCAGTTTTGATCGTTTTTTGACGAGCTCGGTGGCGCAGTGGTGAAACGCGTTGTAGCGCAGCGTTGACATCAACGCTCGTGGGTTCGATTCCCACATAGTACAAATATTTGTGTGCATGAACATGGCTGTTTGTCTTGGTCTGGGTATTTTCTATGTATAATAAGTATACTACTCTGTGTAAAAAGTATCGGGAATATGTCAATAAAAAGACCCGCGTAAAAGAGGTCGTTCTAATTTTTTTACTGCATGTTGGTAGCACTGTACTGATTTAGCGCGCAAAATTTGAGCGGGATCTGTCATTTAATTTGTTTTAAACTACACTTTTTGTTGGTCATAGTTTTGAGTCCTCGGCGATTTTTACAATGGAAAATATTGTTGAACAAAGAGTGCCTTAAATTTTGTGTTTCAAATGATATTTCATGTGGTGAATCACTAAAAATGTTGCGAAATACCTACGGCGAATCGTGTATATCGAAAACAAGGGCTTATGAATGGTATAAGGCTTTTAAAGAAGGCCGAGAAGTAGTAGTAGACTTGCCTCGTTCTGGTAGACCTTCAACCGCTACGACCAGAGAAAACATCGACAGAATCAAGAAGCTAGTGCTCGAAAATCGACGTATGAGTCTGAGAGAGTTGGCTAGTGAGGTGAACATATCTTTTAAGTCCGTCCACAACATTCTCATTGACATTTTAGGCATGAAACGCGTCGCCGCTCGACTAGTTCCAAAAGAGCTCAATTTTGTTCAAAAAGCGCAGCGAAAGCATGTCGCTGAAGACATGGTTTCCCGAGCTTCTACGGATCCGACCTTTATGAAACGTATAATAACTGGCGACGAGACATGGGTTTATGAGTACGACATGCAAACAAGCCAACAGTCTTCAGAATGGCGTCTCGAAAACGAGCCGAAACCCAAAAAACCGCGGCAAAGTCGCTCCAAAATCAAGGTGATGCTGACAGTTTTTTTTGACTACCGTGGTGTGGTCCACTCCGAATTCCTTCCAGAGGGAGAAACAGTGAATAAAGAATATTATTTAGGCGTCATGAAGCGTTTGCGTGAGAGTATCCGCCGAAAACGTCCAGATTTGTGGCAACACAACTCATGGATGCTGCACCATGATAATGCACCATCACACACAGCTATTATAGTGAAAGAGTTTTTAGCGAAAAATTCAACAAAAATTCATCAAAAAAGTTCTCGACCAAGCACCGTATTCACCTGATATGGCTCCGTCCGACTTTTTTTTATTTCCCAAGTTAAAATTACCACTTCGAGGAAAACGTTTTGAGTCGATAGAAGCCATAAAAGAAAATTCGCTGAATGAGCTAAAGGCCATACCGCAAATAGCCTATGAAAAATGTATGGAAGACTGGGTGAAGCGGTGGAGATGTTGTATTGCAAGCGATGGGGCCTACTTTGAAGGCGATAAAATAAATTTAGATGAATAATTTGTATTTTTTGTTTTATTGACAAATTCCCGATACTTAGTACACAGAATGTATATTTACAAAAAAAAAATGTATTTACGTATGTTTATCAGTTGTCTAGTACCCATAACACAAGCTTCGCTTACTTTGGGGCTAGCTGGCACTGTGTAATTTGTCCGATAATATTTATTTATTTATTTTTTGGAATTGGTCTTAAATTCAGGCCTGTTAATAAAAACAAAATGAGGTTGCCCGTTATACTTTGCACGCCCTCATAATTGACAGCGGTATTCTGTGAGTTGTAGGTACTTCCCCAAACGGGCTGCTTTGATATGCCCTACCTCTTTTACATTCTGATAAAACATATTTACGAAAAGAAAGATATATAAATAACGCCGAAGTCATACAAAATAACCTGTGTCTATTACATTTGTCTGGGAAACGACTTGGCCGATTTTGAAAAAAAATCTGATAAGTCCTTTTTCCTGATTCCTGAGCATGTTGTTAGCTAAGTTTTAATGTTACAGGCCGCCGGGGGCGTTGCACTACACGTGTTTCTCCAAAACGATTAAGTCCTTTTTATTTCATTATAAAACGGAATACGAATATAAACGGAAACGGAAACAATGGTTTTACTATTAAAATGTAAATTAAAAATGCCACAAATAAAACATAAATTGAAAATTTTAAAAACCCACGACGGAATATTGTGACGTGAAAAAATACCAATATATTTTTTAAAAACCCACGACATTGAAGCATTATATGATTATTATATAGAATATATAATAGCCGTCGTGTCGTGCGTAAACTGTGTTGACTACACATTAAGTAGTATGTGCCAGTAGCTTAGTGATTAATTAATGTGCATTACATCGCAAGTTACCCACGACGGCAATTAATAATATTCTATATAATAATCATATTACGCTTCAATGTCGTGAATTTTTGAAGGTTTTTATGTGAAGTTTTTTCATGTCACAATATATCGATGACGGTTTTTTTTTATTTTAAAATTTATCTATAGAAGTTCTCATCCATTGAGATGTAGTTAAGCGTAAATACTTTGTCTTAAAAGATCTTAGGTCCTGCAGTACCCAATTTTAACGGCTGGTGTTTACTGTCGTCATAATTAAATTTTGTACTAATAGGCCATTTACATTCGAGCAGTGATAGTCCAGTGGATAATGAACCGGCCTATTGACCAAATGGCCCCCGGTTCGAATCCGGGCATGAACCACTAAATTTATGTTTTCGGATATATATACATACATATTTGTAATTATCACTTGTTCCACGGCAATGGAAAACATCGTGAGGAAACCCGCACGTCAAAGAAATTATATTTCGATATATTTCAAAAGGTTTGGTTTTACCGCTGGGTTGAGTGGGTTGTGGAGGTATTTTCTTAGGTTAGGTCAAGCGGCTTTCGAAATATAATTTCTTGGACGTGCCGGTTTCCTAACAAGGTTTTCCATCACCGCAGAGCAAGTGATAAATCCTACTAATATTATAAATGCCAAAGTTTGTATGTATGGATGTTTGTTACTCTTTCACGCTTCAACGGCTGAACGGATTTGAATGAAATTTGGCACGTAGATAGATTATGATCTGGATTAACACATAGGCTACGTTATTTGACTCCACGCGGGCGGAGCCGCGGGCAGCAGCTAGTACGTACATAAATCCGAAAACACGAGTTCAGTGGTACACGCCAACGCCTAAATTGGAACCGGGGACCAGTTGACCTGGAGGCCGGTTCCTTAACCATTGGGCTCTCTGCTCTCCAATTAAATAAATACAGGTAGGGCACAATAAAACAGCCCGGCTTGGGAAGTACCTCCCCAGAATACCGCCGCGATATACTTCCGGGAGGGTTGTGCACGGTCGCTGTGTTTGACGTAACGCGCACGTCATCGGCGACAAGCCTCGCGAGGCCTCTCCTTTTCCACTCAGAAATGTTAATATATAAATATAAATATTGTCGGACAAATTACACAGCGCCACCTAGCCCCAAAGTAAGCGAAGCTTGTGTTATGGGTACTAGAAAACTGATAAACATACGTAAATATATATATATATTTTGTAAATACATACTTATTATACATAGAAAATACCCAGACCAAGACAAACAGACATGTTCATGCACACATAATTATATACATAATTATAATTAATTATTGTTAATCAAATAATGTTAACTAGACATGTACGAAGAATGGAGGATGATAGAATGATGAAATAGATGTACAATGTGAAATTGGAAGGATGTCGGAGCCGAGGAAGACCAAGACTAACCTACCATGATCAAATCGGTCGTGTTTTATCAGACGGTGATGTCAGGAGCCTTAGGAACCGGCGAGCGTTCATGAAAAGAGCTATGAATGTGAAAGCGAGTGAAGTCTGTAAGGACCGCGTCTTATGGCGCTCGATTCCCTCTCCAGTAAGGGGCCTGGCGTGAAGATATACATAGAAATAATGTTAAAAATGACAAAACAAACCTTTGCGCAAAAAAGCGAAGCCCCACAGGCGCGAGATCGGAGGCGGTCTCCACTTAGAAGATGTTTTCGACGAGCTTCGTGGAGCAGTGGTGAAACGCGCTGTTACGTTACTTTGACACCAATGCTCGTCGATTCGATTCTTAAACATGACAAATATTTATGTGCATGAACATGTCTATTTGTCTTGGTATAGGTGTTTTTACGAGAGGTAAGCATCAAAGTAGCTCGTCTAAGGAATTTTCTGTGAGGTCTAGGTAGACCTCACAGAAAATCGCAGCCCAGTAACAACTCCCTAGAGGGCTGTTGTTCTTGCGTGTGAATGAGGTCAACAGTAAGCTCCTAAGGAGTTGCTGTGTTATCAGCGGAGATGGCAACGCGAGTGATACTTAATGTATAGCGTTCATAGGCTACAGTAACCGCTTTACACCAGATGGGCCGTATACTTGTGTGCCTCCCGGCGTAGTATAATTACCAGCAAGCTTCTGAGGAGTTGCAGTGTCAATAGCGGAAGCGGCAACGCGCAAACAATTATTCCTCTATTGCAAGCGTCCGTAGGCCACGGCAATGTTTTTCGATCCTCTTAACATAGAAACTTTCACGCAACCCTCCGTGGTTGCTAATTATTTTTTTATATATCACGGATATTATAATGTGCCTTTTGCTCGCTATGCACAATGCAATGATGGTCCCAACGCTTACTCATGGAAGCGAGAGCTGGGAGCAGAGGGAATGAAAGTAGGATAATCGCGGTCGAAATGCGAGCGTTGCGCAAAATTTGTGGCGCTTGTAGACTGTAAATTTTGCAATGATGATGTTAGAAACAGAGTTGGTCTGAAAGAGAGCGTCGGTGTTAAAATAAGAATAGGCATGCTCCGTTGTTTAAAAAAAAAAACAAAGTTCAGGGTCGTAGATGCAACCATAGAGCGATTCAATTTTTATACAGCGCCATCTATTGACGCACGGGAGGCAACGTATATTTATTTTATTTTTATAACATAAAAAATGCGTACTTATTTTATGTCACAAAAAGTAGATATTCTGTGAAAATAATAATAAAAATAAAATCGCAAAGTTACCGATATTTCCCCCTAATTTTAACAGTTTTTAATTTTTTACGGAGGATCCCTAAATAATTACGGTATAAAAAGTAGCCTATATTCTGCTCTGAACAGTCCTCTACCTACCAGTGAAAGTCCCGTCAAAATCGGTTTAGCCATTTCGAAGATTAGCCCGGACAAACAAACAGACAGACAGACAAAAAAGTTAAAAATGCATTTTTAGGCTTTCGTAACGTGAAAATAACGATATGAGCTTAAGATAAAGGCTTTATTTTGAAATCATAGACAGACACTTCAATTTTATTTATATGTATAGATTACTCGCGCGATGCCTCTTCTGCTGCTTACACAGTATCTCCTTAGGAGCTACTGGTGACCTCAGTCACAAACAGGAACACAACAACCCTCTAGGGAGTTGTTATTTGGCTGCGGTTTTCTGTGAGGTGGAGGTACTTCCCCAGACGAGCTGCTTTGATGCACCCTACCTCTCTTTAAACATCCAGACCAAGATAAACAGACATGTATAATCCGTACAACATGTTAATTTATTTTCTATAAAACAGACATAGTTTAACATAGAGACACAGTCTATGCCAATCGTCTCCACAGAAAGGCAAAGCGACAATACCTTAAACCGCGACCCCCTTAAAGAGACTCCGACCCCCCAAAGGCTCGTGACCCGCGCGTTGAAAAACGCTGGGCTACGGTAACCATTTTATATCAAGTTGGATGTATGCTTATAAATTAAATGTGTATCGATATATAGTCAAAGTCAAAGTCAAAATCTTTTTATTCCGTAAAAATGGCTACATTTGTTTGGAATCGTCACAATTTTTTTCCCTACCGTGCAGTTTATGACTAGGTGAGCACTGATAAAAATATAAAAAATCGGCCAAGTGCGAGTCCGACTCGCGCACGAAGGGTTCCGTACCATTATCTATAAAAACGGCAAAAAAAATCTTGTTTGTTGTATGGGAGCCCCCTTACATATTTATTTTATTCTATTTTTTAGTATTTGTTGTTATAGCGGCAACAGAAATACATCATCTGTGAAAATTTCAACTGTCTAACTATCACGGTTCATGAGATACAGCCTGGTGACAGACGGACGGACGGACGGACGGATGGACGGACGGACGGATGGACGGACGGACGGACGGACGGACGGACGGACAGCGGAGCCTCAGTAATAGGGTTCCGTTTTACCCTTTGGGTACGGAACCCTAAAAAGGACTCTCATTTGGCGCGAGTTCGACTTGCGCACGAAGGGTTCCGTACCACTATCTATAAAAACGGCAAAAAAATCACGTTTGTTGTATGGGAGCCCCCCTTAAATATTTGTTTTATTTTAATTTAATTATTTATTCTTAAAGTAAACATATAACTAAATATTCTGTGAATATTTCAAGTGTCTACCTGTTGCCGTGATCAATATCGAGCAAAAATGTATTCTATTTTTTAGTATTTGTTGTTATAGCGGCAATAGAAATACATCATCTGTGAAAATTTCAACTGTCTAACTATCACGGTTCCTGAGATACAGCCTGGTGACAGACGGACGGATGGACGGACAGTGAAATCTTAGTAATAGGGTTCCGTTTTACCCTTTGGGTACGGAACCCTAAAAAGGATTCTCTTTTGGCGCGAGTCCGACTCGCGTATCGAGGGTCCCGTAAAAAATATTTTCGCATATTTTTTTTTGTGATATAACCAATTTACGGTTTTCAGATTTTTCCCTTTACTTGTGCTACATGACATTGCTTCTTACCCTATAGGTTTTGATTCCCTTGCAAATGTCAAAATATGCGCATGAACGAGGCATAATCAGCCGTATCTTTTGATTGCGTTGAAGTTTGATTTTTTTCGCTGCTCGAAGGAATTGCAGACCCGAGTATTTGATATAAATTTCAGCTTGATATCTCCAACCGTCCCTGAGAAAAGGGATCTTGATTGACGGACAGACATACAGACGGATAACAAAGTGATCCTACAAGGGTTCCATTTTTATTACGCGCTACGGAACCCTAAATAACAATAGCAGGTATTTTCAACCCTGACCATGATACTATTAGAACACACACCGGACCTCATAATTGTTATATTGACTTTGTAATGGATACTCGTACACCGGATGTAAATGTTGTAGTGTTTGAGAGAGACAAAGTACTTCCGGCGAGCTGTTCCGTTATTGATATGATCATAAGATGGATGACATGGTCTGATGGTAGTCGCCCTAGCTTATGGACTTTTGCAGCATCATGGGCGTCAGTTCAATTCAATTTACAATTTTATTTATTGAACTAAACAATTTACATTGCTTGGAATATTACGTTCATTATTTAAAAATATCAAAAATGTAATTATAAATGATTCATATTACTTCTTGTGATACATAAAATTAAAAAATACAATTAAAATTCATTAATTGAGTAGCTACATTTTTTCAAAAAAAGGCGTGTAATCTGCTTTTTAAAAAAATCAATTTGTTTATTTAGTTCGTTAGCCAATTTATTAAATAGCTTCACTGCTTGAAATCTTACTCCATGTTCAA